>OX453278.1:28917566-29517566 GCA_949710005.1 Ricordea florida | reverse complement strand
ATGAAAAGCGTTTTAACTGATGCGTCAAAGTTAAAGACATTTGTCCGAGGACGTCGGAGGATAAATATCCATCTCTTTTTCCACTGTCCGATAAAGCTCTTTGTCATATGGCTGGTTCCGCGAGCTGACAAATTGAGGCTAATCCTGTGTTCTGATTGGCTACCCCAGCGGGCAAAGTGGGTCCATCCTGCCAACTCGGGATTTCCCGCGTTGTCCCGCGGAAGTAACCAAAGCCAAATGGCCATAGAATAAATCCTTTATTGACCAAGCCTGTTTGGTCAGGATGGCTGCGAATTGGCCGAGTTCTTTTGCGTTTTTATTGACCGAGACGTAGTGACACACAGAGGATAAATTGATCCATACTATTAAACTTGCAGTAGCTATTCTGAATTTGTTGACCATTCCTTAACAGTATTTGTCTTATGTTCGATAAGACAAAGCTCAATTTGAGCTCCGTTTTTCATTTCTTTTTTCATGGTAGCAATAGGGTTTTATCCCTTCTACCACTGTCGCCTCAGTGCGCATATGTGTACCTTTAATAATAACATACCCTTACTACATTTTGACGTTGTCATTTCAAGCCACATCCCATAACCCTACTATTTGTCTTATGTTCGATAGTTCGTTACTAAGGAAAAATATCTGATCGAGAGATTATTTACGTACCTGGCACACGTGATAGAGACCAAAGTAGTGGCCAATCTTTAAGTGAGGGAAAAAGAAAAATGAGTGTCACTCTATCATGTTAGCAAATTTGTTATGATGTACTACATCTTTAAGATTAGCGCTTGCTTCCGCTCCACAGTCCGTTGCTGTTCGGAGGCTGCAGTTAGAATCGCATTTATAACAAATGAAACGGTACCACAGTACAGTTTTGTCAAGTCAGGCTTTCCAAATAATGGTCACTCTGAACATAGGGTTTGATCTATACTGATATGAAAACGTTGAAACTACACTGTATAGCCGAAACAGACAGTGCTACAGGACAGAACTGTTCAATAGCTTTCCAAAGAATGGTCACACTGCATGGTTTGATCCACAGATGAAAAAGTTAGAACCACACTGTATAGTAAAACAAACAGTACCACAGTACAGTACTGTTCAGTAGCTTTACAAAGAATGGTCACACTGCATGGTTTGATCCACAGATGAAAAAGTTAGAACCACACTGTATAGTAAAACAAACAGTACCACAGTACAGTACTGTTCAGTAGCTTTACAAAGAATGGTCACACTGCATGGTTTGATCCACAGATGAAAAAGTTAGAACCACACTGTATAGTAAAACAAACAGTACCACGGTACAGTACTGTTCAGTAGCTTTACATAGAATGGTCACACTGCATGGTTTGATCCACAGGTGAAAAAGTTAGAACCACACTGTATAGTACAACAAACAGGACCACAGTACAGTACTGTTTGTTTCACAGTACGGTACCCTCCGCCCCCCTTCCGCCCTGTCGTCCCAGTTCTTTTTGTACCTTTTTTTTCTTTACAAGTTCATCCAAAGCAGGACTCCTTGGTTCAGCCACGGTTATATAATTATGCGCAAGATCACTCACCTCGTGAACAGCATTGTCTCCCAGGTTAAGAGTTTGCATGCCGCCCCCGGGAAGAGTTTCGAAGAAGATTGCCACAGCGTGAGACTTGCCTCCTTCGCTATCGCTCCATGGAAAGGTTGCGTCACCAATCATAGAAGGATCATAGAAGCGACACGTGTACATGTTAAGAGTTGTTGCCGGAGATATGCCGAGCGTATTTCGAATAAAGTACCGAAGACGACGACACTTGTTGAACCAAACGTCGTGTTTAGTTCGGTCGATAGAACTCTGAAAAACGAAAAGGGTAAGGATAGATATCGATATTTTCAACTGCGTTGTCGAACTGTCGGTCCGTTTGAATTTTAATGAAATTTAGTTTCTTTACTTCGCCAATTAACTTCAACAGTTGACTTGTCAACCTACGACTAAAACGTGTTTGCGATAACGCGTTTTGCTGTTTACTCTCCTTAAATCCGCCGGTGAGCGAGTCAATTAAGATTAACACAATCAGTGAGTGAATCAAGGTCAAATAGACAACCAGACAGCAAGACAGACAGGTGAGTAAATCAAGGTCAAATAGACAGCCAGACAGTCAGTGAGTAAATCAAGGTCAAACAGAGAGCTAGACAGTCAGTGAGTAAATCATGATCAAATAGACAGCCAGACAGCAAGACGGACAGGTGAGTAAATCAAGATCAAATAGACAGCCAGACAATCAGTGAGTGAATCAAGGTCAAATAGAGAGCTAGACAGTCAGTAAGTAAATCATGATCAAATAGACAGCCACACAGTCAGTGACTGAAAAAAAGTTAAATAACAACCAGGCAGTCAGTGGGTCATTAAAGCAATTAAAGTAAAAACTGAGGTCAGCCATCAGGCAGTCAAACAAACTGCCAGTCAGTTAATCTGTATATCAAGTCAGAAGACAGACAGACAGTCAGGGATTTAATCAGTCAATTGAGGAAATAAAAACAGTCTCAAAGCAGACAGACGCACCGTCTGTAATTCAGTCAAGGGACTTCAGTTTCGTGATTTTACAAGATTTGATCCACTGATTAAAAAGTTATGCATATCACAAGTACTGTACGTGTCTTGTGTGCACTTTATAATGATAATAATAATGATACTGATATTGATATTGACATTGACATTGATAATGATATGATAATGATAATGATAATGATAATGATAATGATAATGATAATGATAATGATAATGATAATGATAATGATAATAATAATAATTTTCAATCAGGAGACTCTCTCACCAGCGTGATTTTCAGGGAGGTCCTGAAAATAAAAAATATAAAAATAACAAGAAGCGTAAAACTATAAAAAACAAACAAACAAAATTCAAATAAAAATAAACCTGATATAGCTCCTACAGTTCCTTACCGTCTTGAAACGGAATGGCGACCCAGCAAACGCTTCTAGAAGAAAAAAAAAGATATTTACAGACTTTCCATTGAGTGGTAATACTACACTGCATTCCCCATAAATAGAGTACAATTACAATGTACGGTATAACGGTGCCGTTCAGTCACTTTCCAGAAGAAAATGATAATTCATGGTGTGAATCAGAGATGACAAGTTAGAACCACACTGTATAGTAAAACAAACAGAACCACAGTACAGTACTGTTCAGTAGCTTCCCAACTGAAGAATGGTCACACTGCCTGGTCTGATCCACAGATGAATAGGTTACTCGGAACCACACTGTATAATAAAACAAACAGTACCACGGTACAGTACTGTTCAGTAGCTTTACATAGAATGGTCACACTGCATGGTTTGATCCACAGATGAAAACGTTAGAACCACAATGTATAGTAAAACAAACAGTACCATAGTACAACACTGTCCAGTAGCTATCCCAAGAATGGTCACACTGCATGGTTTGGTTAGAACCACACTGTATAGTAAAACAAAGAGTACCACAGTACAGTATTGTTCAGTAGCCTTACAAAGAATGGCCACACTGCATGGTTTGATCCACAGATTAAGAAGTTAGAACCACACTGTATAGTACATGCAACAAACAGTACCTCAGTACAGTATTTCTCAGTAGCTTTGTACGGAATAGTCGTATTGCATGCTTTCACCAGCAAATGAAAAAGTGGGAACCACAGTGCATATAGTAAAACAAACAGTATTATGAGATATTACTGTTAAGAATGGTGTGTTACATTTACTGTGTAGACGGTCTGTGTGCAGCTCAGATTAGAATTTCTCCCGCACAAGTTTACTAAGATACTTACACATTATTTTTATCATAATTATATCATAATCATTATTATATTACAAGTTTACTAAGATAGTTAACTGACATTATTCTTACCATTCAACACTCTGACTTGCCCCTCTAGCGCTGTTTCTGAGACGTTCCCATTTCCTTGTGAATCATAGATCACATGCCAAGCTATAGGGATCATATAAAGTTCTTTGCATTCCTCGTTACTGTATTTCATATCAAGAGCTTTTTTCAGATGTGAGCGCACTACCAGTTGACTATCGATCTGGGAAGATGGCGGTGGCTTTAGATCTTCTGGGCGGCTTATACCTTCTTCTTCCACGCCACATTTCCGTATAAATATGGCAACTCCTCTATGATCACAGATAAGCCAAGTGATAGCGAGCCACGCGCTGACGAAAGAGCAGCAGATTTTTCACATGTTTTCTCTTTTCATTTCCCATTTCTTGCAATGGCCGCTTTCCTCCCGAATCAACGAAATCAAGTATATGTGACAGTAATCTATTTTGACCTATTCTTTAAGAAGCCATGGAGGTTTATATCTCTTCTCTTTCAAAGAACTCTACAATTCAGACATTTTCAATCTGAAATATGTTATCATAAAGAGAGCCGTCACACACTTTACCTAGCCTTTGCCTTTGGGACTCTGCACGGCCAAACAGTTACTGCCCCATACAAACTCGTCAATGTTCTTTTCTTTGGTAGAAACCAGATAGCTAAGACTTTCATTTCATCAGTAAAGTCCGAAATTCGCAAAATTGGAGTTGTTCAAATCTAGTTACAAACTACCTGTAACATCAACTGAATTCACCATAATCATAGTTAATTTAGGGACTGGTTATGAAACCCTGGAAATTTCACAAGCAAGAACAGTGCACTCGCAATAGATGTTGAATCGACCGTGACCCTGCACAATCTTTTGTTTTTGTTTCGCATGTTACCGGAGAATATATTAGTCCAAACTTTTGATTGGTTATCCTGCTGAAAAAAGTGTGTTTTTGTGCAGGTTCAAGGCCAAAAAGGCGAACAAAAACATGAAACAAAGAAACTTGCCGAGTTTCATATATTAACTATGCCACAACTGAACAAATTTAAAACTGAAAAGTGTAGAAGTTTTTTACGCTTCATTTTTAGTCAGTTTAGTTCCACGATCCGTGCAGTAAAAAATGTTTGCTGCCCGTTCTTTGCGCAAACAACTTGAAAGAGTTAGTGAAATAATAGACAAAGCTCTGATAACAAAACAAACGCGCTGCAAATAATAATAATAATAATCTTTGGCAAGATTTCCTCACAGGTCCCTACTCATTATGCATACTGTAGCCGTACGGTTTCGTTCTCAGAAATGTTTGCACGCGCACTTCCCAAGACAATTGAACTACAGCATAAATAATGAAGTAAGGGACCTGTACGGAAATCTTGCCTAATTTTTATACAGGAGACTCCACTCACTAATGTGGTTTTCAGGGAGGTCCTGAAATAAAATGATGGCAATCAAAAAAATTAAATTAAATTAAATCAAGGGGGTAGGTCAGTGTAGAAGGACCGCGCACGAAATATGATATTTCCTAGCTGTCTTCTTATTATAGCTGGTTCACTTCTTATGATACCACTGATGAAACTGGAGAAGCAACATTGTACTAAAAGATTATTTGCACCAGGTGTCTTCAAACCAAAGAAGGAAACATTTGTGTCGTAACATCATTTGATAACTATTCGCCATCAACACGCACGTCAAAACTCCATTTTACGAATTGATCCAATAGTTATATTTCAGTCATGCTTTTGTCAAAGAATGAAAGTTAGAGTTGCAATAATAATGGAAAAAAGGAATTCACGCACTTCAGTTTTGGAAGCGTTATACCTAGCAAAGAGTCTATCCTATGAATTTAGTAATATAAGGAAAATAACACTTACGTTAATGAAAAAATCCTGTGGAACAGCATTCCAACAACCTCAACAAAGCTAAAGTGCTGGGAGCCTCCAATGTAAGAGTTGTCTTATAATAATTTTAGTTGTGAGATATGGATCATTGGCAAAGAAAACTGAGTGTTTCTAATCGTAATAGCAGTAAAGATTCTCTGCTGATATATGTCCCAAAATTAGCAGTTTCCTCGCGACTTTTACGACGACGTTTTTTCGTATCCCTGTTCCGTCCGGTCTGCAGGAAATTAATTCAGCAAAACACTCGAAGCTGTATCGCTTAGTATATCATAACATTTATTAGCCGGATTTTATCTGAAAGTTTCTGTCGCTTTGAAGTTTCGCTTTTAATTACAGAACTGAATGTGAAGACTTCATCAAGACGACCTAAAACAATATATTCCTTTGCGTAAAAGAGTTAAATCCCTGTTAAGTAAACATTAAGTGTCAGAAAACGATTAAATCGAAAGCGCTTCAATGGTACAAACGTTTTATTGAGTATACACTTCTCTGAAACAAGAAGAAACATATTCAAATATCGAAAAGGGATTGTAAAATTTGATCTTTTAATCTGTGTTATTTCAAATTCGGAAAGGACAATGTTAGGTTACAATTGCAAAAACACGTCAGGAAAGAGAAAATATTGCAAATAAACAATACACAAACGTTTCATGGCGAGTGAACTTAAGTTTCTTTCTTTTGTATATTTAGTTGGTTCGTTCTCATGCTTTGCGATTCAGTCAGATATGACATGCGGAAATGAAATTACGTCAATCTGGCTTAAGTTGCTACTGTACTTTGAAGAAACTGTAACCAATTTGTGGCAAATGCAAAAAAATATTAAAACAAGGATTTTTTGTGTCTGCGTTAATGAAATCTAACGGCACTAACTGTACCAACGGTACAGTTTTTTACGGCTGTTTTACTGTGGCTTTAAGGACCCATGTTTGGAATTGAGATTAATGTGTTAACAAAGCCAAAACAGGCGTTTGCACTACTCAAAACCAAAAATAAAAAGATAACTAAATAAATAAATGGTCCTGAATTTTTGTAAAAATATTCGACGACTGCTATATTAAACTGTTTGCCGCTTCTATCGCTTGTGGATGGCAAGAATGAAAATATACTGCAACTTAAAAAGGTTCGGCTAAATTCAGACCTGTTGCTTAGCATCTGTAAATGGTTAGACTTTCTAGTCTTCTTGGATAAGGACGATAAACCGTAGGACCCGTCTCACAACACTTGTTCCTAAGAATCTGTGGGACGTCAAAGAACCCATACACTGTTCGAAAAGAGTAGGGGACGTAGTTCCCGGTGTGGTGGTCTATCTCTACGTCTGGTTTCATCTGACAATTCATGCATGGGTTGGGTGGGTGGATGAGATCATATATGGACTGATAGCGGCAGCCAGAGGCGCCTTTACATGCTGACGTCCGATCTCAGCCAATAGAAGTGTAAAGCGCCTTTGAACATATTCATATGAAAAAGTGCGCTATATAAATTCATTATCATTAGCACCGCCTTGTGCACAACACTCTTAAAGTGACTATGGTTCGTGTTATGGAATATGTTTCAACACTCAAAGAGAAATTTCATATCTCAACGTGGTCACGTAATATCTCCTGTATAGTTCATCGTTGATGGTACACTTGTTATATAAACTTCTTCCTTCGTCCCACGGCGTATTCACTTGGATGCGGATCGTGACGTTTCAACCGCTTATTGCTGATCTCCTTCGGGGGATTGGATCGACTGATGCACGTTATGAGTAGGTTTGGTTCTACACTCTGATTGGGGGATTTCGCTCCTACTTCTGATTGGGGGATTTCGCTCCTCGTTCTGATTGGGGCATTTCGCTCCTCCTTCTGATTGGGGCATTTCGATCCTCCTGTTGTTCTTGTCCGATGTTGTTTTCCTCAGAGGTCGCTGACGGCTGTTCGCCTGTTTGTTGATGTTTTTTGATTGTCGGCATCCATGCTTCCGGAATTGCGATACCGTTATCCCATATACTCGTAGAGGATGAAGAAATAATGTGAATAAAGCCTAAATTTTTTTCAGGCCTTTTCTTTGCATTTGCTGAAGTTACTCACATAACTGCGACGATCCCTTACTTACTGAAAATCTTTCTTCCGCAGCTCACATATATGAAATTTGCATATATTCACACTCATTTCTTCACCTTCTACGAGCGAGTATATTACGATCTCTCAATTGACCAGCTCCCAGTTGGCTTGATAACTCAGGGTGCGTTTATTTTTGGTATGATCCGTTTTTGGATTTGCGATCCGAGATCACACGGATCATTGCGCATCAAAGGAACTGATGAATCGACACTGAACAAGGATTCATCGGTTCCTTTGATGTGCCATGATCCGTGTGATCTCGGATCACAAATCCATAAACGGATCATACCGGAAAAAACGCGCCCTCAGTTGGTCCGAGAGAGCCACACCGTTATGGTATCGCAAGGACATGGGTTCGAATCACGTTCAAGCCTGATTTTGGCATATCTGAATTCATGGTAGGCCACCATATAGTCACCAAATGTAGTGTTTACAGGGGTATACAAGGGTTTACAAAGGTATATTCTTGTAAACCCTTGTATATCCCTGTAAACTGACTATATGGTGGCCTATCATGAATTATATGCCCTGATTTTTTTGTTTTAGGTCTTATCATTGTTACTTATTATTGCTCACATACCTGCGAAGATCTTTCACTTATTGAACAATTAATTTAATCATTATTGACTGCAACAGTGAAGCCAAAACCTCTGGCGAGATACCCGGGCAATGAATGACACACTCTCTCAAAACCACATATGAACAGAGATTTATCACCACATTTAATTTGCGTTTTTAACAAGCAACATTAGAAATGCCTTCTACACTAAAGAAACATTTATGATTAGGTAGGTAAGATCACTTGGGTGCCATGTAGCAGTTTTTCACTGATTCGAAATCATCTCCAGCTTCATCAACACAGGTCTCAATGGACTGCATCCACTTACGAAACTGAGGAAAAAACACGATGTAATGGTTAGAGGCTTCTTCAACACACACGACTACACTCTACAGGACTGAGTCAAAGACGCCTGTGATCTGTGCTTAAAATCATTCAACAACTTCGGAACAAATAAACCACACGAGACTTTGGTGGGAATCAAATCCAAGGGTTCCGGGACAGATTTACCGTTGGTCTTCCCATAGTCAATATATGTAGATGGTTATGAAACTCGGCAAGTTTCTTTGTTTCATGTTTTTGGTCGCCTTTTTGGCCTTGAACCTGCACAAAAACACACTTTTTTTAGTAGGATAACCAGTCAAAAGTTTGGACTAATATATTCGCAGGTAACATACGAAACAAAAACAAAAGATTGTGCAGGGTCACGGTCGATTCAACATCTATTGCGAGTGCACTGTTCTTGAAATTTCCAGGGTTTCATAACCAGTCCCTAGATTAACTATGGTCTTCCAACTGAGCCACAAGGCCAGATGGGAGAAAGTCTTGGGTGATTATTATGTTATAAAGTTGAAGAGGAGAGAGAATTAACCCTTTACTCCCAAATATCAATATTCATTTTCCCCTAACTGTTCTCATATAATTGTTATGGTACTAGTGAGGAGAATTTCTTTAAATAACAATACAACTCCTTTTTGGTGATCATTTTCGTTATTTTCATAACCTGAAAGGTTGATGAACAGTTAATATTGTATTGAGAAATTGGATATTGGTCACTGCTGGGACTTAAAGGGTTAATTTATTTTAATGTTAAATGAGAACCTTCCTTACCCCGGGTAGACATTGGTTGTACACTTTCTTGAAGCAAGCACTTATCTCGTTTACTGGATTTCCTCTGCAGTGTTCAAAGTAAGGTTTACAGATCTGGGGAAGGAAATATTTAAATGCTCAATAAATCACCTTGAAAGTTGGCCTTGGGTACCCATACGATGAACTAGCATCTCATCCAGGGGGGAAGAGTGGGGAGCAATGCTCCTTGACAGGAGCCTATTGGGTAATAGGCTCCTGTCCTTGATGCTTCGTGCTACAGAAACTGGGATAAGTTTGCCATATAGGTCTCTTGGCCGGTGTACACCTCTAACTTACCTATGGATTTGAGGCATTTCGATGGGCGTGGAATGGTGTCTTTATTCTTCCGATTCCAGCGAAACCAGCCGTAATTATCTTGCCTATATCTAAGGGGTGGCGAATGGTAAATGTGAGACTTTGTGAGATGGCGAGACTAGCGTTTTTCTTTGCGAGCCCGAGACATTTTGACTTTTTTGATTGCGAGACCGAGACTTCAAAGTGTTTTGAGTGCGAGACTCTTTCGTATAAAAATCGAGACTTCGAGGCGCACATAACCGCTAAAAAGCGAGACTGCGAAACCCGTGAAATTCGACTAAAATTTTGCAAGACCCAGAGTTTTTGAGGAACCATTCGCTACCCCTTATCTAGGTAGTTTTTGGTTCTTTCGATCGGACGTTCTTTAGCTTTTTGTGGAGCAAAAATGAGGGCAAAACAAAATGGTCACTTTAGCCTCCAGGAAAACCTTAAGGGCATCCATGGGATTCGAATTACCCGTGCGTAATAACAGAAGGTTCTAGCGTAAAATGAGGAATTATTTCCTGTAAATCCTGACTATATTTTATTCCGATAATTAACCGGATTACTCTCCGTAATCACTCTAGTCTTAAAGATATCAAAAGATTAAAAATGGAGAAAACAGCATGTCATAAAAACTCGGAAGTTTTTCTCAAGCACTTCTCCCTGTCTCAAACTGATACGAGATTCCTGTTATGTTTAAAACTCAAAACTCACATTCAGGTTAATTCTTCTCCATAAAAGAGTCCTTAAGAAACCTTATTAAATACAAAAAAAGTGGACCTCCCTGGGCATTTCCGATACGCGTTGTGATTTTTCCTTTAAGGTTAATCTTACGAATGTGTGCTTTTTTTTCTTTCTCGTCTTCATTTGTACGCCATTTTTCTTTGTTATATATTACTGAACGGTATCTTAAGTATTGTTTTAGGTAAATCACTGATAGAAATTAATGACAAGCCTTATGTACGAAAAGTTTTGTATTTAAAATAAAGTCTATACTATCAAAACTAAAAAAAAATAATAAAAAAAATAATAAAAAATAAAAGAGCCAAAAGGATCAAGTTCAAAAACAATCGTCGTCAAAAATATCACTAGGCAAAATATTGATCACTGATTTTACAGAGTGGGCTTATGTGATTATGTATACCGCGCGCGTGGTTTAGTCAACGAATGAAAATATTAGATGCCAAAAATGACAACTCTGGAAGTTTCGTAGATACACGCATTTCTGGTACAAACCTGAGCAGAAGCCTTGTATAAGTAATCCGTACCCTTCTTGTCGCCGCTTACACTAAGCACAGAGACAATAACAAGAAGTAAAGGGAAAACTGACATGATTGAACTTTGTCTGTCGTTTTTCTCAAGGTTGTTGAAGCACCGGTAGACGTTTCTTGGTGACAAATTTCGCCACTTCAGAGAGGTAACTACGAACAGAAAATATAGAAAACATGGTCGTCTGGTTTGAGTATTTATAGGCGATCAATTTGGATCCATCCAATGTGAAGGGTTATAATGAATTAATTATTGGAACTTGCAGTGGCACACGGCTAGAAGTGTGGTTCTTATCATATTCATTATAAACTAATTTATTTATTTCACATTTATATAACTCCTGTGGGTAAAAAACAGCGGGTTAGTGAGGCCTGTGGCTAAGGGACGGACCATTAGAAAAGTGATGGGGGGGGGGGGGGGGGAAACAAAAAAAAATTCATGCAAGGGAAAATGCCAAGAAAAAAAATTCATGCAAAGAAGAAGGTAAAAAAAATTCATGCAGAAGGAAGGTCCTATTGTGACTTTTTCACACGTAGTAAAAAAAATTCGTGCAGAGGGGTTCACCTAATAAAAAAAAATTCCTGCACAAGCAGTGAGCGAAAAAAAATTCGTGCAAGCTGAAAATTCCCCACCCCCCCCCCCATCACTTTTCTAATGGTCCGTCCCTAAGATTTTCTGGACTGAATACAGCTAAATATTGCAGACGTCTTCGCTTGCTAAGAAGCAGAGCATTACTTATGAAGCGTGTTTAAATTTATGGGTTACAATGAGTTATGCACGATTAATTTATCATAATTTGATCAAAGTTCGAAAAAAACTAGAAAGGAAAAGGGTCGAAGCCTCGAAACTTAGAGCCGTTCATTTTTTATGAGGGAGGGGAGGCTGGTGTGATTCGGAAAGCACCATTTAAAAATTGCTTGACACCCCCCTTCAGCTTGCCAATTTTTCACATGACCCCCACCCCCCAATCAAAAGAAAGAAAAGTCAATTACGGCATAAAACATTATGACATAAAAGTTATTGCTAAAATATTTCACGTGAATCCCCCTTTTCCGTAAACTTTTTTTTCGCAATATCCTCCCTAAATCCCACCAACCCCACATCCATCGTAAAAATAAACGGTCCTTTAAGAGGTCTTTCGGTAGTGACGTTTGGCGGTTTTGAGGAAATGATCTCCTTTGGTGTTGTTTAAAAGTTTCAAACTAATGTGCGTAAGTATCTGGGGAGGGTGATATGGATCTATTAATTTTTCCCAAACCACAACTTCGGTATTCAGATACTGACACATAATCACCTCGTCTAAAGAGTGGTTTTCTGATAAGAGATTGTAGAGATAGATTTATCGTTCAACTCCCTACGATTACTCTTTTAGTAATCTCTCTGCAGAGTCATATAGTACTATTGGTAGGGCATCTGATTGTATTGGAGTTTAAGGCAGAGAGAACACTTTTGTTTCATTTCAATAAAACCTGTATGACTCCTGTAGGGGCTCGTCTGGATTGATCGTGTTTACTTATAGCGCATGATTTATTGACCACTCATTCAAAATTAAGTCTTATAAAAAAGACGATAAAAAGGAACACATTTTCCCTTTCGTTATCTCGCTTATGTTCATGCCATGAAAACAACCTTATTTAGATATCAAACTTCCATCTAATTGAAATTATAGAAATTCTCCCGTGGTACTTAATAACAATCATCGTCACCTTGTTGGGATATGAAAATCTTGGCATAACACGCTTTAAAATTTGACGAATTTGCAAACGGGAACGCTTGGATGCTTTTTGTTACTTACACAGTTGTAGTGATACAGTTTAATTTGTGCCACATTGCAGGTCACCAAGAGGTGGAATAATATTCTGCAGTGCTACTTTGTATAGAAATAGATTCCCAGTCTGGTATATGGGGAAAAATTTTAATAAACCCAAGGTCTACAAGGAGTGTGATAAGGTGCTTATCTAGTCATTGCTTGCAACGACCACACTTTTTATTTCCTTCAAGTATTCAATATCAAATTTTCGCCCCCAGCTTATCAGCTTCACCGCAAACGAGATCGTAGGCTTATTTCTCACCAGGAGCTCGAGCTCCTTACCAGAAGCGTCCCTATGTGTGACGGATGGCGACCCAGCACAGTAGCAAATGAGACTATTGCTAGAAATCATATTTCCGCAAAACTCTCCTTCAGACAAGAAGACTCTTTCAGACAAAAACCTCGGAGGAAACTCTAGCGGCAGGCTATTTAAACGAGGTTAACAAAAATGTTGTCTGAATTGAATTTGAGCTGCTCTAAGTTAACCTTTCAATCTTGTTTATATCGCACCAGATAAAGCGTGGTCAATAACTGCTCTCTCAAAATGAATTCCCTCTATGGCATTAATCTCAAATTGGTCAGTTTCGAATCCATTCAAATTTACTTAAGCCGCAACCTCAGTTGGACACAGTTTCAATAACCGGCCCTAAAACTTTCGCTTAAGCTAAACCCTATTAGTAAAAATCTACTAGTATACTAATGTAAATGCAGCAATCTGATTGGCTGAGTTGCTGCAGGCTATCAGCCATTAGACAGCATTTAGTTGAAGATCGTCTTCAAAATGGAGACGTGTTCGGGTCTGAGCGAAGTTTCGCAGGAAGATTTAGTATTTTTTTTCACCCACAAATGATTTATTTATTATGATTTTTACTGAAAGAACTAGATTATTCGCTCTCAATTTCTATAAGGTAGTTGATTCGGCATTCGGCCTCATCAACTATCACCCCAAAGAAATCTCGAGCTCATAATCAAATTGTGTTTGAATAGTAATGATGTGCTTAGTGAGGATGTCATGTGACGCAGTTTGACTGATTAGTGAAATATGGGTTATTGACCAAGTGTGAGGTCAAGATGGCTGGATATTGGCTAAGTTCTCTTTTTGCGTTTTTATGGACCGAGACGAAGTCGAGGTCCATAAACACGCAAAAAAAGAACGAGGCCAATATCCAGCCATCTTGACCGAACAAGCTTGGTCAATAAAGGATTTATTATATGGGATAAAACACCAAAAAATGATCCGTGTACGTGTTTATTTTCAAGGACTGAAAAGGAAGCCCGTTACATGCAAAAATCAAGTTTTCTCGTTTTCCAGCTCCATCGATACACAAACCACAGGAAATCTTTAACTGTCACGGAAAAGATTTTTCAGGGAAAAACTAAGAAAGGAAATTTTGGTAAACCGGCTTTCGCCTCGGATGAATTTTCCTTGCGGGACAAAGCCCTTATCCCGAGCGGGCAAGATAGCTCCATCTTGCCCGCTCGGGTAGCCAATCACAGCGCGAGATTCGGTTCATCTTGCCCGCTCACGGAGCTAGTCATATAATAAATAGTTTCCTTGCTTTATCGCCGCGAAACAGGAGTTAAAAATGGAATCACCTGCTACTGTGCCGGGATCAAGGTCTAAACGGGGAGGGGAACGCTTCTGGTGATGTGCTTCTGTGCGTATGTAGTGGTTAACATAGCTCCAAACTATTGAGGAAGTGTAAGAAAGAAAAGGGAATGGGAAAGGGTCAAGAATATCTCCACAGACGTTTAATCTTTTAACGTGGCATATAAAATTTTTGATCAACGGATTATCAGTTTTACCTCGAAAAGTGTCTTTTGGTTTCCCTTGTACGAATTCGAGTGCGAATGACTGTTTCCAATGCAAGATTTTGTACCGAAAAGAGAGAATATTAAATTTCCGACGAAAATTTCGTTTTACTCCACTTGAACATCAAAGATGGCATAGTTCAGTTGACTGAAAACCTTTGCATGCCAACATGATGACAAACTATTAGAACTGAGTAGACTTGTACTAACCTGAAAGACCATAATAACATTTCAAACACTTTACTGATTACTTAAAGAACATTACTGCTAGTATTAACGTTTAATTAAACAAATAGAAGAATTTTCAATTATTACCATCAACCTTCAGAAGCCTATCCATGAAAGCGACGCGTACGCATACTGATTGGGGAGGAACCGGATGCGCCCCTGAGAGATCGGAATCAAGCACGTGATCACCACGTGGAAGACAACTTAGACAAGAAGTCCCAGGGAGTGGAAACCCTAAGACGATGCAGGAAGAACAGTCTAGAATATTTATTTTTTCTTTATATCATGATGTAATTTCCGAGCATAGAAATGGAATACGGAATCCCATTAAATCTTAATACGTTTTTATTTGGAGTGCACAGTATGTTTTTGAATCTATTTGAACATCTCTCGGTTAGAAACCTAAGCCGTGACTACAGGAGATGGCATGAATACAAAATAATTGTATAGTAACAATAATTGGGCGCTGTTTGGTTACCAACTGTTAACAAGTCACGTGAACTTAGCTTGTGAAAAATAAGAACGATCCTCGAGAATTTTCCTTAACTGTTTCTGTTATAGTACTACATGTAACTAAAACCAAAATAGGTATTTTTAGTTTCGATCAGTTCTTAAAGATTTAAACTTTTAACTTGATTTGTCTAATTCTGTTGTTAATAAGCCGGTCAATCAGTCTCCTTGAGAGAAGCGCATGCGCTATTTGTCAACTCCCCACTCCTTAGGGTTAGATTCTGTTTGATTGGAAAAAAAAAATTAAAAGCAATATATCGCAAATTCTACAACTTTCAAGTGTTTATCCTAGCTTCACGAACGTGCATTACTGGAAAGGGTATATTAGAATCGCCATGAACAGTGCGACAAAAGTTTCACAATTAGAAAAATACTGCAATTCCTTTGTAAATAAAACATTTTTGTTCTCCCCTTCCTCTTTGTACAACACCGACAATTTCACTAGTCGTTAAAAATGAGTAATACATATTTAGCTGATAAAAAGTACAGGTTGCGAAAGAAACGACCTTGTTTTTCATCGAATGTTAATGGTATTCACAAAGTAGTTATTCGAAGCAAAGTGTGTTACTTGATCCTACGAAACAGAACTAACTGCTCGGTTTGGTGTTTCGTTATCACGGTGCGACCGGGCTTTTGTATTTTATTCAAGCGCAAAAGGAAAGATAAAGTCCGTGAATAAAGGGAAACAAAGAAACGGATGATTATTAAATTCGCAGTTTTAATCACTTGCGACAGAATATTCCTGGAACGCTCTGTGTTATTAGTTGCAACCTGTTTATAGGTAGCTCTGCACGTGGCTTACAAACTAAATTATTCAATCCGGATGGAAGTAATCCTACAAACGGGTAAAATTCAACGGAAGTGATAAAAAATTGGGGCAAGTTACTGTTTCTGGTCATGTGCTACATTTTCATATTTTGTATTCTTTAATAATTAAAGTTACCAAAATCGCAAGTTGTTTTGTGGCGGCGTAAACTAACTTTGGCAGATAAATGAAGCTGGGAAGTTAGAAAAAACACAGTTAAAAGAAATCTGCACATTGTAACTAGGTGGATAATCTGATGCTACGCTGGTTTGAAACGACGAGAAAAAAAAATACAAAACATAAAAACATGTTGGGGATTTTTTCGGTAAGAGAGTTTTTAATCTTGTTTTAGATTTAGTTTTAGATTTAGTTTGAACATGTTATGTTAGTTGATAACCATAATTACGATCGTTTAGGATGAAAAGCCGTAAAACAGCGGCGACGAAAAGCGAGAAGTCACGATTTGGTAAGATTGGTACATTGAGCGAGTCCTTAGTGAAAAAAAAATACCGAAAGAAGTGATATGAAAATAGATGTGTAATTTACAGACAAAAAAATAGATAAAAATTCAACTAGAGAAAAAAACTTTTGTTTTTGTATTGATCGAAACTTTGAGGACAGGTGTCTAAACAGCGGAATATCAGAGAACCTAAAGAAACCGTCGGGGTCATGAGAGAGGCAATCTATTTGTGGAGGCGAATTTTGTTTTTACTTTGTTTGTTTTTCTTCGCTTTTATTCTTGTCTAAGTTTAAAGCTGCTACGTTTTTCAGGCCTGAAATATTTATTGGCATCGTGCGAGTTCCTATAGTGAGTAAAGCAGCTAGAGGGTCGGTGCGGCAAAAACTCAAAGAAAGCTAGAAAAACTTTCGTTATAAATGTGGCATTACTTGAACTGTGAGAAAATAGTCTGTTGCATTACAGATAGTTTGTATCAGATTTCTTTAACTTATATGAATTTCTAATGTAAAAGCTCCTATTTGAATAAGAGAATTGTGAAAAACGAAGTTATGTATGTTGGGATATACAAAGTGTGTTTTCTTAATTGTCACATTTCAACATCCAGATTTTTTATAAGGGCGTTGCAAACACCTGTGATATTAGTTCGCTTGGGAGTTGGTTTTGGTTACCATAAGCATGGTCCTGATACCAACATTTCTACTCTTTATATTGAATAGTTATCACTAATTAATTCAAACAAAAAAAATTAGTTGTTTGCACCTTACTTAAAGCGTCTTTTCTTTTGCAACGAAGGTTGTCGGTCTTGTTTCTGCCAGGCCAAATGAGGTACGACACCGGTTCTTGTCGCAGGCAAGGTCAGGTTACGAGTGGCACTTGTGAGTTTGGACAAACCAATAGATTCTCGTCCTCTCATTAAATTTTATGAGTCGATTTGCCGAAACATCCGCTGGCAAATTATTCATTGTGGCTTTAAAGCTCGCAGCGGGTTGGTAATTAACTGAGGAATCTTTGTTCCAAAGCGACAGGAAGTTCAATAACGCTACCTCAGTCTCATACTCTTGTTAAACCCAACAAATGCACCTTGCCTTTCTGTTTATAAGATTCGGGTATTTTCTTACAATGCCATCGTATCAATAAAAACAACGCACATCCTTCCCGGAACTAACCAGCTCTCCCTGTAGAATTAAAGGGGCTCTGTATTAGGTTTTCATTCACTTTTGGTCAATAGGTCGCTTGGTCGCTTCCAATATCAATTGTCAAATGACTAACTTCGTTCTTATTTGAATGTATTCTGTAACAACTGAATGACGTTACCACGACGCAATGTTTGAGGGAAGAGCGACTTATTGTTGCTTATTGGCGATTTGTCTGACGGCAAGGCACGGTGACAAGACATAAAACAAAAGCATAAATCCCAAATTGGTCGACAGCCCAGCAAAAGAGATTTTGAAAAGAAAAACTTTGGTAATTACACGCTCATCAAACCTTGCGCTCTCAGACTCAACGTGTAACTTTTTGCCAATTTCAATATCATATCAAGCAAAAAGGTAATAAGTTTTGAGAAAATGATCGACTTAATGAAATTGAATTGATCGAACACCAAATTCTCTCAACTAACATATCAGCAAATGAAAGGCAATCACTTAGGAGAGTTACAACTCTGATCTTGGGAGAGAAAGGATAAGGAAATTCAGCCTTATATCCACATCCCGGCTTTTAGGTTTGTCGTCGCTTTCAAACGCTTATTTTTGGAGACGTATTTTATCTAGCATGAGCATATCATGAAAAGGATAAAATATCTAATTAAAGTTATAGGAATGGCTAGGAATCATGTCTCGGTACTTCAGGGCAATATTTCATGTTTCAGCCTTCATAATACATCGAAAGAATTATTACTTCATTGTACTAAGCAAATGAGTTGATATATTCTTTCATATATTCTGGTCACAATGAACTGGTTTCGCATATGCAACACATGCGACTAACAACAGATCTATACGAGGTATAGCACAAACACGTGACATTCAAAACTATGGCAGTTCTTAAACTCATGGTATCGAGTTTGAAATCGAAAGTTCCTCGCAAATGTGTGACCGAACATCATGTAAAGAGTGATTTTCCAAGGTTTGGAAGTAAAATACTTGCAAATATTTAATATTTGATATTCTCATTTTATCTCCTCGATACTTCAGTTAAACAAACGGTTTTTTTTCCTCTGTACAATTCCCAAGAAATAAAAGTTAATTATGACAGATACTCATGCCACTGTCTCTCTAATTATGATAATTTACTCGCCTATAACCCTGTTTATGTCGGATATTGGCGTTTCATATTTCGCTCTACCAATATAACGCAAGCCAGAATTTTTCATTGAGTATCTTCAAAAAAAAAATTTCCGACGGCTAATCAATGGCAAAAAATACCCTTAAGATCTTTCCTTGTCGTTACCTCAGAATCTGAAATATTTGCGTTGTAAATTGCTCACGCTTTCATCGATTTTCGGGTAACGCGGAACTCAGACTACAACAGGTGAATTTAATTAAACTCGTATACTGTCACCACGCTTTAAATTTGTGAATAAAACAGATGAGCACAGCTTACAACCACGGAAAAAGGATATCAAGTCAACATAAGAAAAACGTCAAAATGTAATAAGGGTAAGTTGAAGCCACACATATGCGCACTAAGGGGACAGTGGTAGAAGGGATAAAACCCCTGTTGCTACCAAAAAAAGATGAAAAAATTGAGCTCATGAAAAAAATTGAGTTTGACAGCAACAGGGTTTTATCCCTTCTATCACTGTCGCCTCAGTGCGCATATGTGTGGCTTCAACTTACCCTTATTACATTTTGACGTTTGTCGTTTCAAGCCACATCCCACAACCCTACCATTTTTCATCACCTCAACATAAGAAAAAGCCTGCTATTGAGGATAAAGCAGGAATCTGGATAAATTGCAATCCTCCGTTTAAAACGCGCACACGACGCCTAAGACTCTGCCAGAAAGTGGAATTTCTGACTTATGAGAGACAAACTAGTTAGTTATTGCTCTTCTGACGAAACGATAAAGAGGCGTGGGTATTGTCAAGGGACTTTGCAGGACTATTTAAGACTTAAAGCGAGAAATAATCATTCTACGTCTTTCTGTCATTGGTTCAGCTTCGTTATTTTTTTAAATGTGTTATATACTCCGTCTACCTCCTCCGAGGTCTCGCACCACAGTATTAGATGGGGAATACGTTTTCACAGATTTTTTGGCCACATATAGAGTGGTTTTTCATAACTGGCGTGGCACATCAAAGAGCTTTTCATGTTTATAACATCCTATATCTAAGTAACCTTGTACAGTCACCTACATCATTATGTGCTCTACATGACAGACTGGCTCAGCTTAAGTAAACCATTTAATATTGAATGCGTTGTTTAGTGCAAGCAGAGCGTGTGTCTCCGTACGGAAGGTTAGCGTTAACGAAAGCTCGACCCAAATAATTTGGGAGTGTACACTACAATAACAAGCGGAAAACCTATGGAATTACAGTAGTTTTACTCGTAAACGTTCAAGCCTCGTTAACGTTCAAGCCGAGTCTTTTTGATTGGTCGTGCAAGCGTTGTCGCCATGGTAATCGATGGTCCTTCTGTTAAAAACTTGATGAAAAAACGGCGGGCGTTTTGGGTGGCCTTTAGTTAACCCGAGGTCAAGATGGCGGTCAAGCCGATTTGTTTTCAATAAAATCTGGAACAAAAACGCGCACAAAACAACAGTCCTACTCATA
Organism: Ricordea florida; assembly: GCA_949710005.1. Lineage (NCBI taxonomy): Eukaryota > Metazoa > Cnidaria > Anthozoa > Corallimorpharia > Ricordeidae > Ricordea > Ricordea florida. Next base: position 29,497,082 of record OX453278.1, on the reverse strand, counting down.
GACAATATCCACAACAAAGCTTGCACACTTACGCCAAATTAGTGAATAATAGCTCAATAATAGCTTTTATTTTTTTTCTGAAGCATCTCAGCGGGCCGGAATCCCAAATTCTCGAATCTGATTGGCTAATCGCGCGCTCGTAACCGGTTCAGCTTTTTACGATACGGATCACGGTCCGGATTTTTATCCGCGCTATTCGCGGCAAATTGAAATTGTTGCGAAAAAAAAAAGCAAACAAACAGAAAAAATAAATAAGTTATTTACCAGTCTAGGTCGGTCCGTATGGGAAAAAACTGTGCCCTTGGTCTTGAGTACGAACTCAAGACCTCGGGCACAGTTTTTTCCCATAGGGACCTCCCGCCCGGTAAATAACATATATGTATTACCCTCCTTTTTGTTTCGATTCAATGGCGTCCCGACGCTCAATTGAGCAAGCCAAGCGAAGCCCTGACTTGTTGCTATGTGACGTCACACTGGCAGTGATGAGTCGGTCGCCGACAGATACTCGAAAACAATAGAGTCACCCCCTCCCTCCTGGCGTCATTCTTTAATTAAAATTTGTCACACGACATAGCATATTTTGGAGTGAGTCTACGTACTTTGGACGAGTGCAATCACAGTGTAGATACCATATGGCATTAGTTCAGGGGTGCCACCGGACTTTTTACGATAGAGCCTTTTAGAGTGCAAATAAACAATAGAACAGTGGCAATGGGACCGTAACACTCTGCTATTGTTACGGGATTTCATTCGAGCCTTAAAAGTTTCAGAAATATTCATATTCTCACGCATGTTTAAGCTGCCTTGTTATATGGCTTGTTCCCCGCGCAGACAAGATGAAGCAAATCCTCAGTGTTCTGATTGGCTACCCGAGCGGGCAAGGTGGGCCGATCTTGCCCGCGCGGGATTTCCCGCGTTATCCCGCGAAACAAAACAGAGCAAAATGGCTATATATAATAAATCCTTTATTGCCCAAGCTTACTTGGTCAAGATGGCTGGACATCGGCCTTGTTCTTTTTAGCGTTTTTATTTTGTATCAGACATATTCAGCATATTTATTTTGTATCGGACTGTCTATGAGGCTCACACATCAACAGTCTTAAAAAAAATATAGGAACCCGATTTCCCCGGTGCAAACTGTTCCAGTCCCAGCCCCCTCCTCCCCCCTTCCAAACGCGCACGGTACATGCATGTGGTTTCCCACTCCTTTGGACTGGTTGACTAAAGAACGTCTAACTGAAGAATTATTCAGCCTCGGGTAAGCCGCTTGGAAAACCTGCAATTTCGTGATTGATTCCACCTCGGAAAGGTGAGTGAAATACAGCTGTCAATCTGAACGGCAAAGCAAAGTGAATGAAAAAGCTATTTGTAGCTCTTTCAAAATCATCACTCCTTTTTCGTTTGATACACTAGGGTGGCGAATGGTAAATGCGAGACTGCGCGAGACGGCGAGACTAGCGTTTTTCTTTGCGAGCCCGAGACATTTTGACTTTTTAGATTGCGAGACCGAGACTTCAAAGTGTTTTGAGTGCGAGACTCTTTCGTATAAAAATCGAGACCGCGAGACGCACATAACCGCTAAAAACGAGACTGCGAGACCCGTGAAATTCGACTAAAATTTTGCGAGACCCAGAGTTTTTGAAGGACCATTCGCCAGCCCTTATACTCTGCGCGTCTGTACTAATGACCAGTTGGAGTTCAAACTAAAAAAAAACCTTTAATAACAATAAAGTCCTATGACGAGCAACAAGCTATGCATTTGATCTTATGATGTAACTGATTGAAGTGCTACAAAAAAGACGTGTACATGTTCACCTTTAGCATTTGAACTATATTGTGTAAAGTTTGTACGGTATCAAATTCAGGCTTATTAGCTGCAATCGCTTGTCTTTACATCATAGTGAACTCAAGCAGTCTAGAAGGATAAACTTTAAAGTTCGAACTTCATTCAAGTTGTGCTGGGCTGACTGAAGAAATCACACTTCCGTTGCCATGCAAACATCACCAGCGACTCTGACCTTTCATTGATTTCTTTCCGGTATGTCCGCCGAATTGTTTTGTTTTCTTTGTCCAATTCTTCTAAAAAGAACCGACACAGAAATAAGTAAGTCGACAATCAAGGGAATCATTTCTTTCTTTTTGGCTGATTTCAATTTTATTTTGCGTCCTGCGGCTGTCTCTGTTTCCTTTCACACACGGCTTGTCACGTTTTGAATGCAAAGTGTAACGTGACATGCCTTATGACGTATTCAATTGTATTATGTTACGTTGGTAAGTTGCCTGAAGGCAGGCGTACGCCATTCTAGGAGATACGCAATAAATATATATCAGAACCATACACAAAGGAATGCCCCTCGAGGCACAAATCGTTCCATACCTGATTTTATTAATACCAGGTTTGATGCGCCAATAGATATCATAGGGGAAAGGGACAACCCTTATAATTCCACTTGAAAGGATTTTGTTAATTTGGGAACACGGTTGAACTGTTATGGGTGAAACTGGCGATCTTTTATTCCAAAATTTTGTGATTTTTTTTTCTGCAGTTTTTGTTGATGTCATAAACAACATCTGACAAACCCCGTTGATAGATCCTTTCTCTGGTCGTTGAGCTATTCATGATAACAAACCAAGGTCAAACGTTCTGTGGTGGTTAGTCATTATCATAGCTTGTAACACTTTTTAGAAAACTGTGACCGAATTTGACTAAAAAAATCTTCAAAAAAAAATTGACAATTGATAAAAATTGATAAAATTGATAAATTCTACGTAATGTAGAAGTTGATATTTCCAAGGTTGAACACGCGAAGTGATGTTCGTTACTATCGAGACTCATGATATTCATTAAATAAATGCATTAGGACCACTGTCTATGGTCGGTACGCTTTGTTTTGCAGTAAGGCGATGTTTCTAATGTGTAAAAAAAGTCGTTTAGTGGCGCTTCTCTATGGTTCATTGTAGTATGTATTGGGTCGAAATTTTCCATCGTACGAAGACATTTAAATCATGCATTGTTACTTTCGTGAAAATAGATTCAGGGCCGGCCGGTTGTTCGAAGGCCGATAAGCGCCAATCCAAGATTAAATTTTAACCCAGGTTTTTTTTTTCCCTTCAGTGTTAAAAAGCATTTTTTCCGATACCTTTCTATCTTTTTCCAGAGCATACAATCATCAAATTGTATTCAAAAAGAATTGTACTAACTGAAGGTGCTTTTTAAGCTCTCATATTTGCATTTAAATTTCGCACTAACCCTGGGTTACCTTAACCTTGCTTCGAACAAGCAGGCCCTGGCGCGGATAAATTTATAGTCCGTTACTAGAGACTTTATTATAAAGAATTTGATTAAGTGCGAATTTGCCAGTCGAGTAAGTTGGAGTTTGATGCATATTCAGGGAAATTTGTAGTAAACGTTTTTCACAATCCGACTAAAATTTCAAGTGATTAGCGCAAATTGAATGAAACGTTTTTTTTTTTTCATTTTACGTAAGTCTGTTAAGAATACGTTATACTGTGCCTTGCAATTCGAGAACCTTGTATACAAGATATTACAGAGAATTTCTACCCAATTTTGGACCCATAAAACTTAATCGACACTCAGTTTAGACCCGGATGCATCAAAAATCAAAGCCTTTGGAGATGCACCTAACTGTACAGCCCATAATATGAAGCATCTCGCTGGCTCTCGTTAATTTTAAATTAATGTTCGTGCGTGACGTTAGTTGTTCTCTGTTATTGGACAAATTATGTCACTTGTTAAATGATAGACATTGTCATTCTTTGTACGAATGACATCCAGTTGTTGTTCGTGGCCATGGATAATAAGTTAGGGGATTTAAGCCAGTCAGAAACATAGAAACGTTCAAGTGAGCTTCTCGCATTTTGACATATGGTGTCTTGACTTCGTAAAGGTTCCTTCAGTTGGAAATCTATCAGACATAGGAATAGAATACAATGGCCTCCTGCACCTAAAAACGTATTCAATAGTATATTTCCTGGTGATTAAACCGGAAGAGGTTGGGTGTCGCGGTGGAACATGTCCCCCTTCTCCCAGAGTACCCCCGTACCACATGATAGCATAAAGTGTTGGGTAATAATATTTTTATAATTGATTTTTTTCTTCTTAAAAGATTAATGAAGATGAGAAAAGGAAAAAAAGAAAAAAAGTTAAAGAAAAAAGCCAGAGACTAGACAAAAACAACCTGTCGGAAGTCTTTGTTCAAACTAGAGCCGTTGATATGTTATTTTATTGAGGAGTGGGCTAAAATTTGACATTTGACGAATGATTCATGCCCACGACAGAAGGAAATTTACCGTTTACAAATTGATGGGTAGGCAAAATGCGGTGAAACAAAAAGAAGCAACAATCAAACTGATTGTCTCGCTGAAAGTAAACGTCTAGAAATGATTTTAACTTTCGGCTAAAAAACTTGTCAATTAAAACAAAACTTGTTGAAATCGTTGTCTTCGTCAATGTAGCATTCAGCCCTTACTCTGTTTTGGTTTTCTCTTTTCTGATATTTGGAAGGGGAAAAATCAAGGACGCCGAGTCACCCAGCAGGGTCTACTTTGAGGCTGGATTTGCGGTGGAAGTTCTTTTTCATAAGCTAGTGTTTGAAGTAAGTCCTTTGTTGCTGCTCTACATGCCAGATGGCATAAGGGGTAGTAAGTAAGTAGTGTTTGAAGTGAGGCGGTTATGTCGATCAGTGCTGCGACCCACGAAACCTACAGCTAATTTCCTCAAAAAACTAGATCCTCCATTTAAAACCGGATATTCATTTCGTGTGAGTCGAAATTCCCAAACCACAATGGTTAAAATGTCGTTCAGTTCCAAACTGCTATCAATACTAAGCATCACCGTTGTTTTGTCTAGAAAGTCGATTTACGGCTTTAGTGCCATGGCGACAAACGTTCGCTGTTTTTAGTTCCATTTGTTCGCCTCTACATATCAAAGTTGCGCAAGAAGGGGAAGTCACTTCAAAAGGCAAGAGAATGTAAAAAACAGCTGACAAAAAAGCAAAATCTCTTTTACCTGAAGCGGTGGTTCATATCGTCTCGTCAATTATTCATGAGAAAGTCGCCTTCGCGCATGCCTTCTGCTTGAAGAAAAAATGCGAGCGCGCTCTACAGCCACTCACCCGGTGCATTCAATTACTTATACTCGTAACGCTAAATTCATGTGGCGATAAATAGGGAAAAAAGCGATCGCTCGTCTCTTCGAATGAAAGATCTCGGGATTGAAGAAGGTGAGTAACATTTGATACTTGACAAGGTCAAAAATAGCATGTTAGAAATAGCAATTTCCTGAGATTTTTAGCGCTTTGTCATCAAAATCGATAGAAGTCAGTAAACGAACTGAAGCGTGGAGTTTTGTTTACGAAGTTTTTGACATATTCATAGATTTTTCCAAAACGCCTGCCACCTGAACTGTTTTATGCAAGCAAGGTAAATGCTCGATCAAATGGGTAACATGGAAAACCGACTGAGGACACAGACCGATGTTTTCGTTTGTCTTCTCTAAAACACTTTTGATGACAAGCGACATAAATAAGTTCGATGGCTTCACTTCATTCAGGGGCTAGGTTTGGAAGTAGCATTAAAAATTTTTTTCTTTGAGGATCTTCGCCACAAATTTCCAGTTAAAGTCCAGCAAGAATGCAAAGTAACTCGATATTATTGGACTTATTGCCTTTATTTCGGGGCCTCGTACTTTATTGTATTATTGCACTATTATCTTTGTGTTTTGAGACTAGTTCCCGGAAATGTCTATTCAGCTTTGAAATTGACTGGTGATAGCTACAGTATCTTCAATTTATTTTGTGCATTCATGACGATCAGGCATAGGTGTCTTATCGATTTTCTCGAAAGGAACCTGCTAATTGTCAACTCCAGGCAATGGAGAGCTATGCCAACCAACATTGACGTAAATACAGAATTCGACTCTGATTGGAGTTATTGTTTAGCTGTAAATATACGTGCATTAGTCAGGATCGATTCAATATTTTGAAATCTCTAGCACGTAACTTTTTGGCTTCCAATATATGTGAACCCATACTTATGGAGAAACATAGGTTACAATAAACGTTGAAATGAGTGTAATGGGAATCCGTGCTAAGATTAGCATTGATGCAGAAACTGCATGTTGGCGAATTGACTCAAACATTCCGTAAAGTAGGTGCTTATTTCAGCAGCGAAAGAAGTTATCGAAGCGAACTTTGCCAGGATATTCGGCCGATATGTCCATTTCGCAATAACGTATATGCTTATATATAGTTCTTGCTTCTTTCGGGCTTTGATTTCTAGTCAGAAATGATATGGTTAGATTCATGTAGTTTAAACAACGGAGACGAAGTGTACATTTTATCCCCCCCAAAAAAACCAATAATTATTATCATTCTACAAAAACGGGTCACAACAAGATATTTTTCTTTCTGTTCTTTTTTTGCGCTATTCCCAAACGGTTTCGAATAAAAGAATGCTTTCTTATAAATTGCGTGGTGGTACTTTGACATTTGTAGCATTGCGCTAAGAGCTTTCCTTTTCATTTGCTGGTGTTTAACCCTTTCACTCCCAAGGGGTCTCCATTTGACGAGTAAAATCGTCTGGCGTTAGACAGAGTAAAATCTGTAAAGTCACTCTTGGGAGTGAAAGGGTTAAGGGAGATAGTTTTTAGCCCTTTCACTCCCAAGGGGTCTCCATTTGACGAGTAAAATCGTCTGGCGTTAGACAGAGTAAAATCTGTAAAGTCACTCTTGGGAGTGAAAGGGTTAATAACTTGAAATGTTTGTTTTGGTTTTGTGTTTGTTTAGTTAGAATATACTGGAATACAGCACCTACGAAAAAAAATTCATTCGTCTTTGACTACTTCGTTTACAGTAATACGTCAGACCGTTTTAAAATTCAGTTGTTTATAAGCTTTTTTAAGACTTTTGCGTCGTAGGTTCAATTTTTTTTTTACCTAGATAACATTCTTTGTTTGTGAGTACAAAAGATTGCATCTCCTTGCTTTGAAAATATTGCAGAGTTGTTTCTGTGAGAATAAACTCATATAAATTGGTAATCTTTTGGCGAGGCAATTTTCGACAGGAAAAAAAGACGTACGGTATGGCTGTCTTGGGCAAGCATTCGACATTTACACGGGGTTTTATATGACGTCTTGTATTGTAGCTGTATCATCAGACAGAAATAAGAGAATGGAAGGGAATTAAAATTACATTGTTGGTCAGTCTGAAGAAACTGTGGGATCATCTCCGGTGTTATATAATTTATTCACACAACTGATGTAAAACAAACGATACAAAGCATTCTCAACAATGTACGTAATACTAACTAACAAAGAAAATAAAGAAATTATATTACATGAGGACATGACCCAAACTGTACATGTGCACAATTTATTTTTGTAAATAGTAGGTGTTTTTATCCTTTTCTGTGAATGTTTTAGATTTAACAGATCTCTGATGGATTTCATGTATGTCAAGTCTCAGTTTGATTTGAAATTCAAAGCAGATCCCAATAAGATTAGCCACAGAAAGGGTTTTATGTCATGCTTTTAATAACCATTTGACTAATATAAGTCCACTCTAAAGTCATGGGTGGAAGTATTACATATTTGCTATGCACAGGTAGCCTACAGTGACAATGGGAACTACTATGGTTTTACTAGTATACAGTTGTATGAACATGACTTGTCTTTTCAAGTGATATTGACTGAAACAATGATGAATTCTTTTCAAGCCTAAATTAATTCACACAATGTTATTCTGGTCTCAGAGGTTTCTTCTCCTTTACCACTTTCGAGTTAAAAACAGATAAGTTATAAAAACTGAGTTGCAAAACAAAGTGCAAGGGAAATTCTAGTTGTCGTAATTAAGCTGGTGATGGCACGGTGTTGTAGAAATCCATAATAGTTGATAATTCCACAAAGTTGGTAGCCAATAAAGTGAAGTGAAATATTGAAAATGCATTATTGATTATTGATACAATTGATTTATTTAAGGTGGCAGGGAACAAGGTCAATTCATTTCAGGGAATTGTTGTTTACTAAAATATGTACCTATGTCTACATTAATAATCAGAAATGAAGACTGATTCCAAGACTGATTCCATGGTACATGCACTGCAACTCGAAACTCTAGCCACCAGTAATTAAATTATCATGTTGAAATATGATGCCATGATAACTTAGGCAAATATAGTTTTGGTGATCACAGAATGACAATGTAATTGATACATAAAATTAATTCACCTCGTAATTCACTGGTTATGGTACATGGTTACTAGGTAATGAATAAGACTTAACTTCAACATGTTAGTGACAACAAAATTGTACAACTGCTTAAATGGAACAGTTAAATGTATCTGGACCTAAAAATAATTTGCAGTTCCATTTGTTTCAGATTGGTGTTGAAATTTGACACTATTATTTGGTTTGTCAAGAACTACAATTTAAGATAAGATGTTTATATATGATAGCATTAACACTTAATGACTAATCCCAAGGAGAACAGGGAATTTTGTTTCCCGATAGGGAAACAAATTCACTGTTCGCCAAGGGACCAGTTATAAAGTGATTTATTATATACCAAAACAAAAAACGCTCTGATCACGTGCAAGAGCAGTCAACATTTCATGGGTAACAGTGAACTGTTTTCCATTTGACGTCATAGTTACTCCTGCTCATGGCATTTGGTAGTAAACAGTTTCATTGTTAGATGTCATGTGACCATGAACTAGCCATTGAATGGGAGTGTTTCAGGGGGAAAACGCCAGACATACAACAATAAATGTTTGTTATACTCTAACATTAAAATGCTACTCTAAACGTTAATGTACTTATATAAAATTATTTGAAATGGGATCCTCTGCACGTAAAAGTCATTTTGCTAACAGAAAAAGCTATTAAAAAGCTATTAAATACGTAATGTAAGCAGAATTAAATTAACACATAATATTGAATTTTTAAAACTTTCAGTCAGGGTAAAACGCTTAACATCTTCATGTAAGAGGCATCCATGTGGTTTCGGAGGTCTAGAGAGCCTCCGTACGATACCTACCTTCCAAGACTCATGAGTGTCCAGGCATCTGCAACAACGGCGGCAAGTATCTCAGAAAAATATCATTATTTCTTATACGGTAATGCTGAGTTTCATATCCTTAATATCACTGGCCACGCTTGTAACTAGCCAACTGGTCTGCCTTCTGCCAGTTGGGATTCTCAGCAAAATGTTTATGTTTTGTTTAATGTAAAATTGACTCTGAAAAGCCCTGTTGGGGTTGAGCCAATAAAGTATGTATGTATGTATTTTGCAATAAGTTTCAGAAATACCTACAGGTTTGATTTAAGACGGTCCCTTCTCTCCAACCGGGAACAGATGAAGAGAGTAAGTGAGGAGGATGTTTCTTGTCTGAGAAAGAAAACAACAAAGTGTCTAACATCCAGAAAACAAGAATTCTTATTTCAACGTCATGGTGTATAAAATAAGTAAATAAATGAATATTGTGGCACTGAGGCTAGTGGGTTTGAGCTAATGAATGAATCAATAGGGAATCAAATGTTAGGGCTGGAACGTAAACTTGGGTCTTCCAAATTGGAAATCCACTGCTTGTTAGTGGTCAATCAAAAGACTTAAGGTTTATCACAAATCTTGTTAGATTAAAGTGAATCTATTGTAATCTTGACATCTACTGTTTGTTGAGAAAAGTAATTCATGGCTCAAATGTAATAAGAAATTAGCACTTTCATCTACATTTAATCTCAATATAAAAGAGATAAGATGAAAATCCTTAATTGAATTACAATGCAAAGAGATTGATTAGCTGGAATTTTTCAGACCTGTATGATAATGAAAGATTTATGAGGATAAGTGCAATAAGTTACTGACATTTTCTTGTGACATGAGCTCGGAATTTAGCATGCAGATTTTACATTAAGAATGTGAAGATTGTCTCAAGATCGAGCTTCATATTCACTGGTGATTTTTAATGGCTGTCATTATGGTACACATTGTACGTTGATAACTTCATTTCAGTTTATATGTTTTGTCTTCTCACAATAGTAATTGTAATGCTGTCTATGTTAGTCAGAACAGTTAGGTTCACAAATAGAATGGCCTGTTGTTCTTCAACTATTAATAAAATGGCTTTGTGGTATCTTCTTTTTTTTTTGGAAAGTTTTATAGTGGGTTATTACTAACCTCTTGTTTTGCATCAGTACTTTATCAGGGTTTTCAATAAGAATTGTAGCAGGGAGAGTTGTGTAAAGTAGCAGGAGAACATTCTGAATATGCTCCATGTCTGAATTTCAAACTAGCTCAAGCCATCTAAATTTGACCGGAAAATTCTTCATAGTAGTCGGAGAATTCTCTGATCTCCAATGCCTAATGAACACCTTGCTTCTTGACTTAAACTTTGTAAGTGTATGGAAATGTAAATTACATGCAAGTGATGGGAAGACATGAGAAATGAGATAAATGAGAAGACATGGTAATTTACCACATGTACGGCAGCAAATTATATTATAAATGTATTCAATGTTTACTTTTAATTTTCTGCTACTGAATATATGTGTATATGGTTGTTGAGTTTATGGTGTATAGAAAATGCTTGTAGATAATTTGACTTCCAATCAGATATGTGGCAGTTATTGGTAAGTTTTTTTTTTCCTAGTGATGTTGCAGCTGTGTATTATTTAGCCACTAAAATTCTCCTTTAACATTACAATAAAATGATCTTGGAAGTCTGTTTTAATAAACACTAAGTGTATGAAGGTGAACCTGAACTGTCTTTAATAATTTTGAATAATATTTTTTTATTTTTTAATTTTATTAGATAAATGCCTTTTCAGCCAAAAAATGTGAAAACTAAGGTTTTGGTCTGTATCTAGAAGATTCTCTAGTATTTAAAGTACATTTTTGTCCTGTCTTGTTTACAGAAGTTGTAATGTACAGGTGGAAATGTATGAGGCAGTAGTGTGTTAATTGTATTTGGCTTAAATCTATGGCTGAATTTGCAGGCCTTAAACTTGGTATTTAATGAAGAACCTGATATCAACAAGATGTGCATATGCTGAACATGTGATATACTCACTCTCTGTCTTGGAAAAATGAAATGTAACTTTGATTACTGACTTTATGGTTTAAGGTTGATCCTACATGTTTTCATTTTGCATTATCTTTCTAGAATCTTGGATTTTTGGTCAGATACTATATAAGATGCACTTCATTAGATTACTTTACATTCCCATCCTGAGCACAAAGGTTGTGATAAGGAGATGCAGTTTTTGAAGAATGGCAGCAGTTCAACTCATTTGTATATTTTATACAGTTTATATTCTTCATGGTAGTGTGTCTTTTTTTAATTATTTTGGTATGTAAACCTTGATTTTGTAGGTTAATGATAATTCTGGTAACATGCCTTGCAATGTGCTAGACTTGTGTGCTCAATGAAAACATATAGCCTTCAGGAATCGTAGTATGTGCTGAGAGCTTTGTGATGTTGTAGCATTAAAGGAATTGAATTCAAAATGATTCCAAACTAGCTTGATTTGTTTTTTCCCTTGTCTCAGATTAATTTCCATAATTCTCCAATAATCTGAAACAGAGGAAAAAAACAAGTCAAACTGTTTTGGAACCATTTTAACCTGAAATTCATTTTGACCTACAACAGTGATAATATGATTATAAAGATGAAGTCAAAAATCGTGGCTGACATGATATTAGTTTTTTAGATATGTAGTTAATCTAAGTAGTTAATCTTTGTAGATTAAAGCTTGTACTTGTAAATATTAATTGTCTAAAGTTTTAAAAATTTATACAACCATGGGAACATAGACGGTAAGAAAATCCTGTACATGTATTGAATAGTGTTAACACTAATGAAAGTGAAAATAGTTCAGAACAAGTTTGTTAGTACAAAAGGCTCCTTTTCATGAACACAGTTGAAGCTCTTGTAGAGAACCACCTGGGGAATTTCAAGAAGTGTTTGTAACTAGAGTTGCTGCTTATGAGAATGAGCTCTCGTAAGCAAACACGAGGTGATACAATAGGGATAAGGCTTGCACAATATAAAAATCTGTTGTTATTAACAGTCTGGTGGCTCTGATATTGAAAATCACTTTATTTTTTCCTACTATAAAAGAAGAGGTTTACACTTAAAAATGTACAGCTAATTTATCTGATGCAAACTTCAAGTTACAAGCGTTCATCCATAAAATAAATTGTACTGTGGTGTTAGCTTGCAATATTTTTGCATTATAGGAGCAACAAATTACAGTAGAATGCAAACTGACTACATTAAAAACAACTGAAAATAAGCAACACCGTGAACAATATTACTTCAAACAAATTTTCAACATAGATACTAGCAATTGAAAGTACTCTCTTACCTGTTCATATATTTGCAGGAGATGACAGTGAATGATGGAAGACTTCTTGATGCAATTTGTGAAGGAAACTGTACCCAGCTGTTAAACCTGTTGGATGGTGCTGGGATTGATCTAGAACAGAAAGACCAGGCAAATGATTGAATTTCTATTTTGTGTATTAGAGTTTTTGTGCCTCTTGTTCTTGTGATTTACTGCAACAGGTTTGGAAGCTAAAGATCTAACCTAGGCATTTATACAGTAGTATCCTACATCCTCTTCCTTCCTGTGAAAGAGTTCAAATCTGTGAATCTCTTCTGTACATTGCATGGTTAGAATTAAATGCTGTTTACCAAGGATTTACAACCTGGTGTGTATTTCTCAAGAGACCTTAGACTACACTTGTATTTGGGCTAATTTTGGACCACACTGTAGTTAAGGCACGACTACTCTATCTCTTTCAAAGATATATGGTACAGTAAAAGAGTCTACAGTTTTATGGGATGAATCCTTCATATGTTTCCAGATTGCTTTTAGGGTCCAAGAGGCGCCTGCCTGCTCCTGGCGTGATTGATCAGTTCTGATATAAGACATATTGCTTAAGAACTAGAGTCTGATGCTGACAATTAAATGCATCTGCCAGCTGTAGAATGAAGGAGAGGATTCCATACACTGTACTTCAACTACTGAAGTCCCTTTTCTTTTATACCCGTAAATACCTGACAACTGAAAACTGGAAAAAGGTAGCCCTGATAGTTATGTAATGACATAAATTGATCATCACGGTTATTTACACAACTTAAGCATATAGTTATGTGATAAATGGATATGACTTGTATATTTCTGTAGAATGGACAGACACCTCTCATTATTGCCTCAGAAAAAGGAAATGTGGAAATTGTGCATGAGCTTTTAAAGCGCAATGTTCAAGTCAATGTTCAAGATGAGGTGAGAAAACATACAATAACTGCTAGGTTAATTTCTTGACAGGTCACTGTACACGCAAGTTACAGTGATCCTAAGGTCATGCTTTCAGACGGGATTTATTAGGGAGATTGGGGGATCTTGAAATTCAAAAACTCATTCTGAACTGTCTCATATCTTAAAATACCTGCACATACAGTATGCAGTCCTTTGGAGGAACTATATTAGAACTTAACAAAAGACACCAATACTGTCACCTTTCAAATACAAAAATGCACTTAGAAAATGCTTTCGTGCCCAAATGAATAACAGTTCCTGGGCATTTGCATCTTAGTAGGCAAGTATAATAGGATATTTGAATGTTCCTTGCCAGACTGTCTCAACGTATTATGGTGGGCTGAGTTTGTTGGTTCTCTACTCTGCTCCGAGAGGTTTTTCTCCGGGTACTACAGTTTTCCACTCTCCACAAAAACCAACATTTGATTTGATTTAATTTAATTTAACATGATTTGATTTAATTCATTTGTGCTACACATTGTCCCCAGTTAGTAAACCCATTATTATTATTATTATTAGATTATTATTATGGTAATAATTATGGTAAAATACTTATGGTAATAATTACCACAAGTCCTCCATGAATAATTATATAATAATAATTTTTATTTGTATTTGGTTTTATTTGGCGTCCTGACTGTTTTATGCTCTGTATCTGATTTTATTGTTTCAGGATGGCTGGACTGCACTCATTGCAGCTTGCAAAGAAGGCCATTTTGAAGTGGTAAAGGAACTGTTAGAGTATGGTGCCAAAGTACAGTTACCAGACCTGGTAAACATATTGCGTCAACCTTTCATTTGCAAGTTTGTCATTGATTTAATTTTTGTAAAGCATTTGGACGGTGCAAGGAAGTTCCCCAGCAAGTTTGCATTTGCCCTGCCTTCCAATGTCACTTTTGCCCCCTTCAACAGTGTTCTCCTTTTCAGGCGGTAACCGATAAAATTTACCGCCTGTAACAGCACTTGTTACCGCCTAAAATGGTCTGAAACTCTTGAAAATTCAACAGCTACGCGAGTCTTTTGCCGATTTGAAAAAACTCTTATACCTGTTGAGCTGAAATAAGAGGAGAACACTGCCTCAAGTGACCAAATTGTAAGTTCTCCTGATTGTATCAATATATTGTGAGGCAAGCAGACAGAAGAAAATGAGAAGTTTATCAACATGAGTAATTTGAGTCAATGTGGCATTAAATTCTCTTGAATCAAATGTTGGGAAGTTTTTATCTCGTTAAGTCCCAGTAGTGACCAGCATCCAATTTCTCATTACAATATTCATAATGTTTATCAACCATTCACGTTATGAAAATAACGAAAATGATCCCCAAAAAAGAGTTGTCTTGATACCTAATATGTGAGAACAGTTAGGAGAAAATGAGTATTGATATTGGGGCTTAAAGGGTTAAACAACTTCAATTCAGATCAGACACGGTTTGATGGTTTGAAGTAACGAATGAAACTTAAAAAGTTACATACATTATTTCAAACCAGCCAGTCAAACTATGTCTGATTGTTTACCTGGTTGCAATGTGCACTTTTCACGGCGGGCGAAAACTCTAAGAAACGCTGCTTGAGCCATACTAGGTCTTAACTTAAGTCGTCCCAGAAATTTGGATCATCCTCACGAATTTTTGGGATACATTCCCGGAAATGTATATAATTCCCGGCTTTCTGACAAAATTTGACACAGCGTATATATTCTAAAATTTGCCGTTTATTACTACTTGTGTAACCTTAAATATTACACGTTTTGCATGTTTAGCATTATTTTAACCATGAATAGCGTTTTCACAGTAGAACATTTCAATTTTATTATTTCCCGGAATTATCGTATGTTTCCCGCAAAAATGCAAAGTGTCCTGATTCCTGGAAAAAATCTCCATATTCCCGGAACACTTTCAGGGCTCAAACTTTATTTTTGGCTTTGGGAGCACTTGTGTGACCAGGTGTAAATTTTTAGGCGCACTGCCGAAATTTTGGGCGCACAGCATCAAATACTGGGAGCACCTACTCCAAAAAAATACTTAACGCTCCAAAACTATGGCGTTATATCCCCGCCAAAATTCAAGTTTCACTATTCTACATGCTGATCGTAATTTGCAACCTTAGTCTTGTGTTCGATATTCTTCTTTCACATTTCTTCATTCAAATCTCACAGCTTTATAGCCTTGTTTGACAATGCTCCATTGGATTTTCACGATGCGACATTCAAGTTTGATCATTTTATGCTAGTTTGATCATTTTATGCTAGTTTGATCATTTTATGCTAGTTTGAACATTCGACTCGCATGGGTGGTGATTGAACAGAAGTATCCTCTCTATCCGATTGCTTGTTGTTTGCCTCACCTTTGAAATTTTGTTCACGACTGAAAGATTCTTAATTTTTCAATGGGTATTCGTGAGAACTAGCACGAACTTTGCTCATTTGGCTAACTGAAGCTTTCTTTACAAAACGCAGCATTCTGTAGCTGTTGTGCACGAAGAACGAGCAAACGATTTAATTAATTCTCATTTCTAGTTTTCCGCTCTCCGCAAGGAACGCCTGCCACTGTGACCCCCATTTGGTGACCAAGAAAACTAACGGCCTGCATTTCTGACTCGGACAAGCTTAACGGAAGCCCCAGTAAAAACAGAAAGCAATAGCTTAAAGACATTTATTAGTCACCTTTAGCTCACCTTTACGTTGAACCAAAAGATAGCGAAAATACTATTGTTTTTTTTTTACATCAACTCGACATCCCACTTTCAGGAATTATTACGTGTTATCATCATTCAAGTTAACAGAAAAGTTCCACACATTTCTCTTTTTGACCTGGTCATCGATTGCGCAAGAAGCACGTGTTTCGTTCCTTCCATTCCTTCATTTGCATGTGTCAGCGGGTCAGCGGAGTTGTTTACAACACAGAACGTGGGAAAAAATGAACGTTCGAGTTCGGAGAATCCACTGGGAAAATAGGCTTAAAGATCACGAATAGAACACACAGCGATGAAAGGAAAATGGTGCAACTTTATTACTTGGTGCCTGGTTGTGTTATATCTATGTTTATATTTATATTCATATTTATATTTATCAATCGGAGTACGTTAGATGGTCAGGTGAGTAAGCACTAGAAAAGTCGCACTGTACTTTGGTTTTTAAGGCGCGGTGGTGCGACCGCACATAATTTTTTAGGCGCAAAGCCAAAAATCCAGTCGCATATGCGACCAGTTGGTCGTTAACTTTGAGCCCTGACTTTTGGCTTTGTCCCGAAACAGCGTTTGTTAGAGTTGTCACCTCCCGTCTTTTCCTTCAACTGACATTTTGGGAACATGAGGCTTGTTAACGTATCTAATACGCAGTATGATGTATCAAACCTTGTTTGTTCATCACTGTGCATTGCTTTGTTCTCCTTTGCTAGGGCGGGTGGTCTCCCCTTGTCTGGGCAGCTTACAAAGGACATTCTGACATTGTGAGGGAGCTTCTGCACCATGGTGCGGACCCTAATGAGAGGGGACAAGTAAGGCTTTCACTTTACTGGGCCATTTTACAGTTGTGACAAAAGTGCCCTGGCCTTTGAGTAGAAGCGAGACTAGACATCACGTTACTTGGTTACACACCTTCCTGCCTTCTATGTGCAAATCGTAATAAAATGGTTTGTAACAAAATCTGGTGAACTCCAGCCTAATTTGTATTCAAAGGTCATTGAACACAACTGTAAAATGTTCCAATTGGATTAACTGCTAAATATCTTTGCTCCTTCTGTTCTCACCCATCAAGATAGTGTAACCCTTGAGACCGTGTAACGTAGAGGCGAGCAAATTTTTCTTTCCCCGTTGATCATCTTATTTCCAATATTTGGGCTCACGTTCCTTGGGGAATCACTTTGCAATCCCCAACTCCTTTCAGCAATGGCGCTCGTCACCGCACACTGCAAGGAAGTTAGCGGTCTTCATAGAGATGGGTTGGTTTTCAAAACATATATTTGTAACAAAGTCACCCCAACTTGACCAACTCTTTGCAATAATTTGGAGCAGTATCACAAAACTATGGAGGCTGTTATGAGGTGAAGTGCTAAGGACAGTGTGTTTCTTGTGGAGGCAGGATGGCCGAGTGGTCTAGGGCGCGGTATTTCAATGCGGTGACCCGGGTTCAAATCCCGCTCTGGCCACTACCTGGTGTTGTTCTGGGTAAGTACCTGGTTCAACTCCTCGATCATCCTTGTAAATAGCCAACTGGTCTGCCTCCCGCCAGTTGGGATTCTTAACTATGTTGTTTATGTTTGTTTCATTTGGCCCTGAAAAGCCCCTCTAGGGGAGTGGTCAATTAAGTTTTTTTTCTTTTTATTTTTTTCTGTAAGTAGCTAGGTTTGTCAGAACGCCCGATTCAAAGGGTATTATGGGAAAGGAAGGCTTCTACAGATGGGCTCCTGTCCCACGTCGTATAAAACATAAGAGATTGTCTCTCTAAAGTACAGCTGTTGATTTAATCTTTTGATATAATGTGGAAATTAAGGTCTACTTTGTCTCTGGAAGACTTTTGACCTAGTAAAAACAAATAAAAGTCAAGCTATGCGTCGAACAATATATTATTTTCACTTTTGCGTCAGTGGAAAAATCATTGTTTTCAGAAATTCATTTGCGAAATGTTTTGTCTTCTTAGTTTTGGCGAACCTAAAGTAAAATAGTTCGTGAGTTAGTAAGGTGGTTTGTTGTATACAAAAATCCCGCTGGAATAAAAGAAGCGCCATTGTTTCCAAAACACTTTGATTTGTTTAAGTTTGCTAGTACTTGGAAATTCTATTTTTTTACGGTGATTTCAGCTTACCTTTTCTCGTTCGCCATTTAAGTTTACAATCAAACTTACAATAACTGCAGTTATTATTTCACGTGATTTAGAAGTTGAATTTCAATATTAAAAGCACAGGAAAGCACAGATTGAAATCAGATTTACCTGCATCGTGCAGTTTCGTTCGGTATAGATTTTTCCCTTGTTCCGTGTGTCAATCAAGCGTGGGAAGGAACACTGTTTTAGCCAATCAGGGGCTGTTTTTGGCGGCCAAAACATTGGAAACAGGAGTCGTCAATTTTTTTCACATCAGTTAAGAGAAATTTTGTTCCCGGCATTTTTTTTTTCAAACAAGCTGCTTCACTTCCTACAGCGCTATATTTTTTGGTGATGTTTTTTATGTCTATCGTTTTATGTATTTGACAGTGTTTTATTGATATTATTTTTGTGAAGCTCTTTGTGATGCCTCTGCGAAACTCTTCGCTTCTTATGTAACGCATTTTCTAGCTCTTCTTATCAGTCCGATGTCTCTAGCCAAAATAAAGGCACAACTCAAATCAATCAGTTCCCGTCATGACCAGGTAATTAAATGTATCTATACGTACATTTACATAAAACAACAACGCAGAGCTTCAAGTTTAATATTCTTGTATTTTACGGGTGCCTCTAAGTTTTCAATATCTTTGCTAAGCGGGACAGACGTCTGTAGAAAGACACATCTGGTATTATGTTTTTTTTTCTCCTTTATAGGATTCGGCAAGCCTTTCTCGTGTTGTGCCAGTTGATTTTAATGAAACGAACAGTGGGGCCTTCTGTTAAACGTGGGAATAATCTGTAATTCGGTAATGTTTCTCATTTGGCATTCCTTGCAGTAATTCTATTCCAGAATTTTCGAACACTGGCTGTGTTCTGTGAGTTTTATTAAGCTGAACAGAGCTAAATTTGCTTAATATCTCTGTTTTTCTATCGAAATGTGAAATTAAATTAATGACGAACGAATCCATTCTACTTTTTCTGTGGAACGTGCAAGGTTTTTTTTTGATGAGATTATTTTAACATCGCGTAGGTGAGAGAATAAATGACAGCATATTTTCCAAACCTTGTCTCGTGTTGAAGCGACGTGTTTGTCTTTGTTTGCAGGTCTCATTTTAACTTTTTGGAAGAGATGCTTCTCATTTTAATATCAATTATTGATTTCCTTTCTGGGTTGACTAATTTGCTTCCTGGTTGGAGAGAAATTTTGGTGTTATTTTTGCCAGAAGCTGGGATTTACTGTGAAAACGTCGACTACTCAGTCAAACATGTGGATGCTAAACTCTGCGCCTGGAGTCATTCTGTTAAGAACTTTTTCCTATTAAGAATCCTTTTCATTCTCTTAAGAAACCTTTTCCATTCGCTCCGACGAAAGGCTGACTCTCGAAACGTCAGCAATTCCCTTTTACCTTACGGTGGTATAACTTACTTTATCAGTTCGTTTGATTATCCCAATTTCTTTTCCTTCGAGGTTTCAAAATGAAGCGATAGTATATTGTATTACCAATTTTTTCATTTGTAAATCCTTGGATGGAAATAATGGATTAAGCAAGGTGGCTCTGAAATATAAAACACTGCACACAACTTAGAAATACCAACAAAGTTCATAAAAAGCTCTTTTTCGATGTCAGTTGTCTTAAAGAAACCAAGCGCTTTAAATGAGAAATCCTCAAAGAAAGTCTTTATCATTCTTGGAGTTTAGAATTAAATCCTTGTTGTTAATTAGTTCTGTTATGAGTTCCGGTAATTTCACAGTACACGGCAACCCAAAGATCGATTAGCCTCTGTCTTGAGGCTCTCTTTGTTTTGATTAATATTTAACCATCTTTTGCTTTAATTGAATGCTAATTAATGAGATTCTTGACAAGGCACACAGTACGTCCGTTCTCAGTGTTCCAAAGTTTGCACGATTCGTTTCCATATTTCTTGGCAAACATGGGGAAGCTCGAGGAAAAACCATGAAAGTGATATCCACCAACTTCGATGGTGAGAAATTGTTTTTGACGTAAATTTGTTTTCTTTCTACATTTCCAGCGTTGGGATTTAGATTTGTTAAAAACAGTACTTGCTTAGCATTTTGCGGACAGGTCTTTTTCTCGTCAATTTAATTGTATTAGATTTTCATTTCGTCTTCCTTTCAACTTAACAAAGACGCTATTATGGTACGAAGTTCTTCGGCATAGTTAAACCGAGCTGGCGTAACCGTAGAATTTTTGTGCAAAAGTTTTTTTTACCGGTTCACATAATGTCCTACCACACTCTCAGCTTACAGGGCGACAGATCGTGTGGATTCGAAGTGGTCTTCTCGCATATATTGAAAAGTCATTAGTGAAGTTTTCCCAGCAGGTGAATTGTTTTTAGACGAGATCGAACTGGGGGTATATTGAAATCTTTTTCTTCTTGTGTGCCTCGTTAAAGATAATTACAGACTGTGTATTCGTCAGGCTAGAGTGGGTATCTGAACATGATTTCGTTCAAACGTAAGTAACCGAAGTAGTTAAAACATTTGAGTTAGTTTACATTGAAGGTGATAGCCTGCCACGAAAGTAACAGCGATAACAGTCCAATGAGAGAAGAAAAAACAATTAGTTTACGACGAAACGTTCTCGGTAACGCGTTGCAAATTTTTTTTATCGTAACCTGGAGTCGCTCTCAAATTGGATTTTGCCTCGGAAACTATGCAATTACATTGGTATTCGAGTTGATAACTTTAAACTGGCAAGCTTGTTGTTAAATGTTGTTAAATTCATCCAAGCCCACATTGATCCGAAGTTTGATAGCTCTTGTCTTCAGATGTAACTGTCAACTAACCGATGTCTTTTGTTTGTTTAGTATGTATAATTTCTGATGATTATAGTTTTAAGTTTTTGACAAATGTTTGGAAAAAAAAGCGTTAACGAAAGTTTCGTACGGAAACTACTTGTCAGTTTATTTCCGGAGATCTTTAAAGTGCAATTCAAGATAGTTTTTGTCAGACTGTAAATATCATTCTGTAACTGAAGCCAAATCATAGCGTAAACATGAGTATGCATTTCTTCAAAGAACAATATATTTTTCTTTCGAATTTGCACTTTTGTTAGGTAATTAGTGACAGCACCTTAATTTCTTTCAATTCTATTCCATTTCATACTCTCTAGATAATGATTTTTGTATCTTGGCATTTTTTACGTCATTATAACATAAGAGTATTGAATGCATCGAGAGGAATAGAATTTGCTTTAATTATTTTTATTTTTGTTCAGAACACCCACAAGTTTTTTTCCATTGTTTTCGAAACACAATCGAGTTTGCCATTTTCTTATAACCAATCAAAAATTTAAACCTTACGCAAAATGATCTGCTCTAGAGGAATTTCAAGCTTGCAAAGAAACGCTCTTTCTTTCTCTTTACTTTTTCTAAATTTTACGGAAGGTGTTTCGTGATTAATGGCTTCTCGTTTTTTCGACTTGTCGAGTGTTTGGTTTATCAGCATAAGCATGATTTGATTATGCGAAACAATGCGGCTATGTTTAGATAGCTATGGTTCCTCTTTCCCTTCAGTTTTTAGACGTAGCTTATAAAGCAGGATGAATCAGCAATTTGGTACCACACGTCATCTCTGTTTCTATCATTTCCATATTGTTGTCGCGATGTACACACGAAGTTTGCGAGCTGACTATCGATTGGTGCAGAAAAATTAGAATAGATTTTACGTCGAAAATGCGAGCCAAATTTTGGAGGAGATAAGCGACCGGTTTGTGAATATCTGTACAGCCATTTGTGTTTTATTAATTCCATACTGCTCTCTTACCAAAATCTCTGAAGTTTCAGGTCTCTTTTCGCTATCGCGTCACATTTTATCAGTTTTTTTTTTCATATGACGGCTGCAAATTTGGCTTGTATGTTATTCTCCGCCATTTGCCTACTGTTGTTTGTAGAACATTTTTTGGCGATAAATGCGGCGTACATAGCGGGAACCCGTGAGACGCTTATCGCATAAAGGGAGCGGTCATTTTTGGGATAACTCCGTTTACTCTCTTTCTTTCGGCTTTCTTGTTTACGCATCGCTGTCGGATAGTTTTTAAACATTCATGACTGGAACTTCACGCGATGCTTACCGCAACCCAGTTGTTTGAACTAGTGTCTGCGGTGTGGACTTACCACAGTCGACTGCCCGGCAAAGCGCGGGAAAAACGCGATGAAGTCGGGAGTATTTTAGAAACGCGAGTTGCGAGATATCAACCTTTCTCTTGAAGACTCCTACCCAGAATCGCACGAAAACAATCTGTGGTGTCAGCCTGACCTGGCGGGTGACAATTCTGAACGTTATTTCCTTTTTTGAGCCGGGATAGGCTACAAGGTTTAATCTCCAGAGATATGTACAGACCTTTCCGTATCATATATCCGGTCACATTAACTTTGGGTAACGCGTCCGAAGCATTGGGAAGGTTAACGTTTTTGTGTTAAATTTTAGCCGTTCCTTTTACTTACCTAGGCTAGTTGGTGTTTGAATCTATGCTTCGTCTCAGTGCTGACGAAACGAATAACACCCAAGTGGAATAGCGAAAGGTTTGGAAAAACCGATAAAGAGACATGCAGTCCGGCATGAAGTATTCGGCATTAGGTTAGCTAAACTGAGAGAGCCAGTCTAGTTCTGTTGTTCAAAAGACGTATGAAAGTCGCCTTAAATACAAAGTAGGTAAATTAAGTCAATAAAACGTAAGTAAAATATTTGGTTTGGTATCTGTGATTCTGGGGACATCGGTTTTTTTTTCCCGTGAAACGTCACCGAAGAGAAATTCGCAGCAAGGCAGTATTCATGAACGCAGAGTATCCTAGATAAATTTGCCGCTTACTTCCTACCTTGGGTCCCAAATGTTGTTTTGTTCTCTTTGAGTCATCAGTGCACTGCAAGTGTGCGATTCCGTAGTAACTGCAGCCGGTCGCATTGATATAAGTTGAAATGTATGAAAGCGTTACCTCAGTTGCTGGCTTAGTGCCACAAAAAGCATCGCATTACTTGAAGTATGTACTGGTGAATGCGGTTAGTGCGTCGAGAGATATCATTACTTACGTCAAGTACATTCCGTGTTCACCGGTTTTGAACCTAAAAAAGCGGTGTCGCATCCGAGGAGAAAAGAGAGGATTCAAATCAA
This sequence comes from Ricordea florida, assembly GCA_949710005.1. Taxonomy (NCBI): domain Eukaryota; kingdom Metazoa; phylum Cnidaria; class Anthozoa; order Corallimorpharia; family Ricordeidae; genus Ricordea; species Ricordea florida. Next base: position 29,473,813 of record OX453278.1, on the reverse strand, counting down.
AGCTCGGTCACAAGCCTTGTAACGTGAAATAGCTCATAGAGGTGTTTTTTAATCTGTCTTCGCTACTGAAGGTTGATAGACCCTTCTTGGAAATAGTGACTGAAATTAAAATATACTGTATCAATGAAAGACGAAACCTGATAAGGACTTAGAGCGTGGTTTTATGGATAACATGAAGATCTATAACTCAGTATAGTTTTCTGTAAGATATTTGATATCTTTCAAATTGGAGAACCAGTGTCCGTGGTTAGCGACGGCTAGTCAAGGCGATTAGTGGTTACAGACATATGAATAGGAAAACGAAAAAGCTTATTTACGAAACAAAAAGAAATAATGTATACAAGAATTGGTTATATTTTCAGTAATCTGTTCAGAGGATTAGGGGTTTAACACACGTACCCCCAACCATTCATTTGTCAATTTTTCAAGCTCCTCACATGAAACAGCACCTGGCCAACTGATAATTTGTGGGGTACCAAATAAAGGAACGTAATTTTTGGTCATGGCAGGGATGAGATTTCTGTGCAGTTTGCTTTTCAGTCGTTTAATTTGGCTGCCATTTTATAGAAGATTGAAAAGGTAACAGTGTTCGGATAAAGTTCGACGAATAGTCTGCTTACTGAAGAGATGATCCTGCATTACTACCTCGACTAGCGTCGACTCCTTTTCAGCTCTAATGATTAAAAAAAAATAATAGTCGGCTTAGGATTTGGAGAGGAACTGTTTTATAACCATGGTTTCAGTTTCGAGTAACAGCGTTTGTTCATTTGTTAAACTGTGTGTATTTGCAGCATGGTATGACCGCACTTATTTGGGCCTCAGGGCGTGGACACACTGATGTTGTACAACATTTGCTGAACGCTGGAGCAAACCCTGATGCCGCTGATAAGGTAATGTAACTGCGTTTCAATGACAGCAAAACGTGACAACTCTGCACATGGAAACTGTTAGGACAATACGTGTCATGCGGAAACGAAGTGAAGAAAGTAAACGTCGAGCGTGCAACCATCGAGTTATGGACGCACGCGGTTGGTTGCTAAGCACAAAAGAAGCGTAAGAGATGCTTGAGGCGCAGTCGAGAGCGTCTCTAGCTTCTTGAGTGCTTAGCAGACCTCTCAGATGCGTCTGTAACTCGATGGTTGCACAGCTGCTGCGTTTGCCGTTTCTTTTATAACATAAGACTTCACAACTTCACAATCTGACGTCAGCATGCAACCCATGGGCAAATAGATCGCGCGTATTAGCGAATCATAGGGCGCGCTTTCTAGCTCAAAGCTATGTTATAATGCTCTTTGGTTTATTAGCTTCACTAGCTTTCTCAAGAATGGTCACATCGTGTTATTTTATCCACACACCAAATCAAAATTATCAATACGGTAGCACTGTTCTTAGTTTTCTGGCAGTGAATGGTTTGATCCACAAATGAGAAAGTTAGAACCAGACTGTATAGTAAAACAAACAGTACCATGATACAGTACTGTTTATTGGCTTTTCAAGAATGGTCACACTGCATGATTTGATCCAGAGATGAAAAAGTTAGAACCACACTGTATAGTAAAACAAACAGTACCACAGTACAGTACTGTTCAGTAGCTTTACAAAGAATGGTCACACTGCATGATTTGATCCAGAGATGAAAAAGGTTAGAACCACACTGTATAGTAAAACAAACAGTACCACAGTACAGTACTGTTCAGTAGCTTTACAAAGAATGGTCACACTGCATGGTTTGATCCACAGATGAAAAAGTTAGAACCACACTGTATAGTAAAACAAACAGTACCATAGTACAGTACTGTTTATTGGCTTTTCAAGAATGGGCACACTGCATGGTTTGATCCACATACGAAAAAGCTAGAACGACACTAGTAAAACAAACAGTACCACAGTACAATACCGTTCATTAGCTTTACAAAGAATGGTTACACTGCATGGTTTGATTCACAGATGAAAAAGTTAGAACCACGCTGTATAGTAAAACAAACAGGACCACAGTACAGTACTGTTCAGTAGCTTTACAAAGAATGGTCACACTGCATGGTTTGATCCACAGATGAAAAAGATAGAACCACACTGTATAGTAAAACAGTGTCACAGTACAGTACTGTTCAGTAGCTTTACAAAGAATGGTCACACTGCATGGTCTTATCAATGGAGTAAAGTATCGCAACTGATTAAGTGCTGTTCAACAGTACGTATACGATTTCCCTGCTGGCAGAGGTCTCTCACGGCGCGGCAAAAAGGAAAGGAGGGAGAGACCTCTGCTAGCAGGGAAGTATACAATCGGCAGATATGAGTGTCCGAGTACAGCACTGTTTGGTAGCTTTACTAGGAAAGGTTGCTCCACATGGTTTTGCCAACAGATGTTAAATCTGAGCAGCCGGAACCACACTTATGGTAAAACAAACAATATTGCAGCTGTGAATAGTTCATTCACCTTACATCAAACCGCGCGTTCATGCGACATGGCTTGATTCACAAATGAAAACTGAGGCTAGAGCCCTGGCCATTGTATCTTAGAATAAACAGGGGCAGGGTATACTATTCTTGAGTGGCTTTTCTAGGCATTGTTTTCATTCAGCGTGCTTTCTCCTCATTAAGGATATGCGACAGGAGGCGCAAATTACTGTATATGCGGCATTGTCTGAAGACATAATTAAAATTTCGTACGTTTTTTTAATGATTCTTGTTCATTTGTCTTTTCTCTTGTGACAGTACGGGACTACTGCTCTTGTGTGGGCCTGCAGAAAAGGACATTTAGGAGCTATCAAGGGCCTTCTCGAAAAAAACGCCAACATTAACACGGCAAGCAGTGTAAGTTTTCGTCACTTTCTCGATTTTTCACTAGAATAATGTCGGTTTCAGTTGTGTCCAGCTGATGTCAGTAGCATCTTGAAGTTAAAAACAATTGAACTGTTGTTATTTTAGCGAGGTTGGACCCCGCTGATAATGGCGGCCAAGGGTGGATACACTGATGTTGTGGAGTGTCTGTTAGAAAAAGAGCCCCATATTAATGCCACTGACCAGGTATGCGTGCTGTCTCGAAGTACAGTATGACGATTTAAAGTAAGCATTTACTGAGATTGAATGTCAATGTTTGCATGGACTTGTTTATTGACAAATGAGATTCTGAAAGGAAAGTATGTAAGAAAACTAAAGAAAACACTGCGTTTCACTCAATAGTCAAAGAAACATCAAAAGGAAAACTATGAAATAACAAGTTATATATGACGTGGTTGGGTAAAAACCCATTTTTACCACCCCTCCCCCCAACATTCCTTGCACACACATGCAGCCCCCCCCCTTCCCTTAACAATACTAAAATTATTACTAAACGTTTCAGTGACACGTGCCCTGCACGTGTCTGATCGTACGTAAAGTTCTATACGGGGTCACTGTAATTTTTGGCTCACTGATTAATTCTGCGTTCATGTGACCGAATTCTCAGTAGCCGTCCAATTTGGTCATCACAAAGGGCTGCCCCACTTTAAAATAACACTTATTTTGGTCACAGGAGGGAAACTCTGCGCTCGCTTGGTCCGCTAAACACGGCCACGAAGAGATTGTGCAGCGCTTGCTAGCGAGAGGTGCCTACTTCAACTTGCCTGATAAAGTAAGCGAGTCAGAAATGTAATATGTTTGGTTAGTTTGTATACAGTCGTGGTTTGATATAGGAGAGGGGTTCTGTTGAAAGAAGTCGCTTGTCACTGCCTTTCAACTCTGTTTCGGTTCCTGACATTTCTGCATCACCTGTGACCAATTTGATTTTGATTTCTATTAAATTATGCATAGGATCGCGTAAAACTGATCTCTAGAGCGTTCCTTCGTCACTCGACGTCCAGTTTGAGCGACGTTCATTGCTGCAGTTGCTTCCTGTGTAGCATTACTAGAATCTCTGGGACCGTACCGGGTTTAGAAACCCGACTAGGTGCATAGATGAAGGTCGCTTTTATTGCCGCGGCACTTGAGTGTATGTTTCTTGAGTGTATCAGTTTCTTGAACTAAATCCTCACATCAGCAATATGATATATATTAAAAATTTGCGTTAAGTTCTAGTATAGCGATACTTTCTTGTTTTGCCTCCATTCACGACTGCTTTCTAGACATCGCGAAACTTCTTCATCGTAAAATTAATATTCGAATCTGGTTGAAAATGTTTTGCGGTTTTTAGAAGATTAGCGGGAGCTCGAAGAGATACGTACAATTCCTGCATGATAAAATTGCCCCCCGTTACTTAACGCCCGTTACTGAATTGTGTTTTATAAGCTTGTACTATTATTTGCGGGCAGAACGGGGGATTTCAGATTAAAATGAAATCACTGTTGTATGAGTGATAAAGTGTACAGATCATTGATTTGATTTCCTCGGCGGTTCTACTCAACGTTCTTAATTTTTACCATCATTTTCACCGGCTAGACACTTGCAGTCGTAGAACAGTTTGTTGTATCAAATCGGACTGCTGTCGCATACTTTGCATATCGCTTATGAACTCGGAGCGGCGTTAATCAAGACAGCACACAGTAAATGTTGTTAATAGCACACTTCCTTTCTTTAGTCACGCAAGACAAATCCGAGCTCAATGTTTTTACCTTCACTTCCTTTTCTTTACTCAAATCAACTTGATACCAATTTTGGCGTTTTACGTCTTTGAAAATTCGTGTAAAATGTTTTGAACCAAGAACAGATGTCAGCGACAACATGATCTACTAATTGCAATGCCGAGATAGCAATCCTGACATAAGTCAATCACGGGTCTTTACACTGCTTAGTTTCTGACTGGATTTATCATAGGGAGATGCTTATTTCGGACAACTTTCGATACTAGTGATTTCAAAAACACGAATCAATAGAGCCGGTTCGAATCTTCACAAAGAGATCAAACGAAATGTCTGTACGCCGATTTTTAGTAAGTATTTTTGCGGTCTGTTTTTTTTGACAGTCTTCGCTAACCTTTGTCGTGGAGCCAGACAGTTGAGTTCTGTATTATTCATTTATTTACGTACTGTTGCAGAGGTCGTTTTTGAGAGCCTCTGTGGTTGTTCAAATCACGTTTCAGTGCTCATATAAGGGAAAACGGATAGTAAATCGTGTAGAAGAAATAGCAAGGTATTTGTCTTTGAAGTAAAATAAGACGGAACTATTCATTCGTCTCGCATTTTGATTTCTGTTAGGCAATGATTTTGTATCTGTCACCGCAAATCGTATTTTCTGTGTAGGTCTGTTTAATTTTTTCAGGAGAATTCTTATCCCTGAATTATTTACAATTGTAACCAATATTTTTTTCGCAGGAAGGGGAAACCGTATTAATTTCTGCAGCAAGGGACGGCCATTTACAAGTGGTACGGACACTTCTGAGCAAATATGCTGACATAGAGGCTGCGGATTGTGTAAGTACTTAAAATGCATTAATGCTAAACAAAGAACTTTTCCGTAATTCATTTTGTTCATGGTACATTTAAAGAGAAATTTGCCCCGGAGAAACGTGCGGCCTCTGAGATAACATATGAAGTCAAGTCAGTGAAGTGTGAATTTGAATTTCTCTGCACAGCCCTCGGGTTGCAACTTGTATTAAAAGCCCCTGCTGTCTGAAAACAACAGACCAAACTCCTTAAATGCCTAGTTGTTTATTAAATGGGAAGTTAGTTGAATACGTTCAGTGAGATGGGAATTTGTGGTCTACACTCTGATTGTTCTGGGATTGTGACAAAGTGGGTATTTAAAGAGATTTTCATTAACCCCCTTCCGTGCGCATTTTAGCGGAGATCTTTTGCAAAACAGCTAAAATTTCTATATGTATCGTTTGTTTACAAAAACGCTTCGCTTTGTATGTATTGCGCAGTTCGAAAGTGTTTTTTTTTTTCCGGTGCTTAGGCTTAATTGGTGGAGAATTGAATCCGCTTTAAAGGTGAGAGCGTTATTATTACCCGTACATTTACATTTTTTCCGAGAAGCATCTTTGTTGGTCGCAGATGAGCACCTGTTATATGATCATGGTACTCTACTGCGCCTCACTTGAAATCGCTAGTACTTGGCTCGTATAAATGAGTTCCCTCTTTAAATGAAATCGAGAAACGTAGCAGCTGTTGTTAGGTTTTCGAACAAACGTTAGTGTAGACAGCACGTATTGTACCATAGTATTGCACTTTTCGGTAGCCTTTTAAAGAATATGCAAGAATGGAAATACTGCATGGTTTGATCCACAGATGAAAAAGTTAGAACCACACTGTATGGTAAAACAAACAGTACCACAGTACAGTACTGTTCAGTAGCTTCACAAAGAATGGTCACACTGCATGGTTTGATCCACAGATGAAAAAGATAGAACCACACTGTATGGTAAAACAAATAGTACCACAATACAGTACTGTTCAGTAGCTTTACAAAGAATGGTCACACTGCGTGGTTTGTTCCACGGATGAAAAAGATAGAACCACACTGTATAGTATTACAGTTTCATTGTACAGTACGGCACTGTTCAGCAGCTTTCCAAAATAATAACGTGGTGGTGTGTTTGATCAACAGATCAAAAAGCTTCCCTAACTTTGTCCTCAACTAGCCTTTTGTTTATGTTTTGTTGTTCATGGTATATATTGCGTAGTGTCAGTTATTAAATACCTGGCTATTTGTGGAGCAGTAAAAACAATGATTTAATCATGCTTCAAGACGTGATTTCGTTTCGCCAGCTGGAAGACAAGCTGTGCGAACTTCGCAGTTTGCTTGTGTGTGTGGGTGTTTGTCTTTTATGAAGAAGTCTTTGTAAACTATCAAATGTCTCCGGATTTTAAACAGTATATGTATTTATTTTTTTCTCAAGCATCTCAGCGGCCGGAATCCCAAATCCTCGAATCTGATTGGCTAATCGCGCGCTCGTAACCGGTCCAGCTTTTTACGATACGGACCACGGTCCGGATTTTTATCCGCGCTATTCGCGGCAAATTGAAATTGTTGCGAAAAAAAAAGCAAACAAGCAGAAAAAATAAATAAGTTATTTACCGGTCTAGGTCGGTCCGTATGGGAAAAAACTGCGCCCTTGGTCTTGAGTAATGCCCTCGGCCTTCGGCCTCGGGCCGTACTCAAGACCTCGGGCACAGTTTTTTCCCATACGGACCTCCCGCCCGGTAAATAACATATATGTATGTATGTATGTACTGATGTCTCTATATGTATATGTATTTGTATTTGTATTTGTATTTGTATATGTATATGCTTATGCTTATGTTTATGTTTATGTTTATGTTTATGTTTATGTTTATGTTTATGTATATGTATATGTATGTGTATATGTATGTGTACATGGATACTGTATATTATATATAGTTTTTCTTGCTGTTAGGTTTTGCATCGTTCTCGTAGTCAGATTTTTTATGGTAAAATGCTATTTTGATGAACGTATTATGTCCGATGTTGAGGGGTACAGAAAGTAGCTACATTTGTTAAGCTGGTCTCATCAGTTCACGTTGCTGTCAACGCAAGTGAAGACCATGAAAGACAGTGGCCATGTGGCGGACTTAGCTCATCATAGAAACTGATTGTTGAGTTAACGTAAACTGCATAAGCTCAGTTTTTTAAATAAACGCATACTTAGCCTGCACTGCAGGCGTCTGATTAGGGCGAGTTAGCGTTACAACCTTGCGACCGCCATGTTAGACCGCCATGTTTGACCGCCATGTTTGACCACCATGTTAGACCGCCATGTTAGACCGCCATGTTAGACCGCCATGTTAGACCGCCATGTTAGACCGCCATGTTTGACCACCATGTTAGACCGCCATGTTAGACCGCCATGTTAGACCGCCATGTTAGACGGTGGGGGAAGGGGGAGGGGGAAAATGAGAAGATTTTCTTCGCCCCACCCCCTCCCCTATCCTTCGTCTTGCCTATCACTCACCCCCTTGGTAAAACTTTCTTTCTTTCCCCAGTCTTCCACTGCATGAAAAATTCAAGATGGCGGCTAAACTTTTAACGATGTGAGCGCTCGCTCGAAAAAATCTCGCCTGCTCTGCAGGCTAACGCATACTGAGTCAGTAGGATCTGTGGTGGCTTGCTGGGGAGGGGAAGGAAGGGGCGGTTGGGAGGGCGATATTTGGATCAAAATTCACTCAGTAGAGTACCCCGGGTCCCAGTATTTCTATAGATGCGTTCTTGGCAGACGAGGTGCAAAGTCCAGGACATGCAGTTGTTTGAATTGTCGACAGATCTAATCCCTGTAAAGTAATTATTTAGAAACAAGAAGCAGCTTTTACATTTATACATAAAGTATCTTGGTTAGACATAGCGCCGTAATATATATATAGAAACCATACAGTTGCTGATATAGTTTGTATTCCGTGGAATAGTAGTTTTAATTGGAGAATAAGAGAAATTCGTGATTTGCCGGCTGAATTGCGTGACTGGGTTTTGGTCGTATTGTTGAGGAATTTTTCGAAGTGTCACGTAACGAGTCGTTCTACGAGTGTGTCGGGACAAGGGAAAAACTGCCAACTAAGATCTCGTAGGTGAACTAGAAGCGCTTCCAGCTTCTAAATAACTATTTCATAGCTTGAGTTCCGTAGAATAGTTTTTAATGAAGAAATAAGAGAAAATCATAAACTGCCGCCCATATAGTATGTTAGCGCTTTCGCATTGCGTTACTAGTTTGCGTGACGAACTCTCCTGCACATTAGACATGCGCAGTCGGAGTGAATCTGGTCGCCTCGTGGTTTTTTTGTCTAGTCGCAAACGTTTATAAGCTCACTATTATCCATCTGGAGCCTAGTTTAAAGTTTCGATTGCCCCAGGATCGGCATAGAGGTTTGTGTTTTCATAATCGATTTATGTACTGCGATTGTTTTCGATTATTTGGTTGGCCTTTGGCTGTGATTTTATAGCTTAGTGATTTTTATTGTTATGCAACTCTATTCTTTGTTATTTCATTATAATTACGTACTTTTATTTCAGTTCTTACGTGTTCGTTTATCAATTAAAGTCGCCACTTATTATATGGTTGTTGTGGTCCTTGATGATTCGAGCTCAGTACAAACCTATCGCCGTTACATAGTAATTTGAAGACCACTGGCCTTCTGCCGGCAATGTGGAAACAGCGTTAACCCCGTTTTGTGGAATAGTGTCACGACTAACGCCCCGCATTTGACCACATTTGTCAGTTGCAGCTTCTTTTGTTTGCTTGGTTTGTGTAATTAAAATCGCATTTCTTTTATCAGGAAAAGAAAACAGCTCTTTTTCACGCGGTGGAGAAAGGGCATGTGCTAGTTGTTAAGGAGTTGTTAGACGCTGGAGCAAATACTGAAGCGGTGAACAAGGTATGTTTCCAACAAAGGGTTTGTTTTTAACAGTTATGCATGCAGAAAGCCGCGTAAAGATCTCTCTGCACACTTCAATGTAAACATTTATTCTAGGGTTTAGATTTTTTTGCTGGTATAAGTGTACGTGTACAAAACATAACTTTTAGAGATGGACGAAGCTCTGCCAAAGTTAAAAAGTAACCGAATCATGAGATAATCCTGTTAAATATTGAAACCTTTAGGAATGCCTTTGTGTAGTTTTGTTTTATATTAATCGCACCTGAAAGGCGCTCTAATAAATGCCTTGAGGGGCTTTTTACTCCGAACTGGCACGCAATTCTGCTAACAGAGTGGTATACATGTTTTTTTTTTATGTTGATTTGGAGAATTTCAGATTAGATCTTTGAGTTGGTCATTTACTCAAAAATTTTATTATGATCGCTTTGCTTTATTTGTTGCCAATTTACAGAGAAGTTGCACGTGGATCACAGCTGTGAGTGTAACGGTTTGATGGAATTCCGACTAATGTCGAGATAGTGTTGTTTTGCCGAGGAATTGAGAAAACGGAGCATTATAGAGTATACAGTGTGGCTTGCACGCGGGGATAACGGGTTATCGCTGTGATCCAACACAAAAGTCAGGCTGGCCAGCTGTTGCCGTCTTTTCCTGAATCCCATGAATGACCTTAAGTTACGCGCATTCGCACTTAACGTAAAGGAATTGAGAAACTGGTAGGAGTCTATGATTCGCATTGAATGAACAAGCTGCGTTCTCTAATGTCGTCTATTCTGTTTTAGGAAGGAGAAACACCCCTACTACGCGCGACACAAAAGAAATTCACCGAGATTGTGCTTCTTTTACTAGAAAAAGGCGCTAATGTTTCCATTTCTGACAAAGTAAGTGTTCCATCTGGAATGACCGAAATCATTCAGCTTAGTCAGTATTCGGACGTAATCATGAAGGGGAAAGTATTTATGAAGAGGAAACGGTTTAAAAACGCTACAAAATGAATGTTTCAGTTGATAGGATACTTACTGAAGAAACAAAAGCACCGGGAAAAAGTTTGAGCTCGAGATATCCGATAAACTCCTGGAAAGCGAGGTTCGACAGCACTTATAACTCCTCTCCCCCACCCCTCCCCACCTCCATTTCCCACCCCACCCACCCCCTTCCCATGCCTCTACCCACCCCTTCCCCATCCCCTTCCCCCTCCCCTTCCCCCTCCCGGCTTGGTTCTTGAACTCCAAGGTTTTATTCTCCGACGTCAAATTTTTGTTGCGAACCTGAGGCTATTGCTAATGAGTGAAAGGGAGTTTCGTATCCCTATTTTATTACTATATAATTCTTGAACTCTTCGACCTCTCTCCATACAGCGAGGTGATACACCGGTGCATATCGCAGTCCGAGGAAGATACCGACGAATATGCGAACTTCTGTTGAGGAATCCGAAAGACGCTCGCCTCCTCTATCGACCAAATAAAGCTGGAGAAACACCTTATAATATCGACCGACAGCACAAACACAGTACATTAACTCAGATCTTTGGGACTGGTAAGAGCCCTGTCGCTTTTTGGTTTATTTGTGTGTGCGGGCCATTTAACAAATTGACGTCCGTTTTTTATGCGTCTGTCCTCTTATTGATGATAAATTGCGTCATAACATTGTCAAAGTGTTGTAGATCCACGAGCCGATAGGCGAGTGGATCTACAACAAACTTTGTTGTAGATTGTTGTAGATTGTTTTTGTTGTAAAATTTGTTTTTTACAATAACAAAACGCGAAAAAGGTCAAATGAAGACTTAAATGAAAAGAAAACGCAAGTAAACAGCAAGTAAACTCGAAAAATGCTGAATTTTATTTAAATTGACGCAATCAGGGCGCAACTATTCTCAATAACTTTCCTCGCCTTCTCATTGGCTTGTGACAACACGTAATACAATTTGATTGGGTAAAAATCTGACTGTTTGACAGCTCACTTATCACGCGAAAAAACCTTGCATAAATTAAAATTTTATGTGTCTGTACTCTTATTAATGATAAAAATTAGCCAATCAGCGCGCGAGAATTCGCTCAGTTATTGTAAAAATGCCCACTGAGGATGTAATGCGTGGGGGGTAGGGCGGAGTCTGGTTATAAAATATCGTCCTTACATCCAGTCACTCCCCCAGAGAAGTAATGAATGGCTAACTGTTAATGCGAATCGCAGAAATGTTCAACTCAGACATCATTAATTGATCTAGCTTGTGACCAGTGTGAATCAATGACCCTCATTCTTGATATCCCATAATCATTGGCGGATTTGGGTTCGCGTGTTGAGCGCAACCTTCAACTTTGGGAAGATGAACATGATGTTACAATGTTGAGCTTGATCTGGCCCAGTCCAAAATTGCGTGACAGATGTCGACATGACAAAGTCCGATGTCGATGTCGATGTCTAAAGTTGGATGTTGCGTTACAACTTGTTTTGGGGGAGAAATTGAATGTTGAGTCTTTTAAAGTTGATTGTTGAATTGTCAAGTTGAAAGTCAAATGATCAAGTTGGATGTTGAGACGCAAAGTTGATTTTTGGCGGAGATGGAACGCCATAGTGAAAACCTAGAGCACATTTATCACTTAACAACACCAGGGATTTTTGGATTGGAAGGACGGTGGATAGTTATGGACGGTTCCTAGAATGATTTGAGTGTCGACGGATGGATTAATGTACTTTTTGATAAATAGCATTAAATACATAATCGTGATTGAATATTTTACAGGTTTGTTTACCCCTGGAAAGAAGTCCAGCGAGGACATTATGGGTTACGACGTCTACACCAGTGCCCTTGCGGACGTACTGTGCGAGCCGACGCTCACCATGCCGCTGACTGTCGGGATGTATGCGCGCTGGGGAAGCGGAAAATCATTTGTCCTGCGGAAACTCCAAGGTAATACTCAACTCTTTTTAAGGTTAAAGTAACACGCGAAAACAAACCTGGTGCGCTGATAATGAGCGCAAACAAACTATGGTAAACCGGTCCAAACTTAAAAATTTACCTCCCGGCCTATATTTGTTCTCTTGCAGATGAAATGCGTGAATTTGCTCATCAGGATCTCCGGCCAGTGTTTCATTTCTCTCGCGTTATATTTGCACTGTTGATCGTATTCTGTGCGGTAGTTGGTGTTGTATTTTGGGCGAGTGTTGGCATTGCTGCAGGAGTCGCCGTTGGTGTTGGGATATTCGTGGCATGTTATGGCCTGTTTCTCTGTGCCTACCTAGCCGACAGACGTTACGACGGTGGTGAGGGCTCGTGTGGTCTGGGTGGGTATGTCTCCAAGGCAGTATCCACCGTAAAACTTCTCTCCCAGCTGATATTTTGCATCCCACCAAACTCCAGCGTGATGAAACCCACGCTACCAGTTCGATTCCTGTTCACTGACTTCAGCAAACTAACCTGCAGTGGAAGCGAGGCGGCTTCTCTGGTTGGAATGATCGAGACACTGTGTGACGTAGTCGAGAACGAGTTTGGGTTTTTTGTCTCGAGGCTTTACCGAGTGTTTCGGTCCCCGTCTTCCGAGTACGATGACATTTCTGTGACTGAGGCGCGATGGAAGCGTTGTTGCTGCTGTTTTCCCACGTTCATCGTTTTCTTGGTTATCCTGGCTCTGGGTTTGATTGGTATTGTCCTGTTTAAGGTGTATGGTACGGACGGCAATTCTATCGTAACAGGAGTGGAGATCGCTGCCGCTTCCATTGTGGGCGTAGCAGTGCTGGTTCACCTCCCGACCCTGTGTTCAATACTCTACTCGTTGGTTTTCTCGCAGAAAAAAAGGATTTCAGTTGTGGCGACGCAGCTGGGGCTGAAGGAGGAAGGATTCATTCACGCGCTCAAACAGGAAGTTGAGTTGTTAACAGATTTGATGAACTGCGTGGATGGGTTTACGAAGCATCAGACAAGAGTAGTCATTCTGATTGATGGTCTAGACAACTCTGAGCAGTCCAAAGTGCTTCAGCTGTTGGATTCAGCTAATTTGTTATTCACCGATCCCGATGCGCCGTTCATCATACTCATGGCCCTCGACCCGCGGGTCATCATTCGGGCGATCGATCAGAGTTTCAGTAGCATCCTACGCGAGTCTCATATCAGCGCTTCAGATTATCTTAAAAGTATCATTCAGCTGCCGTTTTACCTCCCTGAACCCAAGTCTAACTACACCGGGGTGCTTTCGTCTGGCGTGGTAACTCTTCTGGAGGATATGAGAGGTACCATGCAACAAGGCCAGTTGTCGGACCGAACCAGTCTGCCTGTTGATGATCTGGAGTGGGATGGAGAGATGTTGGAGTTCAGTGATGAGCAGAGCGGCATGAAAAGGGTTTCCCGTGATTTGCACAACTGTAATGGTGGCGTTGGGAGTAGGGTACATCCAGATCTGGAGCTACACCACTCCATGTTATACGAACCTCGTGAGAACGACCACTGCTTTGATCACCAGAAGCTGCTTGATCGGGAGCTTGAGCTTGAAGAGCGCCGTCGGTTGTCAGCTGATCTGGCCCAGGTGTTGGCAGATAACGAAACTGTGAATCCTCTCGGTGTAAAAAGGCTCATGAACATTGTTTCTTTAACGGGTCGGTTGCTACGAGCGCGAGGCATTGATTACTCGTGGAAAAGGTTGGCTGCCTGGGTGAGCTTAGTTGACGGTTGGCCTTACAAAACCTCCTGGCTTGTGCTCCTAATAGAGGACTCTAACACACGTCTTCAAGACCGCATCTCGTTGAAGGATCTTTATGAAGCTACTCTGTCAGCTATGCCAGTAATCAATGAGGTGGACTGTGCAGTGGATGGGGACCCAGTGTACTTTGAAACCTTCTTAGCCAGTCATCAGCCTCTCCTTAGTACCTCGGATGTGAAGCGCTTTCTGCCTTGCACTGTTCATTTGGACCCGTCACTACGCAGACAAATGGTGGAGTGTCTACAGTCTGGTGTTCCAATGGCTGGCAACAAATCAGACACTGGAAGTGTGGGCAAGGGAAATATTCACCTTCAGGTAGTTAAAGTTGATCTTTTCTTGTTCTTAAAAATGATTTAAAAATATTTCCTCCCATGAAATTTTCCCAGAATCTCATAGCAGTAAGAAAATGTGCGTTTCTTTGTTCGTTCAGGAGTTGCACAGTTACTGCTCGACGTAGTGAAATGTCTTACTACGCATACTAGCCTGATCATTTTGATGATTTATTTGCGAAGGGAGCATTTTCCTTTTGTTGCAAAGAAAGTACTTTCCAGTATCTATATTACATGCGACATGAACAAAAGATCGACCGTCAGAGGGGGAAACTATAACAAAGGAACGTTGATGAAGTTGTTTCTGTTATAAATTATTGTGGTTGTTAGCTTGTGGTGGATGGCGAAATCACGAAGTCAGGCGTAAACAACAGGATATTCGGAACTCACGGGATCTTCGCGTGTTCGGTTCATGTTCGGAAACGTGCAGGAGGACATAGCCATTTTTGCTCCACGAGCTTACCATAGGATGCCTTTGATTTTTGTTGTTAATATTGCTGTTGTGTTGTTCATATCTGTAATGTTATTGTTAGTGATTTTCCAATTGCTTTTGTCATTTTTACTGTCGTTACCGTTATTATAAAGCTTTCCTTATTTTGTACTTCTCTGAAATGTCTCCCATTTTGACATTCCAGTTTTCCAACGGTTTTGTATATGTCGTGTTTACTTGAAGGTTGGCGCTGCTTTAAAGTCGGAAAACCAAATAACCTTATTGTCATTCACTATTGAGGACGTGTGTAAACAGGTTGGTTAGAACATGTAGCAATGTTTGGTATGGCGATGTTAAGACTGAGTATCACGGTACGTACTTGTGCCCAGGAATGCGCGTAGTGGCTGGAAAAGTAAAACCACACTGTATAGAAAAACAAATAGTACCACGGTGCAGTATTGGTAACTCGCTTTCCAACGGCATTATTCAATTCACGAATGAGAAATCAGAATCACATTGCATCGTATAACAAATAGTGCCGCAGTACAGTACTGTTGAATAGCTTTCCATAGAATGTTCACACAGCATGGTTTGATAGACATGCAAAATAAATAAATAAAACCTCACTTTCTAGTACAACAATTAGTAGTATCACAGTGAAGTACTGTTCAATATCTTTGAAAGAATGGACACACTGCAAGGTTTGATCCACAGATGAAAAAATAGAACCACACTGTATAGTAAACAAACAGTACCACAGTACAGTACTGTTAAGTAGCTTTACAAAGAATGGTCACGCTGCATGGTTTGATACACAGATGAAAAAGTTAGAACCACACTGTATAGTGAAACAAACAGTACCACAGTACAGTACTGTTCAGTAGCTTTACAAAGAATGGTCACACTGCATGGTTTGATACACAGATGAAAATGTTAGAACCACACTGTATAGTAAAACAAACAGTACCACAGTACAGTACTGTTTAGTAGCTTACAAAGAAGGGTCACACTGCATGGTTTGATACACAGATGAAAAAGTTAGAACCACACTGTATAGTAAAACAAACAGTACCACAGTACAGTACTGTTTAGTAGCTTACAAAGAAGGGTCACACTGCATGGTCTTATCAATGTGCCACTGCACATAAGAAATTGGGATAATCAAACAAGCTGATAAAGTAAGTTATACCACCGTAAGGCAAAAGAGGGGGTGCTGACGTTTCGCTCTGATGAAGGGCTATCGCTCTAAACGTCAGCACTCCCTTTTTTTTCACCTAAAGGTATTATAATTTCCTCTTGAGTATTCCAGTTTCTTGAGTACCACAGCACAGTACTGTTCAGTAGCTTTCCAGAAAAACCGGCGTCGCACCCTGGCTGCATGGTTTGATCCACAGATACAGTAGTTTGAAATAGCTTGGTACTGATTTACCACATGCTATTCAGATTTCAGAACTAGAGGGCCTGGATCAGAAACAGATTTCTACGTACCAGACTACTATAACGGAAAACAATATAAACGGTAAAGTACTGGCCACGTGCGACTTGAATGAACTGGGGCAAGTCATGGCTATGACGTTCGGAGATTGGCAGCTTTTCCGTGCTTGGATACTAGCGGCTCGCAATCCCGGGCAAGAATGTATTATGTGGTACGTTCTTTCTTTTCTTTTGTTTTTTTTTTTTGTTTTTTTTTTTGTGTGTGTTTTTTTTTTTGTTTGTTGATCTCTCAATCTTGTTCCCATTTTGTTACTGTTCACTTATCGTTCGTGATTGTTTCTCGTTACTGTGTTTTAGCATAGCGGTTCGCGCGCGCCTTTCGTTCTCTTTGGTTTGTATTCGTGTCAATAATCACCACTGTCTGTCTCCCTTCCTCCATTTGCGAACTTCCCTGTCTTGTCATTTCTCGTTCACCCTCTTTCGTTCGCGCGAGATCGTGGTCTACTTCCATCGTCTGAAGCCCTCCATCATTTATTCCAGTCACGTGAATAGCAGATGTGTGAGTCCAGGAGAGATGAATGTACAGCTGCTCAAGACGTCATCAGGTTAGAACCACGCATGCGTACGTTCCTTCTGTTCAACACCTTCCATGCATTTTCTATAGACATACAGACATAAAGACATACAATACCAGTAACGCTATCAAACTTGGAAATTGTTTAAGGCACCTGTACCCCAATCTTAGGTTTCCTGGCTTATTAGGACAAGTAAAGGTTTCCTTTATTTGTTTTTCTGAAGGAAATCCCGCTTTACAGCAAACCACTAGTTTACTTTGTTCACTCTGATAGAAGATTTGGACGTTAAAACATCCTTTTTTACGAGGACTTTCATTACTTTTGTTCAGTTCTGTTCCAAAAATATGACCATTCGTCGATAAGGCCGCTATTATCCGCAAGCTGGTGATTTACTTTATGGATTACAATACCCAGTCCTGTAAGCAGAGTCTGACAAATTCCTGAAGAGAAGGGTGGTACACGCTTTCATGTGCATTTTTCCCTTGTTCCCCGTTAATAAAACCACTTGCCAACTAATTTTTGTACTCGTGTTCCCAGCTATTTAATCAGACGTTCCCTAGTTCCCTGAAAATAATTTGAAAATGTCCCCTGTAATCTCACTGGCCTATCGTATCTTTACCCACTTTTCACGCAAGTGACGCCAGATGGACATAATTACTGCAACGAGGCTAATATGTTTATGGTAGACATCGGGTAGTGAATCGTGTAACCCTCTACAAAGTACCCCGAGGGTGGGGGGGAGGGGGTAATCAGAAGATCTCGGGATATTTTGTAAAGGCTTACATGATTCACTACCCCTCGGGATATTTTGTAAAGGCTTACATGATTCACTACCCCTCGGGATATTTTGTTAAGGCTTACATGATTCACTACCCCTCGGGATATTTTGTTAAGGCTTACATGATTCACTACCCCTCGGGATATTTTGTAAAGGCTTACATGATTCACTACCCCTCGGGATATTTTGTAACGGCTTACATGATTCACTACCCCTCGGGATATTTTGTAAAGGCTTACATGATTCACTACCCTAGACATCCATGTTTGATATGGGAAACTTTTTAATTCTTCTTTGCGCAGGCATGTGGGATCACCCCAATCTCCTGGCCAATCCTGTGCAGAGTTCCAGAAGTCCAACGGAGCTAGCCCAACCCGAGTCGCCTTCACTGAAGGACCCGGCACCGAACATAGTGTTGCAACCGCCATCAGCGACGGCGAGTGATGACGAAGACGACAGTTCAGTTGACACCGAAGTTGCGAAAGATAGCTACGAAACAAATATCGAAGAGTTACTTGATGAAGAAGAAGAAAAAAGGGAAGGTGATAAACCGACTGACATGCAGACCAAAAGTAATACAAACAATTTTCTTGTTTCGCTTAAGGAAGACACTCGGCTTCCTCCGCAGCCCGACTTCCCACCGATGTTGTACGACGACGACGAAGAGCTACCGGCCCCTCCCTCCTGCGGCACTGATTTGATTACGTTTAGCGAGTCAGAAGATAAGGGAGAACGATCTGATCAGGAAAACAAAGTATTATACGTGCAAGGAAACGAATCACGTACAGTAACTGACTGGAAAAATATTCCAAACTTATCACAAACGATGGAGTGCACGTGCGAAAGTCTTGAACCATTCGATACTGGGGTACAAAGTGAAACCGAACGGAAGCCATCGAAGAATTCGCTGTTTTATGACACAGCGGACAGTGACGAGCTAGGCCGTCCCGCGCCTATTATACTCACTCTCAATAGAAATGGACCCGTTAAATCCGCTGTAGCTGTAAGGAGAAGCAACAGCTCTTCAGGAAGCAACAGCCCAGCCTTTCCTTACGCAGCACTTTCTCAGTCCCCTTCAGCCGATTTGAGTCAAGCCAAGGCCACGCCCTTTCTATCTCTATCGTCTCGGCAATACTCTTTACCAGAGTCCAATGTCGTGTTGCGGATGTATTCAGCTAACGACATTGTGACAATAGAAAACCCTCCAAGTAGACTGAGAGAGACTCACCAGCGCCCGCGGGTTAGCTCGGACAGCGAACTACCGCCCGCTGCGCAGGCGTCGGATCCACTGCTTCCAGGATCAATAGTTGAAGAAAGAGACTTGAACCACAATAACAACGAATTATCCGAGTTCCCAGCCCCTCCTCCACCCATTGAGGACAGCGCCACGTCTGACTTAGAGGAGTCCCCTTGGGTGCCTTTAATGACACGTTTTAAAGTGGACACGAGAAATTCTTCAATGTCGGAAAGCGAGGAACCGCTGATATCGCATCGACGTCCTAGACCTAAGACATTGAACGGAGCAAACGAGCCCAAGCTTCCGAAGTTCCGGTCTTATATGCCCAAAGCGAAACCAACCTACATCGAGGTAAAAAACAGTCCTCAAGAAAACCAGAAAAGCGAAACTTGCGTGTGAAAAATGAGGAGCAAGACACAGTCTCTCGCGGCCTCCTCCCAGACCACTAGCCAACTGATGTGTGGTCTGCGGCAGTGCGTGTAATTGTTCCTCGTGGACTGTCCAGTTTTTATTTGGTTGCTCGAAGCAAACTAATGAATCCATAAGAATTTTCACCGCGTGGCAAACTGTTACTTCCATGGAACTGATTGCGGCGTTATCGATTTGGAGTTGTACATTGTCTATCTTATAGCAGAGACTACTTTGTGTGTGAGGACAAATCGGGCCAATATGAGGTGTGACTTGCGTTTGCGTCCCAATGTAACCCCTCAAACCCCAATAGTGATCAACAACTTAATTCTCCTTGCGATATCAGTACGTAGAAATCCTTACATATAATAAGAATATAAGACGCGAATCACCTTTGACGAACTGTGTTATTATTTTAACTCATTCTCCCTACTGGTACTTTATGAACTGTATCGCGACCACAGAGGAGAATTTTATTTTGAGATTGGGGCTTGAAGGGTTAAAACGGCAATGGGAGAATTAGTTTGTTGCATTGTGGTCGCACTTGTAATGAACACAGCTAAGGCACTTAAAGAAGGGATAGGAATGGCAAGAGAGCCGAGAACAAATGTGTTCTTTAATGGAAAGCAAAGCATAGACATCAGGCACGTTTTGCAGAGCAAAATTATGACACAAATTAAGGAAACCTGACCAGTTGTTTTGGGTTGCCATTCATCTTTGTCCTTGCTATTCGTGGGTTTCCCTCTAAACGTTCGTTTTCAGCAGCTGCATGGCAGGCTATCTGTAGGTAGCGACAAAATTTATTTTTTCGTTTTCGCGTATCAATGATACTTTTAAACTAATTGAGGCCAACGTTTTACGAATTTCTCTGTTGTGACAACATTTTTACAGTCAAACCAGTGAAGCGTACCCCTCAAGATTACATTGATGAATTTATTATTTGAATATTGAACCCGCTAGTCGTTTCAATAATGCAATAATATATTGATTATTTGAATATTGAACTCGCAAGTCATTTCAAAAATCAATGGTAAATTGATTTTTTTTTAACATTAAACCCATTAACCGCATTCTTGGAACGACTGGTTGGTTCAATTCTGCAATAATCAATGTATTATTGCATTCTTGAAACGACTAACGGGGTTCAATATTCAAATAATAAATTCATTAGTGTAATCTTGAGGGGTACGCTTCACTTGGTTTGACTGTAAAACTCTTTAAAAAAGTGTCAAAAATTATTTATGTGAAATGAATTGTTATTAGGTGATAAAATATCAATCCTTTGACTCCCAAGATCTGAGTAGCAAATCTCTCAAGCGAATTCCGTACATTTGGTTTTAAATTAGTTTGGAGAAGTTGATGTCTGATCAATTCATGATGTCGGGGTTGATCACTTGTGTGATTCTCATTAATAGTTACCCATGTATTGCATTGTTATTTTATGAAGAATTTCGATGCTGATCACTTCTGGAAGTGAAAGGATTTAGAGGCAACCCAAAGCTTTTGCTTTCAGTGGTTTCCTGTGTTGATCATTTTGATCGATTTATCTGCATATCGTTTATTATCATATAGATGTCAGGAAAATTCCACCACTCGTAAAATTCATATGAAACTACATCCGGGACCGTAGTGGCACATTTTCCCGCCTTGCACGATTCAGTTTTTGTGCAAAAGCTGCCAAACGAACTTCCTGTGTTTTTCTTTATATAATAAACAGAAAATTACACGCTAGCTCGAAGATATAAATTTTATGTTCTGGTGGCAAGAACGATATCTAACTGCGATATCTAACTGCTCCTACTCGTCAGATATTGTTCTTGCCACTCGAACATAAAATTCATATCTTCTCGCCGTCGTGTAGTATCCTCTGTGCATCTGGTGTTACATTCTCGTGTCTGGGCGTGTATTTCGCTTCTGATGAATATCTTAAGCAAATTCTTAAAATAAAAATTATTTGAGCAGTTTTAATTTTTTATCTTTAAATTTAAGAAAGGTTAATCCTTTAAGAACGTTTGACTTTGACTATTTATTTGAATGCAATGAAATAGCAGATTTATGCTTGACTGAATGTATGATGTAAAATGGTATAAAAATCCAGCGAAAAGAACTGGTAAATAAATACAATCATCTGGAGTGGTTATCTTATTTCGTTTGCTCGAAGGCTTTCTCCAGGCCCCCATCTCCTCGTAAAAAAATGGTCGAGTTGACCTTGAATAAAACCGTATCTCTCATCTATTTGTATGGGTAACCAAATGCAATTTGTATAGGAAATCAAATGGCGAATGCAGTTTGTTGTCTTTGAAAAATTTACGAGTGCTTATTGATACCAAATCGTACTCGAAATTTGATTACTTGTTAATAATATACATACAAAAGTTTAATTTCGAATTTCTGCACTCAATTTCGTACTTTACGCACTGGTTGGGATTGATCGACGCGCCCTCAGCTAATGGGCGAGTTGAATGTGTTGCAGGTTTATCATTGTAAGTGAAATTGCATCATAGGTTGCTGATTTGTCGAACAATGCTACTTCATAATGGGAATGGTGCAATTTGGGGGTCAGTTTAGTAAGCCTTTAACGAGTGTAGAGCAATTGTTTCAGAGTTTGAAACGGTAGCAAAACTTGTAAATTTTTTCCTGTAATGGACTTCTAAATAAACAAACACAGGGGTAGAGCCCAACGAAAATGAAGTTATTACGAGGACTCTGTACCTCGTGTTTGATAGGTTACGTAACCATGACCGGAGGTTGGACCGGAGTTTCACTGCGACACAGAGAATATGGACCGTCTTCAAAGAAATTTGTGCAGTAAAAATGTCGTATCTATCAACTATTGCTGATGTTGATTGACGTTTCGACAACCTGAGCGAAAGTCATCATCAGTCTTGTGATTTACATATCCTCAGGTGGTGGTTTTAATTTCTCTGTTCAACGTTATGATTGGTCGTTTAAGCCGTGATGTTATTGGCTGTTTGTCAGTAAGGCCATGGTGTTATCGCCTGTGAAAATTCAGTTGTTATTGGTCAGTCTCGAACTTTTGTTCTCTTAAAGATGCCCGTGACTACTCCATTCAGAATTACCAAACTAAGAGCATTTTGGATTAGAATTTAATTATACTTTCTACTTTCGACCAATGCATTCATGTGCGGTCTTGCAGGAGCCTTTGATTTTATTCAATGAACAAGGATGGTGCAGGGTTTGCAAATGACCGTGTTCAGTGCAGAAAGACATTCCAACGTGGACTCGGCAAAGCACCGCTCGGGTGTGAATAAAATAAAAGAGAAAATAAATATGACATACCGTATTGACCAAACTTCTTCGGTCAAGATGGCCGCGTATTGAACTAGTTCTCTCTCGCGTTTTTAATGACCGAGACGTATCCATTTATTTATTTATGTTTTTGTTTTCTTTCGCGGGACAAAGCAAGAAATCCCGAGCGAGCAAAAAGGCCCATCATCCTTGTCAGCTTGCTTGTCACACTCGTTTATTTAATCAGAATTCGCCTCAGCTTGCCCGCTCGCGAAACCAGGCATATGATAAAATCTCGTATATTCTCAACACCAAGGTAGAGGAACTAGACGTTGTTTTAAAATAGATTTATTTGATTTTTTATTACCTCTGTACAACTACACTTAACGCATGATGTAAACCCGTGAAATCGGAAAATTTGATAAGCTCTCAAATCACAAATGCAATTCAACTGAGAAAAACGTGCATCACCCTTTTGCCACTAAATAAATGAAATAATGATGAACTTCGGAAAAAGATACTCAAATAGTGCGAGAATCACACTACAGAAATAATGTGGCGAGTCCTTTAACTGTACTGGGCACAAAATATTGTCAATTCAAATGTTCTAGCAGAAACAACGGTGTAATCTTTTTGTGCTCCCACAATTATTAGTATTTTCTGGACCACCACACGCCAGAAACGAATTCAACAAATATTACCTATGTGGAATAATAATATCCTTACAAACTGTCTCTTGCGAGTAGCGTGAATTCTTTTCTTTCGTCAATGTGTAATGAAATGAATCAACTTCGAAAATTCCAAATGATAACCAAAATGACAGTGCTACAATTACAAGCTAATATTTTAACTGTCACACACCAAAGCTTTCCTATTTTGTCCTTAAACGTTTAACATTAATTGCTGTTATTTTTAAGGAAGTGATTACATAACTTACAAGCCTCTATGTACAACAACAGCAGCGCCCGCTGTAAATAATACAGATCCGCACTGGAATTCTCACTGAAAACAATTGTCATGGTTATTGCACAACCTTAAAAGCTTATCAGTTTTAGGTGAAAGCAAAGCTTCAAATGGGCCAGGTCACTAAGTACAGCGCAATCGACTAGATCTTACTCAAAACGCGCGATTATTGACTAAGCAGTAGTTTTTGTACAAGCTGGTCAGTTCTGAAGTCCTCCGCGTTTTGATTAAGTCGGTTGTGACAAAATAACTGGAAAATCACGAGCACGTCTACCTTTTTAATGTACTGAGGAGGCTAAGCAAACACGACACCAACAACGAAAGGATTTCTTTTCCAACTCTACCGATAGAGAAAGGCTTGTTTAATTTTGCATGCGTTTTTCGTCCACTGGACAATTATCATCAACTTAAAATTCAGTCAGTTGTTCAAACGAAAAATGGATCGTGGTCAGCGGAGGACTAATAAATCTTCCAGATTGCACTTTGCACGTTCATTAACGCTATGATTTGGTGGCCTGCTTATCGACTTTGTCGCCGTATTTTAGTTCAGGTTCTTTACTTTCTTATTATCGTGCTCACAACGTCACCATTACACTGCCATCATAATTATTATCATCGCCGTTACCATTTATCACTATCATCAAAATTGCTATCACTTTCGTCAACTTCATCAAAAAAATTGCCATCATTATCACCTTCACTTTCGATACAACTATCATCATCAGCATTATCACCATACATGATTACGTCATGCAAACTGACTTATAATCACGTGGCGATCGCGTGCACCGCAGCACATAACCGTCATTACCCAGCACAACTAGCGGCATCATTCAATTGATACACGACTTGCTGCTATTTTAAGTACTAACCTCGAGACTTGAGTTACAAATGAACAATTCAAACGAACAAGAATTCATCTCATACCGAATACCAGTATAATAGTCTCTACGCATATAGTTTTCTGTATGTTTGGTGAGAGGCAACGCTTCGAAACTCGTAAAAGAATTAAACATATCGTGGTAACCACAGCGCACGCAGTAATAAGATCCAATAAATTCTTCTGGTCAGGGAACACGCCTATCATTAGCTAACTATGCCAATAATAACGATAAAAATAATTAAAAGATTTCATTCAGTCTATGGAGAAACGAGAATACGTCATTCACCGTCAGAATATATCTAAACAAAGCGATTGACATCACGACGACACCGAATAGTTCTTGTTTCATAGAGGATATCCTAGCGCCCTTCCATTCACAGGTAGGTACGTGGTGTAAGCACCGTGTATGGCCATGGAGAGCAATGTATGCCATATATTCACTAACGGGGAACCACTATATGATGCTTACACCACGTACCTACCCATTCACACACAGTATGCGCTGATCGTTAAGACTTTGTGCAAACATTACGGTTTAAGAAAGGGCCACTGCCACAAATTTTCGCAGCTTGCTGGAAACTTTTTAAACGTACCTTGACACCTAAATGTTTTCTTTTTAATTCGACAAGCAAAACAATGACCGCTTAAACGTACTGCTCTTTGGAAAACTGCCAAGCAGTGTAAGTTGTTACATCTCCAAACATGGATTCGTTTCACTGGCAACGCAAAGTTTGACATTCCAGAGGTGAAACATTGTCTTTCTATGTTAAGATCACCACTACACTTCAACACGCAACTCGATCACCAAAGAACTTTAGCTTGACTTTTGCCTGAAGTAACCTAGTTAAAGCTTTCTAGCACGCTTTAAATTTTAAGGCGAAAGTTGAGAATTGTTTTCAGTTGTTTGCTTCAATTAGCTCTGAGCTGAGGCTTTACTACACTCTTCAAACCATAATCACAATCAGAACACCAACGACAGAGGGAGGCCTTTTCATTGCAAGTCAAAGATCTCGTTGCGCAAAGGTTATTGTATGGCTCAAACGGAAGCCCCAATACAAGACAGATCGAACCTGTCTATGGTGTCCAACATGGGCACTGCACATTATCATTGAATTCGCTCTCACTGCCCACACAGTGTATCAAGCAGATTTCTGAGTCGGCGAAACTACCTATCTGCTATAGGGGCAACATAAACGCAGTCAGCGGTTATCCCTGTGGGTTGCTAGGCAACATGTATTAGCCCCGTCGCTATGGAGACGTAACTCTTCGGAGTCCTCCCGCGCCTTTCGAGGTTTGTCGAGTTTGTCAGAAAAAGGCGACTTTCCACATGACAATGAAAATATTCCGAACTGTTTACAAGTGGACTGTTTACTGAGGACTCCTCAATAGCAAAAGGACTGAAATTTCTGACTTTCACTGCATTTCGTTCTCGAACAGGTAGTTGAACCCACAGATTGTCGCTTCCACTGAAAAGTACTGAATGTAGCTCTAGCAAGACTCACTTCCTGTAGCGTCACACTTGACGTGAACAAACGTAAAGTACCCGCTGCACTTTCACCAGGCCAGCATCAAGGATGCGCCAACACAACACCAAGGAATTGGCTTATAAGGAACCATCCAACAAAGACCACATGTAATACTGCATAATTTGTCCCTCAACGTGGCCGAGCATAACATTATGATTTTGTAGTTCAAGGTCACAAACTCTAGTTATGCTGAATTTAAATACTGCAATGTTTTCTTCCTTTATAAACTTTTTTTGGTAACTTTTTTCTAGTAAATGTTTTTTTTTTGTTTTCCAGCAAGATTCGGTGAATAATGTCCCAACCATTTTGTGGAAAGCTTGTCGATTTTCAAGTACTTGAAGAGCCTGTCTCACTTGTGTGTTTACCGCTTGAAGAATCTGTCGTATGAGCTATTGATTTTGTTTCCTGAGACGCTGTAGAATCAACAACAGTAGTGGCAGACGAAGTTCCTTTAATCTGTTTATTTGTTGCCTTCTTTTCCTTTTCCTTCTGCGGGTTTCCAACGGCGGGTTTAAGTTCCGTGCTGGTCTTTCTGCCTTCCGCTGCTTCTTGGCCAGGGTTCTTACTGTCCGCGATCTTCTGTGCCGCCTTCTCGCCGCCGCTCTTCTTGTCTTCTTTTGTTGTCTTTCTGTCCTCCTGATCTCCCGGCACGGCTTGGTCGTGTTTGTCGCTATGTGAATTGTGCCTTGACCGAGGTTTGTTACTGTGTGGATCAACTGGAAACTGGTTCATTGGCTGAGAACATCAACAACATAAACGTTAATTCTTCTATAGTAGAGATTAATAGCTTCCAGAATATTCGTTTTTTTCCATCAATCTTCTTCGAGTTTTGTTATTTATTCCACCTGCCCCCAACCGGTTAGCTCAGTTGGTAGAGCACCGGACTATCGTGCGGGAGGTCGCGGGTTCACACCCCGGCAGGACCAACACTCAAGGTCTTTAAATAACCGAGGAGAAAGCGCTGCCTATGTAAAGACATCTCAGTGTAAATCTAAAATGGTTTAGACTTTCTAGTCTTCTTGGATAAGGACGATGAACCATAGGTCCCGTCTCACAACCCTTGTTCATGTTAACTTAGTGGGACGTTGAAGAACCCACACACTGATCGTAAAGAGTAGGGGACGTACTTCCCGGTGTTGTGGTCTGGCGCTTCACATAGGGATACCCTCATTGCGCCTTTCCTCCTTGGACAGAATAGTCCCAAGAAAATGAGTATGCCCATTGCATGTTCCATGTTCTACTTTGCTAATACTGAATCAACGGTTGCCTCTGTCCACTTACATTAGAGTTAAAATCTCTCGTTTGCCAGTTTGCCTTTCGATCACCAATTTATCTATGAAATTTTTGATAACTTACATCTTTTCTGAAGTCATCTATTGTTCTGTATTTTTCTAGACGCTTTTTAAGTTCTGGGTCCACTTCAAACTTGGTTTTACCCTGTGGATTCAACAATGAACAGATGGTATCAACGCATTGAACAACTTATTATGCTAAATAAATGGGACGTAAGATACCTAAACGCAACTTTACCGCCCTGATATTATTTGGTCGCTCCTTCGTGGAGGCATGGGGGAGAGAGAAGGAAACTCCAAAAAAAAAAACAAGACACGCGTGGCAAATTATGTTTTTAACCATTTGCGCGATTTCATTGGGTCCAGTCCACGTTGGTATCAAGTTAAAGTTCAGGAATCAATACGAGTGGATACACACAAGCGCTGATCACGCACAACACTACCGGAATGTTCATATGTGGAGAAAGAAGTTAGTCGAACCAGTTTGTTCACTTCTCAAATAGTGACTGGAGATCGAATTCTTGGATGATTTCTTATCCCAGTTTTATTCAATTTACATATCCCACTTACATATCCTCGCATGTTTCCCTTTGGGGGTCTGATCAGTTTCTCAATTTATTTAGCAAATTCTTTTGGGAAGAATCATTTTGTACCGTTTTCTACACACGATCCATCCCGCGTAAAAAGAATGTTTAAAAAAACTCTTCCCTTCATGAGCAGTTTCTTGCGCAAGAAGAAAAATCCCGGCTTTATTTACCCTTGGCAGTAATTACAGCACTACGTGTGGGTTGTGGAAATCAGTGAAACAAATAATTAAATATAACTGCTCAAACTCATTACTAATTCAAAAGAGAAAGAAAAAGAAATCAGGCATCGCGAGGTGTTTGGATATCTGATGAATCGCGGCTCGTTTTTGCATTGTTAAATTCTCCTTCTTAATAATTTCGTTTGAGAAGCTATATCAACCAAACACTCGATACATGTGTTTTATCACATATCAAACACTCATTACATGTGTTTCATCGCATATCAAACACTCGATACATGTGTTTCATCACATATCAAACACCTCAAATTTTGCTTGAGGCACTCAGCTGCGCGTCGTATTTTTAACCCGCTTCTCGGTGCTCGACATGTGATGAAACACTGTATCTCGCGTTTGATACATTCCATAAGCTTCTGTAAGAATCCCTACTGGCGGAAAGCAGACGAGTTTGCTATTAACAAGAGCGTGGTGCAAAGATTGAAAGGGCTGACTATGTTACAAATTCTGCTGTTGGTCAGGGCGAGAGTTGAACCTGAGAAGCCCAGATTTCAAGCCCTGCACACTGACCACTCGGCCATGCTGCCTCTTCGTTTTAAGTGAAATTTTAATGATGTAGACAGTTTGCGACAGCTATTTCAATGACTTTTGGCAATAGTCTAAAAATGAACGAGACGCACATCTGCGTGGACTCGGGCTTTCCTCGGCGATGTCCTGGCTCGTCAAATGAAAAAGAAAAAGAACTACAGGAGACATACCGGCTACCTTATAAACTAAATGTATGGTCCCGAGGGAAACAGTTTTGTTTTCCCGAGAAAACACAAAACCAACAAGTTTCCCGAGGGGAAAAAGCACGATTCTCGTTATGTTCACTCATAAATGTTCGCTCGTAAGGTGATCTGTCGTAAAGTTCGCGCACCGATTCGTTCCGAAAATGCTCGTAATCTTTCACTGTGGGTCTGCCGCGAACGGTGTGTGCATTTGTAAGTGGTTTGAGCGTATCAGACACCATATTCGTGCTTACTTTCAAAGACGCAGTTTTCGATCAAAGCCACGTATGCACGTTGGCTTAATTAAAACTATTAATATGCGTTTTGGTTAACTCCACACATGCACTTTATTACCTTTGAGTGCGACTGTGACTGAACGCAAAAAACGAAGCCGAAATTTAACCTCGGGCGTTTCCCTTGGAAAGCCCGAGTTATAATATAGTAGTCATTGCTGTACCTTGTAGTACTTGAGAAAGGCCCAGAATTTCTCTAAGCCGTAAAGGTTTCCTGAAAAAAAGAGGCGAGGTAGTAAAAACCCTTAAGGAATGCTTGAGGCAATAGGCAACATTAAAGATTTTAGTTGTACACGAGTCAAACACTAAGAAGGGTTTATTTAGCAAGTGAAAGATCATTCCAGTTGAGTAAATAACATAAGCAGTTGCGAAAGAAAAAATTCAGGTTCGAGCAGGATTTGAACCCATGACCTTGGGATACCTGTGCCACTGAGTCCCGTTCAAGACCTGAACTTTTTCAGGCCCAATCTCCGCATGGCTTCAGTTGAACACGTGACTGCGATGATCTTTCACTCGTTCCTTCTTTCTTCCGCAGTCCGAAAATACCAAATTTCATATATTCAGATTTACTAAGAGGAGTATAAAAATAAATGGAACAAGCAAAAGTGCATTCATTTTTGACGAAATTCGAAGCAGCCAAACCTTGGTCATGGTCTCGCAATGTCTCGGTCTGGAAGTCTTTGAAGATATCTGATTTGAACTTCCTTTCCAAGCCATAACTGTAAAACCTGAAGAGACACTCTAAGCCATATCTAGAAAAGAGAAAGCAACGAAAAGGATCGAAACCTTTCCCTACCGAAGACGATCAGTATCAGTACACAAACTTTCCTTACAATGTTAGTAAACTATAGAGAAAAAAAAAAACAGGTGATGAAAATTGAACAAATTTTCAACCCTAGAATACTGAATCCATTTATCAAAATTTCCTTAGTTGTAACGAAGGGCACACACTAAGGTGAATTAGTGCTCTGATCTTGGGAGTGATAGGGTGAAGGATAGAGGGGTAAAAAACATGCCAAATAAAAGAGCGAACAACGATTAGTCGGAGACCATGAGGAAATGTGTTGTTTATCATGAAGAATTGGTAAAAACAAAGAGAAAATGCGCTCCTGACTGTGAGTAGATAAACAGACCTGTATCCTGCTGCAGCATCCTCTAGAGCTAATGCCCTGAATTCTTCATACATTTTCCTTAAAAAGAAAAAAAAACCAACAACACAATGCACAATCAAAAGTGAACTGTATTACAGGATTTTCAAGCTACAACATCCTTGGAACAAATAAAGAACAGAGAATGGGAATGGGAGCACTTTACTTGTTGAAATGCGATCTCAAGAAAAATGACCAGAATCTAAACATGGTGTTCATCTCTTGAGACTGACCAATTCCTGCCTTTTTCCTCTCTGTACAAATAACAAAAATATCACAGTGAGCTTAGTAACAATATAATAATAACAATAATAATAATAATAATAATAGTAATAGTAATAATAATAATAATAATAATAATAATAATAATAAGGGACCGTTCATTTTTTATGAGGGGGGGGGGGGGGGGTCTGGTGTGATTCGGGAGACAACATTTAAAAATTGCATGACCCCACTTGAAGCGGTAATTTTCTCGGATGAAAAACCCCCACCCAAAAAAAAGAATGATATGCAATAAGTAAATAAACCCTCTCCCAAGATTTTACCTTTAATAATATTCTCTGTTATTCCCTACTTCACGTGATTATACATGCTATGAAGACAATATTTACAATTTCTAATACTACTGAGAGTTGTATTTCGACGCCATTTTGATTTCGTTGACGAAAACTCGCTTACACAAGGATTACCCAGAAGCCCAGGCTTCATTCACCACCTAGGGGGTGGTAAGTTCTGAATATCACGAGGTGGAGAGCCAATCAGGTTGCTGAGTTGGTATATACTAAAATGTGTTTTCAAAGTTCTTATAACACTGAGAAACGTCGGCTTGATTAGACAGAGATATTAATCTCATTTAATTTTTTTCTCAAGCATCTGAGCGGGCCGGATTTTTTTCCCACTTGTAGCAATTACGGCTCGTTAAAAATATTTATGCTATAAAAATAAATAAATACATAAGTAAGTTATTTACCATGCTAGGTCGGTCCGTATGGGAAAAAACTCTGCCCTTGGTCTTGAGTACGTACTGATGACCTCGGGCACAGTTTTTCCCCATACGGACCTCCCGCCCAGTAAATAAGATATATTTATTGACTCGTCACACTGGTATATTTACATGTTACCTTTTAAGCATTTCATATGGTATTTATGGTACAGCTGCTGCGTAAATCCACTTTCCTGAAGAAGTTCGTGCGATGGATGCTGAAATCGAGGAATTGGCTGCGGAGTTGAGCCAAAGCTGCCTACAAATGAACCACTGGAAGGTGATGGAATCGGCTGACCCTCAGAGAAGCTATAACTTGGGCTGTGAAAATATAGCAAAGTTACCGTAGCTAATGATGCACAGGATCGCCCAATGTAACACATCAAGCAATTATAATAGCTACATTTAACGAGTGAAAGATCATTGCAGTTACATGTAGTATGTATGCAACTTGGGCAGTTAATAATGAGAATAACATCACTTACAAAATACAACTACAATTGAAACTCTATTAAATAAATTTAGGCAAACCTAAAAGCGGAGCCCCTCACACAGTCCCTCCGAAAATGCTTGAAAACTTGTAGAAAGAACTCAGCTTTATGCTTATGTCCCTCCAAAAACGCTTGAAAACTTGTAGGAAGAAAGTTTTTCCT
Organism: Ricordea florida; assembly: GCA_949710005.1. Taxonomy (NCBI): domain Eukaryota; kingdom Metazoa; phylum Cnidaria; class Anthozoa; order Corallimorpharia; family Ricordeidae; genus Ricordea; species Ricordea florida. The sequence goes on along the minus strand of OX453278.1, from coordinate 29,442,113 downwards.
CCAAAACCGCTATGAATAATCCGTTTCTTCAGCAAAACATTGTAGACTGCTCTAGACTGCTGGCTGTAGGTTGTGTAGCCGCGGCAAGCCGCGAAAAGCGCGCGAAAAACAAAGCCTCGTTTCGATTTAAGACCTTCTAAATATCCCGGATGACTATGGCCGCCATGTTGGGGCAACACCGTCGTCGTCGTCGCTAGGCGCACGCGTCCGCGAGCTATGCCGCTAGCCACGATGACCATGAAAACTCAAACGCATGGTTTTCTCAATTTCTATCTTCGCACGGTAGTTATGGGGCTCCGCTCTGCGGCTCTTCGAGCCGCTGTGGAGCTCCGCTAAAAATATACAGTAAGATTCATTTTATTTTTTGGTTAAAATCTTACTGTATATTTTTAGAGTTTCAATTGTAGTTGTATTTTGTAAGTGATGTTATTCTTATTTTTATACAGTTTTGTCCATTTGTATTCATTTTCACACGACCCCACAAGCTTTGACCTTTAAACCATATCGTGTTTAAATAAAGCATATGTATGTATGTATGTATGCATGCATGCATGCATGCAGTTGCAAAAGTAAAATCTGAACATTCAGACTTGAATGGGATATGAATCCATGCCTCTGCAATACCGGTGCAATGCTCTAACCAACTGAGCTATCATGCCAACTGGGAGCGGGTCATTTGTGAGTTGCTATATCAATGTGGATATAAGAAATTTCAAATATTGACATTTACATAATACATACAGTCATAACCTAAGAAGGCCTGTCTATTCAAAAGATATTCACGTTTAAGCCACTTTGGCATGTTTACAAGTGAGGAGCTTGAGTAAGGTGGTTATTTTACACTGACTGACTGACTACCTATCTATCTATCTATCTAGCTATCTATCTAACTATATCTATCTATTTAACTATCTATCTATTTAACTATTTATCTATCAATCTTTCTATCTATCTATCTATCTATCTATCTATCTATTTAACAATCTATCTATCTATCTAACAATCTATCTATCTATCTATCTATCAATCTACCTATCTACCTATCCATCTGTCTGTCTGTCTGTCTGTCTATCTATCTAAGAACGGCTTCTTAGAATTAGTGAACTTTACTGAAATAATACTGCATTGCAATACTGTACACCTAAGTCACTACACAGCCTCTCCTCTCATACTATACTACTGTCAGGTCAAGAAGAACTTGAGCATTTAATTAATTCTGTCAATTCGTTCCACCCAGCATTGAAATATACTTGGCAAATCTCAGAAACCTCAATAGCTTTTCTCGATATCAAGGTTTCAATCCACAACAACGGCCTATCAACTAGTGTGTACTACAAACCTACAGACTCCCATACTTATTTGTTGCACTCGTCTTCTCACCCCACCCATGTTAAAAATTATATTCCATATTCTCAATTCCTCAGACTTCGACGTTTATGTAGTGATGAGTTGGACTTTTCCAGCAAATCAGAAGAAATGCTTCAGTTCTTCAAGAACCATGGCTACCCTGACTCAGTTGTGAAGACAGCTCAACAACGCGCTCAAACAACTGACCAATACTCAGCACCACAAACGTCACAAAAGGAAGAGAACCAGAGAATACCGTTCACACTCACTTTTCACCCACTCAACCTACCTGTCAAGAACATCATTCTGAAGAACTTCAAGTTACTTCAGAATGACAACGAAACAGGCAGCATCTTCTCGCTACCACCACTCATTTCATTCAAACGTAACAAAAACGTAAGCGATTTTTTAGTTAGAAGTACACTAAAATCAGACGAATCACCCGGCACCTTCAACTGCACCCGCAAAAGATGCAAAACTTGCCCTTTCATCCACAACACAAACAAAATAGCAGGACCTAAACGATCGTTTAAAATCACCGACCGCTTCACATGCACTTCCGCCAATGTTATCTATTGCATAAAATGCACCTTATGCAAGAAGATATACATCGGCGAGACCGGAAGAAGATTAGGTGACCGTTTCCGCGAACATCTGCGTGACGTCGAACGAAATGACAAAGATGCATCGAAACTTGTAGCGCGACACTTTAATCTACCTAACCACTCAACTCACAACATGACGGTATGTGGCCTTTCCGTGCATCAGGGCAACAAGGAAAGCCGTAAAAACCTAGAACAGAAATTTATCTTCCAACTCGGTTCTCTTAATCCCCACGGTATCAACGAACGTTTCTCATTCATTTAATCATTCATCTAATTTATTCACTTCCATTCACACACTACTATGGTTCCACCAATAGCATGGCTCCAAATTTCTCTATATAAATTGAACGTAACCCATAATCCTCTCATTCGCTCCAACGAAGGGCTAACGCTCGAAACGTCAACACCTCCCTTTTACCTTACGGTGGTATAACTTACTTAATCAACTCGTTTGATTTACCCAGTTTATTGTCAGGTCACCATGATAACTATACCTTCTGGGAGGTGGATAATCCCTTGCTCCCATAACCCATCCCACATGATGTTCCACAGGAGGATTCTGGCCATACTTGGTCTTTCTCTTCTTCGGTTCCTAGAGAAATTACCAATTACCTTACATCAAACCTGACAGTTTGTAGGATAATATGGAAGGTCCCATAAGCAGTCCAGACCCTTAGAATGTGAGAAGTGTGCCTATGGTGAAACAAGCTGCTTTCCATGACAAGTCTTGGCAAAAGCCTACCGTGTTTAAAACCTAATCCTGCACACAACCAGCAAGTGAAGTTTGAAAATTAAATGGTTGTGTACCACAAGAAACCAAACACAAATATGTTAAAACAGAGTTTGTGTGGGACGTTGTATATGTCAACACAGTAGTCCACTTGCACATATCTGTTGAAGTCACTTTGACAGAATAGTTGTCCAACTAGACGTGCAATCCATTGCTGAAAAAAACTGCGGGGACACCACATACCTGATCACTGACATCCTCCTTGCTATATGCCGGGAAAAACCTCGGTGCAACTTTAACATCTTTCCTCTTTGGTGTTCGTGCTCCTCGGCGCAGCACTTTCTCTTGCCGTTCAGGGGAGTCTGGCACAGTAGTAGGAAGAGATCTGGATACAGGTTCCGTGGGTGCTGTATTGGCACGAGGACGGAACACCTCTGCTGATGGTGATAATGCCGTGTGAGGAACTGATGCGGCCGGAGAACTTGGAGATGGAATCTCTGTCTCTGAACTTGACTGCACTCTGGATGGTGCCAATGCATCCTTCTGGGAGTTGAACTTGTCTTGGCTAACAATATCAACTCTTTTCCATGACGAAGAAAGAACAATCTGTGAATATAGAAGAAGGTTAACACAATTCAGTTGAAAACTTGAAAGCATGCCGTCAAACTTGTTTCAGTCCACAGCTGAGCTGATACAACAAGTGCCAGCTAGGTTCTGTATTGTGCTACAATAAACTGGGTGAATCAAATGAATTGTAAGTTACACCACCACAACGTAAAAGGGAGGTGCTGACATTTCCAGCGTTAGCCCTTCGTCTGAGCTCCGATGAAGGGCTAACGCTTGAAATGTCAGCACCTCCCTTTTACCTTACGGTGGTATAGCTTAATCAATTTGTTTGATTTACCCAATTTCTTGTGCTTCAATTCCACACCGACGCATATCTGTAACGTGCTAGCTTGTGTTTGTCAAGAAATAGTAATAAACAACTGGCTAATGCTTACCTTGCGATTAAGGTAGCTATCATCACTGTCATCCCAGAGATCCTGTAAGGAATGCCAATACATTAAGAGTAATTTCATCAACATCCAAATGGTAAAACCTCACAGTTTTTGAGATGGATACCTGTAACTACAAGACAATTTACTTCCTGGTTTTGCACTAGAAATTGGTTTGAGTAAGCAAGGCTTCTAGTAATTGGCAGTCAACTGCACAACACGTTTGCTTCAATTAAAAGAGCAGCCATGTATGATCATGCAGTGAGACCAATGTGTACGAGTACCCATGTTCTATACCTGTTCATAGTAGTAAAGGCCATCGTTGATTGCTTTTGAAAGTTCTTGAGTCATTTTAACTCTGGTTACAAAGTTTCCTGTTCTGTCATGTTTCTTAACAGCAGGAGGTGTTTGTGTCACGATCATAATTTTGTGAATATCCTGGTCATCAATCTCGTCATCAGAGTCATCATCCCTTGACACGAACAAAAAAATTCTTCAGTTTACAATACTCTTGTTAATTACTTTAAATACTTTACACTTAACAAAATTCCCAAAGAGACAATTACCTAAGTTTAGAAAACAGTCCTAAGAAAATATGCGCGCTGATTGGTTAGAATTCATGTTTCTATAACTCGATAGAAACACAGAACTAGCACAAGCTGTTGACGTAATGATGACGTGCCAATGAGAATTTACATTTTGGACGTCAAAATCAAAAAGTTGTTTTCGCTTTTTTCGCCGCGGTGTTTTCTAAAAGAAATAGAAAACATGTTATTCGTGTTTCTATCAAGTTTTAGTATAAATCTACTAGTGTTCTATCACAAATGCCGCGCTCTGATTGGCTACGCTACTCACTATCTATTCTGTGATAGATAGTGAGTAGCGTAATGGCGGCCGCTTCTTCACGTTTTCGAAGTGTCCGTGTAGAAGATTTAGGCAGTTTACTGGTCGAGGCTGTTCCAGAAAAGACAAAATTTTGAAGGACTAGTAGATTTATACTAAAACAATTAGATTATTCGCTCTCGATTTCTATGCGTGATAGTTGACTCGGGCTGCGCCCTCGTCAACTATCGCGCGATAGAAATCTCGAGCTCATAATCTAATTGTTTAATAGAAACACTCGTGAAAGTTTGGGAAAACTCGAAAAAGCTGTGGAAACACTCGCCTGTGGCTCGTGTTCCCACAGCATTTCTCGTTCCCCCAAACATACACTCGTGTAAACTTCTATAACTCGATAGAAACACGGAACATGTTTTCTATTTCTTAAATAACGTAGAAGGTAGGTTCTGAATAAATTGGGACCAATCGTGTCTGATAGAAGTAGTCCTCAAAGAAATGGTGTACAGTGTAAATGAGAAAATTTTATTCTCTACACAAATTTATTTCCTGATTTCTGTTTCTGCTTTTACAATTGGTAATCAGCTGAAGAATATTTCGAACTTATTTCATGCAATCAGACATATAACTAATATCCATATTTCCCCTACTAGATGCCAATGATATGTTTTTGCTTTGGGTCTCTGGTGTTTTATAAGATGGCACACATTTATGATTGGTTGAAGATTTATACTAACAAGTTAAGTTTGGTTTGACAACTAATTGAAAACAGGTCTAAAAGGTGCAACCAACTGTTAGAGCCCAAACTAGCTTTAGCCTTTCCTATCAACCGTTTTCAAGGGGAAAGGTAGAGTGATACAGTCTTCCCACTGAATGCATGTAGTGTGTTGCCAATATTATTGCCTTCACCATTAATTTTTCTTTTACTGCTCAGGGATTTCAACCAACTACTAACAAGTTTCTGCCCACTTGCCTTCTTAATCAATTGCAAGAGTTACAAAAAATTGGCGAAACTACTTTCAGAAATGCACTGTTGCTGACTACAAATAAGATACACAATGGCTAATGTCACACTAGGCGGTAAGATTTCCGCACAGGTCCCTACTTCATTATGCATGCTGAAGCTGTCTTGTCTGGTGTAATGCACGTGCAAATATTTCTTGTGTTCGAAGAACGAAATAGTATAGCTACAGAATGCATAACGAAGTAGGGACCTGTGCGGAAATCTTACCCACTAGGCCTTCTTCGCAGTACATGCATAAAATGGAATTTTACCAATCTGAAGACGAGCAGATGGTGGGTTGTTTTCCTTGGCTCTCCAGTTCTTCGTCAAACTGAAAGTCCAGCTCTTCCTGGTCATTGCTAAAACCAGGTGCCTGAACAAAAAAGGCAAACAATAGCTACAGTAGTATATTCTCCATAAAATTTGGTACCAATGATTCAAACAACTATTGGTTTTTGGTTGCATTTCAACACCAGTCTAGAATTACAAAGAAATGCTTTAGCCAGTGGGAAAATGGCAAAACAGCCACGAAGTTCCTGGCTTAAAATGAACAGAATCAAAACGAAGGTTTGTAAAGGAAGGCCATTTACAATATCCACATGGTAAGGGTACTGTACTTGAATTCCAGTGATCCAAGATTCAAGTCCAACTCTGCCTACCTAAATTCCCTTTTCTGTCTTTTAATCAAGCCAAGGTGAGACAATTTGATCTCATCTTCATAATTGTTCCCCTACTTGTTTAGTTTTGCCATTTTGATTTATGATAAGATACTAAAAATTGCTTGACTGTTCAACCTACGACTAGTTCTGAGCACGAGCATGGTGGAGTGGTACTTCTTGTTATTTAGAAGTTACACTGAAAAGAAAGAACTCAGTAACTGAGGTTTAGTACAATATTTTTTTTTACCACGATACATATAGGTACTGGCACCTTGCTATCAGGCTTTGAAGACGATGATTTTCTTCGTTTTACTTCTGTCCACGCTTCAGGATCTGGCTTTTTGGTTTCCACAGCTGAAACAATAAAAATCAAGGTATTCAAAAACACGTTTGAATAACATCACGAACAATTTGCAAGGAAGCCATGTATTAGAGCTCACAAAGTTCTTTTCTGGGATAAAGTCAATATTGTGAAGTTAGTCATGCTGCTCCTGCCTGCTCCTATCAACTACTGATCAGTCTCTTGAGTTACGCATGGTAAAAATAACCAACACTGTTGTCCTATATCCTTAGAGTTACAGGACTAAAGGCTTACAATATTCTGTTCCTGAGTTTTCTTACACTCATCAACAACAAAGCATTATCATGTGATCCACACAAGAGAACAGTGTGAACTCTTTGTTTTCGTTTTTCCAGCATCTATTCTGTTTAATAGTATTTCTTCATCATTCCATCATAGTTTTTCAACACGTCATGAGAGAAATTATTAAACAAATTAACATTACAATCACGGCACTATGTGGTTGAATGGCGTTTCTCAACCAACGCCAGGCAGCTGTCGGCATGGGGAACAAAACAAATATGCACGTGAAGACAGGCCCTGTTCAGTAAAGGGTATGATGGACGGTTCAAACAGTTAACAATCCATTACATGGACAGTGGAGCAGTGCGAAAAGCTATATTAGATTCCAAAATGATGTATGGACCCACCTAAATAGCTAAACACCAAATTCAAAACAGATATTTTGAGCTACTGTAGTGGCTGCATCAAAAGTGCACTAAAGGAAGTCCCAAGGACTTAAACAAGTCATTCTTCTGTGCAACTGGACCATAAATTACATACACAAAAGTAATGTTTTACCTTTTTGATTTGTGTGTTTAACATCTTCTTGCACATGTGAGGTGTTATTGAACACAAGTTCTCTCTGTGATGAGTTGGTTATCGCTTCCTTCACCACTGGCCTTTGCAACTCGTGAGGTGCAGGCAGAACTTCGTGTTCTACACAATTAGAAAAGTATTTATAAGTTACATTATTATATCTCTCAGTTAGTACGCGCGCTGTGATTGGTTAATTTAGCGGGCCGTACTTCACTGCACGGCCCGCTAAAGTTTGTTTTGGTCGCCAAAATGACTCCAGAGATATAATAAATATCTTATTAACCTCGTTTTCTCGGTCCGTACTGTAAAATACGGATCCTCGTTTTATGCCGTCGATTTATGGCCCGCGTGCTTCGCGCTTGGGCCATAAATCGACGGTAAAAAACTCGGTCCGTATTTTACAGTACGGACCTCGAACTCGATTAATAAGAGGTATGTACCGGACAGAAGTAACCTAACAGAGAACGCTAAGCAGAACGCGATCTTTAAGCATTCTACTTAGCATTCCCTTAGCGTTCCCTTAGCATTCCCTTAGCGTCCCCTTAGCGTTCCCTTAACGTTCCAATTAGCGTTCCTTAAGCGTCCAGTAATGCGTTCCCTGTTAGGTTACTTCTGTCCAGTACTGTATTCACCAAGTTTTGAGGTGAAGATGGCTGCATCTAGGCTGAGTTTTTTATATTTATCTTTATTTTGTTTGTTTGTTTATTTATTTATTTTATTTTTTTTTTTTTGGGGGGGGGGTATTGATCAAGACATAGTCAGAGTAAATAAAAACACAAAAACAAACGAGGCCAATATCCAGCCATCTTGGCCTAGCAATCTTGGTCACTTAAGGGTTTATCATTCTCTTTTGTTAAATGCTTTGTTTTGTCTTACAGGCCAAGCTGGATATCTTGCCTGCTAGGTTAGCCAATCAGAACACAGGATTTGCCTCATCTTGTCCGCTCACAGAACCAGCCATATACTAAATAACATTATTGATCTTCAGTCAAACAACTTGCCACTACATGTAACAACTGTTAAAATGCAAATTGCCGTGCATTGTCGTATCCAATTTACAAATAAGCCAATCAGACACGTTGTTCCTTGTCTTGATTTCCTGTCATGTAAAGCCACTGATGCAATATCCTACATTATCACTTACACTTTCGTCAAAAAGGAATAGAAATCCCTCTGTTTAATTCTATTTCACAAGGTATTTTTTAAGAGCTTGCTTACATTTTGGCTGATGATTTCAAGATGACAAGACTGTTCAACCAAAACTTAAATTTTAAACATGCTATCCATGTAAGATGTTGCCAAGAATATAGCATGCAAGATCAACAGCTTCCTGGCCTAGAGTAAATGGACTTGCTAAAAAGCCCTTCCTGCATCACTTAACTGTTGTGTCACCTACCTATATATTGATGTCTTGGTTTTGCTGTTGGATCAAATAAATGACCTGTGTTTTCCACTAAAAAAGAGAATATTTGGAAAGGGTTATTTCTGCAAGTATGCTGAAACAAGTAAACATTGTTTCAGGTATGAAAACAAATTAAGTACTGAGACCTACAACTACAGATGTCTTCAAATGAAAAGTCAAAAAGGCTGCCTTAACCTTTCTAACCCAAAACTCTACGTAGCAGTGCTCGTAAGGGACTTCCTTATATCTTGTTTAGGGGAATTTGAAGCTAGATCACCTTAACCTACTTAAGTTGAAAAATTTCTCAGTTCCCTCCATCTCTTTATAATTATATTTATATTTATTAAATTTGAAATTATATTTTTAGGAGAAATAGCATTTTATCACACAGAGCAGTGAAAGAGTTAGGTACATGTTCATGCAATCTGTAGGTAATAATCAAAATCTCTTTCTACCAAATCCAGCTGTTACCAGGACATACATGTCAACCAACACTGAAATCCCCAATTCTCTGCAAACTTAACCCATTCCCAGCAGCCCAAAAATCAAGCAAATTGATGGACATTTCATTTTTATTTAATATAATCTGCTAGATTGACACAGTTTTCACCCGTGTCCGAAGCTGATGTACGTGACATAATTTCTTCATCTTCGAACGCTAGTTGTCAGCTAGATCCTATTCCCACATGGTTGCTGAAGAAGTGTATCGATGTACTCGCACCTATCATTACTAGGATGATCAACTCGTCTCTGGTCAGCGGCAGTGTACCTGACAATTGGAAGGTTGCACTTATTTCACCATTACTTAAGAAGCTTGGTCTTGAACTTGTGTATAAAAACTTTCGTCCGGTTAGAAACCTTCCCTTTATTTCTAAAACTGTTGAGAAGGTAGTGATACCGCAGGTTCTCGCCTACTGCTCTGAGCATGCACCTCTACCGAATAATCAGTCATCCTATCGACAACATCATTCGACTGAGACTGCCTTGCTTAAAGTACAGAATGACATTCTCCTCAGCATGGACAGGCAAGAAGTTACTTTGCTCGTCTTGCTCGATCTTAGTGCGGCTTTTGATACGATAGATCACTCTATCTTGGCAGATCTTCTTGAGTGTGACTTTGGCATCAGTGATCTTGCTCTCTCCTGGATAACATCATTTATGCGTGGGGGGGTGCAATGTGTAACCATCAAGGAGGAGCAATCTCGGGACTTCTCCCTTTCTAGTGGAGTTCCACAAGGAAGCTGTTTGGGCCCTTTGTTATTCATCATGTACGCTTCTCAGTTGTTTCATGTGGTAGAAAAGCACCTGCCCTCGGTACAAGGGTACGCTGATGACACACAACTCTATCTTTCGTTTCGCCCTACGTCCACCCTTTCACAAGATCAAGCGATCCGAGCTATGGAGGATTGCATCACTGATGTTCGAGCTTGGATGGGCCATAATATGTTAATGCTTAATGATAGCAAGACGGAATTTTTGATTATCAGTTCCCGTCAGCAACTTGCAAAGGTAAGTATGGGCTCTGTTCAAGTCGGAGATTCTGAGATTGTGTCAACCCCGTCTGTCCGCAATCTTGGGGCCTGGTTTGATGAGAATTTGTCAATGGTGGCGTATGTTGGGAAGGTCTGTAGTAAGGCCTTCTTTGGTCTTTACAAGATTAGGCAAATAAGGAAGTTTCTATCGGAGGCTGCTACCAAAACTTTGGTTCACGCATTCATCACGTCTCACGTGGACTATTGCAAATCTCTGCTCTACAGTGTTTCGCAGTACCAGCTTAATCGCTTACAGCGTGTACTCAACTCCTGTGTTGGTTCAACTTCATTGGCTTCCGGTTGTCTCCCGGATCAGATTCAAGATCGCGCTGTTGGTTTTTAAAGTTCTTCGTGGCTGCGCTCCATCTTACTTATCTGAGCTATTACACCTGAAGGCTCCTGGGCGCTATGCACTGTGTAGTGATGATCAATATCTCCTTGTGATTCCACGAACGAACTGTAAAACATTTGGTGACCGAGCATTTGCGGTTGCCGGACCTAGGGTCTGGAACAGTTTACCATTATACATACGCAAATCCAGTGACTTGCAGACTTTTAAAGCTAACTTGAAAACATTTTTATTTAGTCAATCTTATTAACTTATTTTAGCATTTATTGTTTTAATTCAATGTAAATAGATTTTATAATATATATTTTTTTTAACTATTGTAAAGCACATTAGAATATTTTTAATAATTAATTGCGCTATATAAATTGATAAATTATTTTAATTATTATTATTATTATTATTATTATTATTATTATTATTAATATCTTCACAGATATTTGTAGCAGTGATCAAAGATATACCTCATTTTAAAGGGTACAAAATAGGCTTTCCAAACAGAATATGATATCAAATGATAGGAAAAACCCTCCTCCTCAACCCCTGCTCACGTTCTCAAATCAGAACTTAAAACTTTGTCAATATTAAATTTGTCAATGAGTTAAACTTCACAGAGGTAATGAAATCATAATCTAGGAAATAGGTAAACAGAAAGAAGAAATGAATAATAAAAGCACATCCTGTGAAGCCAAACTAAAGTCAGCCAACTAAATGAGTTGTTACGCAAAAATACTATTAACCTGAGCAGAGCTCACCTGTGATTGGTTGATCAGGGGGAATTGGCCAAACGGAAGGATTGTCCTTTCTCCTAATTTTCACATCAACAACTTCCACAATTTCACTATCCCTCAAAGACTAAAAACAAGAAATAAACTGACACTCACACTGTGGCTCTAAAAAGCTCATTAGCATGGTGTTTTCAAAAGTTGCCGATTCATTACTCAAGGTGCCAGCAACTGTTTGTATTCCATGTGTGGTAAGTTTAATTTGAAATGACATTCCAGACATCTCTTTTCATGCAATACTTGCACAGCATTGCTCCATTGTGCAATGGCAAGTCAGCTACTTTTCTACTTTGCAATGTGTCTTCTTATAAAACTGGAAATGCTGTTTGCACTAACAAACACATGGTAACCTTACCCTGAACCCTGGGCTATGGCTTACTCACTCTTTTCTGAAAAATGCTTCCCAAGGGCTTGTAAAATAGCATCAACTTTTAGGTACTAACCTCTAAAATAAGGTTGAAGTCTTGGGTCAAGGCCTGAACTCTGTAGAAACTTGCAATGAGGGCAATTGGAATGAAACCGTCACTGTCCATCTACAAAAATTGAAGAGCAGACAGGCTTTGCAGACTCTGTTTACTGACTAAACATATAATCCATCAACTAAATAAATGAAAACATTACTTTTAAAACTAAAAGAAAGCAAAAAGAAAGAAGTTTAAACACATTTTCTTGTTTAACTCTCCCCTTACCTGTCGTCGTAAGAAGAAGTCCTTCAGAAGATTGTGGTCACTGAAGTAATACTCACTGAAAACAAAGATAAAATAATTTTACAATTAAGACAAAATGTACCATCCTTTTAATTCAAGCAATATAAGCTGCAAGTTCTGAAACTGCAGTTGACAACAATTGTACCAAAGTGAAGGTTGGGTGCCCCTAGAGGCTATGGGCCTGAGTGACTGCCCAAACTCCTGCCCTAAGAAGACCACCCAGCTGCTGGCACTGCCTGTTGACCAAGCCACAAGCCTCCACACCACACACTGGGCACCCATCACAATGAGCAGACTCAGTGGGGAAAGAAAAAAAAATTAGAGAAAAAAAGAAATAAATAACTAGGAAATTATAACAGAACTGAAACGATACTGAAAAACAACTAACTACAGTTTAACAAAGGCTAAGAGAAATGGGGAGGGAGGAGAACTAAAAGAACATATCACAACGAATAAGGACAACCTGCCAAAATGGAAGGCATAGTAAACGCTAAAAACACACGACGCATGAGATGAGCCAAGAGGACTGCTGGCCATTATCCCAAACAACTGCCCTTGGACTCTACTGACCACAAAGGTTACATGCCAAGATGGCTACCTGCTGCACGCCAGTAATGACACCATGGCGCTTTCTCGCGAGTCATCTGTTGATCAAACACCACAGCCCCACATTTGTAGACCACTGGCAAATACCAGATGCCACAAAATAATTAATGTCAACCAATGATTGGCTCACTGATAAACAAACTAACAGCTACAAATGCTAACCACCATAAACGCAAACTGCTACAAATGCTGACAACTGGCACACCGACTGCTGACATGCTTAACGCTCTGTAGGATGAAACCACCAAGGGAAAAACACCGCAATATCAATATTCATTTTCTCCTAACTGTGCTCATATATTAGTCACGGCACTAGTGTGGAAAATGTGTTTAAAGATCAATACAACTCTTTTTTGGTGATGACTTTCATTATTCTCATAACCTGAACAGTTGATGAACAGGAGTAGGGGTTAAGCCTATAAAATTTCAATAAACCAGTCAGAGAAAACTAAGACAAAACTTACATTTGATTTTTGACGTAATCTTTTAACGTGACTTCATCAAAGGCCATAGGGATGTACGTTCCTGTACCATAGTACAAATTTGCACCAAAATGTTGGCCCGCACCATATGGTTGTGGAGCAAAGTATGTTGTTCCATTGAACAGTTGATACCCAAACTGCTGCTGATAAGTAGAGTTGTATGGAATTTGCTGGTGAGTCTCCCCTGTAATGAGACAAAAAAAAAATGAATTTATGTTCTTAATGTTAAGTGCGGCCAAGAGGAACAAAGACAATGTAAGAACTCAAACTGGGAGTATCAACAAACAACTACGCCAGTAAATATAATTTGAATTGTTGTACAATACCTCTTGGTGATCGCTGCCTTCCTCGTCCTCCACGTCCACCTCCCCTGTTGCTGCCACCTCCACCCCCTCCTCTACCTCCTCTGCCCCCTCTACTTGACAAAGGGTTTCCTCCAGGACCTGAAGAGGGACTAAATCTACTGTTGGGAGACTTTGCCCCCTTAGGTTTTTCTGGTGGACCATCAGGAGATGTCGGAGACTTCTCTGCAACAGCATTATCAGCTCCGGAACTTTCTGCTACACCCTCTGTACCTTCCAGGTTTAACGGGACCCATTTCTGCCTGCCACCTGTGACCACAACAGTATGTTCAGTATATTTAATTCAAAGGCCAAAATTCTGGCATGGTTCTCTTCCTCATCCAATAAGTTCAATACGTCAAGGGTAGTTATTGTATGGAAAATCTATTTATAACTGAACTGCATGTTACTTATCAACTCTTTGAATAAAATTTGCACTCTAGAGCAAAACATTGCACCAAAAATGTCCATGGAGCATAAAATGTTGCTTAGTTGAATAGTATATTAAATCGGAATCTTAAAGGTCCCGAAATAATAAGCACAGATTTAAATAAATACAGTTTACCTGCCCTTGACTAAAATTACAAATAGGGTCTGCATTAAGATCAATAGAAATTAACTCTTATTTGAATTACAGATTGACTGCCATCGTGTACGTAGATTTCTGAAGAGAAATAAATTTGTTGTTATTGACAGCCACTTCCACAGCCTGAATAGAAGTCATATCAATAGTTATTTTTGCTTACTGTACAGATGGCTTCTGACAAGGTTGTGATACCGTCAGTTACCGGTAATAATTCTTTTGAGATCATGGAAGCCTATATTACTGAAGTGAACAAACTAAATACTGCCAAAACACCTCAGTTCAAACCACTAACAATAAAGTCAATGTTGGACATAAAAAGAAGTTAGTGACAAGATGCTAGCAATTACATCCAAGATATTCTATTGGTGACTCACCCCAGAATCTCCCCACTACTATATTGAAAGAAATTCATAATATTATCTATTTGATTTTGGTAAATTATACAAATTTGGGAATAGAGGAATTATAAGAAAGTTATTACACTGCAATGAAAAATCCCTTTGAATTAATCCAGTTCTTTTGTTTTGAAACAGACCCATTGTTTAGATGCAGATACCAACTGAAACCTTACTCTAAATGTTTTCCCGCTAAAAAAAAGTAAACAACGGACCCAACACCCTAAACTTCAAATATAGAACAGCATGGTTATTAACAATTATTATTTTTAATACAGCATATTGTGTACTTTTCACAGGTCATGTCAAAATTGTGAGCTGCTAGCTTTCACAGCATCATGACATCATATTTTCCATTTTTTTTCTTATTTTTTTTTTATCTACACACTGTCAGCCAAAATAGTACTTTACATTCAAAGTTGGCAGTGAAATGGCTAAGAGATGAAGCTAAGATATGGCAGAATCTGTATGGAATATGATCTCACAAAACCAAAACCTAGCAACAAGTTGAAAGAAAAGATATTTGCCAATACTCTATGAGACATGAATTTCAAATTGATATGACCCACTTCTCTTTATAATCCCTGAATGAATAAAAAGATAAATTCTATTGACTTTGGAAATAATTATAAAAATATTCCCCTGCTTTGCAGTCAAAACTAACATGAAACTAACAAAACTTAACTTTGTTAACCAGTTAACACTATTTTACAATATTTATATATGTTGTACTAGGATTATTTATAAATCACAACCCTGTCCACATATCAACCCAAAATGAATACCCTGATATCTTAAAGCCTATCTGTAGTCTTGCACATGCTGTTGCAAGAAACAAAAGAGTAGTTTCAAAAAATACTTCCCATGTGGCAAATAATGGTTTGAACCTACTCAGCAGATTTTTTTGATTAATTTTTACTAAGGTACCTAAGATCATGTAAATGCTTCAAAAACATGGGAAAAGAAACAATTAACTCACAATAGTTTGAAAATCTGAAACAACACACATGTACAGTACCTTTTTGCAGTTGGAAAGTTTTAATGTTTTTTTTTAATGTTCTGTTGAACATACATATTATCACGGATGTTAGTTAAAAGCATCTTTGATATAGTTGCTAAGAATTGACAACATTAACAAGTTAGATTATTGCCTATAGCATTCTTCATCCTCTCACTGAAGTCTTGAGCAAACAGGTGTTAAGAAGTGAGAAAAATGTCAGCTCAAGGACACCAGAAGGATCCAACATTCAAAAAACAAATACATGAAACACTTATTAAAATTTTCAAACAAGAGAATTTGTACCTTGCACCATCTTTGATCCTTGAAATAATAAAAAAAAAAATTATAAAACTGGAGTAATCCCATAACTTCGACCTGCATATTGAAATCTTGCTATCTTTTATTTGCTATAATCTTTTACTGCTGTTTATCTGAAATCCTTGTAAATACAAAGACGTATAGCATCGAAAATGTTGTTGTAATAGTCATTTTGCTTTGCAATTTTTTTTTATTTGCTACAATCTTATACAGCAAGATTTCCGCACCGGTCCCTACTTTATTATGCATACGGTCCTTTGACTGAAATACAGAAAATCAGATTGGTAGAATCGCCATGCATAATGAAGTAGGGACCTGTGCAGAAATCATTCCTCTTTTACTTCTAGTAATCTGAAATCCTTGTAAATACAAATATGTATAGTGGCAAAAGCGTTGTTGTAATAAGCCTAACTTAGTCACACCAACCCACCTAACTAGTTTTTAACTATCTGTGGGTAGGTATTATTCAAACTGTAACTGTCTGCTTTTTTAATAAAGTGTTATTCTCCTAACGACCATGACACATTGAATGACACTGACTAAGAAGAATTACAACTGAGATGGTAAGAGAAAAAGTGATAACACAGTCGCAAAATAAAGACATGCTTTAAGGATGAATGCTGGTGTTGGTAAAGCAACTCAACAGAAAACAAGTTCAATTCACAGGGTACTATTATGTGAAGAGCACCAAGAATTGTTGAGCAATACAAAGTTGAAAATGTTGCTACAGTACTCCAAGACCTCTAATGCAATTTACACAGCGCAGACACAAAAGATTAGAGTTGCTTGTTGTTGCTAATCATTTACACACGGTTAACCCTTACCACATATTTTGGAATGGCCATAGATAGATTGTAAAAGCTAAAAATACTGTACACTTTTTTTAGAGGTGCACTGGAAATGAAAATGTAAAATAACAGAGCAGAAAATCAGCCATTTTTTGTTGGTAATTAATACGATGTAAATGTACCTTCCTTGAAAGAAACTAAAAATCAGAAAAACACTTGGGAGTTGTTACAATCATAATAACACCAAAAAAGTATTGAAAGTACACAGGATCAACAAAAAGGACATTCAATGCCGCCGGTAAAGAAACCCAAATTGACCACTGATTCCACTAAACAATTTCATATAAACAAAATACAAATTCCTCAGACGAAAAGAAATTCGACAGAGGATCCTAAGCGACGGGAAAACAAACGCGAATGAGTAATTCGAGTCTCGGTTACCCGGGATATGATGTACTAGCTACAATTAAAACGCGTACCGTGAGCGTTTGTTGGAAATAAATGAATTTCATTACCCATGAAAGAGGACAAGATAGCCTATACCCAATTTCATGTCCTTTACACAATTAAAGGCAACACGAATCATTAATATTTGAATAAGGATTCTTACTCGAATCTCAAGTCTACTACTCCAAACGAATATATAACAGGAGGAACGCGAATTTTTACCCAACTGCGTGCATTTTAATTCACCTTTTTTCTTTGGCGTGGTTTTCTGGTTCTCGTCGCCCGACAGTTCGTTTTCACCATTCTCCTTCTTGATCACTGTGGTCTGCAGGAGCATGGCAAAAGTAAAATAATAGATAAACATAAGCCAAAGAAACCAAGTACCACAACACTAGTACTAACGGCTAGCGGAAATGCATATTTACAGTGAATTTACAAAATTAGATTCTGGCTTACTTCTACCTTGCCATCCTTAGAAGACGCTGTAGATTCGCCAGGAGTTGGCCAGTTGGTGATATCTGTAAATTCGCTGCCCTAAAATAGAACAGACACCTGAGCAAATGACCCGCTGCTTTCAAACCAGAGAACGAGCAACAACCCCACTACCCCTTATACACATACCTTGCTTTTCCTCTTGCCAGCCTTTACCACGGTCGGTTTGGCTGCCTCATCTATTGGGAACACAAACATGTTAAAAAAAGACAGCTGTATGAAAGGAGAGGAAGAAAATTTTATAAAGTACCTTTTTCGCCACTAGATTTCAAGTGTCTCGTCCAAGGATTTTTCGGCGGGGGAGGTGGTTCGGCAGGCTCGCTACGATTTTCCTCTTTACATACGGTGTTTCCACTTGAATGGTCGTTTTCTCCTTTTTCGCTTGTATGGTTTTCGACGTTTACATGACTTTCCACGTCTTGGGTGTTTTTGGTGACAATATTTTTATCTTCAGCGATCTTGGAGTTCGTTTTAGGAACGGTTTCGACTTCAGTCATAATACGAAGTTAACGTGTTACGTCGACGTAACTCAAAGTAGCCTCCAGCTGACGAGCAATCCTGAAAACCCACACAAGAGTAGTAGATAGTTTCAGATTTCGTCCGCGAAGGTTTCCTGAGCCGTTTCGATAACTAAAAGGGCGAACTTTCCGGCAATATCCCAGCTTTTCTTTATAGTTCAGCCATGTGGCTCACAGATAGGTAGAGAGAGAACCTTGAGTCCACAAGGCCGGCAATAGCCATGCGCAAACCAAGTCATCACGATAGCTTCTTAACCAATCAGAATGGAGAATAGAACAAAGAGTTGGAAAACTGGAGTCTCAAAACACGACAGCTAGAAGCTGTACAAATAATAAAGGAGTACCCGTGCAAAATCAAACTTTAAAGACGAAATAATGAAAATGCCACACGTACCTGCTCCTTTGGTAACAAAACCTCTTTTGATGCCAAACATTTATTTCACAATTTCGTCTGGGCCCTTGTCACAGTAACATACCAAAACTCCTTTTCGAAAACTGACACCACAACATTGACTAAAAAGTTTTGCCGATCATTAGGAGTCTATTATGAATATTCAAATAAGTCCTATTTAATTCTGTGGACAGCTGTTCATTGTTGTTCTTATTTTTGTTTATCGCAAGCTATTTACTGGTTTGTTGGTCCCTAAAAGTGTATCTATCTTCGAGTCGTCACTGAAGTGCAAACAAGGTTTTCATTTCAGTATTTACAGCTAGCGCTGGGGCCATTTTAGACCGTTTTCAGTTTAAGCACATATTGGCCAAGTGGCGTCAAAAAGATATCATATCGAACCTACTGTCCAATCAAATGGTATTCGCCCTAAGAAGCATATGCCTTGAATGATAATCTAAAAACAATGCCCTGCGAGTCCTACTTTTCTTGACGGAAGATCTTCCAGCTAAGGAAATGTACTTTTGTGGGGGTTAGGGTGGGGCGCTCTAAGTTCTTTGTTTGCTATCAACAAAATGACCGAGTCATTGACACGAATAATTGAATGTCTTTGTAAATTTTCTACACAGTTTGTTTCCGCTCCCTTCTTTGAGTCTGCGTTAAAGCCATCAAAACCGTTTCAAAGTCAAAGCTACAGTAAGTATGGCTGAATAACTTAGAATGTCTGTTAACAACACTTGATAAAATTAATGCGCTCGATACCAATGAAGTTACAGAAAAAAAAGTAAGCCCGAGAACCTGTCTTACTCGAAGTTATTGTTTTAATGTGTTAACTGTAGAATTAGTGAGGGCGATGAATAAATAAACAAGCGCGACTGGTGTGTTCTCGTTCTCACGTGGTCTATCCAGGCTATCGGATCCAGGGCTACGTTGCATCAAAGATTTGGACGTATGTAAGAACGTCGGACATTCAGGGCAAACCGCTGATCAAAATGTCTGGGGCTTCATGCATCTGGCCCCCACGCTTCCCCAGAGAGGTACGTGATCGACCCACCCATACCGTTTACGATTGTAACTTCTGGTGACATTCCAAGGTCACAGACATGATGGTAATTGTAGTCTGGCTAGTTCTTTGACTTACGACTGACGGACCATTAGAAAAGTGATGGAGGGGGGGGGGGGGGGGTGGGGAAAAAAAAAAACAAAAAAAATTCATGCAAGGGAAAATGGCAAAAAAAAAATTCATGCCAGGAAGAAGGTAAAAAAAAAAATTCGTGCAGAATTCACACGTAGTAAAAAAAATTCGTGCAGAGGGGTTCACCTGAAAAAAAAATTCCTGCACAAGTAGTGAGCGAAAAAAAAAATTCGTGCAAGCTGAAAATTCCCCACCCCCTCCCCCCATCACTTTTCTAATGGTCCGTCCCTTATCCGGTCTGACCTGTTAGACCGGTTTGTTCACAAGACTGGCTCTAATTACACGGGCCCTGCTGCAAAATTATACCTCCCGGTTCTTTTAAACTGTTTGTGGGGTCTAATCAATGCACGGGAAACGTTCGCGCCAAACAGTGCGGACATGCGCAACTGACGTTTTTCAAACTGACTAAAATGGAAGCAGTCCTACAAGTCCGGATCCTAGAAAGCAACCTCGGTTTCTGCGCGCACAGAGGCTTTATATGGTGATCAATATCCAATATCTCCTTATTATAACTATACACAGTGATGACTGCTCAAGGGAATCACTGGTGTGTTGAGGGAAACATTACTTCTAATCAATTTAAAAAAGAACTAACTTCGTATTTCATTAGTCTCTATTAATCTTTACTGATATTTTGATGGTTTATATCTATTTATTTTGTTTTGTTTTGTATATTTAATCTTGTACCAAGTTTGTGATACTTATGTGTACCAATGTATTTGTTGTGCCTCTTTCCTGACTCTTGCATTTTTAATTATTATAATTACGGTCACCCAACTAGTTTAGCTTTTTGGTTATTTTGGGTGTCCCACTACTGTATGTACTGTACTGTTTATTTATATATTTATAATTACAATCTTGTAAATTCTTTTAGTTTACAGTAGTAGGAATAAACTGTTGTTGTTGTGTTGCAATTGTAAGCAGGTGCCTATCGAGAGCGGTTTTCATTCACCTGGTGTGGTCAGCAGGGGCCGTAGCAAGGATTTTTCAAAGGGGGGATCAGACGTCTGTGTCACACCCAGCTAGGGTACTTGCCAGATTGGCATGTCGACATCCACGCTGTGTTTTACTAAATGCAACTATCTAACACTGGAAAAGATTTATTGCATGTTGATTCTTCGGATTCGAGTGTTTTCGCCACCTAAATTCTGGGGACATAAAACAATTATCTCACAAAGGGGGGGGGGTCACGGGCACCACAGGACTCCCCCCCCCAGCTACGCCCCTGGTCAGACCTTCTCCATTCCACTCGTCAGAAATCGCGAATTCTGCGTTTCCGTCCTGTTTGGCGCGAAACGCTTCAGCGAATTTTTATCTTCCAGGCAATCCTAGCTAAAGAATGCCAATTAGTTAAAGTGAGTTTCAAACTGCAGCAGCTGGGAAAAGCTCAATAGTCAGACCAGATAAATGGCAAGCGCACTAAGTCTCTTTCTAATGTTGTGTTAAATCACTTTAGACTGCTTTTTATTGGGTCTAGGTCATCAAATCTGTAATATGATTTGCCGCGAAGACCCAATGGGTGTTGGTCAGTTTTTGCAGGTTTCATTCCAGTGTTAATTGAACCTGTTTTTTTTATGTAATTAAGTCTTTTTTTCAAAGCAGGTTATTGTTACCTATCGTTGAAACGGGTCAACTGGTGAGTGCTTTAACCTAAAAAAATAACTTTAGAGAGTGATTCGTTTGTGGTTGTCAGTACTGTGCGATAGACGTTCCAACAGCAGAGACGAAGTTGATACTATGGACAATTTTTTAGTGATGTTCAGAAAGCTCAAGGGAAGCTCAAGTAATGAACTCAACACCGAACGAACACTAACAGGAGACGAAAAACTACGTACGACACCAAAAACACCATGACTGCACATCACTGAGAATTACATCAGGGGCACCAAATGAGAATAGAGTTCACGACCACTTAAGAGGGGGCCGGGTAAAGGGTTTATTGCGTGATACGTGATTAAGTGTTTTTAATTGTCGTGACCTGTGAAAACGCGAAATTAAAATCCGTTAACTGTGAATGTTTTCCCTGTAGTGATACTTGAACCTTAAAAATCGTTTGTCCGATTAAACGTGATTCGTTATTTCTACATTTTAATGTCCGTGAAACGTGCTTTGGACCCACCCCTTTACCCCCCTCACTTAAACATAGCATTGTTAAAGCGACGCTAAAGTGTGTGCAAAAAAGAAGGCACCAAAAACATAATTTGTCACTTTTGGAAGGAAACAAAGTGTATTTTAAATTAAGTAAAACAATACAGGGATGTGAATCGTGTAGGGCTAAGTCTTCTCTCATCCAACAAGGGTCCAAACAAGATTTACGTGGTTTGTTACAGTGGTATGGCCATCGCCGTAGTAATTTAAAAGAAGCTCCGAGAAAGTTAACAGATCGGGTTGAAATCACAATCAAACCAAGTACCCTGTACTTGTAATCACCTTGTACTTGTAATCATAAGTAATAACGGTCAGTTTCAAGTTACTTCAACCAATCACATCAGATGTACATTCTAATGAACCAATCAGAACACAAGGCAAAACGCGCGCCGTCACCTCCAAGCGCTGGAAAACACGTGCGACTACGAGGTGACTGGTATTCATTTTTGTTCCGGCTGGTTGAAACAAAGTTCGAGATTTTTAAGCCAATCGAATATCGCAGCAATGTTAAACCAAAGCAAGCGAATAATTACCTCTAGTCAGTGAATGAACCGAACCGCTCTAAAACTATACATGGTAGGGCTGTTAAAAACAAATTAGCCTAAAACCAGGTTAAAACAAATACGAATAAGCAATGACATTAATTTATCATCGCTGTTATGTACACAACTTAAGCAGCTGTGAAATTAAAGCCTGAAAAAATTCAGGCCTGAACGGGATTCGAACCCATGACCTCTGCGATACCGGTGCAGTGCTCTACCAACTGAGCTATCAAGCCAACTGGGAGCTGGTAATGTTGTGAGTTCGTAATAAACCCGTAGATGGAGAAGAAATGCAAGTGAATATATGAAAAACCATATAATTGAACTGCGGAGTAATATGCAATGACATTAATTCATCATTGCAGTTATGTACACAACTTCAGCAGCTGTGAAATTAAAGCCTGAAAAAATGCAAATAACTAAAGCAAAACCCAGATAAGCACGCCGATTTACCTACTTTTATCTCTGTTAAAAATGTTTAGAATAAATTATTATACCTCTTTTCTACTTTGCCAAACCATTAACCAAACAAATACCATTTAGAGAAAATGTTAATACATAAAAGAACTTCATCTATACACTGTTTTTTAAAGTTCCTTTTTACCTTTGCTTTATTAACTACTTACTGTACTTATTCAAAACAGCTCTTCTATAAAAGAGCTGTTATTGGAGCTTTTATGAAGACTCTTGGCACACTATGTAATCGAACAATTTTAGTAATAATGTATATATAATTAAATTTCTTTATGGGACAAAGAAGTAAACACTGTGGATAAGTGTTCATCTCCTGAGGAACAACCAAGCCCACATTGACAACTACTGACTCAACAGCATCCAGGCGCCTACCAGCGGAACATACCAAGTTTTACTAGTAATTAATTGATTCTTTCGTTTTCCTATCTTTCTTTCAAAGCATCAAATTTTCAGAGCCACATAAAAGTATTTAAAAAATAAATGTATATATATGAAAATTTCATACTTGTGCACTGTGGTAGAAAGATGTTTAATAAATGAAAGATTCTCACAGTCATGAAAGCAACATGGTCGGTTGCCAAGAAAAGACCTGAAAAAATTCTGGCTTGAATGGTTCAAGTCCAAATTTTTTCATTGTCTTATCTTGGCAACTGACTATGTTGCTTTCACAACTGTGAATATCTTTCATTGATTAAGTATCTAAAAAATGTCAATAATTGGTGAACTTAGTGGCCTGAATAGCCACTGTATGTTACCAAGTAGAACTCCACATAAAACACGCCACTACCTAAAAATTGTTCATAAAGAAAATGTATGAAACCTAATGAGTACTGGTATATACATCTTGACTAAACTTATATGCCTTGGGTAAGTCACTTGAAACCAAAGCTTAGAAGAACCATTTTGACTCTTAAAACAAGGATGATTTTTCACCTTGGTAAGTATCATACACTTCTTTACATTTGAGTTTGAAGAATAATTTGATTTTCTTCAGCTCTTTCCCACTTTTTCCTGTTGTGTAAAAGAGTTGACAATGTGAAGAAAAAGTATGCATAATGTACAATGCAAAACAAAAAAAAAAACACTTAATCTGAGAGTCAAAGGTCTAAACTGCACACTTGCAAAGTTCCATTTTAATTGTTCCCTTCTGTTTCTTGGCTGTTGTTTCGCTGTAAGATGTAAGTAATCATTGGTTCTGGCTTGCCTTTCATTACCACTGGGCCCCGTTTCTTGAACACAAAATCACCACGAGGCTGGCAGAGCAAGGACCTAAATGATTACCAAGAAAGGTTGACAAGGTATGACATTAGGATTAACCTGTTAACAACAAATCAGCAATACATAAAATGGGAAGAAATGGAATAGGATAAAATTAAATAGAATGGAATGAGAAGGGATAAGATAGAACGGGATAATTCACACCAAGAATTTAAAAAGTCAGATTATTAGCAATGAAGCCATATTTCTGTCATGAAACAATCATTTCCATCAAAAAGTAATGGCAAGATACAAATAATGCAATGGCCCTTGGATAATAAGAAGTGATAAAGAAAAGAGACGGAAGCAAAGTTTAAAGGGCAGATGGCCAGTCAGGGAAGAGAAAAAAGGTGTGAGCTATAAGGCTGTGGCATTTCTCTTGGTACCAATTGCATTTAATCCACTAGCAATAGAGAATTGTTCCTTTCACAAAATTCTACAGAATATCTTTAATAGAAGCTCCATGAATTACCTATAGGCATATTCTGTCACATTGATCTTGCCTCGCAGTCCAGTTGTCTCTGTGCGACTGGTAAGATTGACTGTGTTCCCAAATAAACAGTAGCGTGGCTTTGTCTGTCCAACTACACCTGCCACAACTTCCCCTGAGTGAATGCCAATTGTAATCTAGAAAGTAATCCACAGAAGAAACAATCTAAATAATAATAGATCACCGCCAACAATTATCTGATTCTTCTACTATGATAATCAGAGCTCTGCTCTACTCTTGGCTGACCAGTGGAAATGTTAGCAGGCAATCAAAAGTGACTTAGCAGTGGTGATGTCCCGGGAGGGGGGGGGGCACTTCCTATAAATGGGCTAATGGGGATGTGCCGCTGGATGGGGTTGCATTTTTACTACTGGACTGACTATAATGGGGTCGTCTTTTCAAGCATTTTTTATAGGGTGACTAGAATGGGGTCACACTTTTCCGGGATTTTGAGAGTAAGAAAATTCTGGCAAGTTGTGATTTATAAATGGAAAGATTTGCCGAAAAAAGTGTTGCTGTTGTTTGATATTTGACAAACGCTATTATAATGTCAGTGCCGAAGACCACTGTTTGCATTTCAACTATTTATGATGGTATGTTTGTAAATGTTTATGGTAAGCAAATGTACCAGAACGTTTATAGTGCAGTTGTAAAGTAAAGCGTTCTTCATTCGGTTTATTTAATGTGTCAATTCATTTTAGAAAGACTTAGTAAACAGGATTTCTATGGTAGACGAAAAACAGAAAGTGACTAAGTTGGGTCATGAAAATTACATTTACCCAAAAGTGACTAAGATGGGGTCTATAATTGGCCAGAGAATGTCACTATCATGGGGTAGGGGTTCTGAGAGGCCAGCGGCACATACCCAACAAAGATTGACCCAAGTACCCCCTCCCCCCCCCGGGGGGGGGTGATGTTAATAAAGCTTTCCATGTAGAACCAACATATTACGTAAGCAGATTCCCTTTTCATTCACAATTGGCCAAACATCTGCAGTTATTAATTAGCATCCAATGTGTTATTCAACATAAATCTTTTTTCAGTTCGTCTTTGTGAAAATGTCCATGACTACAAGGGGGCTACCCTTTCAAACTTTTTAGTTTTGGAAAATAACCAAAGAAAGCAAAAACACCTTTTGCTCCAGAACTTACCAGGATGCAACATCTTTATAATACTTGAGAAAACTGTCTTTTTATACCTGGGTTTTTTCTTGCAAACCAAATGCACACTTGTATTTTGCAAAAGTAAGTTAAAGTGAGAGTTGTCTCACAAGCTGTTTTGAAAACGTTGCAGGTTGCATGCAAAAAGTCACTTCTTCAGAAAGAATAAGCTAGATGTACTGTATACCTCTTACATTTGACTGGTGACAGAGAGCCAATCAAACATTAAAAACAATCAATAATTATAATAAATTTGAATTTGACAATAACTAACTTATTGTTTATTTATAATTAACCATTAATTCAATTACATATATGTTGGTTACAAAACATCATGTTTCTCGCCAAGATGTTCCTTCTTCATTTCCACGATGAAAACAATCTGTAAGTATAACTTTTGTCTCTACTGCCACTAGTTTTCAGTCGTTTTCTATTTTTGTGTTTTGTTTTTTTTGGTAGCTGAACCACTTGGTCCTGAATCGCTTGATCCCAAATCGCTTGATCTTTTAATGGCTTGTTTGTTGTTCAGATTTAGATTCAAGTTTCACCCTGAATCGTCTTATTTGTCATCTTTATCCTTCTACGATTCTCTTTGCCAATTATGTTAACTCTTTAAGCCTTAAGGGGTCTCCCTGTGACGAGTAAAATTGTCTGGCATTAGCTATAAAGTCACTCTAAGGGCTTAAAGGGTTAAAGCTGAAGCAAGTTCAAGACAATGGTTGACATGGAGTCGATTTATAGTCTTCAATGTATGCTCATCACCTGCATCTTCCTTCCACCAGCATTAACTTCTTGTACAATATCAATCATATCCAGGGCCAAAACAGCAATGTTTAGAGCATGCTTGGTACATCTTGTTGGCAACCCACTTACAGCCATGTACTTGTCCCCAACAGTTTCAACCTAAATAAACAGGACATTTTGAAATTAAAATTCAAAGAGACACCTATTTCAGAAATGCTGCAAAAAGGATGAATCTAATAGCTTATACTTCATAAATACAATTGATCAGAGGCTAAACCAGGCATGATACAAAACAAAAAACTGCAACTGACAATACAGTTATAACATCTGTTTGTTGTACGCCATAATTCATTGATTACCAGTACTTCAGAACTTAATTGCACTCAATATTAACTTCAAGATTTTATAATATCAGTTAACATACTGCAAACCTTAAAAACCTCATTGTTCTTGTCAGCAAGAGCATCAAATTTTGTATATGTTTCATTGAGAAGTTCAACAATCTCCATGGGCTCACTGCTCTGATTGCAGTAAGTTGTAAAATCCACAATTCCACTGAACATGATTGTAACAAGTTCGTATTTCTTTGCTACCACTGGACGCTGCAGCCTGAGATCCTCTGCAACTGATGATGGTAGGATGCTGTACAACAAGCGATCAGTAAGCTGCTGCTCCATTTCTAGTTCACGTGATGTCTGTTGAAGCTTGTCTGTGAGGATTTCCAGGCGCTGCGACAGTCGTGATTCTGCATTGTGTTGTTCAGATAAGAGAATGAGGTCCCTGGTGGCATCATGGATTGGAATGTCACTTAGGTACAGACCTGGGAAGAGACAAACATCCATAATCATTTATCAATAAACAAATTTTGTTGCTGCATACTGGTATATATTGCGAATGCCATTTAATTACAATCAAGCTTGGAGTAGTAAGTCTTCTAGACCTGTCTAGAAAAACAATCAAAATTAATGACACAAAAATTCCAGCTTCTGTATTGGGGCCGGCATAAGCTTCCTGCTCATACCCAGGAAGGAGAGAGAAGCAAGGAAAATCCCACAGACCAACTAATTATCTACAGTGATATCAACTGGTTTAAAACCCAAATTGCCTACTAACCTATTTCATTTAAGCCATCTAAATTTAAGACACTTGGAGAGCAGAGATACATAATGCTTTCACATTCAGGTAGGTGATGCATCTGTCCACGGAATCTCATAGTCGGAAAATCCATTGTGCCAATGTCGTCTTCTGAAACAGTTGTCAAGCTTGCGGAGTCCAAAAGTCCTTCTTTTGTTTTTGTGACAAAAACCTTGTTGGTGTACTTTAAAATACCATCAAATGTCAGATTTATGTGAGGGCGGATGACTTCAAATACCTCATTAAACTTTGTCTGTCCAACAGTTATAGAGGGCAAGACTCTTAACAATGAAATGCCAGCCTGGTAGATAATCATGTCGTTGTCAAAAATGATGTGAAAAGGACAGGCTCGACATAACGTGTTACTACTGATCCTTGAGTTCAATGAGACTTGCTTCAAGTCTTTTTCCCACTTTTGAATCTCCTTGTCACATTGTTTCAGTTTGGAGATGTCCTCATAATTTTCTGGAGTAATGATAACCTTTGAATATGCCACTTCTTTACTAGTGCCAACAACCATTTCTATGTTCACTTTAACTTTGAAAACCTCTCTTGCAACTGCCCTTACTACACCAATAACCATATATTCAAGGCCCACTCGTTCAGAGTAGTAAACGAGCTCCAGCCCCATGCCATCAGCTGTGTCTTTGGCTTGGAATGAAGGTGCCCGCATGCCCGGGAAAAGAAACAACAAATGCTCATGAAGCCCATCCAAAGTGTTGAGGAAATCCTTTAGGTTACTGCCCAGTGCATCAAGCATTTTTTCATAGCCAGAGTTTTGGCAAAACTCAAAGAAGATCTCCCCAAACTTTTCCAGAATGACATTTTGAGGCAAACCTAAATGTACAAAAGGTTCAGTAATAATTATATATTATGTAACAGAGAATTATAAGCACTTATAATGACTAGCTCCCACACTGATGGTGACTCAGTGACCCTAATGGACCTAATGGCTAAAGGGAACATTACAGGTATACTAGGAAACAAAATAGATTGATCAGTGCAGGTATAAATCAACTTAAAATAACGCAGAAACTAAATTGTGTGAGATGGTGTGATTTCTTGTACGATTTAACTCATTATTACCTCCGCCAAGGAGGTTATGTTTTCACGCCTGTCTGTTTGTTTGTTTGTTTGTCTGTCTGTCTGTTAATCGTTTTAC
Organism: Ricordea florida; assembly: GCA_949710005.1. Taxonomy (NCBI): domain Eukaryota; kingdom Metazoa; phylum Cnidaria; class Anthozoa; order Corallimorpharia; family Ricordeidae; genus Ricordea; species Ricordea florida. The sequence continues at coordinate 29,413,339 of OX453278.1, read as the reverse complement.
GCAAAAACTAATCAACAGATTTGCACCAAATTTGGTGGAAAGGTTGCAAATATACCCAGGATGAATTGAATGAAATTTTGGGATTTATCCGGATTAAACTCTGGATCTCGGATCCAGATGAATGTAATATCAGGTGTACATATATGGCGAGGTGGAGGTATGCGCTCTACCGAGTGCCCTTCTAGTGGCTGATGTTTTTTTTAATCAATCAAAAGCATTTACTGTGCAGCTACTTGATCCAATTAAGGCCATCCAAACAAATTTTCATACAAATTCTCCAATCACAACTGAGTATCTAAACAACAGAATCTCTACAAATGTTTTATATTTCACTTAAAATGCATATAATTTGCTCTATATATACAAAACATATCAAAATTGAAGAAGAATCAACTCAGTCGGCTTAGACTTGCCACAAATCTACTGTTCAGCATCAAAAACAGACATTGAAAATTAGTAAGAAAATTTATCTACTAGGTGGCCTTGGTTTGAGAAGTCACACTGTAAAATCAACCTCAGAGCAGTAAGCGTTTTCTTGTGCAACTAGTATTGGCTTTGCATTTTGATTGTATCACTGGGCTCTTTTGTACTGTTGTAATAATAATATTGGTTAAAATGATGTTTTTGGTGCTGGCTTAATTTATAGAAAAAAGCTTTAACCACATGCATGGTTGTTTCAAAAGTGACACATTTGCCCAAAATTATACGCAATATACACATGTACATACAGTAGTATTACGATGTGACCATGCGAACCAAATAAATTTTCAAACAAATTTTGACTGAATGTTTTGACGCTGAACAACAGATTTGTGGCAAGTTTCTACCGACTAAGTAAGATGATTCTTTTTCAATCGTGATATGTTTTGTACAGTTATAGCACAAAAAACATGCATTTTAAGCAAAATATACAACATCTGTAGAGATTCTATTGTTTAGATACTCGATGAAAATTTGTGTGGGTGCCTTGGGTTGAGATTAGTCGCACAGTAAAAAAACTTTATGTATCTTGACAGATTTAATACATAATGGCTGCGAGACTATCCTAGAGTTGAGTGATGTTATCATTAAATATCTAAAATCTAATTACCATTACAAGTATAAGTATAAACAGAAATTCCAAGGTGTCATGTTTTGGTCTGTCAAAAAGGAATAACCCAAAGAAATGCAGGCAAAAATTCCATTTATCTCCGCCTATCCCAGCCGCCAATGTAACAGCCACCTATCCAAAGTATAGAATTAATAAATTTAGAAGTTTTACCTCACTTGATAATTAACTTGACAAATACAAGCTGAACATAACAAAAATACTATCTACCAGTTTCATGAAATTCAGGAACACGAAGTTCTTCACCAGGTCTAAATGGTCACATTAGGTGAACACACAAACTACCACGCAGCTTGAACTTCGAACGGGTTTTGAACAAAAACTACGAACTTCTTGTTTCAAAATCTTGCCTTGTGCAAACAAGAATAAACAGTAATATTAAAAACTCCGTTTGCTAGCTTTTTAGCATTTACCATTCATCTATTGTTGAACCAGAAACTTTAAGACATGGTTAGATACCCTACTTGCCGCACATTGTTTATAAGACTGCCGTTATTTCAATATATCTAGCGCCCAGTCGCGCCTTGTTACAATTGATTGGACTTGCGAACAAAACCTCTAACAGCATGGGACGACCCAGTCAAGACAAAATACAATGCCGAATTGTGATCCTTGTCACAATACGGAGAATCTATTTGGGCAGAAAAATTTAGGCAACTGCTGGCACACGGGTAAGGTTAAAATAAAGCCGAAAGTAAAACAAAAAAATCTGATTACTAATAATCATCTTCTAGCTCTTACCAAGAACTTCAGATATTACTCTTAGTAGGTCAAATGTATTCTGGTCGTCATAAATTCTTCTCTGGTTGAACTCTCCTTTCTCTCCGAGATCGATATTTGCTTTCTTCCTGCCAAGAAAAACACAGGCGACACAAACTCCATACCGTGTATGTTCATAGGGACGAAAAGTTGCACATGTAATCAAACCAAACACACACGCACACGACATACAATGTGCGATTCCCCTCGTTATTGACCTCTTAACTACTTACAAAATCTCTTCCCAGGTATCGAAGCTGCTTTCGCGAATTACAAACTCCTGCAACGCTTGGTTCACAAAGCCATACATGTTTACCGTATTTTGACAAGAGCCACCGACACTATGGCGGTCGAAGAATCTTTTCTTGTAAATTGATTTATCATTAAACTGACTGACGTACTGTACGCGTTGTAAACACGATAGTTAGCATAAGCAAGTTAGTTATAATTTCACAATTCCTTGCATATCCTTTGAATAAAATTACATTTCCTGCCCATCAATTCTTTTGTGTCTTGTTGACAGCATTAATCAACCAGCAGCGTTCCCGGTAGGCCCCCGGGGAGGTATTCGAAAAACAGTTTGGAGGAGTGGGGATGAGAGGGAGGTAATAATTTTTAAAATAATTCCAGAAAAACCTAGCAAACAGGGTCTAAACGCAAAAAGAAATTATAAATTGTGGTAAAAACATTTCATATGCAAAAAGAATAGCAAAATTTATAATCGAAGAGGCATAATAAAAAGATAATTTCCTGCTCATTCCATGTCACCTAACAACCTCGTTCCCAGGGCTTTTTCCATTATAAAATGGGATCGGCAGGAATAGGAGGTTGGTCACCTAGCTCCACGTCCCCCACTTAAAAAGCAAATGCTCATCCCTTGTTTCCCAGGTAAGTCCACTAGCAGGTTTTTCAATACTTTTGTAATTATAAAGTAGCGGAAGGAGCCCATCATGGGCTCCTGATAGCGGACATATCTCTGAAAACACCGGACATGACAGTATTTGGCGCCGCAAGGGGCCTTGCGACCGCCGATATTAGTCTCAAAGTACCGGACAATGGGAAACGACCGGATAAAACGTCCGACCTCAAACGATACACGACTGCATTGGCCATACTGATCGAGCCGTAGAAAAGATACGGTCTTTTCGTATCTTTTTTACGGTCTTTCTTTTTGGACCGATGTTGCTCTAGATTTTACAACTTCGATTTGGTAAATCATGTTAGTACAAAAAGGTCTAAATTCGTTTCCTTCTCTTAGCTGTTTTTCCCAAGCGCAAGCAAAATTTGATGAAAAAAGCACTTGCTGGTAGACTACTGCCTAGTCCGAATTGAAAGTGGGAAGCAGTAGTTAATAATTAACTGCTAGAGATTTTTACAAATTTTATATTTCAGCCTTAAAGGGCAGTGAATAATTAACAATGAATGTAAGGATGGCAGTAAGTGAATGAAACGCGACTTATGAGGGAGCATTCATGTTTTGGAAGAATTCAGGGGGTTCATTAACTTTTTACCTGCCAATAGGGGGGTCAACATATAAATTTGACACAATTTAGAGGTGGGTCCCTTCATTTTTTTAGTCATGATTATAACCAAAATCGTTGCACAATCCAGCCACAAACCTGGTCATTTTTGTCAAGGGCAAGGGGGTGGGTCACTAAATTGAACTACTTCTCGAGGGGAGGGTCACATTATTAACAAAGAAGATGACGGGATGTTACAAGCTGAATTTCCTGGAACTTGTTAATATTCAAATATTTGATGAGTCACGCAATATTCCTTTAGGAGAGTTATAGAACACACTAATACGTGATATAACCAAAGTAATTAATTAAGTAATTAAGTAATCCTATTACAAATAGTTATTATTGTAATCTTCCCAATGTTCTAGAATTCTCTGTAACTGTATGTAAGGAACGTTACCACACAGCTTTACGACGTTCGTTCAGTAGTAGTCTAACTTTTAATACGTACATACGCTCGGAAGTAGTCTAAAGTAGTCAAGAGTTGTTTGGAGTTCGCGTTTGCCGTGAATCTCATGAAGTTGAGTAGTATAGTAGGAGGGAATCAAATACGGATTTGTATATAAGCTGTTTTTCAGCGTGTAAAGGCTCCCAAGTATTATGAGAGCGCATTTTTCGCCAGGGCAACCAGCAGTTTCGGCAACCTTTTGTCGACAGGGAAGCTGTAGAATGGCTCTAGAAGGGTGGAAATCGAACCAACTTGTGGCTAGAACCGTTTTGTAGCCCATACGCTGCTTCTTTTCCCTTGTTTGTTGTCCACCTTCGCGTCCCGAAGACAGTTGTGCCATTCTCTAGATCGACGTGGTCGGGGAGGCGTCCGAAGACAGTTGCCAAAAAAAGTTTTTCTGTTGGACATATATTTTTCTTGGTATAGTTCTGGCAACCATGGCTGTACAAGCATCGTTCCAAAGCATGGGGCTGCGCGCCCGCAAAGCTGTCGCTACCCACCTTCTTCTAGAAAATGCCCACGAGAACAATCTTGTCTCCGACATCGTCCACGTCGACTATCTCGAGGGACACCAGGGGCCACCCACCTTCGTCCGCTTTCGGGGCTTCCTGTGTTCGTCGACGACCTCTACGTCTTCGGCTATTTGCGTCGCGAGGACTGTGTCTTCCGCGGAGGTTCCCTCTATTGCACGACCGGAGAGCATTCCAGTGCCAAAACGATTGTCCACGAGATTTCCCTCGCCGCGGCTAGAAGCCTGGGGTTTGTCCAAACTTCCATCCTCCACACCATCGCCCGCCGAGAACGAACCGCTGGCAGCGCCATTCGCGAAACGATCGCTCGCATCGAAGCCGACACCAACAGAAAAGCTTTCGAAGGGTGGCAGAAGTTGTACCCCACCAGCGAACCAGCCAGCCTCTTTGTCGCCAAGGTCGACGTGTCCGAAATCCCGATGGACGAGTTGCAAGCTTCTTTGCCCGCCTTCGAACGGCAGTTGTTGGTCCACGGATACGGAATCTACTCGATCGACTACACCCAAGATTTCTCGGGGACTCTCGACCGCCCTGCTCTCGTCGATTTTCTCTGTACGACCCACGGGCTTCGCAGGCAAGGAGACTTCGCGGCCGCCATCCACGAAGATACTCCCACTATTCTCGACAATACCACCTCGGTCGGAAACCGCGTTTGCACTTGAGTCCACACCAACGAAGGAGGCTATACAGTTCGCACAAAAGCCTACAACAAAGTGGTTTCGAACTTCGAAGCGGGGGAAGTCCAAGAACCGATCGGCGCCCACCTTGCCGACTACGTCGATTGCCCCAACAAACACCTCCGCCAAACCTTTCTACACCCCGACGTCCAAGCACGCGGCTGCACCCGCATCGAGGTTTCTCTATACGCTTGTCGAGGACAGGCTCTTTCCGCCAACACCGCCACCGAGGTTGTTTCCGAGGCGCTGCAGCTCGTCTCTCCAACAGGCGAAGGGTTGTTCGTTGTCCAGCCTCCTTCCAAGCAGTGGGCCAACCTCGCCGCGGACCTCGACCGCTGTCTCATTCTCGCCGATCGTCCGCATTGCGAAATCTTCGTCGCGTGGTACGCGCACACAAAAACAGGCAGAGTCTCGGGTATTCGTGTTCGCCCCACCAAAACCAGAGCCGACGACGACGCGATGTGGGAACGCGCTGTGGAATGGGCTGTTGCCGGCTTCGGGTTCCGGGCTTGTCCAATCTTTCGGGTCGACATTCTTTCCGCAGACGACGAAGGAATCGAGCTTGGTCCGCTCCACTGCTACTCCAAACCGGCCGACGCGCGTACGATCCTCGCAGCGAGCAAACGCCCCACCCAGCTCCATCCAAATGGCCCCGATCCTGCGGTCCTCTTGCCAGCGACTCCTGTTGTCGAGTGGATGTGGCGAACAAAGAAATGCCATGCTTTGGGAATAGAGTCTTCCAGTTTCTCTTTCCAAGAAGTTCCCGAAATCGCACAGAAGCGGAAAATTTCCACTCTCTCCACGCGGAACCGCGAAAAACGGCTCGAAGAGATTCGCGACGCAGCTGCCGCAGAAGACTGGCGCCGGCGGATGGCCCCTCTAGTTGCCCTCGAACGCCGCCATCGCGAGGAAGAGCAGCAGAAGAGGCTCGAAGAAAACCGACAGCTCGCCGAACTTGTAGACAAGTACGACCTTCTTTCGGCCAAAACAAAAGACGAGGTTGTTTCTGCTCTATCCGATCGCCATACGGGGAAGATCTCCTCCAACCCAGCGACACAATGGAAGGTTCTAGGATTTCGCCACGTCGTATCGGAGTACACATCCATTCGTGTTGTCTTGCAGAACAGCAAAACGCAAGCCACCATTGTTGTCTACGCGACCAAAGGGCTCGCCGCCATTCTCGATGGATGCCGGGATAGCTTCGAGAAGGTTCCAGACACCTACAAAAGAAACCTCTTCTGGCTCCCACCTGTTGGAAGATCCTTTCTCGGAAAGTTGGAGATCTCGATCGAGCCTGCCAAAGGTTTCCGAAACCATTGTGGAGACTATATTTCTTGGAATCCTATTCGAGTTCTGCAGGCCCCGCCCCCGACACGAAGGAACGTCTTGGAAGCTTTGGCCAAAACAGCCGAGCAGAGCAGAAAAAACGAGATAGCGATTCGCTCTACCTTCCTCGCGAAGATCCATCCTCCTCCGCGCCCCAAAGAGACAACCAAAACCACCGAGCTGGAGCCGGGGGAGTACAGATGCTACCAATTCGCCGAGACAATCTTTCGCGGGGTGGGACGTCCGATTCTCTTCCTAGGAGAAACCCCGGTTTTGGGGCACTTCCTCGAAAGAGAGGTCGAGCGTATTGGAGGAGTCGACAAGCTTCGAACGACAACAGCTCCTTTGCTTTGCAAACTAGGCGACATTCGAACCACTCCGAACAAGAAGAAAGACCGCCTCGTCGCTATCGTCGACTAGTAGCCGCACACCAAATGCCCTCCGGATATGCAAAACACCGGCTCTTTGTAGTACCCCAAGAGGTAGAGCTCGCCCAGCTTCCAGTCCAACCACTCCCTCGCTGTTTTTTCCGAAATATGGCCAAGAAATTCTGCCTCCTCTTCTACCTTCTCCGCTGCTGCTTCGAGTTCTTCGCGAGAGGTGTACTCGCGCTTCGGTCCTGCTTCGTATTTCCGCCGCCGCTCTTCGAACTGTTCGCACGGGAACCGGGGAGGAGTATACGGAACTTTTTCGGCTAGATACATCGCTCCTCGCTTGTTCGCCTTGTCTAGAAACACCCCGTCTGGATCGCAAAACAACACACGTCCGCGGTACCCCAAGGCGTAGAGCTCTCCATGTGGCCATCGCACCCACTTCTCTGCCGTCCCCGGATCGAGATAGGCTAGAAACTCTGCGCCTCCCTCTACCATCTTCTCCGCAGCCTTCTGCAGGTTTTCGAGTCGCGGGGGACTCTCGTCTTTGCTCTCTAGCTTCCAAGCATCGAGCCGAACAGCCCACTTGTCGGGTGGGAAGAAGAGCTCCGGCAATTCGATATCGTCCCCACGCTCGACTAGATGCAGCCCTTGTGCCTTCCTGCTTTCTACTGCCAAATCGACCAACCCCCACCCCTCTTTTTCCGTGCTAGGCGTAGGCAGCACCACAGTCCCACTCGAAAGGCAAAACACCACCAACCCGAAGTATCCCAAGACGTAGAGCTTCCCCCGCTTCCACCCCACCCACTCCTTCGCAGCCGCTGGTCCGATATGGCCCAGGAACTCCGCACCCTCCTCGACCTTCTTCGCCGCAGCCCCCAGTTTTTCGAGAGAGCTCCACTCGTGCTTCGGGCCAGCTTCGTATTCCCGCCGCCGCTTCTCGAACTTTTCGAACGGGAAGAACGGAGGACAGCAAGAAGGCGAGTCGGCTAGATGCATTTCCTTTTCTTCGTCTTCGCTGTCTTCGTCTGTGTCTTCGTCTGTGTCTTCGTCTTCGGGCTCCCAACAACCTACGGCTTCGTCTTCGGGCTCCCAACAACCTACGGCTTCGTCTTCGCGACCCACGTATTCGTCTTTGTCTTCGTCTTTTTCTTCGTCTTGCTCGCTCTCCGCTAGACTCTTCCTACTTTCTACTGCTAGATCGACCAACCACTCGCGCATCGGTCTGCGTACCAGCTTGTAGCCCAGTTCGTGTACCGCCTTGCGAAGCTGCTGTGGCGTTGCTCTAGCCTGTGCCAGACAGAGACTCTTGTATACCATTTTTCCCACTGCCGCGTCTACCTTCTCGTGGCGTCTCTCGTATACCATTTCGAATATCCGCAGACGCTCCAGCTCGGATAGTTTTTCGAAGACGGGATCCACACCCAGCTCGAACAACCCATCGCGAACCAGCTCGTATACCTCCTCGTCCAACAACTTTCGGACCGAGTCCAAATACCCAGGCGCGACAGGCGCGACAGGGGCGAGTTTTTCGACGTCTGGAGGCCCGACAGAGAGCCGTCGGGACAACAGCTCGAAACAAGGGGTAGGAGCCATTTTCTTCCGAAACGCAAACCTACAACAGCCGAACCCTTTTTCCACACACTCCGACACTATCCATCGCTAGTCGTTGCGAAGGCAGGGCATCGACGATTCGGTAGAACAACAGGACGACCAGCACGCATCCGCCCGAAACGACGAACTTGGCGGGGTGGGGCCACGGAGTCCCTTCTAGAATAGCAAACGAAAGCGGGTACCATAGCGACCAACCCCTTCTCCAGTAGCCTACAACAGTCTTGCGATTTTTCTGTCCCACTCCGAGGCTTCCCTCTGCAGACGAACCTTTGCCTTCTCGTCCAGCTGCCAAAAAGCTTCCCCCAACACCTCCGCCAGGTCTGTACAACCGCTCGAAGAATACCAGCGTCTCCGTTGTTGCTGTTTCTGTGCTCGCTGCTCGCGTGCTTCGTATTCTCGCTGCTCGCGTTCTCGCTGCTCGCGTTCTCGTTCCTGCTCGCGTTCTCGTACTCGCTCCGGGGCCCAATACTCCCATTCCTCCCACTCCGCTTCCGCTTCCGATTTCGTTTTTTCCGATTCCGTTTCCGATTCCGTTTCCGATTCCGTTTCCGTCGCTTGGTCTTTGGCTTTGTCTTTCGCTGGTGCTTGTTCGTGTACTTGGTCTTGGGCTTGTTCGTGTACTTTGGCTTTTTGCTTGCTCGCTCGCTTTGGAAGAGAAAACGACACTCCTGTAGTCGGACTGCAGACAACAAAACCTCGCTCGTCGCGCTCTCCATACTGCTGGACTTGCCGACAAAGAGCTGCATAGAAACAAGCCCCAGCCTCTTTGTCTTCTAGGCACACGATCGGCTTGGCAGCTAGCCACGGAGTCCTATTTGTGGCAGCGAGACGTTGTCCCAACCACTCCAACGCCCCGCGCGAGAGAACCATCCCTTGCGGGATCTGTTTCCTCTTGCCATACAAAAGACAAACAAGACTGCGAACCAGAAACCCCTCTGGGTGCGGAGCCACATCGACCAAACCTGGAAGAGGAGAAAGAGGATCGAAGCTCGGTGGTGTCTGTCGCTGTGCTCGTTGTTCTTCTGCTCGCGGCTCGGTGGTGTCTGCTCGATGTGCTCGTTGTTCTGCTCGCGGCTCGGTGGCATCTGCTCGTTGTGCTCGTTGTTCTTCTGCTCGCGGTTCTGTATAGCTTGCTCCCTGCGGCGCAGCGGTGTGTGTAGACGCTGCAGCAACCGGTCCATTTTTCGTTGGCTATTCGTGGGTATAGAGTACGAAAAAACTTTTTTCTGTAGGAAACTTGTTGGAAAAACTATACGGAAACAATACAGACAAGATACAAATACTAGACAGAAAAAAGTTTTTTCGTACTCTATACCCACGAATAGCCAACGAAAAATGGACCGGTTGCTGCAGCGTCTACACACACCGCTGCGCCGCAGGGAGCAAGCTATACAGAACCGCGAGCAGAAGAACAACGAGCACAACGAGCAGATGCCACCGAGCCGCGAGCAGAACAACGAGCACATCGAGCAGACACCACCGAGCCGCGAGCAGAAGAACAACGAGCACAGCGACAGACACCACCGAGCTTCGATCCTCTTTCTCCTCTTCCAGGTTTGGTCGATGTGGCTCCGCACCCAGAGGGGTTTCTGGTTCGCAGTCTTGTTTGTCTTTTGTATGGCAAGAGGAAACAGATCCCGCGGGGGATGGTTCTCTCGCGCGGGGCGTTGGAGTGGTTGGGACAACGTCTCGCTGCCACAAATAGGACTCCGTGGCTAGCTGCCAAGCCGATCGTGTGCCTAGAAGACAAAGAGGCTGGGGCTTGTTTCTATGCAGCTCTTTGTCGGCAAGTCCAGCAGTATGGAGAGCGCGACGAGCGAGGTTTTGTTGTCTGCAGTCCGACTACAGGAGTGTCGTTTTCTCTTCCAAAGCGAGCGAGCAAGCAAAAAGCCAAAGTACACGAACAAGCCCAAGACCAAGTACACGAACAAGCACCAGCGAAAGACAAAGCCAAAGACCAAGCGACGGAAACGGAATCGGAAACGGAATCGGAAACGGAATCGGAAAAAACGAAATCGGAAGCGGAAGCGGAGTGGGAGGAATGGGAGTATTGGGCCCCGGAGCGAGTACGAGAACGCGAGCAGGAACGAGAACGCGAGCAGCGAGAACGCGAGCAGCGAGAATACGAAGCACGCGAGCAGCGAGCACAGAAACAGCAACAACGGAGACGCTGGTATTCTTCGAGCGGTTGTACAGACCTGGCGGAGGTGTTGGGGGAAGCTTTTTGGCAGCTGGACGAGAAGGCAAAGGTTCGTCTGCAGAGGGAAGCCTCGGAGTGGGACAGAAAAATCGCAAGACTGTTGTAGGCTACTGGAGAAGGGGTTGGTCGCTATGGTACCCGCTTTCGTTTGCTATTCTAGAAGGGACTCCGTGGCCCCACCCCGCCAAGTTCGTCGTTTCGGGCGGATGCGTGCTGGTCGTCCTGTTGTTCTACCGAATCGTCGATGCCCTGCCTTCGCAACGACTAGCGATGGATAGTGTCGGAGTGTGTGGAAAAAGGGTTCGGCTGTTGTAGGTTTGCGTTTCGGAAGAAAATGGCTCCTACCCCTTGTTTCGAGCTGTTGTCCCGACGGCTCTCTGTCGGGCCTCCAGACGTCGAAAAACTCGCCCCTGTCGCGCCTGTCGCGCCTGGGTATTTGGACTCGGTCCGAAAGTTGTTGGACGAGGAGGTATACGAGCTGGTTCGCGATGGGTTGTTCGAGCTGGGTGTGGATCCCGTCTTCGAAAAACTATCCGAGCTGGAGCGTCTGCGGATATTCGAAATGGTATACGAGAGACGCCACGAGAAGGTAGACGCGGCAGTGGGAAAAATGGTATACAAGAGTCTCTGTCTGGCACAGGCTAGAGCAACGCCACAGCAGCTTCGCAAGGCGGTACACGAACTGGGCTACAAGCTGGTACGCAGACCGATGCGCGAGTGGTTGGTCGATCTAGCAGTAGAAAGTAGGAAGAGTCTAGCGGAGAGCGAGCAAGACGAAGAAAAAGACGAAGACAAAGACGAATACGTGGGTCGCGAAGACGAAGCCGTAGGTTGTTGGGAGCCCGAAGACGAAGCCGTAGGTTGTTGGGAGCCCGAAGACGAAGACACAGACGAAGACACAGACGAAGACAGCGAAGACGAAGAAAAGGAAATGCATCTAGCCGACTCGCCTTCTTGCTGTCCTCCGTTCTTCCCGTTCGAAAAGTTCGAGAAGCGGCGGCGGGAATACGAAGCTGGCCCGAAGCACGAGTGGAGCTCTCTCGAAAAACTGGGGGCTGCGGCGAAGAAGGTCGAGGAGGGTGCGGAGTTCCTGGGCCATATCGGACCAGCGGCTGCGAAGGAGTGGGTGGGGTGGAAGCGGGGGAAGCTCTACGTCTTGGGATACTTCGGGTTGGTGGTGTTTTGCCTTTCGAGTGGGACTGTGGTGCTGCCTACGCCTAGCACGGAAAAAGAGGGGTGGGGGTTGGTCGATTTGGCAGTAGAAAGCAGGAAGGCACAAGGGCTGCATCTAGTCGAGCGTGGGGACGATATCGAATTGCCGGAGCTCTTCTTCCCACCCGACAAGTGGGCTGTTCGGCTCGATGCTTGGAAGCTAGAGAGCAAAGACGAGAGTCCCCCGCGACTCGAAAACCTGCAGAAGGCTGCGGAGAAGATGGTAGAGGGAGGCGCAGAGTTTCTAGCCTATCTCGATCCGGCGACGGCAGAGAAGTGGGTGCGATGGCCACATGGAGAGCTCTACGCCTTGGGGTACCGCGGACGTGTGTTGTTTTGCGATCCAGACGGGGTGTTTCTAGACAAGGCGAACAAGCGAGGAGCGATGTATCTAGCCGAAAAAGTTCCGTATACTCCTCCCCGGTTCCCGTGCGAACAGTTCGAAGAGCGGCGGCGGAAATACGAAGCAGGACCGAAGCGCGAGTACACCTCTCGCGAAGAACTCGAAGCAGCAGCGGAGAAGGTAGAAGAGGAGGCAGAATTTCTTGGCCATATTTCGGAAAAAACAGCGAGGGAGTGGTTGGACTGGAAGCTGGGCGAGCTCTACCTCTTGGGGTACTACAAAGAGCCGGTGTTTTGCATATCCGGAGGGCATTTGGTGTGCGGCTACTAGTCGACGATAGCGACGAGGCGGTCTTTCTTCTTGTTCGGAGTGGTTCGAATGTCGCCTAGTTTGCAAAGCAAAGGAGCTGTTGTCGTTCGAAGCTTGTCGACTCCTCCAATACGCTCGACCTCTCTTTCGAGGAAGTGCCCCAAAACCGGGGTTTCTCCTAGGAAGAGAATCGGACGTCCCACCCCGCGAAAGATTGTCTCGGCGAATTGGTAGCATCTGTACTCCCCCGGCTCCAGCTCGGTGGTTTTGGTTGTCTCTTTGGGGCGCGGAGGAGGATGGATCTTCGCGAGGAAGGTAGAGCGAATCGCTATCTCGTTTTTTCTGCTCTGCTCGGCTGTTTTGGCCAAAGCTTCCAAGACGTTCCTTCGTGTCGGGGGCGGGGCCTGCAGAACTCGAATAGGATTCCAAGAAATATAGTCTCCACAATGGTTTCGGAAACCTTTGGCAGGCTCGATCGAGATCTCCAACTTTCCGAGAAAGGATCTTCCAACAGGTGGGAGCCAGAAGAGGTTTCTTTTGTAGGTGTCTGGAACCTTCTCGAAGCTATCCCGGCATCCATCGAGAATGGCGGCGAGCCCTTTGGTCGCGTAGACAACAATGGTGGCTTGCGTTTTGCTGTTCTGCAAGACAACACGAATGGATGTGTACTCCGATACGACGTGGCGAAATCCTAGAACCTTCCATTGTGTCGCTGGGTTGGAGGAGATCTTCCCCGTATGGCGATCGGATAGAGCAGAAACAACCTCGTCTTTTGTTTTGGCCGAAAGAAGGTCGTACTTGTCTACAAGTTCGGCGAGCTGTCGGTTTTCTTCGAGCCTCTTCTGCTGCTCTTCCTCGCGATGGCGGCGTTCGAGGGCAACTAGAGGGGCCATCCGCCGGCGCCAGTCTTCTGCGGCAGCTGCGTCGCGAATCTCTTCGAGCCGTTTTTCGCGGTTCCGCGTGGAGAGAGTGGAAATTTTCCGCTTCTGTGCGATTTCGGGAACTTCTTGGAAAGAGAAACTGGAAGACTCTATTCCCAAAGCATGGCATTTCTTTGTTAGCCACATCCACTCGACAACAGGAGTCGCTGGCAAGAGGACCGCAGGATCGGGGCCATTTGGATGGAGCTGGGTGGGGCGTTTGCTCGCTGCGAGGATCGTACGCGCGTCGGCCGGTTTGGAGTAGCAGTGGAGCGGACCAAGCTCGATTCCTTCGTCGTCTGCGGAAAGAATGTCGACCCGAAAGATTGGACAAGCCCGGAACCCGAAGTCGGCAACAGCCCATTCCACAGCGCGTTCCCACATCGCGTCGTCGTCGGCTCTGGTTTTGGTGGGGCGAACACGAATACCCGAGACTCTGCCTGTTTTTGTGTGCGCGTACCACGCGACGAAGATTTCGCAATGCGGACGATCGGCGAGAACGAGACAGCGGTCGAGGTCCGCGGCGAGGTTGGCCCACTGCTTGGAAGGAGGCTGGACAACGAACAACCCTTCGCCTGTTGGAGAGACGAGCTGCAGCGCCTCGGAAACAACCTCGGTGGCGGTGTTGGCGGAAAGAGCCTGTCCTCGACAAGCGTATAGAGAAACCTCGATGCGGGTGCAGCCGCGTGCTTGGACGTCGGGGTGTAGAAAGGTTTGGCGGAGGTGTTTGTTGGGGCAATCGACGTAGTCGGCAAGGTGGGCGCCGATCGGTTCTTGGACTTCCCCCGCTTCGAAGTTCGAAACCACTTTGTTGTAGGCTTTTGTGCGAACTGTATAGCCTCCTTCGTTGGTGTGGACCCAAGTGCAAACGCGGTTTCCGACCGAGGTGGTATTGTCGAGAATAGTGGGAGTATCTTCGTGGATGGCGCCCGTGAAGTCTCCTTGCTCGCGAAACCCGTGGGTCGTACAGAGAAAATCGTCGAGAGCAGGGCGGTCGAGAGTCCCCGAGAAATCTTGGGTGTAGTCGATCGAGTAGATTCCGTATCCGTGGACCAACAACTGCCGTTCGAAGGCGGGCAAAGAAGCTTGCAACTCGTCCATCGGGATTTCGGACACGTCGACCTTGGCGACAAAGAGGCCGGCTGGTTCGCTGGTGGGGTACAACTTCTGCCACCCTTCGAAAGCTTTTCTGTTGGTGTCGGCTTCGATGCGAGCGATCGTTTCGCGAATGGCGCTGCCAGCGGTTCGTTCTCGGCGGGCGATGGTGTGGAGGATGGAAGTTTGGACAAACCCCAGGCTTCTAGCCGCGGCGAGGGAAATCTCGAGGACAATCGTTTTGGCACTGGAATGCTCTCCGGTCGTGCAATAGAGGGAACCTCCGCGGAAGACACAGTCCTCGCGACGCAAATAGCCGAAGACGTAGAGGTCGTCGACGAACACAGGAAGCCCCGAAAGCGGACGAAGGTGGGTGGCCCCTGGTGTCCCTCGAGATAGTCGACGTGGACGATGTCGGAGACAAGATTGTTCTCGTGGGCATTTTCTAGAAGAAGGTGGGTAGCGACAGCTTTGCGGGCGCGCAGCCCCATGCTTTGGAACGATGCTTGTACAGCCATGGTTGCCAGAACTATACCAAGAAAAATATATGTCCAACAGAAAAACTTTTTTTGGCAACTGTCTTCGGACGCCTCCCCGACCACGTCGATCTAGAGAATGGCACAACTGTCTTCGGGACGCGAAGGTGGACAACAAACAAGGGAAAAGAAGCAGCGTATGGGCTACAAAACGGTTCTAGCCACAAGTTGGTTCGATTTCCACCCTTCTAGAGCCATTCTACAGCTTCCCTGTCGACAAAAGGTTGCCGAAACTGCTGGTTGCCCTGGCGAAAAATGCGCTCTCATAATACTTGGGAGCCTTTACACGCTGAAAAACAGCTTATATACAAATCCGTATTTGATTCCCTCCTACTATACTACTAGTTGTCTGGAGAAGCTATCCGAAGGAGAATTCAAGTGTTGTTTGCCCATGAGTGGATACTTCAAAGGAGCTCGTGATACGTAGTCTCAGTGGTGACTGAAGTTATTTAGTTTTTAAGTTAAGAGATAGCTTGTTATGGTATATTTAAGTTAAGCGATCGCTCCCTTTGTAGACTACTAGAATTTTAATTGTGAGTTTCAAATAAATAGTTGGGTTTGTAGGGGAAGTACGTTTGTTCTTTTCTGTACGGACTTAGAACAGGTTCAGTTTTCCGTAAAAGGGTGGACTGGACGATTCTACATTCATGCTCATAGCGATTCCTCTGGTCCATTCCGTCCCTCCCCCCAGATGAATGCCCCCTGAGAGCCTGTAACAGGCTTAATAATATACATGTTAAAATTTCAGCATGCTCATTGGCTGAGAGCACGTCAATTAATCCCAAACAGTGCAGAAAATTGAAATTGAGTGCAAAAAGTTGAAATTGAGTGCAGAAAGTTGAAATTAAATTTTTGCATGTATATTATTAACAAGTAATCACATGATTTCTCGTGCAATTTGGGATAAATCAGCACTCGTAAATTTTTCAAAGACTACAAATTGCACTCGCCCTACGGGCTCGTGCAATTTGGTTAGCCTTTGAAAAATTTACTTGTGCTGATTTATCCCAAATTGCACTCGAAATCATGTGATTACCTATACAAATTCCATACCGTGACTCATGGCTCTGTTGCTATAGCAATCCTTCTTCGCCCGTGAAACCCTAAAGAGTAACTTTGATAGAAAATCAAAACTAAATATTGCAAAAAGCCGTCGAACAGCGGAGGTAAACTTCATCAGGCTAACCGATCTTCTTCAGTTCAGAAAGAAGACTCAATTCAAGCTTTGTTTGAAAGATACTGAATAACTACATGACAGACAACCATATTTCATAAGAGGCTCAAAGTTGACGGTAATTGAGTTCAGTTAAGATTTCTCAGATTCAATCCCAAGTTATTCAGCATTCTGGACTCTTAGCAATGGAATACAGACCTGGTGGGCAATCATATCATTGTAAAACTGATGCGAAAACGATAAGCTCGAAAAAAAAGTGCTAATTCTGAACCTTGAGTTTTTTGAGACTTGCTTTACGTCTCGCTTCAGCTTTTAAATCTCTTTAGTATGTTCTTTCAGTTGGGAGATATTTTCTTCTTTTTCAGGAGTCATGACAATCTTTGAATCTATGATGCCACTTCTTTACTAGTACCAACAACCATTTCTACTAAATAATATGAGAATTATCCACAAAAGTTGAACGATAATGTTATACATTGGTACTTCACATTAGGAAATAAAATGGGAATAAATGTATTTCCCAACTCCCTGTTAATTTTGCATCGCCGTTAACTTGGAGATTTGTTTGACGGCAAAACACTACTGGGCTATGATGCGGTGTATTGCAATACTAATTCCCTACAATCTCAAGTGATTTTACCCAAACCCTAGCTCCAGCTTAAACAACATACTAATAAGACACAACCGTTTCAACAGTATCAAACTGAAAGTGAGGGAATCAATGTATACAAGTAATATATGGCAATTTGACTCCATGCTGACTTTCTGCAAGTGTTAAATTTAAGCTAAGCTTTTATATCAGCAAAATTCAAGCTTACGCTCTTAATTTATGGAAGTGTCAGGTTATGAGCCTTTGCCAAAGCACTGAGGACCCTCTCTGTGGGATAAGCTTCCCGTTGACATTCGCAGAGCGGCATCAGTAGAGACTTTACTTTTCAGCAAAGCATTTGGCAGTTAATGTTTTTAGCATGGATTTGTGGTTGTACACATTTTCATTTTGGTTTTTATTGTAGAATTGTTATGAATTTTAATAGCGCTTTATAATATTTATAGTTTTAGTGCTTTACAAATGTATTTCATTTTATATATTTTTTTAAATATATATCGATATCAAAAACAGTTCATAATGGAAATGTAAGCACTTTGACCTGGCACCTAGCGTTCATTCTTCTGAAGTGCTTCCTGTAGGTCTGTGCAATTTTTAATATTTTCCCGGCAGCATTTACATGCAGGTCGTCCATCAGTAGACCTGGAACGGCTGAAACTGATGGTCCGCTGAAGTTTTCTTGATGGAACATTGGTATCTCCCCACTATCAGGGAAGAAAATTAAATGCACTGCCATCGATTTGGAGAACCGGGGCTGAGGTTATAAGGTCTGTGGCTTAGAGTGTGCTCTCGATCTGTTGGCTTAGTTCCATCAATTCCTTCAAAGATTCCTCGTCAAGGCCAATCAGCGATGTCCTTCCATTTTCACTTTCCACGATTTCTTCGCCTTCTTCTTCGTCGAAACTCTCGGCTTTCTTAAAGTTATTTAGCCGGCTTGAGTTGTAAATTGGACAGATGGGTGCGACCGTTGTTCTATTTCGCTTCACAACACCATCCATTTCCTCGCCCGTCAGCGTTTCCAGCTTTTCAGAAAGTGATGAAAGCTCAACTGCACTCACGCGCCTAGGTGGCAGAGGGTCGGGCGAATTTTGACGCAACCCCGCTGGACCTGTATCACATCGTCGGCGCATCATTGGGGAGTGAGTTGGAGAGGGGATTGGGGAGCGGAACATACAGATGCTGTTAGGCGCGACAGACGCTGCGATATCAATAATGGAAGGCTGTTTTGGTGCATTCTTGCTCCGTTTCAAGAAGAAGCAACTCAACGGATGCGGAACCTCGGTGTTTGGAGTAAACTCAAACTCAGGGTAGTTGCGTAGATAACTGCGTGAAAAAAAAATCACATAAGAATTGCAAACACAAACAAAAAAATATCGTTCCGGGAGGGCATCATTAGGGCAGGTAACCGCTGACCCAGTAACGGTTTATCTCTTTTTCTGCGACTCGATGCACCTGGTAATATTTTTACTTTCCTTCCTTTTTTAGATTCTAGGCTATCGCAGGGTGACTCAGTTCCAGTGTTATATTTCTGGGAACATTTTGTAAACCTTGGTGGAGAAAGACAGCGTTTAGAATGGGCTCTCGCGTTTAGTTAAGCTGAAAGTAATACTGACAGTACAAGAGAGGATGAGGTATGCAGCAGTACCGTTGTGCAACACATGCACAACTGCACTAATGCCCCCAAGGTATTAACATAGTGTTAATAAAAAAGGGCCAGACTTTGAGGGGAGTGTTATAAACTATGACCGGCACGACGCTGTATCATTCTATCTCAAAAGCTCTTTACGTTTGGAGCACGCCAGTGGTAGATTTATGTGTCAGTGTGAGAAATGATATCTATCATTTTGAACATATGAAATAAATCATAAATAGTAGATATTACATGGCTGCTCGGAGATAGGAAATTTAATATCTACAAGCTAGCATGATCTAGTGGTATACCGAGGCATAGCAAATCGAGAAAGACGCTATCCCGCCAATGATGTTAGACTGGCGTGATTGAAGTGTGACAGTGAGTGACATCACACGTATGATATCATATTTATCGACTTGCTACCACTCGGCATACTGTACCGCTAAATTTCATATAATAAGTATATTCTATTGCATTATTATTTTACCGTTTGGTTTCGTAGCTCACGTTAATGAAGCCAGGTTTGCTGCCAGACTCCATCTTGTTGGCCAAGGTGACAGTGCTGCCGAACAAACAGTAGCGAGGCATTTTCTTGCCCACAACACCGGCCATGACTGAACCCGAGTGAATTCCAATGCGAATCTGAGAATGAGAGAATTAATTCAGAAATCGTATTGTGTCTACAACGACGACGAAATTTCCTCCTTGGAGAAATGGAAAGGGTTCATTTTAATCACCCTTTAAACCCCAAGGGGTCTCTCTGTGACGAGTACAATCGTTAGCCAGACTAAAATCTATAAAGTCACTCATAGGGGATAAAGAGTTAAGGTCTTACACGCTTGTTCGGCCGTATGAGGTATGGTTTATTACCTAGTTTGAGCAAGACAAAATGAGGAAAGAGAGCATATCACCGTCTGATATGATAAGGGGACAGAATCTATTTTTAGCGCGGAATCTATTTCTATCTCGTTCCATGGCTGAGCGGTTTCCACATAGCGCATTGAAATTACAACCACGTGATGAGAAGGACATCAGCCATTGGTCAGTTAAAATAGTTTCCGGATCTAAAAATAGATTGTCCCGTTATCGTAGTAAGAAAACCCAGTATGAAAGATGCGTTCTCTTACCTCATTTTCTCTTGGTTTGAGATGAGTGTGGATTTAAAACCTCAAGTACTGAACACAGTAAATTGTCTAGAACTTGGCCCGGTATGTATTTTAACAGTTTTAGCAGACGCAACTCTTGTTTAGAGGAATAGAACTTGGAGTTTGGGTTTGGTTCAAACACAGAGTATCTAAAATTTGCATATTTAAAGTGCCGAATGCCCCTCACCCACCCCAACACAGAAATAAATTTTGTAGTACATTCCAGTCTCCAGGAAGAAACTACGCCTCCAAGAAGCCATTGTAAAACGCACCTTGGATAAAACTACTTCAGGTTTTCCTCTAAGGGACGGACCATTAGAAAAGTGATGGGGGGGGGGGGGGGGAATTTTCAGCTTGCACGATTTTTTTTTTGCTCACTGCTTGTGCAGGAATTTTTTTTCAGGTGAACCCCTCTGCAGAAATTTTTTTACTACGTGTGAAAAAGTCACAATTGGACCTTCCTTCTGCATGAATCTTTTTTTTACCTTCTTCTTTGCATGAATTTTTTTTCTTGGCATTTTCCCTTGCATGAATTTTTTTTGTTTTTTCCCCACTCCCCCCCCCCCCCATCACTTTTCTAATGGTCCGTCCCTAAGTTAAAAGCTTATCTTACCTTAAGTGGTGTCTTGTCAACTGGGGACAACACTTTCTCCGAGGCCTCCATCATCGATAAAGCCATGTGCGCTACCTTCTGCGCATGATTATCACACGGCTTGGGAAGACCACCCACTACCATATAGGCGTCACCAATTGTCTCTACCTAAGAGAATACCAAAATAGCGCAATTCGATGAACTTGTTTTCTTAATCTGTCAAAATCGCGTACGTCAGTTAACAGAATATCCAAAATGTTTGAAGGATGAAAACTGAGGAAAACCTTGTATGACACCAAAAACTGAGACCCACTTGAAAACGTCTCGTGGGTTTCTGCTATCTTTCAATAATATGGCATTGAAAAGAAGATTAAGAAAGCTCTGACATGTTTATCATTTTGGATAATCGATTTATCGCCGGAATTTCTTGTGGCTTAGCAAGGAGCTGTTATCTGTTCCAATTTATTAATTTCAAAGTGTGCGCTAGGCACAACATATAGCAATGGTTTGATTTCCTTTCGTGCCAATTAGCAAAGACACTGAATTCTGTCAAGTTGGAAATTGAGTAGGCTGCCTGTCCTCAGCGGTTGATACCTATTCTTGAAGCTCTGTTGATGTTTTCTGTCGAGAGTCTCTCAGAATTGTCTCATTTAAAGCATAATGAATACCCTGTTGTTCCCTTAATGAGCCTAGCTTAACTTCTTAGACCCTTCGGATTTTGAAGTTAATCTGACAAGTGTTTTTCGGTATACGAGAAATTCGTAAATTATGCATCGTAATTAACCAAAATACTTAATTTTCCGAAGTAATTAGCATATAACCGGTTTTGGACAAAACAATATTGTTGGGTACACCGAAATACGATTCCCAAAGGTATAAGAAAGCCTTGCACACAACATAGCAGTTTTATGTACTATTAGTAGAGTTGGAAAAGCCTAACTGAGAAAAGCAATTAGCGATAATACTTAACTGAACATGCTTTCAGCTTTAAGAAATACAAAGAAACTCCAAACCGCCATCGACATCATTAATTAGACGTAGAGAAATGAATAGGTCGTTAGACAAGTTGCCTTAACAGACATGAGGACAAAATGGTCGTCATAATTTCCGCTCGACGACGAGGAAAAAGATTACAAAAATTAGAATGAATGAAAAAAGGATCGTCGTTTTCAAATAAACAAAGATGAGACAGGAAATATCATCAAATGAAATTATGCTTGTACAGTGGATAATTCATTGAACATAGTTTAAAGCTGGGCACAAATAAACGGCCGAAAGTTAGAAGAAAATCCCCCAAGTTAATTTGAAAAACCCTATGTCCAGGAAACGTTAAATGATGTTGCCGTTGCTGCTATTTAAGTTTTTTATTTCCTTTCTCGAGTGGTTACAGTGTAATGCTCTGATGCTAGAGTTTTCTTTCAAAGGAATGTTATAAGAACAAGATACCCATTTTATAAACAACCTCTACAACCAGACCAGGTCTTTTGTAACTATTTCTTGGATAAATAGAGTCATGAGAAAACTGGATACCGGGAAAAAATGCACTGTTGTACTAGAAAAACCAGGAAGCGTCTAGTCATACAATAATCGAACCCTGGTGTGTTTTCGAGTATCGACCCAAGAGACTTGATACCGAGTCGTGATAAGTAGGGTTGTACCAGCATAAACATGGCACGACAAAGGAAGGGCGTTAAAAAGTAGCCTGATGTCGCGACATTGCTGATGGCTTCCCAACCAATGGCGGCCGAACCAGCGTGTTCGGCGGTCATTGAGTCAAACTGTTTGGTAGCGTGACTGATATCATTTCTAAAAAACATGACAGTTGCAGTGTTTCTTTTATGTCTAGTTTACCTTGTAAACGTCGTTCATGCCGCTTAGCATGTCAAAGTAGGTGTAGAGTTTGTTGAGCATCCTCACGATGTCCATCGGTACAATTTTGTCATCTGAACACAACGCGGTAAAACCCACGATGTCACTGAACAGGATCGTGACAAACTTGTAGTTTTCTGCAGGAACAGGCTGGTTTAATCGCAACCTTGCAGCGACCTCTTTGGGCAGAATGGAGTGGAGAAGCTCGTCCGTCCTCATTTTGTTTTCAGTCAGTTTGTTCTCTAGTTTTCTCAGATCATTACTCGTTTCCTCCAGATACTCGACCAATTCTCTTTCCGCTTTCCTCGCCTGCGACATAAATAAAAGGTCTCGAGTAGCATCGTGAATAGGAATATCCTTGAAGAAGAGGCCAAGCTGTTTGAAAACGTCCAAATTTGACGCGCGAGGGGAGCACAGAAATAGAATGTGATCGGATTCATTGATGTATATCATTTGTCCTTTGAGGCGTAAGATGGGTAAAACAGGACCCATTTGATCAACAACATCTGACCCTACAGGTGACAGCACTGGACATCTTAGAGCTGTCTGCTTCACCTTGACAATAAAAACCGTGTTAATGTGAGATAACACAGCCGGGAAGGTAAATTCCATTCGGGGTCTAGCCAGTTCGAAAACTTCACCGAAAGGGAATGGGTTACTAAACCGTTTGTGTAGGATTCGCATGAGCGAAACACCAGCCTGTATGATGTTTAACTTCTTGTCCAACATGAAATGAAAGGGAAAAGCCTTGCAGAATGACAACAGGTTTATACCCCCGCGTCGTTTTCCAGTCTTGGCACAACTGCTCAAATTTGTGGTTTGTTTGCCAGTGCGTGTGACAGCATCAAATGTTTGAAGACCCAGCTTCGAGAGCACGGAATTCTTGCATTTTGTTTCACGAATTGCGAACACTACATGACCATGATTTTCGCTCCGTGCTTCCTTAACAACAACAGTAACCTCGGTGCCCAACATTTCTTTAGCGACTGCTTTAACGAGCCCAATCACAATATATTCGAGGCCCGCTCTTCTTGAGTAATAATGCAGTAGCAATGTGCCGTCATCCGTTTCTGTACAGCGGAACGAAGGCGCCTCCATTCCTGGGTAAATCGTCGCGAGGTGATCATGCAGTGCATCGAGATTGCACAAAAAGTCCCTAAGATTTCGACCCAGCACTTTCAAAATGCGATCGTAGCCAGATTGTGCACAGTAAGTGAGGAAATGGGCGCCGAATACTTCTAGGACGTCATTTACACCAAGATCTGTGAGCGGTGTGAAATGAATTACAGGAAAATTAGCAATTGAAGATCTTGAGTCGAGGGCCTATGGTGCAATATATAGCTATAAACTTTGACCTGTTGTTGTTGTAGCCATTTATGAAGACTTATATCAGAGTTTGAACAAATCTTACAAAGTAGAGCAACGATATGCATTGCAAACATACCAAGAGTTTCACAGGCCGCACTAACCAAGCTTAGCGTCTCCCGGTCATCGTAGACTTTGTGGATAAGGTATGATCCGCCATCTAACTCTACCCCTGCTTTCTCCCTGCAGAGAAAAACAAAACGGAATCACAAATAAAACGAGTTAACTACTATCAGACAGAATAGTACCTCAAACAGACAATCCATGTAAATAGAGCCGTTAAGCGGCATTCCTCACTTACACGATAGTCCGCCAAACGACCTCGCCGAATTTTCCGATTACCAAGTCCGCTAACGCACAGTGAATGAACCCATACTGGAAAAAGACAAAGTCAACAACAGTTAACAGCTGTAAGGGGATGCTTCCTGTTCTTCAGGCACGTAAACCATTTAGAATCTTACCATAGTTGTGCGCAAACTTGTCTGCCGCTGTCTCGATCCTTCAAAACTATTTGTGGCTCGACGGAGTTTATAATGGTTTTGCTGATTGTTTATCTCTGTAGAGTCACGTGTCACACCTTCCCAACACGATTGAACTGCCGGCTCCCGTCCAATGGTTTCGTGTTTCTTGTGTCAATAGTGTTTCTGTGAACGGACCAAGGCGTCAAAATTCGCGTAATCCATAAAGCCTTTAGCAACTATAGCATACAACGAAATCTATACAGAATAATGCTAGGTTTATATTGTAGGTAGACCGGCATCGTTTTCTTGCATTCAACATGCAAATAACCCAAATGTAAACGCAATCCTTTTGAGGGCTTTCAAATTCCTCATACAGTATTCAATTTTCGCCGCTTTCTAAATAAGCTAAACAAACACACAATAGTTTTTCTTGATAAGGATACTTAACATTCAAACCTAAGCAACTGAGGGACAAAGATTTGGAGTCCAGATTGTGTTCCTCTTGCTACTCTTTGTTTGTTGACCTATTCCTTCGATATTACTCGTCGTTTTTAGACTTTCAGTTTTCGCGTTTTAATTGTGGCTGTTATCAGCGCCTACCTTATTTCAACATTGCTATGAAGGTCAGCCAAAACCCGTTCTGTCGTCAGCAATCGGTGTGATAAATTGACCTATGTATTTTAGTGTTTCGATAATTGGCCCGCCAGATTGCTGTTTTAATTCCTTCGATCCTAAATTTTTAATGGAGTGACCCGATCGTCGAACAGCGTGAAGCATACGCCGGAAACACCAACTGGTTTAACAGAAGTGCCAAACTGGAGTATAATTTCTATGGTATGTTGGCTGGAGATTACCTTATAATTATTGATTTGGCAAAAGAATTTCAGCGAAGGGCGCAGATCTAGAATTTGATTTCTCCGGCTCTCTCTCTTTCTCTCTCTCCCTCTGAGCAGGTGTTCCTGTCAGTGAGTGTGTTGCTAACACTCGAGAAATTCTAACCAAAGCAAACAAGATGCCGAAAACAGCCAAACATTCAGAAACGAAAACAATCCAATTTACTTGCGACTTGAAGGGAATGTCATTTTCATTGACCTATTCATCGCTCGAAAATTAAAACAGAGCGGTCTTCAGTCATCGCCAGATGCAGAGTGTTTCTCGATGCTTCTTTGACAAGGTGATTGAAAATTTTGACATATTTACTTACCAAACGGAGGACAGTTTAGCGTGGTTTCAACTAATCAATTCCACCATGGGATTCCTGGTTAAAGATTTTTTGTGGGCCAATGGCGCGTGTCAGTCGTATTAGGAATTTGCAGCAAGCTACAGCCGAAAAGACGGAGGGATATATTTTCGGAACGGGACGATTAAAACGACGAAAGATGTTTTTTTTTTTAATATTTCAAGCTTGATTAAACAGTAAGGAAAACACGCATACTACCTGCGGCCTTAAAAATTAACTGGGGGAGGCATATTTTAGCACATCCAGAATTGAAGATAAGATGTAAACGATAACTTAAGCTTGCTTGGACTGGACTTAAGGCCGTAAATTGCCACACTAAACCGGCGGAAACTTAAACTTAAGCCTGAGTTGAAGATTCATTGACACAAAACTGACACAAATAGAAACCTTTTTCTGTTTTAAAGGAATCGAATGCTAAATTTTCAGGCACTGTTTATGAATACTGTACCTTCAAAGGACAGATTTTGGAAACATTCGCTCCCGTGAAGATGGAAATATTTCATAGACAAACATTGTATGTTAGTCCTGATGGGTCACAAACATTCGCTGTCAAACACAGAAAAAAAAAATATAAATATAACTCAGTGACAATTGTTCTAAGGAGCAAATATGCATTTCTGATAAGGTTCGGAGTTGCCGGGCACCGTTCAATCATCTTGGTTTCAGAAGTCGGCTTGATTGATGTTTTGGAACTAAAAAGAGCTCAGTGGTTAGCTCTGAGAAACAAACGCACGCGTCATATATTAAACAAAAAAACAAAAATCTCGAATGCTCTTCCCTAACCTATCTGCGCGCCCCAATTTGGCACATAATCATAACTATAACAAAATTCTCAAATCTGATTGGCTATCAACTGCCCTGATTTCAGCCGTAATAGGACAGTCAAATAGGACAGTACGCGTCATGCCTGAGTAATTGGACAGTACGCGCCATCACGCGCGCGCTTAAATGGCTTTTTTTTCACTGCTGGCAAAACAAATCTTGGAATTTCATGTGCTTTGATAAAAAAAAATAAAGAAGTTTATACATCACAAATTTTGTCAAAGTTATGATTAATTGGTAATAAGACTTTGTGTCGTCCAATTCGGTCTGCAATCATACTCGTGATTAAACAAATCGGACTCCCGCAGCGCGGTCGTCCGATTTTGTTAATCACTCGTATGATTACAGACCGAATTGGACTCCACTCAGTCCTGTTACCATTACTAATGTTGTTATTTCCCTATGGCGCCAGTGTTGAAAGACACTAAAGGAGTTCCGAAACTTTTTCTTCATTTTAAACACTATCGTTTCTTTCATTTCTGAGTGTGATCATATCTGATGGATCACTGGCCTTTCGCGAAGGCTTGATTTGCACCTTATGCTAAACAGTTAAGAGAAAACGTTACATTACACAAGAAGTGAATTCTGAACTTTGAATTGCCACTGAAGAAAAGTCATAGAATTTAGTCAGTGAAAAATGATTTCGCCAGTACTAGAACAAGTGCATCTTTAGCCAACTGTCTTGAAATCAAGTTATCCGATATGGCAGATAAGTAACTTAAATGAAATTTCAGAAACCGACGTGAGTTGAGAACACGCATTATAGGCTATTTCAGGGTCAGAACTGTGACAAAACTGAGCATTGTTGACTTAAGTCGTTGTGAGTAAAAAATCAGTTTAAACTTTATCCAGAAAAAAAAGAGTTTCACATCAGTGCTAGAATTTTAGTTATAAATGTTTTAAGCTTTTATCTTGTCAGCCATTCACGGAAAAGAATTGAAGTGGTGACCACTTTAATTAACTGTTCCAAATAAAATCCGAAGATATCATAATAAAGTTCTATTTGTCAGTGGGTGACAAATTGTCTGCACTCGCATCTTCTATTATCTGTGATGGGTATCCCATCTATTTCAAACTTGACGCCTGTCCTTCAAGTCCATAATCACATTTGTCGTTTATACTTGTCGTTCTAGCCACCGAACTATTAAATTTTTGTTTTTTTGTTTAGATCTGACCGCTTTGAGTCCCACATATTTTTTCGATTAATTCATAATCAACACATTTCAGATTAATTTTTGACTTACTTGCATCATTCAGGAATAATACTGTACCGTTTGGCCATAACCATTAAAAACCTGCTATATTGTTTGGTCGACGAAGAAGTTTGAATAGTCGTTAGCATTTCTTGTGCTACAAGAGATTATAATCTTTGAAGTGAAGCTCAGTTCTCTAGCTCAGTGTAGGTCGATTAACGACTGAAAAAAAAAAAATAGACAGAGGATAGAGGAGAACACCGTTGAAGAAAAGCAGCCGGATTTGCCGTTCAAATCCGAAGAATTATTTAATGGGAAAAAATCAGCGGCACACAAGCATCTGTTAAGAGAAGAGGAAATATAAAAGTATATCGTACAGTTCCCGAGATATTGATTTGCCATCACTACGTGCTGTGTCAATATAGTGAAAAATCTTCATCATCTTCAGAGAAGAGATTGAAGGTTCTTTGATACTGCTCTTCTTCTTTTCGCTGGGAAAGTGAGAAATGACTTAAAAAGTAACTTTCGATCATGATTTGGAGTTTAACTCACAGATGAAATGTTTTATAATTCGACGACAGAAGGTACATACTAGCTCAAGTCGCCTGTCTTATGGAGTGGTTCGATTCTTTACAATATATACAGACAATTTTTCTGTCGGACACAAATCAGCAGACTACCTCTGTGATATCAGTTGTTACGGTTGTTCACAGTCGTTTTGCTGTACTTTTGAAGTCAAAAGACGCGTACTTACCAGTGGATAGTTCAGGACGTCGACACAACGAAACCAAATACACACCTAAGTCTGGTTAATTAGTCGTCGCACAGCGTAAGAGATGTTTACATTTTCTTTATCCTAATGTTTTGTTAATGTTAATATTTCTTTTAAAAATCTTGAAGACTCTGATAATAAAGCCACACGTTTTGAAACATATGTCCAATAGTACTTAACCGATCTCAAAGTGTAAATATAGGTTCGATTACAAAGCATTTTTAAGTGAACTTTCTTGCGATGGAAATTTCGCGATTTCGTTGGATTTGGGCTGCTTGACAGGTGATTGGCTCAGAAATCTTGCGCCACCTCCTCGGCGAAGCGGAAGTAAAATGAAAAATGAAAATCAATCGTGACAAGCTTGCATCCGTTTTGCCTCGATTGGCGCTGGAACCAACTATTTGTTTCGAGCTCTGATTGGTTAATTCAGTGCAGTGTGTGAATCTGATGTGATTGGACTGAGTTTTTAGGGTTTTAGTTTTCATTGGGTTTTTAACAAATAGCTCTTTCGTAGCAACGACGAAGAGCGCTACTTGAAACTTATATTTGCATAAAGCAGTAAATTTTGAACCTTAAATTTTTTTTCATGTCAGAACCAATTTAACATTTTCGCCAGCATTTCAGGGCCGTAATTACTTACAGCACATTGGAAAACATGGTCAGAGTTTCTTTACCAGAGAACTTTAGAGATATACAAAAAATTACCTTTAAGAATTTCTTTTATCAGGGAAATGAGAGGAGAGAGTAGCGAGATCGTAGACACATAAAGGTATTTTGAGGCCGTTGATTAAAATGAAATTTTTGATATCATATTGACGCAACAAGTTTAGCTGTCTCCATTTTTAAAGCTGTGTCTATTTGAGCACGAAAGCAGATGTATTTCGACGCACTCAATTCAGCCAGTTTCTTGACGGCTCGGGACTTTCCATACTAGTCCCGAGTTGCTTATTTTACACATCTTTACGTTTCGTGTCAACTATAAAAAAAGAGAAAAGAAAAAAAACTTAGCATTATTAATAAACTGACAGACATAAGCGACTAATAAAAAGACAGACGTAACTTCCCGAGAAAAAAACAATGCCCCGGTTTATTCAATTATCATGATTTGTCGATGTTTTCATGAAAGATAGATTTCTATCTTTTAAGCCAAATTAATGTATGGTCCCGAGGGAAACAGTTAGTTTTGTTTTCCCGAGAGTCCTGATGTTTCCCGAGACTTTTCCTTAGCAAAAGCAAGTAAACAAAGACGGTACAACTGGCGCACGGGCAACAACTGCGCAATTGTATCCCGGTCGGGATACATTTTAAAAATTTGATCAGGGGCACGTGACCAAAAATCCACCAATCACAGTGCTCGTTTTGCTGCGTGAAAGGCTAGGTAGATAACTAGGTAGATGACTGATGTTGTCCTCCTCAACGTAAAGCAACGAAAAATTTATGGAAGATGGATACTCCAAAATTAGTCCCCTGAGAGACAGCAGCTGAAGAGATTCGCTCCATGTGGTCCTGATGCCTAAGATAGAGTTCATAATATAAATTCCATTCCCTATAGATACCATGCGAATGCGGTGAAGTCTACATCTGAGAAATGGGACGACCTATGCAGGAAAGAATAACACGACAGAGGCATCCGCCTCGCTCGAGCTCAAACCTCCCCGCCGTTTCAAAACACGCCAATGAAACCGGACACAAGCCGCTTTGGTTACCGAGGAAGGAAGCAATTCACGGAAGACTGCACCCTAATAACATCAAGAGGGATAGCGGAATTGAAATTCCAGAAGCGTGGATGCCGACAATCAAGAAACACAACAACAAATACGTACGTGGCGAGCCAGCGCACCCCTGAGGAAAACACAGCTAGCAGGAACAATATAACAATATGAACAGCTCCCAGTTGGCTTGATAGCTCAGTTGGTAGAGCACTGTTCCGGTATCGCAGAGGTCATGGGTTCGAATCCCGTTCAGGCTAGAGTTTTTTTTTCAGGCTTTAATTTCACAGCTGCTTAAGTTGTGTACATAACTGCGATGATCAAATTAATGTCATTACATATTACTCCGCAGTTCAAATATATGGTCTATCGTATATTCATTTGCATCAATAGCAAGATCGAAACGCACCAATCAGAGCAGACCACACAGCTACATAATGGTGAGCCGGAATCAGTCGACCCCATCCCCTGAAGACTAGCAGTAAGCAGTCGAAACGTCGCGATCAACATCCAGTGACTACATCGTGTGACAAAAGAAGATTTTACATTCATCCACGATGAACAACAACCCATTCCTTAACAAGATACTGTTCTTTTGGTATGATCCGGATCAGGATTTGTGATCCATGAACACTCGTATCATCTGGTATCAAAAGAACCGATGAATCCTGGCCAACTGAAGTACTGTTTGGTACTACTTCAGTTAGTACCCTGATAAATGCGTTTTTTTCCCTTTCATGGCCATTCTTAAATCTTATTTCTTGTTTTAACCATTACGTTGTAAAGCGCCAAGAGCTTATGGAAATCTTTTATTATTACTATTAATTTATTATATAGACACGAGTGTTTTACTGGAAAATATACCACTCGTAAAATTCATAAAAACTACATCCGCGACCCCGAGTGGTTTATTTTCCATAATCTCACACGTGAGTTTATCGATGACGTAGTTTCGGTAATTTCCCTGCGAAATTTTTTTTGTCTATATAATAAAAAGAACATTACACGGCGGCTTGAAGATATGAATTTTATTTTCTCGTGGCAAAAACAATATTTTACTCACTCGCTGCGCTCGTTCGTAAAATATTGTTTTGCCACTCGAAAGTAAAAAATTCATATCTTCGCGCCACACCGTGTAATATCCTCTATATTATGATCATTATTATTTCTTTTTATGCATTATGATGCAGGTGATCGGTTGTGCCCAACAAGCTGTCAGAAAGCCAGACTTTCTTTCTTTTTCAAAAACATGATCAAGAATAGGTTTGAAGAATTAGTGACTAAGTCACTAGTAATCGACCTAGAGAAAATCTCAGGGTTTTCGTGAGATGTGCTTATTCACGCCCCCAAAAGCTGAACCCCAACACATTGAAATTGTCGTCATCAGACCTTAATCAAAATAGCGAGATTTCAGATATGTTAATTCGACATTTTAATGGAAAATGTACAGCGTTAAAAAAACACCTTCCACAAGGAAGTATATATTTACAGCTGAAAAGAAGTAAACAAAAAAATCTTAACATCTATTCTAAAGTTCAGAATTTAAACATACAACAAATCGTCCTCGTCTATTACAAATGGAACCGATATACCGGGGGAGGGGGTACTCTCAGAAATTTCGGATAGTTGTGTGCTGCGAAGGGTCGTAAACCCTAACCCTATTTAAGGATAAAGCAAACGAAAATTGATGCCCTATTTAAGGCCCAAACCCGAAAAATAACACCCTATGCAAGGGAAAAGCAAAAACTAAAAATACCTTGAACGGAAACAGTCCTTATAAAATCGCTTTGCTAATACTATAACTTTAACAGATCGTTTGTTTCCGCTCAACTGGGTATATATTAGCGGACTGATATTTTAGCTGATACAATTTAGGTACTCTATCTAAGGATCAGGCCCGGAACACTATGCCAACATGGGCAAAAATGATACCCTATTTAAGAATCGAGAACCTCAAAAGCCATACCCTATTGCGGCACATACCTATATAGCCCATATATGGGAGTACCCCCCCCCCCCGGGCGATATACATACCGGTATATCTCATTTAAAAGCATCAGCCAGTTTCGCTCCACCTGTAGTAACTGTTATTCCTTGTCAGAAGTAAATCTTTTAACCCTTTCATTCCCAAGAACGGAAAAGAGATTCTTCTAACCGAATTCGAACTTACTAATGTTTGTTAGTCTGCTCACACGACCTGCAACGTTCCAGCCCACAGATAAACTAGCTGACCTGTCCCAAGGTTTGATGTTTTCACTAGTAAATGATATAATAATTGTGTAATTATTATAAAAGTTTTTGTTAGCAACGAAGGCATTTTTTTTACATACACAGACAGTGCCAGGATACTTGTGCGGTACGTGTGTTGGGGAAAATCATATCAAAGTTTGCTTGTTTCTACATGTAAGGGGGTAAGCTTAACACGAGCATTCAATTCCTCTCTGTATGCAACCTATTTTCTTCTTTGCTAAAATAATTATGCAAATAAATCCGCTTGATACTATTTAAACCTTGTCAATCAGGATGCAGGAAAGCTGTTGTATATTCGTCAGTATTTCACAAAACCTTCCCATCGATCGATGCAATTCAACGGTATCACACCCAACCTTCCCATCGTGCGTTGCGATTCTCGGCAGTTTCTTTCAAATGTTGTTTGTATTTTTTATGGAATGATATAAAATCAGACTCGTTCCCAGTCGCTCCTGAGGCGGTTTTGACTAGAACGCATTGCATCAAGGGAAGGCCGCACGAAAATCTATTTTTCTTTCGCCCTTTCCAGCCTGCCCCGCGACGTTGACATCATTTCTCCCCAGTCTTTCATTGCCTTTGAAGAACAAATAAGTAGGGACTGGGAACGAGTCTGATATAAAATAGTTATGCAACCTTTCCTCGTAGTATACCGTGGAATACAGTAAAAACCCGCGTATAAGAACCTAACATTTAAGAACCTGTTAGGCTAAAATTTCAGTTTTAAGCAC
Organism: Ricordea florida; assembly: GCA_949710005.1. Taxonomy (NCBI): domain Eukaryota; kingdom Metazoa; phylum Cnidaria; class Anthozoa; order Corallimorpharia; family Ricordeidae; genus Ricordea; species Ricordea florida. Next base: position 29,380,811 of record OX453278.1, on the reverse strand, counting down.
CCTTCACATAAGAACCATTTTAGGCTAAAATGCTAAAACAGGTTCTTATTTTCAAAAAACAAAAAATAATCTTCTCTAAAATATACATTGGACATTAAAGATCATTTATAAATTCAGGGGCGGATGCAGGGGAGGGGTGCAGGGGGTGCGCACCCTACCTCAAACAACTTTACGACCCCTCCCTGGACAAAATCCTGGATCCGCCACTGAAATTCTACTTTATTTCTTGACAAAAAGTTAAGAACCTAATTAAGAACCTAGTTAGCCTAATTTTACACTAAATACCATTTATATAAGAACCTGTTTAGGCTAACTTGAAAAAACCTAGGTTCTTATACGCGGGTTTTTACTGTATCGTATTTTTTCGGTATACTAATAAAATACAAGTGACTCGTGGGATATTCCATGGTATGCCACTAGAAAGCGCTGCATAACTAGTATCTATGTTGAAGTTCAATTTTATTCTTGCTTCAACTTTATTTTCCTTTATTTCAAACTCATTATCATACATTACCATACCAGAAAACAAAGGAAAATAAAATTTGAACCGAGGAAAAAACTGAACTACAACATACACATGTAGGCTGGTAGGAGCAGAAACCTATTTTAACAACCACTAGTAAGTTAGGCTTTGTAATCTTAACATATAACCAACTCTCCTTAGCAAGCGATATAAAGTTCCTCATATGCTAGATTGGAGAGTGCAATGGTGACATTTCAATATCCTTGGTAAGGTTATTGAAGTTAATGAATAATAACATTATTCTGAGGGGTTTTTCTTGGTGTGTAGAAGGTGAGAAATTCTCACCAAACAATTTAAAATAACTGAGAAAACATCACACGATGCTCTCAAAGGTAGCCAGATCTAGGTTTCCACAACACCAACATATCACCCTTCTGGGAGTAAAAGGCTTAACTGCAGACCAGTGCTTGAAAATCTTAAGTTTTCGCACCAGCTTTGTCCTCAAACAGAATTTGTCAATTTAATTGAACTGAATTTACTTTTTACGACCCTTAAACAAGATAAAGGATCTAAGCTACTGTGTGAAAACATGTTTAAAAATACTGTAGCTACCGTTAGGGAAAGAGTTTGTCCAGGGCAATGAATCACATGTGTAAGAATATCTTGCCATAGGGCCTTTCAAAAGGAAAGGTCTTTTTCTGAGGGCACTTCACAGCTCTCCAGGCAATGTGACCTGCAAGGTACACATCATCATAGAGATCTCCAAGGTATTCTGTACCAGGTCCTTGCACAACGCCACGCAGATTCTTGACAAATTCTCTTTTGGTCATTTTGTTTTTGACATGAGGACTGCTGAGGTCCACACTAAGAAGTATGAGTGAGTGACACAAGATAAAAACACTTTCTGTGGATAAAAAAAAGGCAAATCAACAAATTACCAGTATCATGCATTTGCCAATTAAAGATTCCAGTTTATCAGATGTGCGTGTCACCTTCCCTGTCACATCTTTTTTTAAATCCTGCTTTGTCAAAAGCAACACAACTGTGCTGTAGCAGGAAAACGCCAGCTATATAACAACATCATTTTCTGTACTTAGTTGGTGATACTCTTGTAATATAATAAACACAACATTTTCTTGTATAGAACCTCACCTGGTGTAAATGAAGTGGTAGGATTTGTAGCACAGAATTGAACAGAAAACTTATTCAACAAAGCATCCAGAAATTCTCCTCGCTCATCTGGTGGATGTACGCATTTAAAAAATTGTCTGTTTAGAAGTTAAGAAAGAAAGGAATGGTCAGGACTGAGAGTTGTTTTTAAACAGAAAAAAAGACTGATGAATTTCCCAATTCTCCTAGCAGTAACTCATAAAGAAATGCAACACATTTTGGAGGATAGGTACCTAAGGGTCCTTGCAAGGCCCACTATGAAAATATATCTGATAAGAAATAATCTTAAGAAGACAGATCCTACATGTAGGGCAAACCTGAAAATTAAACCACAGGTCAAGCTCACAAGTCCACTCAAACAGTGGCACAATTTAGCAGACTCATGCTACACTGTAATTCAGTAACTAAAGCTAAATCACATTGTTCTAAATGATCAGAAGAATAATGGAATCAAAAGGTGAAACTTTACCTCAGGGCAACTGAGAGGAAAACCCCTTCATAATTTTGCATATTTACAATCTCTTGAAGTACATCTCTTCTACAAAAAAAAAGAAAAATGTAAACACATTAAATATCCAACATGGATAACAAAATCTGAATTAGAAATGACTAAGTACCTTGCTTGCTTTTCAATTAAAAATATACTTATAAAAATGTTAACATCACATACAAAAAAGATAAGTTCATGAATGCAAGTCATGCAGTATTTTACTCTTGGTAACGGTGATAATCACTTTAAGTCATGAAATCCAAAGTGAACATTATGACTGTAAAATACACACAAACGATAATATTACAATATCAGATAGTGCATACACCTTTCACTGAGATATTCCCTGATAGCTTTTCCATGTAAAGCATCTGTACAGTTTATAAATTTTGCAATTTCTGAAGGACAATCCTTCAATACATTATGTTCCACTAAATACAGCATTCCCTGCAACCAAACAAAACACTTAAATAAATACATAAGTAGGTTATCCTTGAAATGCTATTGAATGTGTTAATATTCTCTCATCTCTCAGTTATTATACTGTAGGTTCTTTAATTGCTCAATATGGCACAGTGTATTCTCTGTACAGCCTGCTGAGTTAAAATGTTTGCTTGGTTGCCAAAACATTTATTGCAGACTACTTTTGAGCACACTGCAAATGTATCTACATGGAAGTTTAAGCAGCTGTTTTTGATGGGTCAAACCCATAATTTAAGAAGCCCTGAATACGATTTCCAGGTAAGCTGATGCCCATTTAAGAATTTCCCACCCCTCCCCACTGATGAAAAAGGTTTTCCATTTGTTAGGCTATGCTTATTGTGTCTTGCAAGAGAGAACACTTGATCTCACTTCTCTCTGAGAGAACACTTGATCTGCCACTGGTAAAACTGATACTGGGCTTGTTTGCAAGGAGTCGGCATTTGTTTTGGGTGCAGATAACAAACTAATGTAAATAAGTTGCAATGCCCCCCAGCTATAGCAGTTGCAATTTTGCACCTTTTGTCATAATTATAATATTATCTTTTTTGATGCAATGAATGATAATAACAATAAAGAACATTTGTGGCCATAGAAATTGTAACTTGCAGAAAAGCCTTAGACAGCAATTGGTTGAAGATCGTTTTCAAAATGGCAATGTCTTCTCACTTAAGTGAACTTTCGCATGAAGATTTAGTATTCTGATATTTTTTTTTCACTGACACGACTCATTTATTATGATTTTTACTAAAACAATTAGATCATTCGCACTCAATTTCTCTTGAGCTCATAATCTAATTGTTACTTAAAGTCCATGTCTAAGCCACACCTTTTTATGCAAAATTTCAGTAAAAAATCGTAGGTAGTGATCTATGGCACAATCCGAGATTCAAACTCTTAATGATTTCGACATTAAAACTTCTTTCAAACACCTGCTGTGGTTGTCATAGGACTGTTCCAGCCAACTACACTGTACATGTATATGCTTTACTATATGTTTTACGACTCAAATGATGATACTATGTTGTCTCTTCTGAGTTCAAAAAAAGTGTTTTTAATAGGTTGTTTCTTTTGCAAAGCATTTGCATGAGGTACAATGTACCTGCTCTCCCAAATTCTTGGGTGCTCAAACTCCAAATTGCCATTTTCTGTGGTTAACAAACCCATTTCTGTACTGTACAGTAATAAAAACTACTGTTTGCAGGGTGATGAAAGTGGATGATAAGGCTACGCTTGTTTCACTTCAATCAGTGAAGAGCTTCACAGTGAAAAATCAACAGGATACAATAATATCTCCTTTCAAAATGCTTAGCCACTTAGCATTTGTTTACATGCACTCCTGTATGACTGGGTTTCTCATGGAAGAATTTTGAGTATTAATCCTGAAAAATCAGACCAACAGAATCATGAGCTTAGGATATGTGAAATTAAACAGAAAGGAAGTTGTTAAAAGAAAAATTTGCTACCTAAAGATGAAATGCAAGGGAAAGTCTGTGACAACTGCTGTGGCTTTGTTACTGAACTAAACTCAGTATACCCTTCTTTGTTCTTGTCCCTGAAAATTCAAACTTTACTGTATCCTATTTTTTCCAAATATGAGCGTCCAAATTGGGAGTGCAGCTTATCTATTGGTGCAGCTTTTACATGGACTTTTATGGTATTTCAAAATAATAGATATTGTCAGGAAAAGCTATACTTTTACTGCTCATGGGAGTGAAGGGGTAACATGTCTACACACGTTTTTTTTCAATTCAACCTACTGCACAACCATACTGTAAAACAGGCTCCTGGGGAATTTTGAACAATTTGGTTGGAAGATGTCTGATGACCAACTGTTATTCCCAGTGCTGTAAGGGGATTGCTACGCACAGTGTAGCTTATAATGTGCTCTCCTGGAAAGTATCTAGTATACCTTCAGCGTAAATAGACTTGAAAACCAGTATGACTACATACTTACCCTTTGGGGGTCAAAATTAAAAAGACAGGTGCCGTCATCAAGAAGCATGTACAGCTCTTTGGCAGAGAGCTTCCACTGAATAAAGAAAAAATAATACTGTACATACTTAGTTAACTTGAAATAATTGTGGTTTAATTAAATTATGCCACTTCACAATGACACCTGCATCCCAGGTAAAACGAATTCTTTCATGAAACTACAAGTTGTATTGTAAGCACTAACAACTGTAAATGAATATACCCAGCTACTTTGTACAAAGACTTGCCTGGTAAGGCAATAATATCAGCATTGAAACAATGCAGTGAGGATGTGTGTATCAGTTTTGTGCCCAAATGTGTCCTGCTAAAATCCATCTTCCTCTTCATTCATAGAAGGACTGTTTGCCCCTCTTTGTACATGCCTTACTCTGCCTACAAATATTGATTATTGGGGCTTAGACTCACCTCCTTTCCTTGATAGGCTGAAACATATCCCCACGTGGCTTTTAAAAGACTGGTATTGGGAAAACCACATTTTGAAAGTCAAACAGGACCACAGGGTTTACAACGCGACAACTCAAACCGAGGCCCACCCGTAAATTTTCATAAAAATTTTGAATGTCTGTTTTTGATGCTGAACAACAAATTAGTGGCGACTTTCTAACGACTAAGATGACTCTTTTTCAATCTTGATATGTTTTGTACAGTTACAGAGCCAATTATATGCATTTACCCAAGAGAGAGATCCTATTGTTTGGATAATTTGTATGAAAATTTGTTTGGGCGGCCGTGGTTCAAGTAGCTGCACTGCAAAAAGCTTTTGACAAGTCAAATGTATCTTGACAGATATAATGCATAACGGCTGCCAGACTATGCTAGAATTGAGTTATGTTGTTTAACCCTTTCACTCCCAAGGGGTCTTCATTTGATGAGTAAAATTGTCTGGCATTGGACAGAGTAAAATCTATAAATTCACTCTTGGGAGTGAAAGGGTTAAAATCTTTCCTCATGAATTTCAATGAACCAATAGGCTTTGTAACAAACTGGAAACATCTGTAATACTTGTGTAGATGACAACATGGTTATTTTGCATGCTCTTCATTAGATTAATTGTTTACATTTCAAAAAGTGGAATCTGAAATGTTTTGTTAAATGGTTGTAACCATTAACCAATTTTAAAAATAGTTTACAAAACAAAACCATTTGCATTTACTGTCACAGCCTGTGCTTGTAACAATTTCATAAGCTAAGCAGCTAGAAGAGCACAGCTATGAAATATGTACACGCACAGCTGTGTGGATTATATCAAAACAGCTAAGTTCAGCATCAATTAAGGAATGATTTCTGCACAGGTCCCTACTTCATTATGCATGCTGTAGCCATACTGTTTCATTCTGCAATAACAAGAAATGTTTGCATGTGCATTACCCTAAACAATTCATCTGCTGCATGCATAATGAAGTAGGGACCTGTGCGAAAATCTTGCCCTAATTAACTTTACCACTTCAAAATCTTACTTTTACTTTGTCATTGTAAACTAATTTCACCAATGCCTGTCAGGAATGTCAAACGGAAGTACTTTTACTACAGGCCAGGACGGTTCTGTATTGTAGTGTTCGATATGTTTATTTTTTTTCTTTATTTTCGAGACAGCACAACTTGTTAATAATGTTTCATATAGTACCAAACTGCTAATTTGGAGCAAAAATGTTTGTATTATGAAACGCTCTAGATTTTTCAGTCATGCTTATCATTAGTCTAGGAAACAACAACTGCTTACTACATAGTTAATGCTGGAAATAGCAGAGGGTTACTCTGGAAACCATTGAGCAAAATAAATCCATGCCGGGTACCTAAACTGTACAGTAGCTGTAGTGCTGACATTTAGATAGCTATAACGAGACATAACTTTGTTTTTTGAAAGAAACTTAACGAGGGGATAACATCTCTTAACTGTATCAAGGAGCTGATGAGTTCAACAAAGACAGCATAGCAGTTTCTTCAACATGCAACTGCACGTCCATGTCAGAATAAGCTCGCGCGTCTTTCAAGCAAGAACGAAAGAAACAAGATCTCCATCATACTAAAATGACTTTACCTTTGCCACAGGAGACTATTGTCAGCTAAATGCTTCCAAACACAAGCAGCCAGACATAGATCTGTAGCGTTTAAGTGCGACAAAACAGAAACAGCGACTTCGGGAGGCAATGTGCCGAGGTCTGGAAAGGAATTCAGCTGCGATCTACGGTGAACTATCGATTGCAACTGGCCCATACGATCAGGGATACATAATATTGATGCGAGACTGAGTTAATGTCTCGTTAATTCTCCCGAATTTACTACTGGCAGTAGTGGAACTCCCTATTCAAACGCTGCACTATGCATTTTCACAACATCAGCCAAACCCCATTTTGTTGTGATCAAAACACAGATGACATAGGGGCTTGTGACGTGGCTACGGTATTGCGCATGCTTCAAAAATGACGATCAACTCAGCGACAACTCAGCTGGGGATGAGAATGTCTAGGAAAAAGTATAGGACCGTATGGCGGAAATGCCGATAAAATCGCCATGCGTCTGTTTTCAGAGCTGGTGGCACAGCCCTAATAAAGTTATTTCAATATTAGGATTAGGAAATTCATTATTAACGTCTAATTACAGAACGACATTCTTTGGCCTTCATCACACGCACAAAGAACACCTGCGTGTTGGATAGGATCATTTTTGTCCCCATGCCAGGAACGTGTTGAAGTTGTATCTTGATAACAAGTATTGTGGGGATAGTTTCTAAAGAAACTGGTGCTGTGTGGGTGGGGAATTGAAGCACAAGAAATTGGGATAATAAAACGAATTGATAAAGTAAGTTATACCACCGTAATGTAAAAGGGAGGTGCTGACGTTTCGAGCGTTAGCCCTTCGTCGGAGCGAATGGCTAACATTTGCTGGATAATGGTCGACGGTAAGGGAAGGATCATTATTTGTAAGCTAGTAGGGTGGTGGTGCAACAGTGAAAATCCCCCCTTACTGGTAGGTACAGGAGCGAATCACCTTGGTAGGCATGATTTTCCCTGATCCCTTCCCTTTCCCCCTCTTGAATGTATGAAATCAAGAGCCCATGATGAAATAATTTTTTTTAAATCAAAGAGAATTTTTGCTGGTTACATATTTGAACAAATTTATGAAGCCCCCTCCCCCCCCCCCCCCACCCCCACCTCTTAGCCATGCATAAAAATGGTGACCCACCCCGTATTTGCTCCCCCCCCACCCTTTTAACAATGATCGTTCTCTAAACTCTGCTGCCATTAATATAATAATTTTGAGAATTACCTTAAAGTCTGATATACTATGTCGTGACATGCGACAAGCAGAGATTATTTTCCCATCCCCTGCACCGCCCCTATCACCCCACAATCCAACCTCGATCCCAGAAAAGCATCCTGGGATCGAGGTTGTCCTCTATCATTTTTCGTAAACGAGAATTAATTAGTTTTAAAGATTAAAACTTGACTCTTCGTATTAAGTCAAAAAGCAAAAATATTAATAAAATGGCTTGTGCTTGCGCAGAGTAGAAACATCCAAAACATGCCATTTCAGGAGTGAGTCTTATAAAGCACACGCCCCAACAGTGTTCCCTTTAATTGTTGGAAACAATTGATTAATTAATCAATTGTTTCCAACACATATTCTGGAGTGACGAAAGTGAACAACTGTTCTGGGTGGTTGGAAAGTCGCTGATGTAGAACTCACTTCTCTCAACATCAAAAGATAAATAGAGGCAAATTTGAAAACAACGCATGCGCCCTTTCTCGGTTGTCAGGACGCGCTCTTGAAACCGCAAAACAGGCAATTACAAATAACGGTTTTCCTCTGCAAGGAAATTTATTGCTGGATTTCCCATGGTTTCACGCGAAATTTCTAAAAGTCTGAAAATTGTAGTGATAGGAGGGTTTAAAAATGACGGAAAGAAAATTTACAACACTACGGAAACGTCTCGACCAACTTGGATACCGACAAGCTTTGGGAATAGAATCTGTTCCTCTGGTGGAGAAACTGTTCAGCGATCTTGTTCATACTACGGAAAGCTTGAAAAATCTCAAACTGCAGGTAAGCAAACAAGAAAAGGAGAAGACAGTCTTCGAGGATAATGTCGAGCCTTATAGGAGTGACAATGCAAAACTCGTCAAAGAAAACAATGAGCTTCACTTACAACTAATAAAACTGCGGGAAGAGAGCGACCAAACCATCAGGGATTTGAAAGCTAGCGTTCGAAAGCTGGAACATGAAAATGCAGACCTCAAATTTCTAAACACGCAATATGTACATAAGGTTAAAGCTTTGGAGAAGGAGACGAAAGCAAAAACTGACAGGATTCAAGATTTGCAGGAGAAAAATTTACATGCGGTCGTAGAAACTCCGGGAGGTCGAAGAAAGCAAATTCCACTTCGTCGGCAACGAATGGAAATCGAGAGTACAGTTTCCCCCGCTCGGGGACTAAACGTCAGAACAGACGATGTGCAAAATCCTTATGTGGCTGATTTGCTTAGTGTGGCCGACACGAAAATAGAGGAGCTACAGAAGCAAGCTTCTCAGCTTCAGGATGAACTATCGAGCATCGAAAGACGAAACAAAAGTCTACGAAAACAGGTAGAGCAAAAATTCTTAATGTATATGAAGATTTTTTTGGAGCTTTCCAAACCTGGCTCCAATTGTATTTTCGTTCGCCGGTACAAATCCTGGTCTTATGTGTGGATATTGTGTCGGTACTAGATTTGTGCAACGTACAACAAAATTGCCAAGTTCACACAACCTAGCAATAGTGCTTCTTGATTTGTGAAAACAGTCATTGGCAATATTTCTCATCAGTTGTAAGAAATAACAATACTAGATTTAAAAAAGAATAAGTCTATAGCATCAATAACCATTTTCATTAAATGTCAACTTTTGACTTAATTTTTTTATTCTGGTTTTCAAGAAGAAGAAAAGTTGAAAATTACGATCTCCCCTGGCTCACCTGTGTCTTTATTAATAACCTTAATTGAATTTTCTCCTGAATTTGTTATAAATAATTGAATAATCTCCTGCAAATTATTAGAACTTTGCAGATTGGCTCTTATTGAGCAAATATTGAAGTTTGGCTTTTGGGAGATATGACAGATGAAATTCTACATCGAACCATAATCAGATGGTAGCTATCATAATTAGTTTTATTCCAGTCTAGAAATTGAGATAACTTGTGTTTCCTTGTGTAAATGCCAAAATTCATAACACTGACCTTCACTCCCTTTTCTAGGGCTAGAAATAAAAAAAATTGATAAAAATCAAGTGACTGATGATTAATCATATAAAAAATAGCCACAAAGATAACAATCAATCAGTGGATTTATAAACATTCCATGTTTTGGGGATGTAAGCCAATGTTTCTCATCAGGTGTTGGCAGTCAGCTTGAGAAATGGCTGTTTTAACCAGTAAGCCAGTTGCTTTCTGTTGAAATAAGCTATTATTCCTCTTTAGCAGTCACTTGCTTAGCTATCTTCTTGATAAACAATTCAGTCATCTACATACATGTGCCTCAAAACACACTGATAACCCTGTAACTAAATTGTTTAGCATTATTCAAGGATTTGTGAGTTATTACCACTTAAATGTTTAAAAACTTTAATTGCACGAGGCCCAAGCAAAAATAAGACAATTCTGAATGGCAAAGAAATGTTAGGAAAACAGCTTCTTGCACCGAAGTGTTCAAATACCTAGAATACAGTCATAATGTGTTAATAATAATTGAGCTTTGTGGGTAATCATGATAGTCAGATGTCCTAACCAAGTGTTGTCCAAGTCCTAACCAAAATATATAAATGTTAATGAACTCATCCAAAATGCAGGTGGAAACCAGAGACAAGGAGATAGACAGGTTAAACAGACTTTTGGACGGTGGTCGGCCTGTTGATGCTGTGCTTAGAGATGGAAAGAAAGATAGCTCAGAAAGAGTGGTTGCTCACCTTAACATTCAGGTAACACCCATTACTTCACCATAATGATTGGTGATACTTCACCATAATAATTGGTCAAATGCTTTTATGCTTCCTCTCGTAGAGGAGATTCTATGAGCCCATAATTGAGTGCAGTTTGGTCTCTATAACATTAAGTTATCAATTTAAATCATTACAAACTAAAAAGAATGTTGACCAATGCTAATTCAATAGGTAGATTACTTACAACAAGCTAACCGAGACTTAGAAAAGCGGCTCAGGGATACATTAGATAGACAAGTTGAGGCAACCCAACGAGCTAATGAGCTGGAAAGGAAAAATGCAGAACTTCTCCATGAGCTGAAAGATATTGACAGGTTGTCAAAGAGGGCAGAAGAGGACAAAGAAAGAGGTATTCATGCAGTGAGATCGGAATTAGCAGAAACAAAGGTGAGTAATTCGTTTGATAACTAGTACCTTTTTGTGCCCATCATAGTGACAAGAGACCTTTGTTATAATTACTATTACCATATCATTTGTGACAAATTACTCCTAAAGTTTGGTGCGAAATTTCAATGTTTATTTATAACCTCAAATGTGAAATTACAATGTTGTTAAGGCAACTTCTCCTACGGTGCCAAAATGGCATCTAGGGTTGAAAATGTTGAGGAGTTATTTGTCACCCATGATATAAATGTAATATGTAATATTATATGACTAGCTCCGCGAGTGGGCAAGATGAATCGAATCTCGTGCTGTGATTGGCTACCCGAGCGGGCAAGATGGAGCTAGGTTGCCCGCTCGGGATAAGGGCTTTGTCCCGCAAGGAAAATTCATCCAATAAATCCTTTATTGACCAAGCTTGTTCGGTCAAGATGGCTGGATATTGGCCTTGTTCTTTTTTTGCGTGTTTATGGACCTTGACTTCTTCTCGGTCCATAAACATGCAAAAAAAAGAACTTAGCCAATATCCAGCCATCTTGACCTCTCGCCTGGTCAATAACCCATATATATAATGATAGGTAGGTAAAGGTGCACACGAGCCTTAAGGTCCACACGGCTGGAGCTTATCTCGGTTTCAATAGCATGAAGCACCTGGGAGTATTGTTACTCCCCCCTGGATGGGATGCAGGGTCACTCCCAGTGTTATATCCCTGGTACCCATTTATACAACTGAATGGAGAGAGAGAGTGTGGAGTTAAGTTTCTTGTCTAAGGAAACAACACAGTGCCAGCACCAGGGTTCGAACTCCAAATCTTCTGTTCGGAAGTCCAACATGCTAACCACAACACTATTGCGCCTCCACATATAAATAGGCGATCAAATGAAATTAAGGACTAATTTCACTTACATTTTTTTCAAAATCCAATAATTTGAACAAAATACACATGAAATTACTCCTAATTTCACTGGTCACCACTTGATTACTCATACTTGTATATAAATATTAAGTAAAAATCTATTCACAAGGTATTATTGTATTAAGGATTAGATTATGACAAATTTTATCAGAATTGATGTTACATGTACACTGTATGTCAAAATTATATAGTATCATAATAATATAGGTGTTCAGAATTAAAGCTCAAGTCAGCCTGGCTTGGGTACAGAAATCCCTTGAAATACCATGGAGAAGGTGAACTTTTGTTTAACTCTAACCCCTTGGACAGCTGAGACCACCTTGAGATGGTCCCTTTGCATGTTAGAGAGGTCTGCATGGGTTAGTGAACCTAAGAGTTATGTCAACTGGAATTCCATTTTCTGGTAGGTGTAAGCATAACAGGTCGGTGAGAGGGTAGAGACAAGACAAAAATATATAGTGTAAATATATATATAGTTCTTGGTTTTCCCACCCCCCACTACCCCCTAAACCATTGAGCAGCAATTATGTTCAGTCTGATACAGGTGATAGTTGTATTAAAGTATACATGTTAGCAATTCTTTTGTCTGATTAGGTTGTTCCATTCTATCCTTCATTTATTTTTACAACCTAAAGTTTGAACATGACAGTGTATGATAAACAATTCCCCTTCCAAATGCATTTGAAAATAGTTGTGAATGGTTAGATGCCATGGAGCAGCTTAGAAAGTAGGTAGCATACGAACAATTTACGGAGCTATTAAAAGTGCAACCACAAAAGGAGCATATGTCAAAATTGAAACTTGAGGATTGAATTGAACCACAACATACAATTATACTGCACTCCAAAAGTGATTCTTTCCATATTTTCAACACTGAATGCTATTCTGCCTCCTAGGCTGTACTCAGATCCCTTCAAAATCAGGAGGGTGTCAACAGAGAAGAGATGCTGGAACTCAGAAAGGTAAATGTACAAATATATCACAGTTATTGCTATTTGAAATGTTGTTTAGTATCTGAATGGACAGATTTCGTCTGACCTGCGGTAGGGTTTCGATTCGAGGTTTCACGCAAATGTCTCCATCGCCCGAGGAGTTCCCTGGAAGCGAGGTTGACCGTGCGTTTGTGCGCGTCGCACGGCTTGTGATTATTCCAACAAGAGAGCCCAGAGGAAGGCTTGATTGGCTCAATAAAATAAAGTCTTTACGATCCACTCAAATCTCTAGCTTGCAGGCATTACTCGTATTACGTTAAATGTATTTATTAAAGTGGATATGGGAATACGCAGTGACAGAAATACACCCTTATCATTTGAAGTGCATTGGCTTATACCTAGTGACAAAGATGTCCCCTCCTTGGTGGCGTCTTTTCATAAATGCATTTTCAAGTGGGTGACGCACCACCCCCTCCTCAGCCGCACCCCCACCCCCTGCCCTTCATCCTCAAAATGCTCTGGCGTGCGTTTCTACGAATATTAATGAAACTTTTCAGGCCGGAATACTCGACTTAAGCTCTCATTCTGCAGACCTGTCTTGCCTTCTCGGTCAGTATTATTTGGGCAGAAAGGTAACCGTTCATTAACCATAGTGTGTATTATTGCGTCCGAAAAATGCTTCCAGAAGGGTTAAGCTCATTCGAGAAACGAATACTTGACTACTGTACATTTTGAGGTCACTGCAAACAGAACAGGTGTCATAGTCTAATTTTATTCTTTGCCTTAAATTTCCTCTTCCTTTTTTGAAACTTCAGGAACGTCAGCGTTTAATGGAAGACAATGAACGACTTGCTGTGTTGATAGACAATGCTGAAAAAGATGTTAAACATGTCACGGAGCTACTCGACAAATCTGACAAGGAAAGGAGACGATTATCTGAAAAGAACGCACAACTTACAATCAACGGTATGGTAATTCTTTCCTTAATTGACCCTTTAACCTCTAATACTGATCAGCATTCAATTTCTCGTAGTGATATCAATACGTGAAAATGAATACAGGTATTTAAAATACATGGGAATGATCATCAATGATGAACTGTGTTGATATTCCATTTTTATATGACTAGTTGTGCCAGTGTGCAAGATGAGGCGAATTCTGAGTTCTGATTGGTTACCCGAGCGGTCAAGATGGGTTTATCTTGCCCGCTCGGGATTTCTCACGTTGTCCCGCGAAAATAATAAGAAATCCATCACTGACCAAGCTTGCTCGGTCAAAGTAGCTGGGTATTGGTCTTGTTCTTTTCTGCGATTTTATTGACCGCGACGACATCTCGGTCAATAAAAACGCAGAACTCGGCCAATATGCAACCATCTTTACCTCACACTTGGTCAATAACGCAGATATATTGACATCACACTTGGTCAATAACGCATATATATTGACATCACACTTGGTCAATAACGCATATATATTGACACCACACTTGGTCAATAACGCATATATATTTACATCACACTTGGGCAATTTGCAATTGGCCCGCTCGGGATTTCTCACGTTGTCCCGCGAAAATAATAAGAAATCCATCACTGACCAAGCTTGTTCGGTCAAAGTAGCTGGGTATTGGTCTTGTTCTTTTCTGCGATTTTATTGACCGCGACGACATCTCGGTCAATAAAAACGCAGAACTCGGCCAATATGCAACCATCTTTACCTCACACTTGGTCAATAACGCAGATATATTGACATCACACTTGGTCAATAACGCATATATATTGACATCACACTTGGTCAATAACGCATATATATTGACACCACACTTGGTCAATAACGCATATATATTTACATCACACTTGGGCAATAACGCATATATATTGACATCACACTTGGTCAATAACGCATATATATTGACATCACACTTGGTCAATAACGCATATATATTGACACCACACTTGGTCAATAACGCATATATATTTACATCACACTTGGGCAATTTGCAATTGGCCCGCTCGGGATTTCTCACGTTGTCCCGCGAAAATAATAAGAAATCCATCACTGACCAAGCTTGTTCGGTCAAAGTAGCTGGGTATTGGTCTTGTTCTTTTCTGCGATTTTATTGACCGCGACGACATCTCGGTCAATAAAAACGCAGAACTCGGCCAATATGCAACCATCTTTACCTCACACTTGGTCAATAACGCAGATATATTGACATCACACTTGGTCAATAACGCATATATATTGACATCACACTTGGTCAATAACGCATATATATTGACACCACACTTGGTCAATAACGCATATATATTTACATCACACTTGGGCAATAACGCATATATATTGACATCACACTTGGTCAATAACGCATATATATTGACATCACACTTGGTCAATAACGCGTATACATTGACATCACACTTGGTCAATAACACACATATATATATATATATATATATATATATATATATATATATATATATATATATATATATATATATATATATATATATATATATTGACATCACACTTGGTCAATAACGCATATATAGTGACATCACACTTGGTCAATAGCGCATATATATTCGCCTTAGTTTTATTGTGTGGAGTCTATGTGAATCTCGGAGGACAATTTGTATGAGGACATCAGGACCCGATGGGTTAATACCAGCGGTAATTATTTAGTTTGGGGGGAATTACTTTCAAGAGTAATCGCTATCCAAGCGTCCTGCATGGATGAAACCGTAATGTGAACGTTGTGGTCCATTGTATCCGCCAGTGTGATATATTCGATAACGCTGTCCAGAGGCAACCTGAACTCAGGACTATTAATTTTATAGAGTTTATATGGAAAATACTATTCTGAAAAAAAGACCTAATTTTATTAAGCAAGAGAAAATGAGGAAAGATAACATAATCCCGTCTGATATAATAAGGGGACAGAATCTATTTTTAGCGCGGAATCTATTTATATCTCGTTCCATGGCTGCGCGGTTTCCCCATGGCGCATTGAAATTACAACCACGTGATCAGAAGGACATCAACCATTGGTCAGTAAAAATAGTTTCCGGATCTAAAAATAGATTCTGTCCCCTTATCATAGTAAGATAGCCCAGTATGGAAGATACGTTTTCTTATACGTTTCCTTGTATTAGGTTTTTTTTGTTAGAAATTACACTACAAACGGCATAGGAATGCTACAGTTTGGAGAGAGTTACTAGCCCTTTCTGAGATTTAAGTTAGAGTAAGGAGAAGTTATCTAGTTTTGCGCCGCACAGAAGCCTGCAAGTTAAGCATTAAACCGTCCTATTATTGCTGTTGTTTTAAGAAAGGGAACTTGTTATGGATTTTGAAAGACTCAAGCTGACGAAGTCAGTGAAGACAAAAAAAGGCCGAGACAAGGTTGGTATTTATCAGCAATCAAACACCTACACGAACCGATTTAACAGTGTCCCGAATTTTCATCTTGACACTGACAAGCAAACTTAAAACTAATTATAAAATGTTCGAGTAATTGCGTGCGCTGTGATTGGTCAGTTCGAGTTCATTATAGCTCCATAAAGCACTCTGCTTACGTCACGCGCGTGCATTATAACTCAACATATGCACGCAAGCTACGTCACGAAATAAGAAAACGTTTGTTTCTTGCCACAAAGGGAACGGTTTTACTTTTCATTCAGCATTTAAGCCAATAAAAAGAAAGCATGTACATGTGAGGAGAATACTTATTTTGATTAATTAAAATTCGCCATCCTTTTCTTGTTTAATATGTCTTTATGTTAATGTGGTGGTTTACATTTTATAAGAGAAATAAAAAAACGCGCCCTTCGTGCATTGTTGAGTTATATAAGCACGCGGGAATTTTTAAGACCACTCGAGAAGTGCGAGAAGCACTCGGCTGCGCCTCGTGCTTCTCTATGCACTTCTCTCGTGTTCTTAAAAATTCCCGCGTGCTTATATAACTCAACAATGCACTCGGGCGCGTTTTTTATTTCTATAAGAAAGAACGGACCATGAGAGCAGTTTTCAGATTACCGTGCAGTCGGAAGTAATTTCGCGAGTGCTTTGATCTTGGGAGGCAGCGTGGCCGAGAGGTTAGGGTCCCGGACCTGTAATGCAGTCACGCTCCCGGGTTCAATTCCCGTCCTGACCACTACCTGGATATGTAATACGGTAATCCCGAGTTTCAGATCTTCGACCACAGTTGTAAATAACTAACAGGTCTGCTTCCCACCAGTTGGGATTCTTAGCGAAGTTTATGTTCGTAGTTAGTATACACGACCCCACAAAGTTGGTTAGCTTTAAATCATTTTTTTTTTTAATGTTGCATTGAAACGATACCTGATTGGCTGTGTGCATCTGTTGTGACTGGTTCGTTGGACTGTGTGCGTCTGTTGTGATTGGTTCGATGGACTGTGTGCATCTGTTGTGGTTGGTTCATTGGACTGTGTGAATCTGTTGTGATTGGTTCATTGGACTGTGTGAATCTGTTATGATTGGTTCATTTCACTGTGTGCATCTGTTGTGGTTGGTTCATTGGACTGTGTGCATCTGTTGTGACTGGTTCGTTGGACTGTGTGCATCTGTTGTGATTGGTTCGATGGACTGTGCATTTGTTGTGATTGGTTCGATGGACTGTGCATCTGTTGTGATTGGTTCATTGGACTGTGTGAATCTGTTGTGTTTGACCAGAGTAATTTCTGTTAATTGGTTTTGATTTTGCAACAGTCATTTGAGAAGTACTCAATAATTCTTTTTTTAGCGACACTGTGACGACGTCTAAGTTGAGCTCAACGTACAAATTTGGAAGCAAATTTCCCCTGTTTACTCGGGCAACCAAAGACGGCAGTGAATAGTCCAGAAACTGTTCAGACCGTTTTTGGACGCGCACACAATATCTTAACCAAAAGAGGTTTCTAAGCACAAAACGCTATACGTTTAAGCATTTGTTTATCTCACTCTCATGTAAAAAAAAAACAGCTTTGTTGAATTGAGGGTACGTTGTCAGCGCCGTGAGGACGCGAGTTTTCGCGCCAACCTTTCCGCGCGATATGGACTCATCTAGTAACCAATCGGAATCAACCGCTCAGTCTAACTAAGGAAAAAAAGCCCTTACCAAACAGTGTAATGAGTTTTTTTTTTCATTTCTTGTAGTCTCCATCCAGGATAGAATCATTACTGAAAACATTGGAAAAGGAAAGGGATTATTACAAGAGTGAATGTGAAACATTACAGGACATGATGAGAAAAAGACTCACGGCATCTGAATCTCCCTCAACCAAACGGAAAAGCAAAGGCAGAGGGAAGGTGAGTCTACAACGTGGCTCTTAAACTGCGTTTCATCTCACCGTGAGGGTTCTGATAACACATAACGGAACCAAGGACAAAACCATCAACGAGAGAGATCGACAAGCCTTTCGTCTTTGAGGTTTCGGGTAAATGGGGACGTGTACGCTTCGTTTCTTCTAATTAAACATATAGGCAAGGCAAAAAGGGGGATGCTGACGTTTTGAGCGTTAGGCCTTCGTCAGAGTGAAGAACCAATCACAATAGATGCACAGAATCCAATGACGCTCTGACGAAGAGCTAACGGTCGAAACGTCAGCACCCCCCTTTTCTTACCTTTCGGTGGTATAAATTACTTTATCAATTATTTGTTGTCGATAACATGGGGAGTGGTCGCCCAATCTCCCGAGCCAGGGGCTCATGGAAGAAACGCTCGACACATATAATTATTAATAATATACATGAAAAAATTACTCGATTCTGACTGGTTGAGAGCAGTGCAGTTCAGATGTAACACCAGTGCAAAATGTGTAACACTAGTGCAAAAAGTGTAACACCAGTGCAAATTACACATCGATATTCTGGATTATGATATTCTTTAGTTTTAAACGAACCGCTTTGAGTTCGTAGCGTTATCAGCTGATCTTCATCAGCCAATCAGTAAATAAAGTGTCAAATCCGCGTCAAATGCTCACTTCCTGTCCGCAATGAGATCTTCCGGCACTTCCTCCAGGCGAATTTTTTCATGTTTATATTATTGATAAGTAATCATTCGGTTTTTCTCGTTCAATTTGGAATTAATTTGCACTTGTGAGTTTCTCAAAAAGCTCATGCAAGCCGCTCATGCAATTTCAGCTTTTTGAAAAACTCACTCGTGCAAATTAATTCCAAATTGAACTCGAAACCGTATGATTACCTTTACTAAACTACAACTGCAACTACAAGGGCCTAACCACAACACCGGGTTCTACATCCCCTACTCTGCGCGAACAGTGTGTGGGTTCTTTAACGTCCCGCGAAGTTTTTTCGAACAAGGATTGTGAGACGAGACCTACGGCTTATCGTCCTTATCCGAGAAGACAAGAATGTCTAACCATTTACAGATGTCAATGAAAAGGCAGCACTTTCTCTTCAGTTATTTAAAGACCCTGAGTGATGGTCCGGCCGAGGTTCGAACCCACGATTTCCCGCACGATAGTACGGTGCTCTACCAACTGAACTAACCGGTCGGCGGTTTGATTATCCCAAGTTGTTTGATTGTCCCAATTTCTTGTGTTTCAATTCCCCACCAACGCAGCACCAGGTTCCGTTTAACAACTACCCCAACAATATAGGCAAGGCTCCGAGTGAAAGAAAGAAAGAAAAATATCATCAAGTTGTATTAACTTTGGACTGCATGCTATAGACCATACAACAGTTAATTCCACTATGCACCCAGCAATTCTGTGTTAATTCTGCGAAGCAAATTGAAGTTGATGCTCAGTGTATTAGCTCCAAGGGAATATTAAAGAACGTTAGCAAGGGACCATGATAATTATGCTATGAGGTTTCTTGGTAACTCTTAAAACCTTTTTAAAAATATCTCAGCGTACCTTTTGAAGGTTTTTGTTGGCCAGATTTTATTTTTTCCAACTTACATCTGCACTATTGCTTGAATAACGTGCTTCAAACTTTAACTCTCTTCCTCTCCTTGGTTTAATTGACTGATAAACTTTACCTCTCTTCCTCTCCTTGGTTTACTTGACTGATAAACTCCACAAGAGTCGGTGTAGCTTGATGGAAAAATGTTTTTGAATCGGTTTGCTTTGTACATTAAATATGTCTTTATTTTGCCCTTTTGTGCTTACTTCTCTAGACTGTGGGCCATCTTGAAAGCATGACACAATTACTACAGGAAGAAAGAGACTACTATAAAAGGGAGTACGAACTGTTGAAGAGCGCCAGAGAAAGTGATCTGATGTCTCCTCCTACCAGAGAGAGGGTAAATACAATTACTTTGTACTTTATTGACAAGTGTTGCTACAACCCCTGACAAAACAGTTGAGACATTTCAATACAATTTTAAATTTCGAGCCATGCAACCATCGTGTCCAAAAGGAACAAATTCGTCCCCCTCCCCACCCCCGGTGCAATGTTGTTTTGGCTTAACAGCTCATGTGTGCATTTCTTGTGTTACCGCAAACATCATTGCAATAGTTGAGGGGGAAATGGTCACTAGCTATGGTAAGCACTTTTGTCATGGTGAGTGAAAAAATAGGTATTTTTGTCATGTGGTGCAACAGGTTTTGTCCGAGGTTGTAGCTTTGTTTTTAAGAAATTAGAACTTAGAAAATAGCAAATACTAGAAAGAATTCGCATGATAGTTGGAAGCTGCTTGGGCCCAATCCCCTACATCCATCATGCACCATGATGTGCATTTTTGGTGCTAAGTAAAAGAGGGTTCTAAATGAATTAGTCACGTAGCAGTTTGCTAAACTACGTGACTTAATGAATTCTCCAGTTCTGTCACACAAAATTCATCTCCTTAACCATTCGGCAAAAGGTGACAAAGCAAGAAGATTTTTAACGTTAACTGTTATTAGCCTATTTGCCAACAATCTCTAACCCGCTACTATCAACAGGCTTGTAAATAGCGTATTAATTTATTGTCCGAAAATCAAAGCAACATGACGTCACGCAAAACGTGGCTTCCTTATCATTTGGCACACGGTCAAAACTGGGTCATTTTTCACATCAACTGTTGTTATACTGTCTGCTAGCAGTTTCCAACCGGCTACAATGTATCGAGAACGGGCTTGGTTCCGCATTTTTTTGTTGCACGAACCAATCCAAACGACTATGCACTTTTTTACAATAACTGAGCGAATTCTCGCGCGCTGATTGGCTAATTTTTATCATCAATAAGAGTACAGACACATAAAACTTTAATTTAAGTCTTCATTTGACCTTTTTCGCGTTTTGTTATTGTAAAAAACAAATTGAAGTCAGTTTTTTATGCGTCTGTCCTCTGATTGGTGATAAATTGCGTCATAACATTGTCAAAGTTTGTTGTAGATCCACTCGCCTATCGGCTCGTGGATCTACAACACTTTGACAATGTTATGACGCAATTTATCATCAATAAGAGGACAGACGCATAAAAAATTGCCGTCAATTTGTTAATTTGACTTGTCAAAAGCTTTTTGCAGTGCAGCTACTTGAACCACGGCCACCAAACAAATTTTCATACAAATTATCCAATCACAATCTAAAAAACTGACGTCAATTTGTTAAATCGCGCGCATTCTAACCACAAGCAAGCTATTCACAGGTGTCCCGTGATAGTCCAAAAGAAACAATCCGTTTGAGAAGAGAAAGAGATGAGCTGCAGTCGCTGGTGGAAAAGTTTGAAAAACACCTAACAGAGGTACATATAAATCACACTTCCTGATTATAGGCCAGGAGAGCCGAAAGCCTTGAGAATGGCCCGATTTATACTGGAGACGGATCATCCGTCCAGACGAATCATCTAACTAGTATAAACACAGGACGAACTACGATACGAACTATCGATGCGGCTCGTAGTTCGTCCCGTATTTACACTAGGAGGATAATTCGTCTAAGCTTGACGAAAAGGCATGGGTACAAGTCAAATCGTCACCTTGCCGATCTTGAACAAATTGGCGGCAAATTTCAAAATGGCGGCAACAACGCGGTTCGCGAAGCTGTTTTCGGGAAAACGAAAAGCTGTTGAAGAAGGACTGTACTCTTTCCAGAGGCTGAATGATGAAATGGCAAATAAGTGTTTCACGGAGGAATTAACCTTTGAGACTAAAGTCGCTCAAGCAGCTGGTCTGGCCGCTGTTTTGATAAAAAAGAAACCGAGAGAACAGAGAGGTGAAGATGAACTTCCCTGCCTCTGAGGTCGCCATCTTGAGTTTGTATTTCACTGCAAGACGGCCGCTGGCTTTAGGTAACGAGATCCTGATTTTTGAGTAGTTCGTCCTCTGCCCGTATTTATACAGACAGACGGATTATCCGTCTAGACGAATTATCCACAGTAGTTCGTCTGTCAAGGCGAACTACCGTGATAGTTCGTCTGGACGGATGATCCGTCTGCAAGCCCGTATTTATACACAGACGAATTATAAGACGAACTACCGTTCTTTGCCCAAGTTCGCCCTAGACGGATGATCCTTCTCTAGTATAAATCGGGCAGTGACAGGCTTTGAAATGTACCCTACCATAAATGGTAGTCCTCTAGATAAGGTGCATGTCAGGAGCCCTGATGCGCGTGCGTTTTGTTTGTATTGAGGGGAGGGGAGTGGGACATGAGATTTTCGGCTAAAGGTGACGAAAAAATGTTCGATGCAAGCTCGGAATCGTACCCTTTGTATCCTGCAGATTCAAGTAAATGTCAAGACGTTAACACAGGACCGAGACACAGCTCAAGTGCTTTACGATCAGGTAAGTTTAATTATCTCGCAGTTTACAGTCGATTTGAACCCTAACCAAGAGAAAATGAGGTAAGAGAACGCATCTTCCAAATTGGGTTCTCTTACTATGATAAGGGGACAGAATCTATTTTTAGATCCGCGAACTATTTTAACTGACCAATGGCTGATGTTCTTCTCATCACGTGGTTATAATTTCAATGCGCCATGGAGGTCTTGTTTCGTTTGACCTCGACTTTACACAGCCATGGATAGATTTCGCGCTAAAAATAGATTCTTTTCTATTATCTTATCAGACGGGGTTATGTTCTCTTTCCTCATTTTCTCTTGCCCTAACCCAAAAATCAACTCCAATCAACGTTCTTTTCTTTTTTTCTTTTATACCATTTTTAACCTTTATTGTCTCAAGTGATTCTAGAGTATTCAGAAGGAGAGAGTCTAAAGATGAGCAGTACCGGCCACGCCTCATTTGACTAAAATAATTAGCATCAGTAATCGTCTCCTCTGTCATCCAGGCCACAGACGAAATCCAACGATTACGAGGACAAGTGTCCAGAGCCCGATCTCCTTCACCTTCTCGAGCAGCCTCGGCAGTACTGACACGCGTGGAAGCTGAGAGAGACTCTGCCATGGGTGACTTGAGGCGAGCCAACAATCAGATTGACAATTTGGAAGATAAGCTCAAGGTTTGTGACTACTGCAAGTTGTGTGAGAAGGGAATTTGTTCTTACATTTAACAATTATTCGCGGAAGGCGAAGTGATTATCGGTGATTACTGAGCAATTGTAATAATGGTTTTTGGTATAAATACACAGGTGATTATTTAAAAAAAAAATTACAACACGAAACAAATTTATTTCATCAAAAGCTCGCGAACGACTGGCAGCCATTTTGTTCCTCGAGGTGATTATCGGCTGATAATCCGAGATAGCGAACCAATCAGAGCGCGCGATTTTGTATAATCACCTGAGTATTTATAGTAAAAACCATTATTACAATTGCCATTTCCTTGTACTTCGTGTAATATTCAGACACAGGATTTTTTTTTGCTGCTGCATATGAAATAATGCAGGAGCCAATATGTCAAAGGAAACACGAGTGAGTGAGTGAGTGAAGTAGCCAATCAGCACGAGCCTAGTATTTAGCCAATCACAATGTACATTTATGTAAAAGTAATGAAATCGAGGAAAGGCGATAGGTATGGCAAAAAGGTCCTAATGAACTTAATAAATGCAGTAGCCACATGCATGCAATGCTTGCCTATTATTTTGTTTGTATCAAATTAAGGAATGACTATTCTTTTCCTTAGGCTTCCAAAGAAAGCCATTTCCAAGAAAAAAGGCGTTATGAAGACAAGATATCCGGTTTGGAGACCATGCTTGAGAAGGTGAGAAGGGTCAAAACGAAAACATGGTTGGAAAAACAATGCACTGTGTTGGAAATGTTAAGAGTGTGACACTTATTATTTAGTACGTGGAAACCAGTCAGCGTTACACATGATGATTTAACAATGACGTCAATCGTATTACCGTAGCACCCAAATCAAGGTGTTCTTATAGGAAATAACCATGCTATTAGAGAGAGGTTTTGACAAGAAGTGGAGACAGAGAGTGATTGTACTGTGATCATTAAAAACAAACTTACGAGACTGAGAGTGACTAGTGTTGAGTCCGCGTTTCCAGCACACTGGTTTGCGTTGATGGATGTGCAATTTGCTAAAATACAAATACCGACATGAGTGTAGAGTTACAATAGTTGCAAAGTTCTGTTAATCATGGTTCTTTCGGTTGGATAACTCCACGCTACACTCTCGTCCGTTGGTACTTCTTCTCTGTGCCTTGGCCCAGTTTTACTCAGGAAACTTCACGAGTGTTGTGAGAGTTGAAACCTTAACAATCTTAGACTTCCCTGCTGCTTACGCTTTATCTTCTCGAAGTTATTGTGGTATTCCTTAAAAGGCGCCAACTTTCACAAGGAATCAGCCGTCTTTACACCGGTAAAATAGTTTAATAATTCGTTTGCCAGTGACGGTCTGTTCCATAACTAAGATGAAAATTCCACTGCCTGGCTCTAGGTCGAGTCAGACAGAAACGAACTTCACTCCCGAGTGACTTCACTCAGAAATATGGTGTCTAACCTGGAAGACCAGTTAAAACAGACCTCAGCCCAGCTCTCCATGGCAAGAGACTCGGTCTTAGAGCATGAGGCCGAGGTCAACAAGGTACAGCTAACCGCTGATCAGGCTCAGCGAACGGTGGAAGACCTTGAAAGAAGGCTGGGAAGAAGAGCGGGAGAACTGCAAGCATCTGAGGAGAAATGCGCCCAGCTGGAGCGTAGATTAGGTGAGCTGTGGCAGGCAACCAGGCAGCAGGACACAACATCCTCTTGCATTTAGCCTGTGCCAGGCTCCCGGATCGTGGGCACGATCGAAAAGCGGGAGAGCGAGAGAACAAATCGGTGGGAGTCTGGTAAGGAGAAAAAGTTTTTTTCCTCCCAGACTCCCGCCGCTCACCCACCGTTTCGATCGTGCCCTCGAACCGTGAGCCTGCCACAGGCTATTTTGCATTCAGTGTTTGCCATGCCCACCGGTTTTACTGATTAGTTCAAATGATTTTTGGCTGTGACCAGTCTACGCTTCTAACCGCTTTTCTGCTGAAAGTTCCAGATTGAAATAAGCGAGTTCTCTAAGTCTACATGTAGGGGATATGGGTTGGTGGGGCGTGGGCAAATCTCGTGTTTCCTTGAGCGCGCTTAGTTAATTGGAACTTTTCACCTCAGTTTTGAAACAAAAACAGGTAGCCAGGGGACGCATGTATGGTGGCCTAAGATTGCCATAGTGAAATTAGCATGTAAAATGGCAAAAAATATCAAAATAATAAATTTTTATTATTATTTTAATTTTTTATTATTTTCATTTTTAAAATTTTTATTTATTTTTTATTTTTTTATGTTTTTATTTTATTTTGGTTTGCTTTTATTATTATTTTTTTATTTTATTTTTTTATTTTCATTTTCATTTTTTAAAATTATTATTTTTTATTTTTTTATGTTTTTATTTTATTTTGGTTTGCTTTTAAAAAAACAAATTGCTCAAACTAAAAAAAATAAAAATAAAATAAAATGAAAATCATGCATGGCCTATCGTTGCCATAGACCAGACACACTTGCGGTCATAGTAAAAAAGAAACATGGCCGCTCGCATTCGGGATAACTCGTGGATCGAAGACAGAAAACTCGAGGAAGAATTGACGAAATATGTTAGTCAAGGATTGAGACGCGAGGAAATACTGGATTACTTGAAGAGAGATTTCTCTAAGTACGCGTGGAGCTATGGTACGCTTGATAGACGCCTCCGTGCGTTCGACATATACCAGGGTGTCACATGGGTCCATGTCACCATGGGATTGCCTCAGAAATGCATGCATCGTTGTAATGATACCCGTTTCTGTGCCTTTATCCAGCCTCAAAATGGAGGGCATGGTTCTACTTTCATACAGGTATTCAAGATACCATCTTCCAACAACAATTGGATTAGAGTTTGTGACCCACACTCTTAACCAAAGTAGTTTACGACTGGCAGTGTCTATGGCACCATACACTGCCAGAGGAAAAGTACTGTTCTTGTAGCCCATGAGTTTATAGTGTCCGTCTAATGAACAGACCGAATTTGTCCCTTTCGTTGTGAAATGTCCTTTAGCCCTTCCCTTCTTTCGAACTGGGCATCTTGCTGCAAGTCCCTCTTCATCTAAATCAAACATTACAGCATGGACCAAATCACGCGGTACAAGAAGATTATGTTCTTGCCTTAATTTGTTTTGCATGGCTCTATATCCCAGTAATTTGCCGGGACCATCGAGTTCCTTTTGGACTGCAGCTTGCGCTTGTTCCAGATGGACTTCCCTGTCCATGAAATAAATGTCGAACGCACGGAGGCGTCTATCAAGCGTACCATAGCTCCACGCGTACTTAGAGAAATCTCTCTTCACGTAATCCAGTATTTCCTCACGTCTCAATCCTTGACTAACATATTTCGTCAATTCTTCCTTGAGTTTTCTGTCTTCGATCCACGAGTTATCCCGAATGCGAGCGGCCATGTTTCTTTTTTACTATGACCGCAAGTGTGTCTGGTCTATGGCAACGATAGGCCATGCATGATTTTCATTTTCATTTTATTTTATTTTTATTTTTTTTAGTTTGAGCAATTTGTTTTTTTTAAAAGCAAACCAAAATAAAATAAAAACATAAAAAATAAAAAAAAATAAATAAAAATTTTAAAAATGAAAATAAAAAAAAAATAAAAAATAATAAAAATTTATTATTTTGATATTTTTTGCCATTTTACATGCTAATTTCACTATGGCAATCTTAGGCCACCATACTATGCATGTGTAATGCCTAGAGATTTGAAGAAATCGATTAAGTGTATGGACAATCATCTTCGATGAGCAAGATTAGATAACGTTTGCTTCGCGTTATGCCAGACGGAACAGTGAGAGATCGGTTAAGGTAAACCGACTTAGCTCGGTGAGCACAAAATATCTAATAAGACAAAAGTGCCCTTTTACGTTCCTATCAAATCTCTGGAAACCAAAGTGGGATTGAAACAAATAATTTATTACCACGGAACGCTTCGTGTTGGTGGGACCGCATGGATCAGGCAAAGTGGACCATCTGAAAGAAAACCATTTTTCCGGAGAACCTCTACCACGACCGAAGCGTTCCATTTAAATATCAACAATAATTTGTAGGAATTCCGGCGTAATGAAAAGCAGCTAACGTTTTAAAAAATTCTCTTTCAAGGAGTTGGTCAAGTTTTTGTACATAGTAAAGTGTGAAGGGATGGAGAATTTTGCTTTGATATTCGGTTTTGCTTCGCACTTCAGAGAAAAAAACCTAGATAATTAGTTTAGGCACATTTTTCGACAGGTTTTTTTTTTAATTGTTGGTTTTAGCATTTCACCTGAACCTGCTTAAATTTTCGGAAACACCCGAAGGAAACGTGCTTCAGTAAAACGTTACTTTTTTCCAGAGGAAGTTGAAAAGAAAAATGTCGAACAAAGTTACGAGACTGCCGAGCTACGAGCAACACTGAAGTCGTTGGACCGTGACAGGGACGAACTTCAACAACAAGTGGACGAAAAAACGGAGGAAATTATAAACCTAGAAGCCAGGAGAATTGAGTCGGTAAGCTTTTTTAGTCTCGTCCAATTGTTGCTAACGTACGGTACCAAGTAAGGGACGCTGTTTGGACAAGCATCGATGAAGGGAGGAGCGCTGAGAAAAAGAAAGCGACAAAGTCAGGTCGCCCGGCGCGCTGAAAACTTGTTGAGTTGACATTTCATTTCTTTAATGAAGGCTTGACGATTGCAGAGAGTTTGGAATACTGTACCCGATAAGAACAAACAAACTGTTCGCAAACAAAGTGAAACAATGCAGGTTTTCAAATTAGTTGGCGATTCTGTTTACTTTGATTTGAAGCCACGCTAACTTGTAATCGCATTAGAGGTTACTTTGCAAAAAACTTCGCACTTTTCACTGGCGAATTTTCACTGCTCGTCATAGAGGGCGCGAGAAAAGATAACAGCTTTAATAACCACATAGAGTCTTTTCTCCACCAAAGGCCCATTTGTGTATTGCGAGAGCTTGGGCGTTAGGGAGAACGCGAACCTGTCACATAACTATTCCGGGTGCAAGTTAGTGTACGGCGGTCCAAGCGAAATTTACCTCAAAAATGGCTTGGGTTGCTGCCCTGCATTCGTTGAATTACTTTAAACAATATGTTGAAGGAAATGAGGTGAGAAACTCGGGTTATTTTCGTACTAATAATCGCGGCATGCTTCAAATGGTTTGCAGGAAATGGAAAATAGTAGAAAGTGTTTTTAAACAACTTAAAAGCTGTCGAACAAACGGTAATTTTTCTAACCTTACTTTGCACGTTAACGTTGGTTTCTTAATATGAATGATGCAGGTTTCGCTCCCAACCGAGTTCGCACCCACCGAGTTCGCACCTTACACTTACCGCGTTTGCACCCAATAAGACCGAGTTCGCTCCCAACTGTACCGAGTTCGCACCCAACTTTTAAACCAACCTTAGTATCAGAAGGCACTAGTAGCGTAATTTGAAGTTAGAGTGTTTGTTGACTGGTCGCCATTTTGAATTTTTGTAAGATCGTGGTTTCTTGTTCAAAGCATTCGTTCGCAAGTTCACTTACAAGTATGAATAAAGTTAATCGAGGTTTCTTGTTCACTTAAAGCGTGCGTTCACAAGTTCACTTACAAGTGTGAATAAAGTTTATGATCGTGGTTTCTCAATAACTTCACGTGATCGGTTGGGCTTCTGTTGTAGTGGAATCGTGACAAACTAAGTAACAAGCATTCATTAATATCTTGTGATATTTTTAAAAGAAGTTATATAGTACGTGGGAGCGAACACAATCTAAGTGGGAGCGAACTCGGTACAGTTGGAAGCGAACTCGATCTTACTGGGTGCGAACGCGGTAAGTGTAAGGTGCGAACTCGGTTGGGAGCGAAACCTCCTGCTACCCTTAAGATACATAAATATCGATTTAGTCGGCTGGTAAAATAGTTTCGAGGAATAGACGAAATCAGGGTCGATTTTGTTTATCTCTGATGAAAACAAACCTTCGGTGCCTTTCAGAAACACTTCGGCTGGTGATCGGTATATCGTTATCCCGTTAGTAAGAGTATAAATTGGTACGGGTGTTTAAAATAAATGCTTATCACAGTAATGGAAAAAAGGGATTTTCAAATGAATTAACAATCAATTGACATTAACTTTCAGGAAAAGGCCGAAAATGATCTCAATATGAACATGGAAGACTTGGAGGCACAGCTTAGGTATTAAAAAAGTGCATTTTTCACAAATTGGATTCTCATTTGTGCAATTTCTGATACAAATTGATTGATGAAGACGATCAAACTCGAAGATGCTTTTTCTCTATTGCAGTCACAGTTTAGAGCAAGGTGGCTTAAAAGACAGAGAAATTAAAAGCCTCCGAAGGCAGTTGGATTCAAGAGATGAAGAACTTGCAGAGATGACAAGAGGTCGAGAGGTGGCTTTGAAAGAAAATAGACGACTTCAAACAGATCTTAATACAATGACAGAGGAGCATCAGGTATAGGCATACAGTACTAGGTACAATTCATACAAACAATTAAGATAATGGCAGGGAAGTCTTACAATAATGATAATAATAATGTTCATGATATTAAATTTTTATTGCCATACTCTAGAACGTTGGTGAGATGTCCAGAGACTTTTGGTCACACCCAGAATTGGGGTAATATCTACTTTTTCTCATTACTGCTCCTTTCCTTTCCTTTCTTTTTCTAGGCAATCCATCAGCAATTACAAGAGTCGTTAGAGGAACAGGAGAGCCTGAAAATTCAAATTTCAGAGTATGCCAGACAAGTAGCTCGTGTTGAAGAACTTCTAGCCCAAAAGGTCAGAAAAATCCTGTAGTCATTTTCATTTCTGGAACATGTTGTAAAGAATATGATGTGATGATGTATGAGTATAATGTAAAGAATATACCACTATTATCTGCCAAAGTCAAAGGGATCTAGTGTCTTAGATCTGCTATCTTGATAATATACAGATGTTTAGGTACTGAGGAGTGAAAGGGTTAAATTGCACGATGCATTCGACAGAAAAATAAAACCACACAGATAGTACCACTTGATCCATGACCTTATGGTATAAAACTATATACCTGTAATACTGTAATATTAATAATAAATTAATTAATAATTGTTATTAATTTAATAATTCTAGGAACTTGAAAAAGAACAAATACTTGAGCAGTATCGTACCCTAAGTACAGAAACAGACCGACTTGTAAGCGATGCAAAGATGTCTGCTGGAAAGGTCTCCTCTTACCACATGGAACTGTTACAAAAGGAACGATCAGAGAAAGAAATGGGCGACCAGATAAGAAGGCTGGAAAGTGAGATTGAAGAGGTATTCTATGAAGCTTAAGGGTACGCTTCCTTTGCCGTATAATGTTGCCTGTGTCCAGATATAAAATTAACAAGGGGAAAAACACTTTACGTACAAAATTACATTTATTGATCAGTCGTGGCCTTTAAATTTGTAAATTATGTAACATTTTTAAATTGTATGGTTAAATCTGTTCATAACTGCTAACAGACTAGACAATAATTTGTAATGCTTTAGTCAGTGGTAAGCATCCAACGGCTGCCTGTACAAAACAGAATAGTTGCCTTATAAGTTAAAAAAAAAATTAAAAGCAAAGTTAATGTATAATTTAAAATCAAGATAATTAGCAGAATTAATTCATATTAAAGTTTACTATTTTAATCTTATCAGGTGAGAGTCTCACTCAGTAAGAGAAAACAGAAGAGGTGTGATTCTTATGGGCAGAACTCCTGTCTGAGATGCGCACTTAGATGACATGTAATGTCTTTTTTAAAATCTGGTTTTAGGAAGCAAAGACTATACATTATAACTGTAAATACCATAGTTGCCACTGGAAATAAGATTTAATTTTCAATAAGTCGCTTTAGTATAAATACTCAGGTGACTATACAAAATTGCATGCTCTGATTGGTTCACTATCTCGGATTATCAGCCGATAATCACCTTGACAAACAAAATCGCTGCCAGTCATCCACACGCTTTTGATGAAATAATTTTTCTTGAGTTGTACAATGCTTTTTCTTTTCTTTTTTTGAAATAATCACCTGTGTATTTATACCAAAACAATTATTTGCCTCAGGCTCAGTGATCATCGGTGAATATTCACCAACAATCACTGAGCCTGAGGCGAATAATTGTTAAGTAAAGGAAGTTACTTAGAATATGAAATAGCATTTTTGTGCAATTTGCAGAAATAGTAAGCTAGTCTTAGCACAGATTCAAAAATCTTATACTGTTTTTTTTTTTTCTACAGAAGTGTTTGTTTATAATTAACAGAATTCTTAACACAAAACTATAAACAAACAGCCCTGGTAATTGTACAGGTATATAAAACCAAAGCAATAAAACCCAACAGAAGGGATATAATATTCAACCCGTTACTTGATGCTTTCGAAAGAAAACTGATGAAGTACAAAAATAGCAATCTTTTTTTACAACCCAAATTACAGTAAATGTTATAATCACAATTATAATGAAATTCTCAAATCTGATTGGCTATCAACTGCCCTGATTTCAGCCTTAATAGGACAGTTTAATAGGACAGTACGCATCATGCCTATGTAATTGGACAGTATGAGCCATCACACATGCGCTTAAATGGCTTTAAAAAAATGGAAAAAAATCTTGGAATTTCTTGTGTTTTGATTAAAAAAAAAAGAGCTATGCAGTCGTCCAATTTTGTTTATCGCTCATATGATTACAGCCCGAATTGGACTGCACTCAGTCCTCTTATCACTACTAATCATAGTAAGTGGAATATACAGTCTTACCATGCCTTGTAAACAACCATTCAAATCATGGAAATATTATTTTACTTTTTACAGCAAATGTTCATGTATAAGCTGTGCCTTTTAATGCAAAATTGTAGAGGTTAGAAATTGAGGGTGCATCTTATTTATGGCACCATCTGAGATTGGGGCTCTTAATATTTATTAAAACTAATATAATCTTTAAAAACTTCAAGAGCTTTTGTTATCAATCTTGTTCAATATTCAAAATTGTGTTCAGTAAACATGACCTTACACAGTTGACATTTTGCTGTCTATTTTATTCCACGACATCCAAAGAGAAATTGAACATACCCCTGACATTGAAAGGAAAATCTGTTAAACTACTTAGTACAAATAAATTGAATTGCAGATTAATAAGACTATCTAAGATATTTTAACAATGTTTGTAATAATGACAATAATTATAATTACGTTGGATTATATTTTCATTGATTGTACATGAGTTAAGGTTATTATAGCTTAAACAGCATTTATACAGTTAAGATTAAAATGTGTTTGAGATCAGTTATTATAAAACTTGTAATCATATCAATCCATTGAAATATGAAGATGAAACTATACTAAATTCAAGAGTTAACTAGTCTATGTAATGATAAATTAATATAATTCATTTCATTTCATATTAAATTTGTTTATATGCTAAATGTTTTCTCATGCTAATTCTCAGAATATTTTTAAGTCAAAGTATTTACCCACTTGGAAAAACTGTTTTGTTTTCTGCTCTAAATAAACAGGCATTACAACATGAGATATAATCATACTGCGTGAGATTTTTTTTATTTTATTAGTCTTAAACTGTCTATTTCCCCCCACATATAGGTAAGTACATGGTATTAACATTTTGTTTTAAACCCGTATGTAAAATTAATGTATTCACCCATGAAAATAAATGTCCATCCAAGTAGGCAGTATTACCGGTAGTAACATGTTAATATACTTATAACATCTTATTGAGAATGCAATTTGAGTATGGTAAATCAGTGATATATGATAACGATGTAATATCTCTTGTGATCTTCAGTCTCACAAGAACTTTTTGCTTGGCAGCCTATGAGTGCAATTGCATGATAATTGAAAATACCTTCTTTAGGGTGATTAGGGTTAGTAACTGTCTGAATAATTCAAAAAACCTTGATTTTTCTCAGTGAGATCAGTACCTTCTTCTGCTGTTACTATATCAGTCCTACTAAGACTTAAAGACCAGCTATTCTTTAATCTACAATAAAACAGTGGTCATTTTGGGTAAGGGCACCTGGCAGATTAAGAATTAAGTGTGCTTTGTAGATATTTGTTTCTTCAGCTAAGCAGTTCACTTTTTTAAAAAAGTACCGTAACAGTTACAAACTGTTATATTTTGAAAATAGTATGGAGCATCCAGTCAAGCTTATGAAATACAAGTGTCAAGTCTAACAAGATCATTGGCTCAGATGGAAGAACAGCTAAGACTGGCAAATGAAGACAGGGTGAGAACGACTACAAGCATAGTCAGAGTTTTCAAACACTTCAAATACAACTCCCTCTAGCTGCTGTATTTATTTTTCCCTCAACAGAAATCAGAGTGGCCATATTTTTGCCATCCTGATGTGATCCTACAACTCAGACTCTACAGACAATGAATTAACATCATTATTTTAATACTGCAGGAGAATATGATGCAGGACCTGACGGCAGTTAGAGAACTGTGCATGAAGCTTGATCAAACAAGAGAGTCTCTGTCCAGACAACTAGCCACCAAATCTTTGGATCAAGAGCAGGTGATTAATACATTTTAGTATAAATACTCAGGTGATTATACAAAATCGCGCGCTCTGATTGGTTCGCTATCTCGGATTATCGGCCGATAATCACCTGGACGAACAAAATGGCTGCCAGTCGTTCGCGCGCTTTTCATTAAATAAAATTTTTTCGTGTTGTAAAATGCTTTTCTTTTCTTTTTTGATATAATCACGTGGTATTTATACTAAAACAATTATTCGCCTCAGGCTCAGTGATTCTCGGTGAATATTCACCGAGAATCACTTCGCCTTCGGCAAATAATTGTTTCATTTTTGCAACTGTTTAAGTTGCTCACATAACTGCAAGGATCTTTCACTTATTAAATATTTTTCTACCACAGTTCACGTTTTTGAAATTTTCATATATTTACATTCATTTTTTCGTCCTCTTTGAGCATATAACTCACAAATGACCAACTCCCAGATGGCTTGATAGGCTCGGTTGGTTAGAGCATATAGCACAGGTATTGCAAGGTCATGGATTCAAATTCTGTTCAATCCTGAATTTTTTCTATGCAACTGAAATTATGTTGCTCACATAATGGCAAGGATCTTTCATCTATTAAATAATACATTCCCATCACCGTGACTACAGGGGTTTCAATAAGTTCTGAAGTAGGCGGCTGACCATATGAAAGTTGGCGGCTGAAACAGGTGAGAAATTCTGTAACTCAAGAAAAACAAGGGACCAAAAAGAAATTTAATGTCGGAAAGTAGGCGGCAAAATTTGCCGGTTGCTGGTTTCTATTGAAACCCCTGTGACTACAGTTGTGTGGCTCTCAATAAAAGAGGAGCTTATGCACCTATCAATGTTAAGCCGGCGGGGGGGGGGAGTCAGGGCATGGGGTGGGGATTTGACATTTTTGAAAAATTTGCCGTCAAATTCCCTGCTCACGGGCAAATCATTCCAGTCAAATGCAACCAAATTTCCCCACCCCGGGCTGCACATCGATGTCAAATATCCCAAGGCTGGCAAAGAAAGATTCAAATATTTTTTCCCCCGGGAGAACAAGGTCAGTCAAATGCCCTACCCCAGGGCCAACAAAGACAATCAAATCCCCACCCCATGCCCTGACTCCCCCCCGCCGGCTTAACATTGATAGGTGCATTAAACTCACTATTCCATCCTTAGCTATTAGGCTTCTGTCGTGATCTTATTTCAAAGACTCCTCTGTTGTATGATGACAATTGTACTATGTCATGTATCAATAAGAAACAAGTAAATCAATTTCTGGAGCTTGTGGTGTGCAGTATATTCTGTATATATTTTTGTGTTATTTTTGATGTTGATGATGATGATGATGATAATGATGCTTTTGACAAAAACAGTATCAAAGTCTTATGAGATTACCTTGGATTGTAATAACCAGTAATTTAATGTTTATCATGGTGACTTTTCTCAATGTCCCTAATTAAAAGTACTGCTTCAGTAATTAACTTCAACAACAGTAATATTATGGGATCAAAAGTATGAATATTTAATATTTGCCAAAGGCAACGTGATTATTGGCAAATATTCACCCAGATTAAGTCCAGGTGAATATTCAACGATAATCACTGAGCCGGAGGCGAGTAACTGTTTTAGTATAAATACACAGGTGATTATTTAAAAAAAAAAGCATTGTACAAAACGAAAAAATTTTATTTCATCAAAAGCGCGCAAATGACTGGCAGCCATTTTGTTTGTTGAGGTGATTATCGGCTGATAATCCAACATAGCAAACCAATCAGAGCACGCATTGTATAATCACCTGAGTATTTATACTAATAAATGTAATGCGTACTATGATAGTTTTTAACTAGATCTTTTTACTTTTCAGCTACGTGACCTACTTGAAGATGCAAAGTCTGAAACAGATGTTCTAAGAAAACAGGTTTGCTAGAAGCATGTAAGCTCTAAGTGTTTACAGCTCTGGTCTTGCTACTTACATATATTTTATGTAAAAATTACAATCCCCCATTAGGTGTTCCAAGAGAAAGAAGCTGTTCGAAGTTTGGAAGGGGTCCTTGCAAAACAAAGACAAAAGGTTGGTCTTGTTTCTGAATGACTGTTACATGTTGTCTAGGATACCTTGTTGAACTCCGTATTGTTGTAGAATTTGGCCTATAATAAATCAAGATAGATGTCCCATCAAATTTACTACTATCTTTTCTTTCTACAGGAGTATATGGAAAGAAAATCGCTAGAAACCACAATTGAAGAAGTAGACAAATTAAGAGACAGACTGGCAAAGACAGATCAAGAAAAGTATGCTACAAATTCTACATGTTCTTTCGTTGCATTAAAATTTATTGGGACTAAAAGTTACAGTGACAGAAAGTTACAGTTACTGTAACAGCCTGCAGAATCGCTTGTAAAAGATGTGTTAAATATCATACATTTTAAAACTAAAATGATTTTAAAATGATCTGACACTTTCTTTTCTCACATTAAAAACCCTGCTGTATTTTAACTTCTGTTTCTGTAACAAGATACTCTACCAAAGCATCTTTACAGGAGCTCAACCAACTGGTCTTTTTTTAACTTTTAAAGAACCTATCAACGTCAAGAGGTAAACACATTACGCAAAGCTTCAGATCGTCTTGAAGATGAGGTTGCCAAGTTAAAAAGACAACTAGTGGCTGAAAAGTTTGAAAGGTACAATGGCCTTACTGTCATTTACAATCAAAAAAATTTTTAACTAACTTTTGCAAATAATTAGCAATTTTATACCATGTTTCTTTATTACTGAACAGGGAAAGACTGTTACAAGAAACTAGCAAAAGAGACAGAGACATTCTAGTTTCAAGTAGGTATTTTTCCTGTTTTTTTATTTTTTATTTTTGTTTTGGCAATTAATGTTAATTATAATTGAACACAGAATTATTCATGGGTATTTGTGTAAGGACATTTTCAGTTTCAAGAAACAAATGGTTTGCCAACAAATATTGCTGTTACAGGTTAAATTTGATTTCAGGTCAAAATGATTAAACCTGCATGTTTGTTAAATCATTTTAACCTGAAATCAAATTTAACCTGTAACATAGCATGAATCATTTGAGCATCTACACAAAAAGAAACAAGTTATGGCATTTCCAATCCTTTGTAGTTTTCAAAGTAACAATACCATTCATTTTTGTTGGTATGTTCTTGGTGATTCTCTAGTCACCCTTCCTGAGTGTTACTAAGAAGTTTGTCTTGTGTTGTTATGAGGCAAACTCAATTTACATGTAAGCAGTTAGTAAAATACTTCATGCATGCAAATCTTTGACTGAAATTCAGATCTGAGTTAGAGGGTATAACAAGACACATATAAATTTCTGTGAATCTTTCTTTAGGAGAGACACCAACAAGCAGGTACTCTCGCAGCACAGATCAAAGGCTCCACACGTCATTTAGCAGTGGTGACTTTACAAGAATACAACCAAAGGACAAGTCATCTCCACTAGATTCTGATCACAGTGACAGTGGAAGGCATATTATTTCACCCATCCACAGACAGAGTGATGATGTAAGTATACACCAGCTGAACTGGTCAACAAAAGTATGTCAGACTGAAGAGGTAATGTTAAGCAATAAAAAGCCATGGCCAGAATTACATTGTAAGAACAAGGTTCAAAAGTTATTTTTAATTGGCTGAGACAAAACAGTTTAATTCATACCTATCAAACAAAGTTTAAGGTGGAAAAATGCTAACAGATTTAAGACATTTTATCATAATACCTTATCTCAATTATTTAATACATTGTTTGTTTTCTTATTGATAGGACTTGTCAGATGCCAGTTAGTCTATCGTTAAATCTGTGACCCACTTAAAAGTCACTATTGTGCATCTCAGCTTCTGATGTAGCCTATACTCAGTGAATGCACAAGGGCTTACTGATGACTAAACTGCAACTGAGATGCCGAATTCAATGGAAGGGTACAGTACATGAAAATGTATAACTTGAGCTATACAACAAAAGTTGACTTCAATTGCACAAGAGTTTCATACAGTGAATGAAATATTGAGTATATTACGCTACTTTTATATGTATAAAGAAGAGATTGAGATAAACATGTAGTGTGTTCCACAAGAAATTGAGATTGTAATACAT
This sequence comes from Ricordea florida, assembly GCA_949710005.1. Lineage (NCBI taxonomy): Eukaryota > Metazoa > Cnidaria > Anthozoa > Corallimorpharia > Ricordeidae > Ricordea > Ricordea florida. Next base: position 29,342,974 of record OX453278.1, on the reverse strand, counting down.
GTTTGCTTGTAGATTTCTAATTTGTTATATGTAAATAATTTATTATATACAAAGAGAGAGAAAGAGCTATTAATAGGATGGTATACATGGATGTATCAAGCAAGACATGAAATACTCAACAACTTTGCTGACAAAATACAGCACAGCCAAGGACAGTTACACAAAGTACACACAGGGCTGGACAAGCACTTTCAGAGATATTATTACAGTTATAAGCTTGCTAGCTAACCCTCTCAGACAAACAATTTTGGTAAGAACCTCTCCCTACCTCCAACAAGGCTTTATCAAAATAAAAACAAATTATCTTTGGACAGTTAGACAAATGTTGGCATCAGCTAGGAATCAAACTGACAGTTGGTTTCAAAGGCCTTACTGCACTTTTAATGCCTCACAACAATAACCAAGGTCAAGCAAGACCTCAATAATGAAAAAAAAATTTGCTTCTTGCACAGTCAGACTCAAACATTCAAATTTTGGTGTAACAAATTTAGCAGTACAGTGCTCACAAAGTGACAATGTGATTTGAACCATACCTTTCCCATTACATATATACCTTGTTGGTACATAGTTAATGACCTGTTGTTAGCAACATCAGATTCATCCCTACAGTATCAGACAACTTTGGGTGTAGACTGTGTATACTTAGTTCAGTAACCAAGTTCAATGAGTGAACTAAAGGACTAGTGGACTTTGTAAACAAAGTATAAAATAATTAAAGCAAGAAATCTTGTGTGGATAAACCTCAACCTCCAGATTACACCAAGGTCTATTTGGTTATTCAAAGGGCCAAAGTTTTATTTGCAGGTTTAATCAGTATTTTGTTATCCTAAAAACTATAATGTTTTCAAGTCCTTAGTCTTCCTATTTCTATTATAAGTTGTCAGAAAAATTGCCTCACGAGGCAAACATTAATGAGAGATGTTTGATATTTGTCTCACTGCAGCAGGCTTAAGATGTTTTGACGTCAAATCTCTTATAACCATCTATATTAATAAGTATGTATAGTTAATAAGTGTGTTGTAAGTTATTCAAATTTAAAATAGGCACTTTTTAATGTGGTATGTTAACTTTAGCTTTGGGCTTCAAACTGTTTTCTCTTGTTTTACAATTCAGTATTAGCCAACCACTTACACTGAAAATACAAAACTCACATACACAAAGTACCCAAACCAACTTTTTACTGATGTAAAATAATGAAAGTTTCCCTTGTCATTAGAATGTAAGACTTTAGGAGCTTAAGCTTTTTCAATCAGATGTAGTATTCAATTGTGTGTCATATAAAATTCTTTAAGATAAGCAGGAATTTAAGAAAAAATATGAAAAACTTAGGACACTTACAGCAAATTTGGCTACGTACGTTTCTTTGATCCAAGGATACAAAAAGGTGCTACTGTTGTACAGGATTTTCATACACATTGAAATGAGCACATTTTACAGGAAACCAGTTACATCATGGTACAAATATTTTGAGTGACATGTTCATTCCACTGGTGATAACAATTTTTTAAATGGGAATAAAAATATATTTACTGTTTTGTGACCTGTTGGTTGAAACAAGGCTGACCTTTGAGTTGTGCTGTGTCTTTGGATAAAAATGTATGATATTGCTATTCTGACTAGCATCCTACAACATTCCTGTGTGCATGGCAAACGACAGTTCAATAAATGCATGATAGAAGGGCCTTGAGTGCTTCATGCTAAGGGGCAGGTCTATTTTACAGGTCACATTCCACAAGTCAATGCAATACAGATAAATAAACAAGCTCAAAAGAGTCTCCTAGCCCTAATGACTGTCCAAAATTTGTTCTAGATTGGTGTGCAACTGTTTGGCTTAGTTACCAATTGATAACACAGTGACCTGTACCTGTGACCTATGAAATATGACCTGTAATATAGACCTGGCCCATGCTAAGGCTGTTACCACTGTTTAGTATAGTGCGTGTCAAGCAGTTCAATTCAGTATTTTCTTTTCTCTTGAGAAGTGAAGGATGTAAAAAAAAAACATTCAAAAACTAAATCACGAAGGAAGGTTTAAGAGAATTTGGAAGCAAACAGAGTTTCCTTTTTTCTATGGAAATCTGATGTCAAAATCAAATCACAGTTTGTGCAAACAAAGTTCATGGGATATTAACAATGTTTTAGTATCAAATACAATGCCACAGAATAAAAATGTAATTATACAATACAAAAACAATCACCTTTGAATGCAGTTTTAATTAAATATCAGGACATACTCAAGGCAGGCAGACATCATCTAGTTAGTTGCTGTTAGTAGCTTCCTCAGTTGCAGACAGAAATGGTGGAGTGGGAAACCCATGACATTAAAATAATCTCCTTGAATTGACTTTACCAGTGAGCCACCAATTCCTTGAATACCATATGTAAACCAGGTTAAGGTGTAACCAACCACGTATACATGTAACTCTTATGCACCTATCAATGTTAAGCCGGCGAGGGGGGAGTCAGGCCATGGGGTGGGGATTTGACATTTTTTGAAAAATTTTCCGTTAAATTCCCTGCCCACGGGCAAATCATTCCAGTCAAATGCAACCAAATTTCCCCACCCCGGGCTGCGCATCGCTGTCAAATATCCCAAGACTGGCAAAGAAAGATTCAAATATTCCCTCCCCCGGGAGAACAAGGTCAGTCGATTGCCCTACCCCAGGGCCAACAAAGACAATCAAATCTCCACCCCATGCCCTGACTCCCCCGCCCCCCACCAGCTTAACATTGATAGGTGCATTATGATTTTGTGAAACCTGCTTAACATCAAGCCAAGATACGCTAAGAAAAACCTTATGCATTAAAATGAAGATTTCATTTTTCTTCACATACTATAGCCTGTTTACTGATGGAATTAATGCTATGTGACGTGGTTCTTGCAATTTATCAATGGATATGAATGGAGTTCTGGTAATTATTGCTTGTGGCACTATTCACTTGAATAGACTATGTGACTCTTGTTTAAACATCAGAGACCATGGCTAGAGTTTTCCAGCCTGAAATATTTGGAATTCAACCTTTGAGCTAACGGTGTAGTCTTCAAGTAATTTTTTTTCCAAACTAAAGTTGTAGTACTTTGGAATCATATTTTTAAACATTTCCCCCAATGCTTTAATACTTTACATTAAAGGAATAAAAAACACACCAAGTGCATTGTTGAGTGTTATAAGCACGCGTAAATTGTTAAGAACACAAGAAAAGTGCATGTTCTTAAAAGTTCTCAAGTGCTTATATAACTCAACAGTGCACTGGGAACAAGTTTTTTTATTCCTTTTATAAAATGCCCAATTAACAAACGCTTGTTGTGCTAAGGGAGTAGAGAGTGTGCGCAAGAGAATCAAAAGCCCGCTAGATTTATAACGTTCATATTCTTGGCTATTATTACTGTAAGTCATTCTTCAAATGATTTCAGCGAAATATAAAAGCATTACTATTGAGCTTGCACAAGAAGATTTGAGTGTGCACTATAATTCACGAACGTGAGGTAGGCCATGTGCTTTAAGGTGTTATAATGCACTCATCTTGAACAATCAGAGTGTGCGTTATATCTGTTCCATTTTATAATTGTGAATAATGCACAGTATATGTGAATGTTCAATGGCTCTGCGCTACAATTTTCCAAATTTGAGAGCGCAAGACAGTCACCATTATGGCCAGCCACCATTCTCGATTTCTACAGTGCATGCGTGATAGTTGACTCGGGCTGTGCTTTCGTCAACTATCACGCGATAGAAATCTCGAGTTCATAATCTAATTGTTTAATAGAAACAGGAATTCTAACCAATCAGCGCACATATTATTCTTAGGACTGTTTTCTAAATAGGACTGTTTTTCTTAGGACTATATATATATATATATATCTATTTATTATATAGACACGAGTGTGTTACTGGAAAATATACCACTCGTAAAATTCATAAAAACTACATCCGGGACCCAAGTGGTTTATTTTCCATAACCTCACACGTGAGTTTATCGATGACGTAATTTCGGTAATTTCGGTAATAATGTCTTTTTGTCTATATAATAAAAAGAACATTACACGGCGGCTTGAAGATACGAATTTTATTTTCTGGTGGCAAAAACAATATTTTACTCACTCGCTGCGCTCGTTCGTAAAATATTGTTTTGCCACTCGAAAATAAAATTCATATCTTCGCGCCACCGTGTAATATCCTCTCTCTCTCTCTCTCTCTCTCTCTCTATATATATATATATATATACATAAGTTTGAAAATTCAATAATATATAGATATATTAGCGGTGAAAAACATTTGCTATAAATTACAGTATTTTGTTAAAGGATATGAGCCTGCTTTATCCCTAAAACAGAGATCATTGAAAGACTGTTAGTATCAAAAATAGGAGAAAAACTATAGAGCTCCAAGGTTTTTAATTCATTTGTAATAATGTTGCAGTGCTGTTATCTGTAAAGCAACACAGGGGTCCTGACAGTAACTCTAGAAATTATTCATTCTTTTAATTGAGAGGAAATTTTTTACTCCCATTAAAGTAAGCACTGAACAGAGGTCACAGTATTACGCAAAAGTCTTACTAATGAAATTCTTTGTTCTCTCAAAATTTCGAGGAACTTTCAGTGAAATTACTGCAAGTAGGTCAAGAAAAATGTGCAAGGTGTAATGAAGTTCTTAACCCTTTAAGCCCCAATATCAATATTCATTTTCTCCTAACTGTTCTCATTTATTTGTTATGGTACTAGTGAGGAGAATTTGTTTAAATATGAATACAACTCTTTTTAGTGATCATTTTCGTTATTCTCATAACATGAATGGTTGAGGAATTGTGAATATTGTAATGAGAAATTTGATGTTGGGCGCTACTGGGACTTAAAGGGTGAGGTGGCAACATGAAGAAAATGAAATAATGATGAGTGAGTAAAGCTTTCATAAAACTGCAACCTGACCTCACTGTCACTAAATGAAGTTCCAACAATGATGTGCAAGCCTTTGTAACTTTGAAGGTGAAAGGGCTGACATCAAAAGTGGGGAAATAAAAAGCCAAAGCTCACTGCCCTTTTATAAGAACCTCTGTACTTATGCTGTACTACCACAAAACACTGGCTACCTAGACTTAGAAACAATAATTATTATCCAGGTTTCAGGGTATAATATTTAAGCTTATTTTTACTGTTTTACTCCATGATAACCATCAGGGCCCGGTTGTTTGAAGGCCGATTAGCGCTAACCCAGGGTTAGATTTTAAACCGTGTTTCTTTTCATCTTATTAAAAAGTATTTTCTCCAATAACTTTATCAATTTTTTTTTTAAAGCATATGATTATCAAATTGTATTGTTCAAAAAAGAATTATACTAAATGTGCTTTTTATGCTCTCATATCTGCATTTAAATTGTGCACTAACCCTGGGTTACCTTAACCCTGATTCAAACAACCTGGCCCATTGGCTTTCTGGGAAGCTGACCATGAAAATAAAACTTACATTGGTTCCCCAGTTTTGATGTAAGCCTGAATAACATCATCAGTAAGTACTCCGAATGATACCAATGTTTCTTCATAAAACTGAGTCATTCTCGGTTCTTGTTTACCTAGTGAGAGAATAGAACTGGATAACTCTCATAGGAAAAGCAAAAAGTCAATAATTAATTCACTTAAAAGATAGGAGACCTTGCAGGTAACTGCAACTGTAGAGCATGAAAAATCATATACAGTGGTTATTGACCAAGCATTTAGTCTGTCATTAATCCAGGTAAATAGCTATCAAAGCCATAAATGGACAAAACATGTGAATTCTACACTTCATGAACAAACCTTCAAGGAAATTACTTTGAAGAAGGGTAACACCACTGAATACTCTGTGATCACGAGAACTCAAACTGAAACAAGAAATTCAATGACGAAAGGCTATCAATTAAAAAATAACACAATCTACAATATAAATATCTGTAAATTACATTCAATTTATCAAATCTTAATAATCAAGATATAACTAAATGTAAGTTAAACTTCATTAAGTTAACAGATGGAAGTGCCAAGAGCTCAAGTGGTTCCCTGGATTGTTCAGTTTATACTACTGCAATTTCAAATCAATTACCTTTTAAGCATAGAAAATGCATCATCTTTATCCTTTGGTTTTTCAAGAATCCTGTCATTTAACACCTGGTAACAGAAAGACATTTTCATTGAGAAGTTATAGGATACTCAATCTTCAAAAGATATTTTTATTAGTTCTGGAAATATGTGAAGCATTGTTAGAAAGTTTACTTTGCTTCACATTAATTTTTTAATAACAAGTGACAGTACATCTCATCATGATACCTAGCTATAGCAGAAAACTAATGGCTATGCTGTAGGTTTAAAAAATGAATTTCAGGTCAAAATGGTTCCAAACTAGTTTGATTTGTTTTTCCCTTTGTTTCAGATTATTGGAAGATTATGAAAATTGATGTGAAACAAAGGAAAAAAAAACAAATCAAACTAATTTGGAACCATTTTGACCTGAAATTTATTTCAACCCACAACAGCTATATAATCTTTGAATAAAACAATCAAAAAAGTAACTAAGCTTTCAAATTTAATGGTGACAAGGTCACTTCGATTATCCCTTGTATAAAAGGTTTTTTTCTTTGATCAAACAAGTAGCAACGACTAGCAAACATTTTATAGCAGTCCGTAATAGCATGTTAGTTGTAAATTAATATAACATTTGATGTAACTTACAACTACAGTATCAGCTCCTATAACCAGGTCTGCATTATTCTACAAGGGTTAAAACACATCACAAAGTCAAAACTGAGCAAGTAACACAAACCCATATGCTAGATGTTATGCTTAAATTCCTACCATGACAAAATAAAATGTTTCATTCAGTTGTTGACAACAATGGGCTCATCTCCAGTGTAATATAATTTATTCACACAACTGACAAAGGACACAAAGCATTCTTAACAATGTACCTAACCCTAACTAACAAAGAAAATGAATAAATTACATTACACTGGGCATGATCCCAACAATGCATCTAATGCTATTAAAAGTCCCTGATAGGCACACAGTATACAATAAGACATATTTCTACAAGAAACTAAAGAACTGTTCCAAACCAGACCTTGGAAAGATTTCCGCACAGGTCCCTACTTCATTATGCATGCTGTAGCCGTACAAGAAATGTTTGCACACCCACTACAGCATGCGTAATGAACTAGGGACCTGTGCGGAAATCATTCCACCTAAATTTTCACAAAAATCCTTTGACAATGATTAAACGTATACAACACAAATACAGGTATGTTCACATGTCCCCTCCGATACTTTTCACTTTGAAAACTGATCATTAATTGCTGTTTTGTAATTGCATAATTAAGTGTCCTATTCACTCAATAATAATCAACAACAAACCTTAACACGGCCAACGACATCAAGTGCTTTTTGTTTAGAATTCTCCAGAACATAATCGGAAGGATGTTTAAAAGCTGACTTATCCAAGGTTTCCTCGAACGTTGAGGGAATTACCTCGAATTTCAACCCCTGTGAAGAAAGCACTGTGTTGCACTGTCATTTCTTTTACCGCGAGAATGTACAACGCAAAAAGATCTTCAGACTTACAATTTTCTTTAATATTTCACATCTTCGAGGAGAGGAACTCGCTAAAATTATCCTGTAAGTGGAAAGGGCGTCAAGAAATGGTTCAAGCATGGCGAATAATTATTAGCAGGCGTTCCCCGCGAAGTGAAGGAGGCTTGGAAATCATAGTAGAATGGCGGGAAAATTCATCATGCGTCATGGCTTTTGCTTTGACTACAATTCTTTGACTGTCTTAGTAAATAACAAATGAAAGCTCAGAAATAACTCGAAAAGTTCCGGTCACTTCGCTCCATAGTCGTATTGCCCCCTCCCCTCACCCCGATAAACAAGAAACATGGAGTGATTGCGTCTAATTTCTTTTCATTTATCATTTACTTAGCTCTTATTAACCGAGCTCAGGAGCCCAATGGGCTCCTGCCGAGCTGGAGGTCTAGATCTGTATGGGAGAATCTTGAGCGAGGTCGTGAGTACAGATCGAACGCAGTGAGGCCTGTACACACGACCGACTTAGCTCGGTTAATAAGATGTTTATTATATGGCAAATTCTTTAATGTAATTGGGTTGCTAACATTTTGAGGGTCTCCCAGGGGTTTTGGGGAACAAGGGAACATTGGCAAAATATCGAAGGGAACAAGGGAACAGTAGCCAATTTTTGGGAATGGGGAACAAAATTCGAAAAATTACAAAGGGGAACAATTTACGAAAATGTGTGGGAACATGGGAACATAGGGCAATTTTGGAAGGGAACAAGGGAACAAGGACCCCCCTGGGAGATCCTCCATTTTGCTTACGAACGCCGATGAGCTTAACTTAAACCTACCGAAATTTGCTCGTCTTCTTTACTTTTTTTTTTCATCAGGCTTTTTGGCACTTCGATAAATGATTGAGACGAAAATAAAAGAAAATGGTGAACATTTTTGTATTTTAGTTTGCTACTTTTTCAACGCAAAATAAAACCGGTCTACAGATGCCGGTCTAGATGGGAAAATCTAGACCGCGGTCAATATCGATTTCAGCCAATCAAATTCGTGAATTCGGTAGTTCCCAGTCCTTCTGAGACACAGCCATATAATAAAAGGACTTATCAACCATAGAAAATTGAGCAGTTTCTCATATTAAAAAAGCCTGAGACTGTTTCTTTTGTCATTGATTATATTCGTTATTGTATGTGTTTGGATTTTGATAGATACTTATTACGTACAGAATCCAAAGAGCCGGAACACTGATTTACAAGGTCAGTGAAGTAACGCATCAAATATAGAGGGACCCGTACAGGGACACAAATATATAAACGCCGGTCAACGATACCTCCGTACATTCTTCATACATCGTAACTCGCGAATTAACAAAATACCTTTTAAGCGACATCTCGCAGATTTCTTACGAATATACATTATGAAACAACAATTTGACTATACATAAAATACTCATATATTTGCACAGCGATTGGGGAAACGTAATAAAAAGGCATATTTGACCCTCGTAGTAGTAGCGAACCTTAAGCAAATGCGAACCAACGACCTCGCTAATACCAATGTTTAGCTCACTCAGCTGGTAATGAGTCTTACCAGTCGTTTCGTACCCATGGATCTTTCTTACCCAGACGATTCGTACCCAGGCTCAGACGTTTCGTACCCACTGTTTATCAGTTCGTACCCAACCATCTGGTCGATTCGTACCAGACACAAAAAAACAAACATAAACATTTATTTTAGGGTCTGAATGGGGTTCAATGTTTGGTGTTTTTGAAATAATCAAGAATTGTCGTAAAATGGCCAAAAACTCCTTGATATACTAAACAAAAATAATATTGGCCTTTTTGGAGCCGTTTTTTGCTTCTTTCTGGAAAAAAAAAATTCATAGATTTTTTTAATGTTAGTGTTAATTAACAATTATTCGCCGAAGGCGAAGTGATTCTCGGTGAATATTCAACGAGAATCACTGAGCCTGAGGCGAATAATTGTTTTAGTATAAATACGCAGGTGATTATTACAAAAAAAAAAAGAAAAGAAAAGCATTTTACAACACGAAAAAATTTTATTTCATCAAAAGCGCGCGAACGACTGGCAGCCATTTTGTTCGTCGAGGTGATTATCGGCTAATAATCCGAGATAGCGAACCAATCAGAGCGCGCGATTTTCTATAATCACCTGAGTATTTTTACTAAAATAAGTTAAAAATTAACTGTTTCATGTTACAAAGCCAAAAAATAAAGTGTTAATTGCTATCGAGGTACCCCCATTCATACCCTCTTATTTCATTTATCCTAGTAATCACGAAAAACTAATTTCTAATCACAGAAACATGGAAAAGTTATCTTTTAGTTAATACTCTTGAAAAATCGTGACCTAGTTGACCTGTCCTAATATATTTTGCCTACTACCACGCAGCGCCTATAACAAAACGTACTATTCATGTTATTCTACTTAGTAAAAAGGCTAATTTCTAAATCATAGTAACGTCGAAAAGTTATCTTACTCTTGAACAATTGTGACCTAGTTACTGTCCCATTCTAATATATTTTGCCCATTATCACGGAGCGCCTTTACGATTAAACGTACTTATTCTACTTAGCAATAAATCCTAGTAGTGAATGCAAATAATGTCTATGTTCAGTTCAGTTCAGTGCATCACTGGCCTGTTTATATTGGCACATCCTTTGAGCAGCTGCTCAGTGACTTCTTGTTGAAGGCCTCCCAAAGTTCGAAGGATGGAACTCAGCATTCGCTTAAGCTTGCGCTCGGAGACTAGACGCATTTGTAGCGACACTAGTCTCGCTTCCTTGTGCAGTAGGGCCACAAACATGCAGAGGGACAGACTGCATCGACCAGTGGCTCTTCTGTTCAGGCCAGCATGCCAGCCCTCAATGTCACTGTTTGTTCTGATTGATTGCATAAACACGTTCCAGCACTTAGAAAAGTAAATAACAGTTATCTTTTGCAGGGCACTCACACAAGGATAAACCAAACAACTTTACTTAGAATTCAACCTCAATATTTCGACTGTGAATAGAAATTTTCTCACAGGTATATTAAAAATATCTTTACTTGTTCAAGAGTAAGATAACTTTTCAACGTTACTATGATTTAGAAGTTAGCTTTTTTACTAAGTAGAATAACATGAATTAGTACGTTTAGTCGTAGGCGTGGTAGTAGGCAAAATATATTAGTATAGGTCAACTAGGTCACGATTTTTTAAGAGTATTAACTAAAAGATAACTTTTCGATGTTTCTGTGATTAGAAATAGCTTTTTTGCGATTACTGGATAAATGAAATAAATGTTTATGTTTTTTCAAACATTTTGTGTCATAATTTGTTGCGTACGAATCGACCAGAGGGTTGGGCACGAACTGATCGAAAGTGGGTACGAAACGTCTGAGCCTGGGTAGGAATCGTCTGGGTACGAAAGAAACATGCGTACTAAACGACTGGATACCGTAATGAGAACACCGCTCCGATATTCGCGAGGTAGCGGGTCGTTCTATCCTGTTCTTTTTTCAGTTCTTTACAGGAGTTCTCAACGAACATATTTCCAAAATTTATTCATTTTCGACCAAAACGATTTTTTAATAGTCCATGAATGATATTCGGTTGATAATTAACTTTCGTGGGAAAATAATATCCGATCCTCAGAACTAGCCAGACGAAGATAACAAAATGTACTTCCTAGCCAGGTTTTGTGTCAGAGATCTTTTCTCCCTGCCAGGCCGGATCGTTTATTTTCTACCTTACTTGCCAGAGAATAGGCACAGTCCTAATTTTCCCAGCAAGGAAAAGGAAATTGCAGCCTTTTTCCCGGCACAGTTTATCACTGAGGCTAAATATGCATGGCGCAGTGCAGCAGAAATCAAATGCCAACAGACTCTCACATTGTACGGCTAACAAAAGTTTATTAGTTTCATCTCCTGGCCTAAATTGCTGTCGCCATCAAACATAGTCAGGCCAATGAATCCCAGAATGCAGTGTAAATTTCACCAGCCTGAAAATTCGTTTTTTTTTCCAGCTAGGGACTGCATTTCAGAACTTTTCCCCAGCAATTTTCGTTCGAAGGGAAATTCCCAACAAAGGTATCACTGTTTTAGTTAGGTTCCCAACCAGCTGAATTTAAGACTGAGGAGCGGATAATTTGATCGAGGAGCGCCAGCAGCGCAACCAAGTACTCCTTTTTTAATCAGTTTGAATGAAGACTAGTGAGCAGCACACATCAACGGCGGATTTAACGTTAAATCCGTGAGCCCCAAAATTAAAAACTCAACATTGTACACTGATTAAGTAGGATTTTGGTCACATCCTACAAGCATGCTTCGTTCATAGTTCATGGTGGGGGGGGGGGGGGGGGGGGAGACTATGCTTTGTGGGTGCGTTTAGATGTTCACGGCACCCTAACGGGAACGCGATTTTTACCGTAATAACTTAGTTGCATAAATCTATCTTGTCAAACTCCCTGACGAAGTCTGTGTGAAGAGGACACCGATCAGAGAATAAAGAAAACTGAGAAAGTTAACCTGAGGTCCCTTGCCGTGTGCTACTCACTAGTCTTCATTTAAAAATTAAAAATAAAAATAAATCAGGAATCCCGATTTCTCGAACCTCCAAGGGAAACAAAATTGGGTTAAAGTTATCGGGAGGTTCGAGAAACGGCCCAGGGTTGGAGAAATCGGGATTCTACTCACGGTATTGTTAAAAAATGCGTAAATTCTCAGAGGATTAAAATCTTGAATTAAACGTGACTTGGCGCATTTTTCAATAAATAGTTTTTCCCTCTAGGGGTTATGTGTGATTTTCCCACCTAGCTTCATTTAGTAACAGGAATGGTTTTCACAAAAGGATGTGGTATTATGGTCCCTGGGGTCATACTACTGTCTCAAGCAGCACAAGTTTCCACCCTAGCAAGTTTCCTTTTTTCTTCTATAACCTTTTTATTCAGATGATCTGAATAGTAATTCTCCTGGTGGGTCCTAAGTACTTCCTTACATGTTTGTTAAGAGAATCGGTTGTAAGATCGATTTTAGTTTGTCTGAGTTGTCAATTTTCTCAATCCTCGTTTTCTGCTTGCTTGAAAACTTATTGATGGTGTTGATTTTTGTTTTGTTTTGTTTTTGAGGATGTACGGGGGAAGGTAAAATGCAATGTCCCCCACACGGACTAGAACACAAACCTCAATGGGAGGGAGCCCATTGAACGTGACCAGTTCCCCAGCTTCGCCGGGGAAGGGAATCGAAGCCTCCCAACGTAACAAGAATATTGCACGTAGCAGGGTGCGAGACGAATCTTAGTGCAAAAAAAAGGCAACCAAGTGAACGGACGAAAAATAAAAACTTATTGATATTATACGGAAAAGTTGCTTGTTAAGTCATTTCTTAAAGTAAAGAGTTAAAAATGACACCAAGATGACAACTTTGATTGATAATGCGTATAAACCGGGAACCACAACAGTTTCCGGAAAGATTAGCGTCGTAATTGACATGTGACAAAGGGAAAAGGGTCCCATTGACTGATTGCGCAAAAATATTTGTCAGGTCAAAGGCCATTTTTCATTGCTTCACTTTCTCTAATCCTTTTAATAGGCGCAAGTTACCACTTATCACAGTGCAATTTACACAAAACAAGTTTGGAAAACGTTCAAAAATTTCACAAACGTAAACCGTTTTTTAATTTTTTCAGAATATAATTTATCAAGTGTGTGAATAAAAATAATAATAGTTTCTTAATGGGACAACAGTGAGGTGTGAGTTGATAAAAACCACATCTGATTGAGAACGTGACTACAGAAAATCTATTTCTAGAAAACGAGCCATCCTGACCGGATTTTAAGCGATGAGAAACTATTTAGTTCGGGTGATTTTCCATCCTTCAAATATTGACATCACGAAAGGATGGCTTTACTTGGTAGAGTGAGTGACACGCAGCTTGTATCTTCCAATGTTGATTGTAGGGCGTTACGGGAATTTACGGACAAGTAAATACGCAATTAGTGTCCATATGTTTGTTTTTTACTGGCCCACCACTTAATGGGAGCCAACAGATAAGTACCTTCTATATGACACACTTGCCTTAGTGTGATTTCTATCAAAAGTTCCGTAAGGGACGTTAAACAAAAACGAATGGAAAAATACATTTTGCAAGCGCTGTACCATTAGCACTTGTTTTATAAATCACTGCTATCGTTAATTCGAGATTGTTGTAGCCTTGTAATTGGATGACAATGTTAGTTAAACGATAGTGACCGTTGATAAGCTTCCGTCGTGCAGTGCGTGTCACCCCTGGGTTCCGTTTCACCGTCGCTTATTTCACCTGAAAAACGTCTTGCTCCAAACTGTTTGCTCCCGCCGTCAAAGCTTTCGCAGCAATATCGCTAGGATCGGAGAAAAGCTGCTAGCTTGGTCATGGATAAAGCTGTTAAAGTGGAGCAGCCATACGAGACGGATCCGATCCAGACAACCAGTCCCACAACACCATCGACAAGCAATGGTGTCCCTCGAGGTGCTGCAAACCGTAAGGAAAGAAAACGCACTTTTACAATGAACTCTGCTTTTGCTCAGCTTCGGGACCATATTCCAAACGTTCCTCCCGACACAAAGTTGTCGAAAATCAAAACCCTCAGACTGGCCATCAGTTATATCAAGTTTTTAACGGAAATCCTTGAAGAAAGCAACGAGGGCAAAGGGGTTCGAAGTCATCACAACTTTCCAGCGGACTCGGCGCTAAAAGCTGAAGCAAGAGAAAAAAGAAAAAGAGGATCAACTGTAAGTATTTTAAACTAAACGTTGAGATCTGTATCAAGAAAAGCATTCAGTTAAATGTGAGGTTAATTTTCGCGCTTCTATTGATTTCACCCTCATCTTGTGCACTTTGTCATCTCATATAGCCTCCCTTGAATGAAACGTCCTCAAGAAAACGGGGTAGAACAGGATGGCCTCAACATGTTTGGGCCATGGAATTACGGAACTGAACTAAGGAAACAATCTGATATGTTCCTTTGCTGAAAGCAATGACCAAACCGCAGAAAGAGGCAGCAGATAACAACGTCCATGAAAGTTGTGACTCGTGAACAAACCGAGGCCTTCTACGTGGTCAACTGAAACTTTACTAAAAGCGCCCCTCATGAAATGCTCGGTAACAGTACTCAACTTGGCTGTTAGATGAACCTAACTGCTCAGTTATTATTTATCAATTTACCACTGAATTCCTGGCGGTATTTCATGGGCCTTTAAGATACGGGAAAAAGAACAGAGCCTCAATTGAAGATTGTGTTGCTGATTCGTTAAGTTGCGAAGGACCAAACAACTCATTCAAGACGGTATAATTCCGCTGTTATCATATTTGTGTATAAGTTGGGTGATTATATAGTTGTATTTATGAAGAAACTTCTGTCCAACAAAACCGTCTACACACAGATATGTTCTTACTACGCTGACTACGGTATGCAAAATATCTAATGGTTTAACATTTTAAGCTTGAGCGATATAAAAAATTTTGCCCCTATAACTTTGTCTTTGTTATCTTTGTTTTTAATTACCATTAACAAACCCTCAAGAACGCGGGGAACATTACAGAGCAGTTGCTTTAACAAACACAATGCCGCATGTGACTCACAAGTGATAAATGAACTGCTAAGAACATGAGAGCAATAAATGACAAAGAGAATTGTTATGTAAGCATTGAGCTGGCCTCTAGCTGCTTAATATTGTTTATATTGTTGCATTTGTCATTTAACAGTTTTTCTTGTTTGCCAAAAGGGCAAATGATACAAACTCTATCGTGGTTTGATTAATTTTAAATGATGCTAAATAATGCTGCCACTTTTTGTCACCGTGGATCCTTGTTAGTTTGTTTTTTTGAGTGTGTGTGTGTGTGTTTTGGGTTATAATTCCTTGCTCCTGCTTGACTGTACTATCATTCGCCCTGAAGGAATTCTCTGTCCAGAAAACATTAACCTGGGATAACAAGTTGCCAAAGTTCCTTCCTTCGTAGAAATGAGCTTGGTACACTAAATGGAGGCTATAAAACTAAAAGGGCCGGTTATCTAAACAAGCTTTAGACTGAGTTTAACAAACCCGTTGTCTGAATTGAATTTGAGCTGCTCCACGTTAACCTTTCAATCTTGCTTATACCGCACCACAAAAAGCGTAGTCAAAACCTGCTCATTCAACATGAGTTCACTTCACGGCATTTATCGATTCTTATAGAATTACCATGACGTATTGTTTTTTTCTGTGGTTACATGTCTTGATCTCCTCTTTGTTTATGAAAAACTGCAAACGTGAGTAAGTTTTATTGGTGGGTTGTTCGCATTTGGCGTTGATAACTATTTCCTTTGAAATGTTTCCGTGATAAAAACCCGCTATAAGGACTAAGATCAGCGGCGATAAGTTAAGAATTGCTAAGGGGTAGAAATAAGAAATTGATCCACTACTTGCATGCAAATGAATAGAGACGTATCAATTAAATTGTTTTTTAGAGGAGCAAAACTAGCGCAGAAGTGTGGGTTTGAGCAAACTAGTTTGCGTCCAAACGTGCATCAGCCAACTCGCGAAAACATGAAATCAAAGGTTCCGCTCCTCTCAGTCATCACAAAGTAGGATCAGACTTCATCTATCAGCTTATAAAACCTTCGCTAGGGAAAAACAATACACAACTGTAATTTCCGGAGACAACGCTCGATTCATAGAGTGCATGTGACTCAAAAGTTTAAATCATTTCTATAGCAAAGAAAAACATAATAGTAATAATAATAAAAAGGACTTTTATTGCGCCATATCCATAGGCTTAATTACTTTTTAATATTTTCAACACTTTTATCCTTGCCAGAAACCCAGTACATTTGTGCATAAATAAATTGATATGCCTGTAGCACTAAACAGTGTCTCAGTTAAAGCTTGCCCGATGGTAGTATTCTTTAACGTTGGTATTTAACTTTGATACATGCAGACGAAAAACTCTGGTGTAGGACTTCCGATTCGCTACTATGAGGAACACAACAAAAATGTTTAAACGCGTTTTTAACTTTCCTCATGTTGTTCATCTGTTCCTTAAGGCCCGAGCAAACGAATGCAACTGGTACAACATCACCCAGTATTGTTGGGCACAACGTGTTGCGTTCGTTTCCGTACACCATGTTGGGCTATGTTACATGGTGCTGAGATGCTGCGTAAAGTTTGAAACCAGTCAAGCTTTTTCCTCAACGTATGCCATCGTGATCGATGAAGCATGTCACAACATGTTGTCATTGCTTGAACACCCTCAGCCAACACTGTCCTAACCATGTTGGGTGATGCTGTGCCAACATGTTCAGTTCTTTTGCACGGGCCTTTACTGAATACGGAGTACTTCATCAGTTACTTGTATAAGAGATGCATTAGGTTCAGTTTGCGAATTCATGAAATATAGATGTGATAAATGTATTTTAACCCGGCGTTGAATTCTTGAATCTCAATGCATACGGTTTTATAGATTTTTATCTCTGCGGAAGAAATCTATTTACTCAGTGCTAAATGGAGGCTACAAATTATTACTGTGTTATGGTACTTTTTGTTTCTCCTTCTTCAAACCAGCAGTGTAATTTCCGTGTGACAATTCTATTTCCGAAAGCCACTACACAGTACTTTACGACCTTTACCGCCGCTCTTTGGATTTATTGTCTAGAACACAGTGAGGCACCTCGGAGAAATGTTGTGAATCTACGGATAAACAGGACACTGAGTATGGCAATATGTTTTTCCTTATAAGAATGTTTGTGTATGTGGTGAAATAGCGATGTTTTGGTACACGATTTCAGTTGTGGAAGCTTAATATTTTAAAATGCACCTTTTTCGTGCAATTTGAAATTCTGCATACCACTAATCAACTGAACTGGCCAACAGTTTAAGTGGGAACATGGAACAAAAGGTTTAGGTAACAGGGCAAATACAAAAGAAACCCAGAAAATCGTGACAAGAGGAAGCCGAATAATTGAGAATGAATTGCAACTGGGGTTTTCAGAAACGGTTCAGACTACCATTTCCACAGTTCATCTCTTGTTTTTAAGTTTTAATATCATGACTTAAGAGACATTTGTTTGTCACGAAGATGTGTTTTTCGTCGCTAGCACTGATTAAAGATCTATCGCAAGTGAGAGAGAAATGAGCAGTATAAGCATAAAAGAATAAATTGCAATTACATCATAATTGTACTGTTGAGCAAACGGGAATCAATTCTAACAAGCTTACTTCAGTGTTGCGCGTTCACTTCACGCTGTTGGGCAAGTCCTTTTCCCTTCAAATTTCGGTTTCGGTTAACGACTCGGAAACAGTGTAGAATCACACTCACTATGCACCCGGCAAACTAATTGTACTACAGCACAGTACTGTTCAGTGGACTTACAAAGAATGGTCGTACTGCATGGTTTGATCAACAGATGGAAAAAGTTAGAACGTCGATCACTGTATGAAAAAGTTTAGAACCACACATTATAGTAAGACAAACAGTACCACAGTACAGTACTGTTTCGTAGCTTCACTAAGAACACGCTGCATGGTTTGTTCTACAGATTAAAAAGTTAGAATCACACTGTATAGTACAACAAACAGTACCACAGTAAAGTACTGTTCAGAAGCCTTACAAAGAATGGTCACACTGCATGATTTGATTCACATAAACGGATGAAAAAGTGTGGACCACACTGTATAGTAAAACAAGCAGTATTACAGTACAGTACAGAAGTGCTCAGCGAGTAGCTTCCCGAATAATGGCTACAGTAAATGGGTAAAAAGGTAACACTGAACATTTGGTGGCAGTGAATGGCTTTTCCCCTGCCATCTCGTCGTATTCATCAGGCATGGTAACGTTCTGTAGTTGTTGATGCAATGCCAGGCTCACAAACCCGCTCAGGTATACGTTTTCACTGACTTGGTACGGACTGTAAGGAGGGCAAAACTATTGCTTCTGAATACCCTCAAAAGCACGTTCGTGTGCTTTTTAAGTGAGAACTTGAAAATGTATTCCTTATAATAAATAATAATAATAATAATAATAATAATAATAATAATAATAATAATAATAATAATAATAATAATAATGAACTTTATTTGAGCTTCAACTGTATTTAGCATTAAAGGGAATACTGTAAAGCACAAATGAAATCAAATCATATTAAATCAAATCAAATGTTGGTTTTTGTGGAGAGGGGAAAACCGGAGTACCTTATATATGAGGACTAAGGGATTATAACAACGCTGCGGTATGTAAGGGATTATAACAACGCTACAGACATTGATTATGATGGAGAAACCATGCAGAGCAATCAAAGAACTCGTACTTTGATGTGAAATTTGTATTTGGATGAGTCCTGTATACATATAATGAATGGGAAGATATTACGTCTTGCAAAACACTCGACCCAGTTTTATGATATGCGATAAGAACTGAATATGTGAAAACTAATGTTAGAACGACTTTTGCTTGAAATATGCAATACTACACGTTCCTGCGAAGCATTGAAGCATTGACTTCTCTTTCTAACATAAAATACAAAGGCTTCAAGTCTTAAAGGTTTTGAACAGAGCGCAAAGACATTTTGCGATAAGTAAGGATGTCTGTGGGATCCTTAGCAATTCTGGCGCATATTTTTGTACTTCTTTGGCCTCCTTGTTTTCACGTTGCTTCTACAGAAAACTTTCTATGGCCGATAGCAAACCAGACCAGGAGAACACTCCCATAGTCGATAACAACTGAAAGAGCGCTGCTGCAACATTTTGCCAAGATATATATTTACTTATTGTGCTCCGACTGACTTTTTGTTTACTTTAATTCCATCGAATGCTACTACACTGTGTTGTCCAAAGAGCTACAATTGCAAACTAAACTTCAGTAGAGCAACTGTACCGTAGCGCTGTATATTACACTATTCAGTGATTGGATTTCCAAATGGTGTATGACAACCCTGCCACAGAGAGGTCCTCACATAAAAAGTTAGATCTACATGTGTCACATGTGACTCAAACGTTAACCGTGGCTTTGACTCTGGCAGATAGTTAATTATGTGAGCTTCATAATTATATATACATTGTCAATAGGCGGGGATACAGATTTTTGCCAACCTGTTATTTCTCTGTACAAGAAAAATGACTAAATGAAATGGCAAAAAAGTAATTGAATTGTCATTTCTGGCGAAAGGCCAGGGCTTATCCCCTCAATCGGAACTGGGTCTTCAATAGCAACCGTAAACTGTTGTCCTCATTTTGTATTATTTTCTTCACAAAAATACATGTAATGCTTGAAAGCAAATGTAAGACGATCACACTTTCCAGTTTTTTTCTTGGTTCCCTATTGCGGAAGTCATTAGGTTACGGCTCATACCTTTGTGTCGGTTTGTGGGTTTTGTTCAGTGTCTTCAGTTTGAAATTTTTGCTTAATTTGATGTCATTTTACGCTAACATTAACACCAAAAAAACTGACAACGTTTTTCATCCGAGGTAATGTAAAAATTGCATAACCTAACTGGATTCCCAAAAGGATGGTCGATGAACTCCGAACTTCTTTTTAAATCCATCTAGCCATCCTTCTTAATATGATAAGTTTAATTATAATATAATAATAATAATCATAACAGTGATAATAATGATGATAATGATAATAATGACGACGATGACGATTATGTTAAAAAAAACTTGTATTGCTCAGTTTCCTGACGTACTAAGGCGTTTAACATAAATCTGCAATAATGACAATAGAAACGTAAGGGAAAATGATAAAAAAGGATTGTAGCAATGTGAAAGAACTCACAAACACACACACACACACACACACACACACACAAAACAGACACTTTTAATTTTTACAGATGCTTTTCCACTGGTCTTTAAAATTTCATCATAACTTTAACTAAAGTGGTGCAACGTATATATGGCAAGCCACGAAAAATTCCATCAATCAAATATTCACTGGTGTTAGGAATGTTCGAAATCAGGACAGATCATACGGTAAAAGCGTTTGGTATACAGAGGAATTTTCACACTGTTTTCGCCTCGTTGATATATGTCCAAACATTTCTTTCTTGCAAGTTTGTAGGTTTAGTTACAAGATTGAATGGGTATTTTATTGCGCATCATCCACAAACAAACTGAAAATTCTATAACTCGGTGTTAATTACTCAGGGACAAGAGCCTTCAATCAGCGAGATAAGAAACTGCATTTCCGACCATGAATAAACACGACAAAGGAAATTTTCGTCAAATTTCAAGTCGTTACGGGCACAAAGTCTCCTACATGCTGTAAATACACTGTGCGGTAAAAATAACACTACCAAAGTGCTAATTGAACTTTCTTTGGGAATTTCTTTATCGCGTGATATTCCAGTCAATCCCATATCGTTATCCTAATCTTGTTACACTGTTCCGCAAACTCTTCTCAATGATAATAAACTGATAAGGCCATACTTGTGTCGGTTTTGTATATCATTTATGATTAGCTAGACCTGTTGAAGCCACACCTATCATAAGACACTGTTTTCATTTGTTTGTTTGGCTTTTATTTCGCGCCGGTCTAAGCAGAGAAAATTCTAAGAAATAGCGACACGTACAGGAAAAGGCAAGCATACTACTATGAAAGATAATCACTAAGTCACTCTATGAAACAGATATTTAAAAAATTGGTGTTAAATGGCATTCCAAATACACGAGAACATTCTTGATAAAATTTTTGAATATTTTTTGAATAAAGTTTTTTGAATATTTTAGTGCCCGTTTCCTTCTTTATGGTCATGGCTTGCTTGTTCTTATACGATGTCTTGTTTTTAAGAGAGAAAAATAAAATAACGATGTAGCTATGTAATCATTGCAAGTGATCGCATCAGTAACAAAAACACTGACTAACTCTGCGATCCGGTTTTGCTAACAATATCATGGTGGGGACTACGCTTATACGCCGAAGTCAAAAGCTTTCTGATTGAGATCAAGAGTTTGGGACAAAGCCAAGACAAATAAAAAGCAGTTTGCGCTAAGAAAATTGAGAAATGCAAACGTCTACAAATGCAAACAGACATAGCGCCGACGATGCAGACAGTAGTTCAGTAGTCTTCCAAAGAACGCTCACGCAAACACACTGTAATGAATGCAACATTAGTCATGTTAGAGCAACACTCTATGATAAAGTAAACTTCAGCACAGTTATGTTCTGGAAGTTTTCTTTGGTATGGTCACATTGCATGGCTAAATCCACAGATAAAAACTTTTGATCCACATTGAAAACCAGGCAATACAAACAGTGCCCAGTTACAGTATTGTTCATTAGCTTTTCAAACAATGGTCAGACTGGATGGTTTGATCGACAGATGGAAAAGTTACATCTAGACTGAACAGTAAAACAGTGCCACAGTGCAGTGCGGTTCAGTAGCTTTCCAAAGAATGGTCACACTGCATGGTCATACTACGGTAAGAAGCGCACTCGGTGGTATCAGAACAAACAGTGCCACAGTTACCACGGCGGAGATACTTAACCCGTTCACTCAAATGTAGTGTAAGTGCCATACACTTTGTTGCAGGTGCTTTTGGAGAATTTGGTATTGGATCAATTGAGGATCATATTTGAGTTGATTCTTTTCTCAGATCTCATTATCAGTTTGCATTACGTAGCATTGTTGTGGTAAGGAGAAATTCCATCTTAATCACTTCTGAGAGTGAGAAGATTGAAGGGAGCAGACGCGTCGAGTTTTGGCCCTTAATCCGAGTGAATCATTAATAGCCACAGTATAGTACTTGACGCACCGTGGCTGCATGCTAGTTTGATCCACCAATTTCATTCGACATTGAAGTAATTGGTGACCACCCTGGAAGTGCCCTTCTCAGAAATAGTTGACGGTGTACAGCTTTAGGGACGGACCATTAGAAAAGTGATGCAGGGGGGGGGGGGGGGGAATTTTCAGCTTGCACGAATTTTTTTTTCGCTCACTGCTTGTGCAGGAATTTTTTTTCAGGTGAACCCCTCTGCACAAATTTTTTTTGCTACGTGTGAAAAAGTCACAATTGGACCTTCCTTCTGCATGAATTTTTTTTTTACCTTCTTCCATGCATGAATTTTTTTTCTTGGCATTTTCCCTTGCATGAATTTGTTTTTGTTTCCCCCCCCCCCCCATCACTTTTCTAATGGTCCGTCCCTCATGAGATCCTGCTCGTCTGCGTTAAAACACTTTAAATGAGTCGTAAAACAACTTTTGAATTAACCAAAAAGGTTGTGACTAGAATGGATACTTCAAAAGAAGGTGAGACATTTTGTGATGCATATACAGAAAAGGTTATCACAATATAAGGCAAGACATATATTTTGGTCACGTTACATGGCAATATCTGTTGACCAGCTTTGCCAGATAAACAAAACTGTTTACGGAGAGAATAACTGCTGGGTTAGACACTGATCTATACTGATTAGGGTTTTAGTGCTGACTCGAAATGGTTAGGTTTCATACAAATTATTATGGTGACACCATATCAATGTGTCGCACTATTTTGAGATACCTTTGTTGTGTATAAGTCACGAAATGTCTCACCTTCTTTTCAAGTACCCATTGTAGTCACAACTTTGATGTGCCTTCTCGACTTGCAAATTCCCCATAACATACTCCACCTTGTCTACTATTTAGTGCCCACTGTTTATCTCCAAGAGGAAAAAGTCCGCAGTCTGTGGGTATATAAAACACGTTAGTGAATAGCGTTCAACCAACGGGAAGAAACTTATGATTTTCTCTTAGTAATGATTACTCCTAGCAGTGTGACCATTCTTTGTAAAGCTACTGAACAGTACTGTACTGTGGTACTGTTTGTTTTACTAAACAGTGTGGTTCCTACTTTTTCATTTGTGGATCAAACCATGCAGTGTGACCATTCATCAGCTGGGAATCTACTGAGTAGTACCGTACTGTGGTACTGTTTGCTTTACTATATGGTCTGGCTCTAACTATTTCTTCTGTGGAGCAAATCATGCAGTGTGACCATTCTTTGGAAAGCCACTGAACATTACTGTACTGAGATACTGTTTGTTACACTATTCAGTGTGGGTGTTAATTCTCTGTGTGATTTTTATTAATAACACCAACAGACGTAATTTTTTTCAGAGAAATGGTGAACTGAGTTTCCATTTTATTTGCACTTAGTTTTTCTTAAGTATTCATAGACAAAGTTTGTTGCGTTGATATCGTTAATGGCGCCATTTTAAGATCCATTTCTAGAACGGTTTTATTAGTATTTAGTTGGCAAATAACACTACAACTACTCGCCAGGAAAACGTTCAAATTGACCAGGATAAAAATGAAAATAGTGGTTTTCAACTGACTGCCGCTTAACAAAAGTAAAGTGATTTCTCTCAGTTGTCAATAGCAAAAGATACATACATTTCAGTTTACTAATTAGAACACAAAGCAGTTCAGCACCAAGCGCGAGAGGCAGCTGGTTAGGATTGGGTTTATTAATCTCACCTCTGATTGGTTGAAAAAGTCGCGCGAGATGATTTAGCCAATCGCTTATCGGAGCAATGCAAAACCATAGTATTTGCGAAATTTCTTTTGAGACTGAAATACTAAACTTATTTGAAAAAATGAAAACAGCACCATAGTACAGTTATGTTCTGTGGCTTTCCAAAGAACGGTCACACTGCATGGTTTGATACACAGATGAAAAAGTTAGAACCACACTGTATAGTAAATCAAACAGTACCACAGTACAGTACTATTTAGTACCTTTACAAAGAATGGTCACACTGTATGGTTTGATCCACAAATGAAAAAGTTAGAACCACACTGTATAGTAAAACAAACAGTACCACAGTACAGTACTGTTCAGTAGCTTTACAAAGAACGGTCACACTGCATGGTTTGATCCACAAATGAAAAAGTTAGAACCACACTGTATAGTAAAACAAACAGTACCACAGTACATTTCTGTTTAGTAGCTTTACAAAGAACGGTCACACTGCATGGTTTGATCCACAAATGAAAAAGTTAGAACCACACTGTATAGTAAAACAAACAATACCACAGTACAGTACTGTTCAGTAGCTTTACAAAGAATGGTCACACTGCATGGTTTGATCCAGAGATGAAAAAGTTAGAACCACACTGTATAGTAAAACAAACAGTACTACAGTACAGTACTGTTCAGTAGCTTTACAAAGAACGGTCACACTGCATGGTTTGATCCACAGATGAAAAAGATAGAACCACACTGTATAGTAAAACAAACAGTACCACAGCACAGTACTGTTCAGTAGCTTTACAAAGAATGGTCACACTGCATGGTTTGATCCACAGATGAAAAAGTTAGAACCACACTGTATAGTAAAACAAACAGTACCACAGTACAGTACTGTTTGGTAGCTTTACAAAGAATGGTCACACTGCATGGTTTGATCCACAAATGAAAAAGTTAGAACCACACTATATAGTAAATCAAACAGTACCACAGTACAGTACTATTTAGTACCTTTACAAAGAATGGTCACACTGTATGGTTTGATCCACAGATGAAAAAGTTAGAACCACACTGTATAGTAAAACAAGCAGTACCACAGTACAGTACTGTTCAGTAGCTTTACAAAGAATGGTCACACTGTATGGTTTGATCCACGGATGAAAAAGTTAGAACCACACTGTATAGTACAACAAACAGTACCACAGTACAGTACTGTTCAGTAGCTTTCAAACGAATTGTTACTAACGGTACGGGACTACAGGTCTAATATCTTAAAAATATTGTTGAGGCCTTGCATTGGTTTAAGGTTAAACACATGTGTTTCTTTATGATTTGCGTAATTTGACCATAAAGACGCTATTTTTCGTTTTTTTTTCCCCTCGGAGAATGCATTTTTTTTAAAAAAAATTGTTATCCTGGAACATCCTGTAATTTGAGATTTTTTCTAAAATTAAAGCGTCTATTTTTGTTAAAATTGATCTTATTAACAAATTTTAAAACCTGTGCTTTGCGTCTCTATTCACGACAATCCTGGCGCAAAATTCAACATGGTTGAATCAACACCAAAATAACTGAAAGAAATGTGAAATCGTAATTACGCTTAGTTCCAACTTTGCTTACATCATGAAAATGAGAAAAAACTTCTAACGTGAGGTCTAATGACAAACGTGAGGTCTTATCTTTTGTCTGACTTATGGTGTAATCTCTCTGAGATGTAAATTCCTGTTCTGACCTCTGGCGTCTGTTTTATTGTGTTATCTCCATAAATGATCATTTATAGACTTAACATCTACCCAGCCTTCGACCGAGCAATCATCAGCTCTCCAAGACAATAGACAGAGGCCGCTGACTCAAAGAGAACAATGTGTATATTGTAGGGATAACAACCCTTCAATTTTCGGTATGACAGGCTGTACCATGATGTTGGAGTTAGTTTGCCATCATACAAATTTCTATATAAAATGCATATCCAACAGTTTGTAACAATCTCTGAAACTGTCTTTCATCAGACTAGAAATGGTATTACAAATTATCTCACGGATAGAAACATCTTTATTAAATTACGGCATTTGACATCGTAGCTGTCACGTTGACAAGCATCACGGACGGAGGGATCAGCAGTTTCAGAAGGCGCTCCATGTCAGATCGATTGAGATCAATTCTGTACAAAGAAACGCATGTTTCGTAGAACAACACCAAGAGAACTGGCAAACGTTTATTAAGTTGCATCTAAAGAAAGCAGTTTGGACTACGAACAACTGCCACAAGATAGAAACTTAACATTCAATGAATATCACAATTTGGACTTCTCGTGTGGTTTCCACGAAATAACTGGCCGTATAAGATTCTTTATGATACCGTATGACCCCGGGGTCAGCGTCTGAAATGCCAGAATTGTTCGACAAGGTGTCCATCATTAAGAAAATGGCTTAGAAACTGTCTCTGGCTACACCATTCAAATTCTATTAAAGTCAATATCTGTTACAATGCACAGCAGATTTTTTGGAAATAAAATCGATCCTAACTATTTCTATGAACGATTTTAAAAACTTTTGGTTCACTAATAGATATTTAATAGCCCGTTGATGGATATTAAAAGGGTCATGATTTCGTCGTGAATAGTACAACACAGGCCAGAGGGCGCGAATGGAATTCCTCTAAACAACAAGCTTTTTACGATGTTTTCTCAGTGATGGGGTTTGTGTTTTTTACGCGTAGTCTCTCTGAATACACTAATTATGCAATGGATCTTTGCAGTGTTATGTAGCTTTGTCCGTAGTAATGCACTGATAAAACAATTTCATGAGGCCAAGGACGTCTGTTGGAAAACTCCTCAAACTTAGAAATAGCATAAAATAAAGAAAACATACCGATGAGGAGAGCAATGGCCTAAACCGTGTCAAAATAAAGAGACCTTTTCCTTGGTTATAACAACGAGATGAACCCAATTGCAACAGAAAACGGAGGGAAAAAGTACCTTGCACATTACGTTTTGCTTTCCACAATTCAACTTCAACTAAAATTCACTGAAATATTTCAACAACCGATCTATATCCACTATTTGCAACACGGAGAGCTCAAAGAGAGACTTAGTTCTCTTAATTTCTAACACTGACTTTTTACAAATTAAGAATCAAGAAACGGATCACAGACTCGACAAACCCACGCTGTAATGACATCAAAAATGCCATTTTATTGAATGCAATTTGTTGATGTGAAGAGCATTTCTAATTTCTGATCTGGTCTCCTTCAAATGACAGATTCATTCATAAAAATAATGTTTGATAGCGAATTACAATTAAGTTTAGCGAGCGGGCTGCCCCGCTATTATATGTCTTCATTTAGTGCCTTACATGCACGTTTAAATTGAAAACTTTGGAAATAGGGTGATTACTTGTTCAGTATACACATCGCCAGGCGAGTGCTGTTAACTTTGCAATCTTTCTACAGACCCTGAAGGTGAAGTATTTATTTTCTTTTAGTTTCTAGCCAAGAAAAATTTGTTCGTATATGATCAATGTATTAAGGACCTTTACCGTGTTGGACTTCAATAGGTTACCAAAAAAAAAGCCATGAGGAAATTGATTTAACTAGAACAAAGACACATCCACTCCGATTTATATCAGAAGTACACAAAAAACATACATACGTTGAGTGTAATTCTTGATACATGTGATAAATTTTATTTACAGTGTTAATCGTACGGAGTTATGGCCGACATATGTCTTCAACTACTAGCAGAACTGGCCCAAATCAATAACGTGTAGTAAACAAACTTGCCGTTGTGATTTTTTCAATGAAAATCTCCATCTGGTTTAGACTTTAGTTAAATTTTAATGTCGGTGAAAAAAGGCGGTGACATGATTTTCTCTTGCTGAGATCAGTATTTAGGTAGTGAAGAGAAAAAATCAAAGGAAACTGCGAGTTTTATAAGCAACGTGTTCTGTTGTTAACCCCTGAGATCAAAATCTGAATTCTTCTAACTGATCTCAATACATCTTACATTACAACAGTGTGGAGATTTTGATGTTATATCAACAAAAACCTATACAAGTTTTCAGATTGCATATTCTCATGAGCTCTATGGTTGCCTTTGTAGTATTATGTTTAAGAGAAGATGCATGTTGGTCACTCTCAGGGAGTAAAGGGTTAAGAACTACCTGAACACAATCTTGTCATCAACAGCAAAATGAAATTCACCAGTCTTTTCAGTTTGTAGTCGCTTTGATTCCGGATTACCTCAGCTCCGCTTCTGAACGCCTACCGACTTATAAAACGCACGTACGAAAACATGACCATAGCTTTTACTATGTTCTTTCCACTCAGATTACTTTATATTCATGTCAGTCCTAATAGAGGAATCGAGTAACTGTTACGTTTATACCTTGCTCTTCAAATTTTCACAATGCAGCAATATTGTAATTTCACTCGTTAAATTACATTCAGTAACAGTTTTTCTAAGCCACATCGAAACCTATTTCGGTTTTAAGCTTTATTTTCTCGTTTTATTATCTGGGTATTGGCGAGAACATTACCAAGTGGGATGCATAACAATATGAAATGTAGCCTGAATTCTTTAAGCTACTCCGATCACCAGAAACAAAGTACTTACTAACGGCTCTTTCCCATATGTTGGCACTATAAATGAATTCATGGTACTGTATTGTTGGAGTTGTGAACTGCTTAGTAGAAGAGTGAAATTCTTCAGTCCACATATGGTGCATATTTAGAACACTTAGACACCCGAAGAACAGTATAAAAAATACCGAATTTAGATTTCTCCAGCCAGGGATGGATCACGGTGCTAAACACAAGCTCTCTCTGTTTTGCTGTGCTTACAAGCGAGGTATCTAGGACATTTCAATATCTTAGTGTTCACATGACGTGAGAGCAATTTTCCATGAGACATTTTTTAAAGTGTTTGTTTCAAGTGTACAGAAAATCTTTAGATGCCTCGAACGTGTGACTGAATTCTGTTTCTGGCTGGACTCGTTCTAAATTGCATACCGCGTTCTCTTGCGGTTGTCTGGCACCTTTTAATGTTTATTATGTTGCGGTTAGGGAAGGAAAACGTTCAAAAGGAATATCACGTAAAAATCATAATGCCGTTTCAACCATCAATGTGTCATTTTAAGCTATTTTTCTGAAATAAAACTAAACAACTTCAACGAGCTGAATCACTTAAGGGTAGGTTTTTCAAATTTGCATGGTAAAAACACTTAACAGTAATTACGGAATGCTATCAAGAGGCTAATAATCTCAGCAAGGCATAATTTTAATTTATAACACCGTACGGTTCCTTCTTAAACATTTTCATCATAAAAGAACACTGTTTCATCTTAGAAAGCTACAGATCCAAATCTTGGATCATAATCCGAGATATATAGTGACATTTGTACTCTTTCATGCATCTATTTAATAAATCGATAAAAGGCCACGTAGAAGGCAGACTAAACAGTGGTAGACAATGTATAAATGGCATGTTCTTAGCTGCACGAAAATGTTATAGGTTCATGTAAATCTAAGCGATTGGTTATATCTTAACTTATCATTAAACGTGCTCGAATTTCTACTAGTGATTTTAGAAATTTGTATTTCTTAGTCGAGATTTGTCCAACAGTAATGTTTTTCCCTACAAGGAATATTGACTCCACATGGCAGGAAATTGTGCAAATACAACATTGTTTACAGTTGTTTATCAATTTAATTAAGGTAATATTTTGCCCACAGGCGGTTCTTTCGCCCCTAATAACTGGACCCCGCCTTCTTCTCAAAACTTTCTGCCGCTTGAAGGAATCGTTCAGCGAAGTTAACGGTACGTTTAGGCAGGGTACAACAAGTGATTGCAAAAGACTGATGTATTTGCAAACTTGTGGTAGCTCGGGTATCACACTTCCGTACACACGCGTTTTTTACATTGTTGTAGTACCACAGGCGATTGTTATCAATTTGTTTATGGAGCAGCAATTATCAAACATCTGTAAATACAAAGTCTGAAACGACGGACATTTTACGAACTCTCCAAGGCAGAATAAGAAACTGAATATTCGTGGCGTTCATGATGAATTTCATGCACACAACCGCTGGGACCGAAAACCGCCGCTAACGTGAATTATTACAATGAGTGAAGATCCAAAGCAAGTGCAAACACTAACAAACCCAATTTAAAGAAAGCCGGTAAAGAACTTCAGAGATTTTTGTGGTGGTAGTTAGTAGTGCTCAAATTTGGTTGTGAATAATTTCGGGACGGCTGTATGTGGGGTAAATCCCAACAGTTGTCTGTCTCTATTTAGGAAACGCCGAAGCCATTGGCTTGTCTGTTTTTTTCCAACGCTTATTTCAGACGTAATTCAAACGTTCCTGTTATTTAAAACAACTTTAGGGTTTTGACTGACCAATTTAAGACTATAGGAAGATCAAATTCTCACTAACTGGCAGGGCTATGCCTTTTGTTGAGACTGCGGTGAATGTTTGAAGGCAGTTCGATTCTTCACTTCGTTGACCTCAGTGTGAACCGTG
Source organism: Ricordea florida (assembly GCA_949710005.1). Lineage (NCBI taxonomy): Eukaryota > Metazoa > Cnidaria > Anthozoa > Corallimorpharia > Ricordeidae > Ricordea > Ricordea florida. The sequence goes on along the minus strand of OX453278.1, from coordinate 29,312,456 downwards.
AGTTTCTGACTAACCAGGGTTCATGAGAGAAAATTTGGTTACGCAAACGAACATTTAGTAGGTTTTGAAAAACGTGAGTTTAGATGGAGATTGACTGAGAGTTAAAACACTTTTAAGGGTAAGAGTACCAGTTGTTTATCGCGACAATATTGCCTCTAATAAGGCAAGGAATCTCCAATACACATCCTTACCTCGCTCACTCAACTAGTTATGTCCAACGTAAACAACATCGACTTGAAGTTCCATGTAAAATTTTTTCTCGTCAAAACCCCAAACCAATGTGGACGAAGGCTCGACCAAAACTTAACGAGGTTCGACATTAAAACCTACACGAGTTCCGGCAACGCTTTGCGATGACCGATCTGGCAAATATCGACAACACAACACGGTACACAGAAAATGAAACAGACTTTTCCTGTTTATCGTCAATTTGTTCCTGACAAGACCTAGTTTCAATAGTGCTACAATTTTCAAAAGAGTTTATTTCATTGTTTATTTTTGCTTCATTACACATAAAAGGCTCAAATGGTCGATCAACAACGATCAAGAAAAAGTGGCAATCGCTACTAGATCGCGGCACCATCTTGAATGTACAAAAACTCTTACCGCTTAAATAAAGTTTTGAATGGGCTCATCAATACTTTTTAACACACATGTGTGGAACTTTTTATGAACTGCTTCATGATAAGAGTATCAGTCCCCGGAACATAGCAAATCTCTCTGTGAAAGATTCTGTCAATTTCACATAGGTTGGAGTCACGCTGGACATGCTGCACTTAGCATTCGTAACCGCAAGCAAAACTGTGATAGTGGAAGAGTTTTGGTACAATACACTCGGGTTGTGCAATCAGACGCCGTCTGCTTTACGTCCAAGAACAATTACATTTTCTTTATAGTAGTCAATTTTTAAGTTAAAAACAATATGGTTCTCAATTCTCCATCTGTGAAAATTACAAAGAGTGACCGTTTGCGTGCAAGTCACCTAACAGCTGTGTTTTTCCCTTGTATTTTCCAAAACGATCGTTAGCGACTTTTCAGTTCAGTTTTGTTCTTAAGTACAGTCGGGAGTAAATAGAATACCAACAGGATCCAAATTGCTTCAATTCAGTGCGCCTGCTTTGCCTTCTTGCTGTGCTGACTGTTGTCAACTCGTACCAGAGGACAAACCTCGATATCTGCAGAACTTCTTGGTCGCTAAAACCATCTGCTCCTTCCCCGAAACTGCGAGCAAAGGGTCCTTCTGAGGATAACAGCTTGGGAGTTTGAAATTCCTAATTTTAACGAGTTTTAATGTGAAGAGTCTTTCTAGAAATCAGGCTTTTTTATACCACTGACTGTTGTTTCAGGCTCCCCAGGAGTTCCAAAGCCCAAACGTGTTGCGGCCAACCCGTGCGGGAACTCCTTCGTGGCGAAGAGTGCCTTGTTTTTTCTTCAGCACTCTGCTTTTAAATAACCAACGGAAACTTCAGATCAGTACGATTGTACTAACCACAACTTCCCAAAACAAAGAGTAATTAAAGACGACTAAAGTTTTCAGTTGCAAAACAGAGAAATTAGATGGTAAAGAAATATTAATATTGCTTGTTTTGCTTAAGCGCAACCCACTAAACCAAGACAAAAGGAACGCATCTGTTCAACATTAACTGTGAATTGAAACTTTAAGGTACAAGGAACCCTAAAGGGAAGGTTGAACGCGTTGTAAAAGAACAGATTTGTTTTCAAGCATTGTGATCATACGAAACCCAACATTTAAGTACTGTAATTTAGAGGATTCGAGGGCATATTATGTTGTGATGACTTCAAGCGGTCTGAAGCGAACTCATTTGTTGAAGTACTTAGTACCGTTAAAGAAAGCAATTAAGACATAATTACTTTAACAGGAAATTCTAGAAATAAAGAGTTTCGTTGCAGGCAATTTACCGATCGTTTAAGATCACTGTCATTTGCTAAAATTTCGATGTAATATCTTCTTGTTGGTGTATTTACCTGCTGTGCTTCCACAGGCTTGGCATTACTGTTGCTGTTGCGTTGAGGGCTTTCTGTTTTTATGCTCGTCTCTTCAGTGGACCTGTTTGTTTCCTGGCCGATGGTTTCATCTTCAAGTTGATGCTCTAAATGATGAATATAACTCATGGCAAGTTTCAGTGTTTTGATCTTGGACAGTTTAGTGTCAGATGGAACGTTTGGAATATGTTTTCTTAGATCCTCGAATGCGGCGTTGATGTTTTGTGTCCGTCTCCGTTCCTTTCTGCTAGTCGTTGTTTTTGGTTTGGCTTTGCGTCTCCGGCAACCACTACCACCATCTTCAAGCTTAATTGTGGAAGACCGAACCTCTATAATGTCTGTCGTTTGAGTGTTGTGATCTTCCATTATCTGTAGTGCACCGACTTATCGATCTCAGTAGCGAGGATGCAGCGATAGAGACTGTCTGATCCCAGTAACGCCTGTCAGTATGGTAGTGTTTCAACTCCCACTGCAAACAAGTACATGAGCTCAGTGGAAGCTAGAGAGGATTCTGCTGAGAGATCGTAGGTCCAATTGTTTTGCTCAGCTCAGTCGGTGGTTGAAACAATCCCAGAATCCTGTCCGATTCGAGTTCACGTGCGTGTCTAAGGCGTAAAAATGGCGTTATATGTCTCTCGTCAACTTCCGTTCCGGGCCTTATCTGGCACGACCCCGCAATGACATATGTTTCAATTGTTCAGTTCTCTCACCAGTGTTTATTTTATAATTAGAAGTCTAACGTCCCATTTCAGTCCATGATCAGCCTGTTGTTGTCAAGACTAACCTTCGCAAATCAGCCACAGCCCCATGTTTGCGTCTTTCTGCTATAAATCTAAACCGCTGCCTACACGTACGTTCTGTTGTATACATGACATGGCTTGGACACATCTCATCGCTATCAACTGATAGTAGTAGAATGCATCAACTGCCCGAGTAACACGCATTATCGTCACCATTAGAAAACAGATTGCTATCTTAGCAATCCGCAAAGGAAATCATTGCAAACCTTTTCTATTGAAGGCGTGTTACCAGTAGCAAGATTTATTTCCTTTTTTGAAATTGTGCCCTGAATTAAATTGTTAAAATTTTGCTGGAAAAGGTTTTTTCTTGCAGAATTGAGCTCCGCAGAAGTGACCTGCCGGCCTGCACTAGAAATTTGAAATGACAAGGGTGCCGAGTACTGCAATCACTAAGAACTAAGCGGGCCAACAGAGATCGAAGTCAGAAAATTCTTGTGAAGAGGTTGGTCAAGTTCCCTGTTAGCAGATATCTTTTTTCACAGTTCCGCTCAGTGATGTTAAGAATAGAGACCTATGTTTTCAGTGGACTGGTCATGATACTGAAAAATGGGATCCTGTTCTCCATGTTCATCGTCAATGTGAAGCAGTCTTTTAAATTTTGGAAGATTCAAGTGATTGTCAGGTTGAGTTTCCTGGACTGGAATTTCCAGTTGGAAACATCTTTTCAACGCTTTGCATTCCTTTGTGGTCTTGTTCAAGCTCCTTGTGTTTTTGCTCTCGCATTGCGGCATAACTTGCGAAAGAGGTTCATATCTGCAATGGTGTGAATATGTAAACTTCGTAAGCTTGTAAGAAATGAGTTAAGAATGCGAAATATGGGGCGAGGCACGAACATGTTTTATTTCTACTTACATAGTTGTTAACACATTGAAGTACCATCTTTTAAACTTCTGAGGTATGCAATGCATATCGACCCTAACTGATTTGCCTAAAACAGAGATCATGATCATCAAGGAGTAAAGCTGTAAAAGGCTTGAAGGCCATTCTTGTCCACAGCGTGTTCAAAGCTACCGGCAGTCATCTAGGACAAGTGGCGCTGAAATTCAAAGAAACTCATTCCTATATTCGAGAGTTATTTAGAATGTACAAGCCACGTAGCACAACAAAAATGCACTTTTTTTAAAATAGTTCTACCGAATAAGCACCTTTCCATCCAGGGGTGGTACCGCTTAGACCACGTGTAATTGGTGCGCTGTAAAAATCTGCTAAACAGATGCCCAATAAAGCTTTCTGATAACCTCACGTACTGTGCGCGACCAAGAATCGCTCCCCTCTGTCATCTTGTTGCCGTTAATTCGTTTGTTTTTGACGTATACGAACAAACTCTTTCAGGGTGTCCATCATCACATGATAGGGCCGCTATTAAATTATATGTATTTGAATTTAAACATAAAATACTGTGACCTAAAACCTTAACTTTCTTGCGAAATCATACGTACTTATTTCGAGCTTGTCTGAAGTTTTTTTGCGATGGTATATGAAGCACAAAAGTTAGTGATAAATGGTATAAAGTAGTATCAATTACAGTAAAGTATTTAGTTCTGAGTCATCTGTGGATCGTATCCTGCAGAGTGACCAACAGTATTGTACTGTGGTACTGTTTGTATTACTCTACAGCCTCAGAGTGGTTGTAACTTTTCCATCCGTGGATCAAGCCACGCAGTGTGACCATTCTTTGGGAAACTACTGAACAGTACTGTACTGTGGTACTGTTTGTTTTACTATACAGTGTGGTTCTAAATTTTTCATCTGTGGATCAAGCCATGCAGTGTGACCGTTCTTTGTAAAGCTACTGAACAGTACTGTACTGTGGTACTGTTTGTTGAACTATGCAGTGTGGCTCTAACTTTTTCATCTGTGGATCAAACCATGCAGTGTGGCCATTCTTTGAAAATCTACTGAACAGTACTGTACTGTGGTACTGTTTGTTTTACTATACAGTGTGGTTCTAACTTTTTCATCTGTGGATCAAACCATGCAGTGTGGCCATTCTTTGAAAAGCTACTGAACAGTACTGTACTGTGGTACTGTTTGTTTTACTATACAGTGTGGTTCTAACTTTTTCATCTGTGGATCAAACCATGCAGTGTGGCCATTCTTTGAAAAGCTACTGAACAGTACTGTACTGTGGTACTGTATATTTCTCTAAATTTAATCTGGAGCTGTATTAAAATCACCTGTACAGTGTAAACATTGGACAGCTACTAAATAGTGAAATGAAATGCGTGCTTTACCCGGCATAAAAGTGTGGTTGTTCTTTTCTAATTAGTGAGGTTCAAACTGGACCGTGAAGTGAAGTTTCTACTAACAAGTTTTGAACATTTCATTCGCCCCCCACACACAAACACACACACACACACAGACACACACATACACACACACACACACACACACAATGCCAATGTACTGATTTCTGGCCAAACCGTCATTTCTTCTGCTCCTACCGAGAATAATTACTTTTGTCAGTCTTTCCTTCAACTGAAATCCTTTACACATGTAGTGGGCGTTTTTTGTGGGCTAAAACTTTGGATTGGAATTCAAAATATGGTATTAATCAAGTCAACACAACGACACTGACATAGTTTGGCATTAACGTTCAGTAAATACAAAACATATTTCTTTCTAAACAAAAATTAGCAACAGTTAAATTCTTTACAATACAATATTTACCCACAATGGCCAAGACTGCGATGTTTGACTCCATGGTTATCTTTGTGGCCGTTTTTTGTTTCCTTTAAAAAGTTTCTTAATAACGATTATATTCCCCAATTGTGTTTTTAAAAACGCAGGTTTAACAAAGCAGTTTGAATGAGTTCAACGTTTCAGTTCTGTTGTTGAAATTTTAGCCCTTGATCGTGTGGAAAGATGTCATTCAAAATGGAATTATTGCGGAAAAAATCGGAAGCTTTCTAATTAAATAATTTCCTCCACACCGCCCCCGCTAAAATAGCACACATGTTTCATGTTCACGAATAGTAATGTTGTTAACATATTACGTCTTTGGGGGAATTTACGAATTATAAACTTGGACAAGGTCAGTATGTTTTTAAATTGTTTGTTTTCTGCCTCGGGGGCAACAATCCAAGTGTTCCCCACCCATAACTAAATTAAATAGCAAATGAATTCAATGGTAGTGTTAGGATAAATAGTGTGTCCACTAGCATCAGTAACAGTCGCGAATGAAGTGGGGTGGGTAGGGGGTTGGTTTCAGTCCCTTTACAAAGATTTCGATATTTGAAAAAGGTATTAACTTAAATATTGCTAGGGCTATGATCAGTGCTGCGGTTTGCGCTACTTGAATTTGATGTTTGACAATTAATGTGATAAAAAAATTACGCAATTCGTGGAGGTTCAGGTTCCTCCGAGGTCTGCATATTAATTATGAGCAAGAGTCCTGATTACGAGAAAGCATAGTTGAAAACGCACGTGCAAAACAGCTTAAAAGGTTCTTAACATCTTTCGCAAAAAAAAACAAAACAAGCAGTTTAGGAAAAACACGTCGACGACATCGACCCAGACGATATCAAATAATATCGCTAATGAGCAACACAACTGCTCACGCATGGTTCTTTGCCATCTTTTTAATTAAGCAAGACAAAAACGTCAAACCGTGTGGTGACCATTTTTCCTTTTCTCCTGAAAATGGGTGTACATATAACGAAACACTGCCTTGAAAAATTCGGATTGAAATGGATGCGGTAGCAACTGAAACATTCAACAATTTGTCCAGACCAATTGAAAAAGAATGAACAAACCTGGCGCTAACATTACTAGAGGACAATAACTCTCCAACACCCCCTCCCCCAGCTCCCTGTTGGTCCTCTTGCATTTTTTGGAGCACCTGTGGCTAGATTTCCATATTACCCCGTGCCTAATTATTCAAGCGGTAGCCGCACGGCTTCGTCCTTCAAAAACAACACATTTTTACACATGTACATTTTCCTAGACGATACAGTTACAGCATACATAATGAGGAATGGGGAGGAGGGGGAGGGGGTAAGACATAAATTTAGCCGTAGCTATGTGGTGCCATAAGAAGTGTACTGCAGTCGGACTCCCAGTTTGGTCAACTACTTTCTCTTCTATCATACTCCGAGAAATCATTCAAAATTGGTCATCTTTTCCAGTTTTTAAAAGCGCGTGTACTTGGTAGGCCTTTCTCGATTATGCTAGGATTTTTTTCGGCATTTTTTGGGAAAACGAGCACTTTTTTTCGTTTTTTTATTCAAAAAGAATTGCTAGGATTTTCTGTCATTTTCATGACTATGATTCAGATTTCAGCACTCAGAAGGATAAATAATCCTAAAGTTTCACAATTTTGATAACTTAATTTCATTGTTTTCTGTCTGTTTCGACTGTTTGTGCGTTGTGTTATTTGTGTACTTGTGCTGTGTTACTTGTGTGTGTACACCAACGCAAAAAAAGGTATGGGTGGTCAGCGGGTAAGTCTTGCTTTTGCTCAGCAAAGATGGCGTCGGCCACGAACAGTTGCAAGATCACGGACCAGTTCCATCATCTATAGCAGGAGATCGATCACTACAGTCCACCTCCGGCCGGTAAATGCAAACGACGAGGAAACAGCGACACTGTGAAAGTGCCGTTACACGAGCGAGTACGACAGTTTCCTGATGAGAACCTCATTAGTAGAGAAGGAAAGCTGTTTTGCATTGCTTGAAGAGAGATCCTGTCGACGAAGAGAAGTGTTCTGAAAATACACGTCTTATCTAAAAACCACCAAGACGGGAAGCACAAGATGAAAAGATCCAAACTAAGGGAGCAGACCATAGCGGAAGCTTTCAAAAGAGAAGAAAGTTCTAAGTTAAAGATAGCACTTTGCCTGTGGAAGAATGTGCTTATCGACTCGAAGTTGTCAACGAGTTTTTGAAGGCGGTTTTTGAATGTGGGGGACCATTTCGAGATCCCAACCCTGAAAGAGTTCGGTGGCCTGTAGATTAGAATGTTTCGTAACAGTTGCAAGGCGAAGCTGTTATGGAAGGATCTAACGGGTAGAGCACCGAAGTCATACAGCGAAACTAGATGGTGGTCGAGGTGGGAGGTGTACCAGCAGTTGATGGTGCAATTTGGAGCCTTCTCGAAAGGTACATGGAAGAGGCAAAGGATGCAAAGGTTTGCCCGCAGATTCTTCCACAACTTTAAGAGATTCTTTCTGATCCACAGCAACACATGCTCTTGAAGTTTGAGCTTGCCGCTACTATAGATGTCGGCGAACATTTTGCGAAGGCCACGTATTTCCTGGAAGGGGATGGCCCTTTGATTTTTAACTGTTATGAGAAGGTGAGCGCAGTTAACCAAGCTTGTCAAGCTCCTCATTACCCGAACGTCCACGCAATGGCGACTGCAATTGCAAGAGAAGACCCCGGCCAGAATGTAGCAGCACTTGAACGGAGGGCGAAGGCTTGTGTTGAACCGGCAATTACATGGTTCCGGAGGAAGTTCAGTGTCGACCTGTATGATTTACTGATGGCGTTCAAAGCTGCCAGACTATTTTGCCCTGTTAGCGTCCAGTGGCTTAGGCCAACAGATGCATCCGTAGAGTCATTGAGGGCATTTCCTTTCTTGGATAGCGATGCTATCATCAACGGTCTCAAAGCCGAGCTACCTGTCTATTTAGCAGCTGCTGAAGATGTCAATGTACTGAATGAGGAGCAGAAAGTTGAATGGTGGCACAGGCAGGAGGAGCGACATCCTCGTTGGGCTACGGCGGTAAAGCAAGTCCTACTCATACAGCCTTCTTCTGCAGCCGCAGAAAGGGTGTTTTCAATCCTGAAAGTCTCATTCAATGAGCAGCAAGATTGTTCTCTCGTCGATTACATTCAAGCCAGTACACAATACAACAAGCGATAAGCGCTCGCAACTGCTTACAGTATACTGAAACGTAAACGTTTTATATGAGTTAGAAGTTGAACAGAATTGTGCTAGTTTAGGCTGTGTGTACCCAGCGCATGGTAGTGCTTCAAATATGACTGTTTAGTTGCTGTTGGCTGGAAAAGTTTTAATTCTGACCCCAAGTTTTATAAACAAACAATTATTAAGTATCACCTGTTGTTGATATGAGCATATAATGTAAGAGTTTGTACGTTTTGTTTGAAATAAAACAAAGCATTCTTTGGAATTCAAGTGGCATTTTTTAAAGAAATCAGGCATTATTTTAGCATTTTTTTGGCTTTATGCAAGAATTTCTAGTAGCATTAAATGCCAGTTTACTAGCATAATCGAGAAAGGCCTAGTACTTGGTGCTAAAATAGGTCTGTTTTTGTTGGTCTTCTCTGTAGAAAACCGCTGGAGCTTTGTCTTCAGCTGAAAAACTTGCTACAAGCGACAACAAGGCAACGAAGTGCGTCTGTACCCTAGCCAATGTAACTTAAAGAGTTACAATTCAAAGGTTGTTTGCATTTTCACTGCTTGTATGTGAGATAATCAAATTCGAGTGCAATTTGGAATAAATGAGCACAAGTAAATTTAATTTAAAGACTGAAAAAATTGCACGAGTCTGTAGGACGAGTGCAATTTGTGGTCTTACAAGTGCAATTTTCTGTACTTAATTTCTTCTTTCAGCACTGTTTACGTCCGTTAAGATATCTGCATGTATCAACTAGGAATTCAATCGGGGGGGGGGGGGGGGAGGGTTACTCCCATACATTACCTATACGGGTATGTGCCGCCCAACGAGGTCATGATTTTGAAGCTCCTGATTTAGAATTGGGTATAATAACGTTTTCTAGAACGGGGTATAATAACGCATGAAAGCTCCAGTTTTGTAGGCAGCCATTTGAAATTATTCAAGGACAGCTTGCTTTTAAAAAATACGGTTCAATGCGTTAGCAAGCAAACTGTTGTACTCTCACCCTATGTGTTAGCGTGCAGGGTGGGTTCGTATTTTGGCGCGAGCCGCGAGCGCTCACTCCACCATCTTAGATAAATAGGCGAGCGGAAGTCTTGAACGAGTCCATAATACACCCCCGGGCGATGGAGACAGGGCTATTTCAATTTACTAACTTTCTCGAACGGAGTATAAAAAATTGGGCCATTTCTAGAACGTGGTATCAGTTTTAGGGCGAATTCTAGAACGGGGTATTAAAAATTGGCCCATTTCTAGAACGGGATATCAATTTTAGGGGAATTTTTTTTAAAAACGGGGTGCCAATTTGGAGTCCTGGGCGGCACATACCCATCCAAAAAATACCCAAGTACCCCCCCCCCCCGGGGAATTCAATCCGTGTGAAAAATGCACGCGCGTTTTTGAGACGCGGACGGCAACCGGAAGTGAGCTGTTTCCCCTTTTATGTTGTCTTCATACAACTACATTTACATTGATTAGTACCTTTTCTCCATTAGAGATGATTACCATAAAAATCTGGGAGACACCACTGTCCTGGTACGTGAAATGTTCTCTTCCGGTTGCCGTCCGCGTCTCAAAAACGCGCGTGCTTAATTTCCCTTATCTTCAAACGAGGCCAGCGCGCGGCTAGCGTTCGGTTCGGTAGAAGCATGTGCAGTTGTCCTTCCATTTGAAAGTTAATTGATGGCGCGGCCTTGATGCGTGATCGGTACGTACTGGGGCGGCTGGGCTTGACGTTTCCTCTCTCTGGTGGGTGTGCTATTCCGTATTGGTGGTATTATATCTCTCAGTTAGTACGCGTGCTGTGATTGGTAAATTTAGCGGTCCGTACTTCACTATACGGCCCGTTAAATTCAAAAGTTTGTTTTGGTCGCCAAAATGTCTCCAGAGATATAATAAATATCTTACAAACCTCTTTTTCTCGGTCCGTACTATAAGTTACCATAAATCATAAATCCGAGCGGAAAAAACTCGGTCCGTAACTTACAGTACAGACCTCGAACTCGGTTAGTAAGAGGTATGAATACCCATAACTTTTTTTTCATTAGTAGATAGTAGTGTAATTTGCGTAGGTGTAATATAATGTTCACTTAGCGTCTGGATCATTGTCTTTCTCCCGCTGTGATTTTGAAGCCTGTCGTTTTCAATTCTTTAGTACTTTCTGAATCATTGTCTTTATTAAACCGATGAGTTTGTTAACATCAACAGCCCCGGACTTGAACCAGCCTTTTCTTGCTAGCAAGTCTGCCTTCAAACCGTTGTTTACGGCCAGATCAAAGAGAGCATTGTCTTGATTCATTTCCTCGGGTCTCTTCCTGGCAAAAAAATATGCAGACGGCGACAGGATCTCTTTCAGTTTCGTCGGTCCCAAACATTTTCGGCGGTACAGCCCGGACATCGCTCTGAGTCTGGCCTTATTCTAGTTTTCGTTTGTGTCTCACTGAACTCCAAATACTTCACTCCGTTTGCTGTTTTGTGAAGTCTCTCCGACACATATCAAGCTGTTTTTTTGCACCCACTGAGTCCAAAGTGAAGATTGTTGTCTAGCCAGAGCGTGTTTCACAGCCTCTTCGCATGAGCCCGGTTGACCTTGGGTTGACATCTGGGTTGACATGAGAAATTTCAGCCCAGTGTCCTTTTCCTGCCCATCATGAAAGTCGAATCAGCCATCAAACCACTCGACCCTGAACAGGCCGACACCGTACAGAGAACCGTAAACAGCGTACTTCAGAAGGCTAAACCACCAAAGCCCAACATCACTAAGGATATGAAAAACGCACTGAAGGGGCTCAAAGAGGACACTCCATCATGGTTCTACTGGCGGACAAAGGCTGTGCGAGCGTAGTACTCGATACTGACACGTAATGTCAGCACTGATCAATACAGTACCGTACCAACCCCTAAACAAAGATCCAACAGACCGCCTTTGTCGGAAAACCACAGAGTAGCTACTGGCACTAAATGCAGTGGGTACCTATCGGATAGCGAGTACAACAAGATAAAACCCAAACAGAAACAACCACCTAGGATATATGGGGTACGAAGAATCTACAAGACCAATGTACCTCTAATACCCATAGTGTCTTGCATTAATACCTTTGCTTATGACTTATCGAAATTCCTAGCAAAAATCTTATCTCCTCTCACCAGTACCTCCGACTTGACGGTAAAAAACTCCGGGGAATTCGCGTCCATCACCAGCAGATAAATCATCAGCAAAGACGAGGTCATGATATCCTTTGATGTAGAGTCACTTTTCACCAACGTCCCTATACAGGGAGCAGTACAAGCCGCATTACAGAGACTAAACAACGACCCGAGCCTGCCAGACCGTACAGCGCTCACGCCCACCAAGATTGCAGACCTCCAAAGATTCACCTTGAGATCCACCTATTTCAGGTATAACGGTTCTCTCTACGAACAACAGGAAGGTGCACGGATGGGAAGTCCTGTTTCCGCCGTCATTGCTGACCTTTACTTGGAGGTGTTTGAAAACCAAGCCATAGCATCCGCTCCTGTAAAACCAAGGATCTAGAAACGCTATGTAGATGACAATTTCACCATCATAAAACGTAACGACGTGGACAATTTGCTGGATCACCTCAACCAACAGCACCCCTCCATCCGCTTCACCATGGAAACTGAGAACGACAACAAGATCGCTTTCCTTGATTCACTAGTTACTAGGGAACCAGACGGCATACTCCACACCACCGTCTACAGGAAGCCCACGCACACCGACCAGTACCTAGCGTATGATTCACACCATCCACAATCAGTAAAACGCGGTATTGTTAAGTGCCCAAACGACCGGGCCAAACGTATCATCACTAAACCATCGGTAACAGCACAGGAGAAGAAACATCTATCGACAGTTCTCATCGCTAACGGTTATCACCCTTCTTTCTTGCAGAAAGTTACCAAAACCAAAAACGCAGCACCGAGAAAAGCAAACACAACAGATTTTAAGTCTACCGCGGTGTTGCCTTACATCAAAGGAGTCTCAGAGACCCTCCGCCGCAGCCTACAACAACCCGGGGGGGTACTCCCTTACAGGAGCCTAATGGGGATGTGCCGCTGGATGGGGTCGCATTTTCACAACTGCAGTGACTATAATGGGGTCGCATTTTCAATAGAGTTACAAGAATGGGGTCGCAAATTGTCGAATTTTGGGGGTAAATAGGGGATCAAAATGGGAAGATTCTCGGTTAAAAAGATCAGAAAGTTGTTTATTTAGGTGAAAGTAAAGCGTTCTTTATTCACTTTAAAAAATTGTGTCAGTTCATTTTTGGATGACCCGGCTTTTTAAAGGATTGACAAGGTAGATGTATAAGTAGAAAGCGACTAAGTTGGGATCGCAAAAATTACATTTTCCAAAAAGTGATTAAGATGGGGTCTATAATTGGCCAAAAAATAGACTAAAATGGGGTGGGGGCTCTGAGAGGCCAGCGGCACATACCCAGCAAACATTAACTCAAGTACCCCCCCCCCCCCCGGTACAACAACAAGGCATACGCTCCGTCTTCAAGTGTGACACGACACTACGATCCCGACTAGTCAGACCAAAAGATCCCGCTGACCCCAGCGTAGTCTAGATACCATGCGAAAGCGGTAAAGCCTATATCGGAGAAACGGGACGACCTATGCAAGAAAGAATAAAAGAACACGACATAGACATCCGCCTCGCTCGAATTCAAAACTCTGCCGTTTCAGAACACGCCAACGAAACCGGACACAAGCCGCTCGTTGTTGGCATACATTCACGGCTTGATCGGCCGTTGATTCCTAGGATCCTTTCCCGTTCGGGTCTTCGTTTGGCGTTCAAAGTACTCGAGATATTCTTTACCATCACTGTCAGTTTTTAAAACAATGTCTCCCCAGCGGAGTTTTTTTTGTTCCTTACATCCGCGAAGGCCAAAATGAATCATGTTGTTTAGCTACACAGCACTTAACAGAGCTTGCTGTGAACTTAATCCAAGCAACGTTTTGTCAAATAGAATCTCAATTTTGTCGTCCGTAAGAGCCTTTGTGGTTTTTCAGTTGGTCTGTTTCCAAGTCCATGTCGCTTGAGTTGCTTTTGTTTCGCTTTCAACGCCCCTCTTGTTTTTTTGAAGTCACTATCTTTGAAGATAGTTTTGCCGTAACTGGAGCGACTCAAATGACGTTCAACACCAGCCAAAATTCCGCGGAGAGATGACGATTAATAATATTTTCCAGTCTTGGTCCTAGCAGCTAAAACAAACTGGCTCAAGTAGCCGTGCAATTCAGTTGGAGGAATCTTCGATATTTCTCTGATTTCGTGGCGCTCTTCTACCAGAAAGTACGTTTTGACTAATTTTAAGTCGTAGGTCTTTTTTTAGTGTTTGCATTTTCTCCCCCCTCAATGAATTTTTCAACATGGATGTTCTTCAAGCTCGGAAAAAATATCGATGTGAAAATTTGGCGCGACGAAGATATGATTTTTTAGTAAAAGGAGAAATCCTGGTATTTCATCAGTATCTTAAACTGTTTTTGCTTGGATTGGAGAAATTTTCTGGTTTTGTCAAAGACCAAGTCACTGATTATGCTGGCAGAATAGCTCTTTTAATTTCTTCATATGCACGGTTCTAAGCGAGCTATACAAAGTCATTGCCGACATTGCACAGCGTGATGGAAATGTGTGTTACTCCTGTTTTAAGAGCACTAAATATAAATGTTTGAGATGCGAATTGCCTTTTTGCAATAAATGCTCAGTGTTTGAAGAAAACGAGGACGTTGAGTAAAAGCGTTGCATACCGCTGTGAGGCATTCGACAGGGACCTACAGAGAGCCACGCCGGGTCTAACGTTATCTGAGGAGCTGAATATCGGCAACTGCAAGTCCAATGGAGAAGCCAGGTAAAAAAATTCTACCACGATATTATAAGCATATTTATTTGCATTTTCGTTGTTTTTAGCATTTGATACAATATACGTATTTACGCGCATGCGCGCTCAAATAGACAGATGCACGGAAGAATTCAGTGTATTTGGTATTATTTGTGCCTATTGGAAGAAACAAAGGAAATTGTTTTGATTGTAGCTATTTTACTTTTGATATGAGACAAATTGAAAAAAGAAGAAACAACGACATTAGAATATCTTTAGAAAACATTTTATTGCATGTTTCAGGTCTTCAGGAACAAAATGAGACAATGATAAAATGGAGTCACAAGAAGACTCGGAGAAGAAGAAGAAGAAGAAGAAGAAGAAGGAGAACCGTCCAAAAAGAAGAAGAAGGCAGCGAAGCGTGGGCCCAGGGGTTTATGGAAACAAGATCTTGTTGACGATCTAGTTGATATAGTTATTACAAAAAGGGAACCCACTTTCTTGCCAATTTTGGGGAGATATTCCTGGTTCTTGATTTAATTCCATAGATCAGTGGACTGAAAAATGATTGAGTCATGCGAATTGCCGGGATGGCCTCAGCTAGCACAAACAAATTTATACTTGGAATCAACCATACCCATTAACATCACGGAAAAGAAATCAGTTTAAAGTTGTGGTATTCTTCACACGACTCAAGTTCACCAGGGGGCACTTGATTGGTATATGACACCCATCGACTGCTGACCAACAGCAAGAGAATTGCCACGCCTCCTCCATATCTAGGATTTTGCTTCTGAATTCTTCTTCTGATTTTGGCATGTGTTTTTCAACGGTATCTTCCCATTAACACTCCACCATTGCGGTTGTCACCTCATTGACAATGTATATATCCGACTATCCGCTCTCCGATTCCTGCCATCTCTGCTATAGTTAAATAGTAGTCACCTCTTGCAAGTCGATACAAACAAATTGCTGATCGAGCTTCAGGGGAGATAGGCTCTTCAGTGATGATGTCTTTTTCAATTGTGTTTCGAATGCGACCCAGAAGAAACGGAAATGTAGATCTAGATATCCTGGAAGTCTCTTTAAACCGTTTCACGCTGTAAGTGGACCATACGTTGGCAAGCCAACCAACATTCCGTTGGAAGCAGCAGCAAGACCACCTCAAGACCGCTGCTCCATTGTTGCTCGATAACAAAAACACGGTCCAGCATGCCACTCGGAGCAATAGCTGTCGTCTCTGATACACTGTTGTTAGAACTGTATGTAATGCGAGTCTTCTCTTACTATTTTTCGCAATTAATTGTCAAAGTATTTCGGCATTTCGCTAACAACTCCTAGCATTAACTAGCAGCGCATCGAGTGAATAGCATGGGACACGTGCTTATTCCCGTGTTTTAATGAAGTGTAACTTGTGAAATAGGATCGACGCAAGTTGGACGCTTGCTTCCACGCTGGAATGAAGTCGACTCTTTGTCGCAACTATTTTAAAATTATTCGACGCGACTTGGAGTCGACGTTTGCCCCAGGCAAACTCATTTCTATGATATAAAGGATTGCAGAGAAGAATCTCCTTCCCTCAGGGAAAGAAAAAAAACTGAGGAAAACATGCTGATCCACAGTTTATTATGATGTTAATGGCGCACATTCCAAAGCGGTGACTGTAGTTGACCACGCCCTGAGTGTGTGGGAGCGTTGAGTCACTTCTTCTTAGAATACGGAACATGAGCAGTCACGTAGCGGAAGAGAATGTTCAAATTCAAGCGGAAACACACCTCACATTAAAGCTCTTTGTAACACCGACCATAGACGGCAATGTTCCGACAATTTTTAAAAATGAACGGCATCGGAACAGAGGCAATGGAGCCCTTCAGATTGTTCCCTTACCCTCCATTACATCAAATCACAACTAATTATAGAAACGAAAATTTGGTTTTGATACTAATTTAAAGAAAACAGATCAGTTCATGTCAAGTTAACGCAACTATCGCAAACGTCTCAAGGAAATCTTCATAATATATGGTAAAATTGGCCACAGAAAACTGAATTGGTTACCGTGTAGCTGTAATGAAACTAGCGCTCCAACAACTGATAACACTACACAAAGTTACTTCGATTAGTAAATAAATTCTAAAGTTGCTGTGTTCCCAAATAACAAATCAAAAGCAACTTACGTTATGATAAACGGAATTTACTTGTATGACAAGAGGTGTTGTGATTCAACCGCATCTCAAGAGACTCAACATGTTTGGTTTATAAACATAGTACTCCATTAGAAGGCATGCTAACCGTGGGAAAGACGCCCCTGTTGAGAGAACATAACATGTATCCAGCTGAGAAAATAAGAGATAACACTTGTCAGACGATAATTCGACCGAAATGAAGTTCAGTTGGTAAAAACCTAAGAATGCTAGATCGGGTAAAATTTTGCTGTCTTTGACTACGACGGCTTGAAAAAAAAACATATGTTTGTTTGTAAAGGTCTTGTACTATTCATTATCTCCAGAAAGAATGAGAAAATTTTTTTTTGTACCCACAGAATATCTTAGTTGATAACTTGTGCCTGACTCAATGTAAAACCTTACCGTTTGAATCAGCACCGCCAAAGTCAGTTTGTGTCAAGTACAACAAATTTGGAAGTTTCGTGGAAACGCGACAGTAACTAAGATCAGCACTGTGATGTGAAAAAACTATTTTTAAGAAATTTATTCACAATGAGCGGGTTATTTTCTTTCTTCCTGCTATACGGCACCAAACAGTGTGTAAAGATTCCGAGTAGTGTTCTCTTCGAAACCTCAGGAAATTGGGGTGCAAAGTTTAACTTTGCTCTTTGCCCTTTCAGAGTTTGAAAACCCGCTATCTTTAGTAGGCAATTTGTTTACGGGATACGTGATTTCACCTTTTAAATTAAACTTCCAAGTTGAATTGAAATCTATTATTCCAAGACTGGATAAAAAGCACAGAAGGAACAAGAACTTTCATTATTATCCTTTTCAACTGAAACTTGCTTAATAGATAACTTCTTCGGAGAAAGTGCAAGGCTATTCCGAGGGAACTTTACTTTTAATTCGTAAGCAGCGCCGAAATCCCTGTGTTTTGGTGATCCCAACTCGCATCATATCCCTTCAGCAAGCTGAGCAACGACCCTGTTGTCTTTACCTCCAACAGAGCATGCGTGAAGATGTGAAGCGTGGGAAAAAAAGGACGTGAGTACCAGTTAGTGATGATGCTTCGTAAACACAGCAGTCATCAATGAACAACGCTGTCATCGAGTAAAACCAAACAAGGTAAAACAAAAACAGGAAATGCCGCCCTGTCGCTAACTTCTCCACGTTATTTTCACAGGAAATGTTAATCAATAAAAATTCACAGGAAAAGGTAAACGTGCGAAGATAAGTGAACTTCAAAAGTGTCGTATTGTTAAATCGGACGAAGACAACAGGCAAGTTTTGCCTTTTCAGAGGGTTTGCCTTCTTGTGAGAGAAATGAAAATGGTTATTTTTACCACTCTGCTCTCATGAGGGGACAGGCGAATAAAGCATGCCGATGATCTGATAAAGTACCCCCTTTTACGTTGAAACCTAACTCCAACGATCGTGCTTGGCTTGTCTAAAAACTTGTAGAAATTATTGCCAGATAATCTGTCACTGGGCCGCGCTGAGTAATCAATTCATTTGATGATCGCAGGTAGGACGATTTCAAGAATGCCACATAATGTACAGTATTAAACCCACTTCTTATAATGTTACCCAAATTGTGCAAAATTGTTTCAAGCAAAATGAACAATTCATTTCTCCCCTCATTTAAACATGGTCTTTCATTAAATCAATACATTATCGCTTTGCAGATGCAAGAAATGCTTTCTTCCTCAAAAAGGTTCTTTAGACTCATCGAGTTGTTTTTGGTTTACACTAAATATTTGCGTTGATTAAGGTTTGTTTTTCTGAGATGGTAAAGATATCGATATCCACGGTATATATAATGGGAGGGCCACATGCCATTTGAATTGATATCCGGCTTACTTTATCGCCTGATCATTTCGCCATCACAGTTTCATCAATGTCACCTCACCATACCCTAGAAAGTGACCTAGTTAATGTAGTCTACTGGCGCCAGAGATCTGCGATCACAAAAAAAACACTTTCACTTCACAAAAAGCCGGCTAATACATCTCCGTTTCGCTTATCATTTGTTTGTTGATCTCGAACTGTACGGTAAATTGGAAATACTGTATACTGTTTTTCAAAAAAGCTAGATGTCCGGTTTGCAAGGAGAAATTGTCCAAGAAAACGATGGCCTAAGATTACGTTCTTCTAATTCACTTTGCAACAATTCGTCACCGGACCCAGAGGGTTTCATCTCTTCTACAATCACCAAAACAAATTAGTTCGGGTTATCTCACATCTGACACTCCCCTCGGAAAAATGGTCTATTCTTGATCACTGCAGTTCTCTTTATTTCTCAAAACTGCCCACAGCTCTCTTATCCTACATTTTCAAGCGATTTCACTTCAAGCTTTAATCACAGCAGCCGTATTACGAAGTTTCTAATGTTCGGCCGTCAAGTAGGATTACTGGCGTCAGATCTGCAGAACTTCGACCACGTATGATAACTTATAAACATTTATCGCGTTAATTGATTTCAATACAATTAATAAGTGTTAATTGATCGAAAATGACAAAAAAACTTACGGACGTGAGAACCGTGGAATTCAGTTTTCAGTTCTTGCTACCGCAGGGCCATGGAATCTTGTTTGTTGATGGACTTAATATACTCCGATACGTTCCTGTATACGTTCAGTTTCCACGTAACCAACTCGGACAATAAACCTTGGCTCGTGAACCCATTTTAGTCCTTCTCTTGTGATGGACACCTGACAATATTTGTGTTACTGCTGAGAATGTGACCAATGATAGAGCTCACCGCTTGGTGGCGACGACATGGCGCTCTGTTAAAAGGTTTTAATTGATTGTTTGCTGAAGGTAGAATTCGTTTATGACTTCAACGTTGATGTTCTTTATATGCTGATGCGTGGCCTGCAAGTGAGCTTATTGCGATACGTGTGAACTGCAGAATACGATTTCACAAAAAGATGTCACACAAACAGCCTAGCCTCTCTAACAGGGCCCGCGCTTTCTCCATCGCCTCTCTTGTTGATGAAGGTAAGATTACGACACAAACACGTGAATAGTCGGTCGTAGTCATTTTTAGCAACATTTGCGTAAAATCTTTATATTTTGGCTGCAGACACGGACTTTACCAGTGACCTGCTTGATAATAAAATGCTCTCAAAGGAAAACTCAGAAAAATTTTCACCAGTGCACAAGAAGCTCAAAACTGCCAAACCAGAGATCCGTCTGGAAGGCAAGGAACTGTGGAATTGCTTCTATCGCCTTGGAACAGAGATGATAATCACAAAAACAGGAAGGTCAGTTACGTTAGTTTAACCAAACACTGCCACTTGCTCGCGCGTATTGTTCGGTAACTTGGTTAATTTTCGCCAGTACTAACTGCACTAGTCTACTGGAAATTCCAGGCCTGTCTCCTATCATCAAAGCCCGTTTAACTTTTGCTCCCCTAAAAGCTGCTTTTGTTATTTCAAGGCTTTGTTATGTCTAGTCTCTATACTCGGGCTTTTTTTGTCTTGAACGGAGTCGCTTTGCAATCGATATCCAAGATAACAGAAATTGATTCCAGCGGCAGGAAACTGTAGTTTCAAACTGAAGTTCTCCCGTTAAGACTTTCTAAAAGCATACTTTCAACCAGTCATTTGTTACTGTGGATATACCTTTGTAGTTTGCCGCGGCTGTTGAAATGAACTTCTTCCTGAAACGCCCGCAGTTTCCTGAATGTGCTATTTGCTAAAGACATCAGGGTCACAGCTAAACTATAACAGAACACCCCAAGACGAAAAATAAATAATAATAATAATAAAAAAAACCCGAACCAACAGAATATCCCTGAAAGACAACTAAAAGCCATTCTTATATTTTCTCGAGTTTTATCAGTCTTATTTATAGTAAACATGCTATTTTATTTATAGTAAATATGCCACATACCGGTTAAACCAGACCGCGCGCTGCGAAACGAGGGCAAAAATCCCGAAAGGTTTCTTACACAAAAAAAGGGAAAATTAGCCAGGAGGTAACAGTACTTAGACTGCAATTGTGACCTTTAGAACTGTTTATTGTTTCCCTATCTTCCTCACGACGAAACAAATCAATGGCTTGCTCATTTTAATTGGTCATTTTTAAGAGGTTTAATGATGGAGTTAGTGGATCAGTGTTAACGGCGTCTTCTCACAAAAGGTTTGAATGTCTCAACGAAGATTTAGAGCAGACAATCCCGTTTGCACAATCAGCACTGATGCCCGTGTAGTTTTACCTGCATTTTAGTGGTTCCTGTTTCTAGAAAGGCCGTATTTTTTACGGTAGTACACTTTTTTGGTACCATACTGTTCTTACCAGAGTCAAATCTGTTATAACATAGTATCGTAAAAGACGTAGCATGCTGTGAAACAAAGCAGTTTTGAAACTTTCCCAGTCTTGTTTACTATTTCACATATCACCAATTTCAGTGTTGCAACTTTCTGAACAGTATATAACATCTTGAAATGTGACAAATCCGCACCTGCAAAGTTGAAACACACTGTACAGTGACATTTTTTGTTGTATACAACGGCTCTACCTTTTTATGCCAGAACGACTCGGTGTTATTCAGAAGCCCCTCGTATACGATGCTTTTATAATCAGTCGATAAAACCTAGCAGTGTGACCATGACTGACGTCTACTTCTAACTTTTTATATCCTTTGATTTGAAACAGTTAGCGTGATCATTCAGTGTGGAACGCTACTCGGAACAGAATTGTGCTGTGCTATTACACAAAGTGGTCCTAATTTTCTCATTTGTAACGAAAAATCTGCAGTTTGACAACCATTTGAAAAGCTACTCAACAGTACTTTACTGTTGTACTGTTTGTTTCACTATACATCAGTGTAGTCTAACTTTCCGCGGCATCCTTGTGTCAAAGCATGTAGTGTGACCATTCTTTAGAAAGCTACTGAACAGTACTGTGTCGTGGCACTGTTTGTTTTACTCATACGCAGTGGTTCTAACGTTTACATCAGTGGATGAAACCATGTAGTGTGACAATTCTTTGGAAAGCCACAGAACAGGGCATTACTGTGGTATTGTTTGTTTCCTCTGCAACCTGGTTCTCAATCCAAGCTAGAAGTTTTTCTCAGTAAATGAAACAAGATTGTGGCTTTATTCATGAGCGCGTGACTTGAACTGTGCTTTTATTCAGTTTGACCAAGAGAGAGGTTAAACTAGGAAGTCTATAGCAAATAAAATGTGTTTCTGCCTTCTTAGTCTTATTCTGTGATATTCCGTTTTTAGAACAAAAAGCTGCTCTGCCCACCCGAAATACATTAACACTTTCATACAACTCACTGATGACAACTCTTTTACTTGACTCCTACTTATAACAAATTAAAACTAAACCATGAAACCGAAGAGAAAGAACAAGGCTGAGAATCACTACATCGCAGAGTTGCTAGCAGAATTGATTAGAATCAATCGTTGTTTGCGTACTTTATGAATCATCGAAATAATATAACACTTTTCGCAAACTGCATATAAGCGGTTTTTTCTTTGTTCTTTAAGCTCCGCTATGCTTCTCATGCAGTTTTCACTTAAGTGTAAAACAATCTGCCCGGCTTTTAGCGAGGGATTTAAGCAATGATATTCTTACTAACGTTCCTCAGAATCAAGCCCTGTGGTAGATCGTTTTAGAGCCTAGTAAGAAAAGGGTGCAGGGCTGATGTTGTTGGAAAAACTCTTCAAAATTGTTTTCATGAAATATTTGTTTTTCTTTTATGCAATAAAAGAGCTCGGTAACGCTTTAAAACATGAAGTTTTATATTTGTAGTATTGTAATAATGCTTACCATTGTAAAAAAGACACTGGGACGCTCTCGTGACAGAAAAACCGCAAATGTCAAATCATGATGTATTTAATAACGCCGATAACGAATCGAAAGTTAGAGGAAAACATGTTATCTCGAGGCTTTTACCGCTAGCTTGATCTGCGGGTGATAAAATTAATTTTGCTCTCACTTATTTTTACCGCAGGAAGGCGAGATTCTTTTATGCCCTTGAAAAAATTTATTTCCTTCGCAGACGTATGTTCCCAACTTTACGTGTATCGTTTGCCAACTTGGACCCAGACTCCACCTACGCTGTCATGTTGGACATCGTTCCCGAAGACACGAAGAGACATCGGTATTCGTACGCCGACTCGGCCTGGTTCGTGGCTGGAGAAGCAGACCTCGTTCCACCAATGGTGAGCTTTATTCATCCAGACTCGCCATTCACAGGCCACCAACTTCTCCGTCAAATCCTGTCCTTTGAGAAAGTCAAGCTAACCAACAATCGATCGGACAAGCGGGGTAATGTAAGTCTGTAAAATCAATATTTACTGTTCGGTTGATAACAGCTTAATGCATGACTTCCTTATTTCACAGGTAACTGTCTCGGTGATCGGTGATAAGAAGGACGGATTCTTTTTTTCCGGTTTCTATTTCTGAACACTTTGCGTCATTTCAGTAAGCAGTACTACAAATGGTCACATCATAATTATTCACTGTAAATGGCTTTTAGGGCCATTACAACACTCATAGTAATTTCCGCCAAGGAATATCCGTTTCAAAATCAAATTTAGCACGTCCTAAAACCATCAAATTAAATTACGGTTCTGACCCATAATCCACTTTCCGTTATGATTAGATAGGAAAACTTGGGGTTTGTCCAATTTAGAAATTCTTGTTTTTGAAGCCACTTTGCGGTGAAAAGGCAGGTGGTAAATACGGTGACAGCTCAGTCAAAGAGCCTTTCAAAGGTTTGCCGACACTTGCCAACATCGTAGACACAACTTTGGCTCAAGAACTTCTCTAATGTCGCGATAAAAAGCCAGCTCTAAACAAGACTTTGGCGCATGCACGCATTTCACAGTAAATGCTCATTTGTCCCGGCTTCGGGTGTAAAACATGAACTTATATACTTGCATATATCAACAGCAATGTTCTATGTTTCAGCGTATTATTACTTCTTTCAACTTTCATCGCACCTGTTCCCAACTTTCCCTCTGTGTTCGTGTTGCTGTGTTTACCTTGTCAACTCTTTATGAGAGTAAAACGATCCGATGTTTAGAGTAATGTTGATAAAGCTATTTAGTACACAAGATAACGCGTCTTACCTTTCTTTCCGACTAACAAACGCCTTCGCGTTCATTCGCACCTGTTCTGACAAAGACAACGGCATCTCGGACAAGGCATTCTCTAAAACCGTCACATGAACATATTCCAATAACGCAAAATCAGTTGAAGGTCTTTGTTTTAGTATTCAGCGTTCGATATTTTATAATCACAAATGTATTACAAAGGGGGCCAGAATCGCTCGCAGACTTTTTTAAAAAGGTAAAAAAAATAAAAATAAAAAAATAGAAACAACAAAATGGTACTTTATTTCTCTCTTTTTCAGTTCTGTCCGCGGCTTGTTCCGTTGTCTACAAGTTTGTTCTGTTGAAAGGTCGATACGAGTTTGAAATAAATGACAAACGCGACAACCGTATAGTCGTTTCGGCACTTTTCATCAAAGGTTAACTGGGTTGCATCTCTGACAAGCTAAATTGTCACAGAAAGGTTTCTTTGCAAGAATGGCCAATTTATTAACTATTTATGAAGGAATAAAAGCTTTTTTAAATTATGAAAGAATTGTCAAATGGTAAAATTGCCTTAATATATTTGCAGAATTGGACGATCCGTCTGAACCACAGCGATCATTGAATGATGCCAAAAGACTGCTTAAATGTCTGAAATTGAAAAATTTATTTCAAAACAACCATCGCCAGTCCTTGCGACAAGAAGAGGAGAGAAAACTTTCGACCATGAATTTGATAGCTGCGTCGCGAAACCTTTTATAACTCTCCATTGTTTTTCGTAAACTCGGGAATTAAAGTTATAAGATCGATTTCTTCCACGTTTCACGCATGATTGTCTCGTAGAAAGCTCTTTATTTAGTTTACTTCTGCTGGCCGCTTTCTATAGCTTTATTTAGCTTAAAATAAACTTAAATTCAACTCGAAGGTTTGTTAACTACACGTTTTCTTTTTTCCCTGTGGCCATTTTAACATGTCAGGTATAGAAGACAAGCTTTCGACATTCGGCTTAGACTTTGAGGACTAAACTGACTGTGCACGAGATAAGAGAACCTTACTTTTGTTTTAGCCACTTAGCTACAATTATTGACCATCAGAAAAAAATGTCAAAATTGGGGGATACTTTCTGAAAATATTTATGGTCTCCCTGACAATTTGATCTTTTGTCGTTGGAAAAAGTACAAATCAATCAACGGCAATCAATATCAAATTCCGCTCGGAACGGCAAAGAGCACGAAACGGGAGACAAAACGTAAGCCGTATACAGCGAAAACGGCGTTGAAATTTCCGCTATATTCCCATTTTCAATGCATGGAGCATTGTGCGCATACCCGTTCTAACAAAACATTAAAAACAAGTGTAAAGCGTTGGTCAAGCGTGTTAAGTGCATCCTCAGTTGGTGTTGTGGTTTTTACAACTTTTCGAACTTGCCAATTGTAAAGATTGTATTCACTAAAAATTTCTACTAGCTAAGGCCTGGCTCAGACACCATCAATCACAGTGTGCATTGCAAGGGGCGAACCTTATGCGTGGAACCGAGTACATGAAAAGTTTGGGTGCCGAATTAACTTTTAGTTTGAGACTGTTTCGCCTTAATTCCTTCTTGTTGGGGTTGAAACTGGAAATTGACTATGGGTTGTATGGCTTCGACTCGTACTCCGAACTCTGTGCCTAACCTGCTGCACAAATAATTGTAGCGTAGTTTGCAAGCATTTTTTCTGAGAAGAAAAAAAAGCATTAGTTAATTAATTACAATCAAACTTTACAAAGGTCGATCACAACACCGGGGTCTACGTCCTACTCTTTCCTAACAATGTCAGTGTGGGATCTTTTAATGTCTCACATGCACAACAGTACTGTGAGACGGGGCCTACGGTTTTTCTTCCTTATCCGAGAAGACTAAAATATCTAACCATTTGCAGATGTCATAACAAAGGCAGCACATCCTCCTCAGTTATTTTAAGACTCTGAGCGTTGGTCCGGCCGAGGTTTGAACTCACGACCACACGCTCAACAGACCAACTGAGCATTACCAGAAATCATGGACATTTCGAGCCCGTAATAGTTATCAGCGGTATTTCCTCGAAACAAAACAATCCAATATGGCGGATGTTGCAACTCGATCGGGGAAGAAGCGCGTATCTTACGATGTACTCCACAATTTAAGCACCGTAGATTTATTGTATGACAAAGAAAAGAAAAGAAGGAAGTTTCGAGTTAAATCTATGGGTTTTTATGAGGCGGAACGTGTGGTGGCGAGCCGAAAGGACTCAGAGGTAAGAATTATATTGTGACAGTATGTTATATATCCGTTGTCTTGACTTGTAGGAGTTAATATTTTTTTAGTCAGAAATTTATTTAGTGTTACAATCTTTAAGGGATCCATATATCTTGTAAAGTGGAGGGGCTATAGCTCTTTTGAGAATACGTGGGAGCCCGAAGGACACCTTTCTCAGTCTTTGTTGAGGTAAATGTTTACATACATCTTGGGGTATTGCATTATTTGTTTAAACTGTTCCTTTTAACTAGGGATTTAAAAAGGAAGACTTTAATTCTTTGCTCTGTTATCATTTACAAGCTTATGATGTATTTTAGAATGCAAAACAGAATACTTTGATTAAACATCAAAACTACCTCCAAATTTCATTTTACAGATAAAATCATGTTCCTGTATTACAGTTAGCTCTATGTCCTATTGCATAGTAAAGTCCTTTATAAACATTATATTGCAGGTACTTTGAGTCTCCAAAGCCTGGGAAAGAGATAATAGAAGAGTGTGTGGACAGGATGCATATTTCAATATTGGATGCCCTCAGACACAGAGGACCAGAGCAGAGATTTACTTTAGAATTTCGGCACGATGTCTACAAATTTTTATTTTATGGGAAAGGGGAAGAGGCAAAAGAGAAGAATTGGGGTTTATTTTATGAAAGTGATTTTAGTAAATGTAAACTACCTCCTTACTGGAACAGCATTTATGACAAACATGGGGATGGGGTTAAAATTAGGTTCCCTCTTAAAATGAGAAAATTCCTACAACTTTCTCCAAAGACATATCAGAGTATAGGTGGGATCATTGTTGAGTCCCAGAGAGCTTATGTTGAGAAGATATCAATCAAGTTTGTTAAAGTCCCTTCATCATGCAATTAGCACAGTCAAATAATGTACTATGTAGAGCTCCCTAAATGTACACTTATTTACGGTTTTTCTTCCCTGCATTATTTTTCATCCATGCCCATGAATTTCACCAGTCAGAAGGGATTTTAACATGCCTGATGTTGAATCATTTCAATGTGTTAATTATGCCAGTGTTACCAGGATCAATAAGAAAGGATTGCATAAATTAGAAAAATTTAAATTCGAATCTTAAGCACACTTTATAAAATGTATTATGAGTGAAAAGGGCATATTTCTCTACGATTTGCCCTACTGTACAACAGGGTGACATTATTAGCAGATTGCTTATGGAAGTACTGGTATGGTATTAATGGACACCTTTTATAGCAATGTAATATTTACCTGGTAACACTGGTCACCTTTGGGACTCGAAGGCTTCAGTTTTTACCATATGCATTCTCAATTAGGTGAATGAGCTCCTGCTTTTTCAGTTTGTACAGGCCTTTTGTATTCAGGCCTTTTTCTCTTACTACATCTTTTAGTTGTTTGATTGTTAGCTTGTACAAGTCGTCTTTGGAATTGAGGTCAAGCATATCTTGATCCTCAGTGGGAGTTGATATTTTGGATTCTGACCTTTTCTTCATCCTTATTTCACTGATGTCATGCCCCCAGTACTCTAGCTTCCTTTTAACATATTTTCCTTTCTCCCTTTCATGGTGCCTGAGGTCCCACTGTCTACTTTCTGTCAGGAGAATGTCCTTGGCAGCATCCCATTTGTTGGATTTTTGAAAGAAAATCCTCTTAGCATCATCATTATTTTTTTCCACTCCTTGACCAGTGAATTTTTTCAGACAGCCATGTCTCTGAACAAAAAAAGGAAGGTGGTAGGGAATGAGGTGCATGTAAGGGGTGACTCTAGGTCTGGTGTACCCTGGGCGTGCACCTCGCAGGGAACAGAAAAGGTCAATCCATGCTTTGGCTTTATCAAATATGTCTCTGCCAGCATCTGTAGTTAAGTTGAAATCAGCTATCATACTGTACAAACTGCCAAAATCATCCCATATTTTTTGTACCGTTTCACATGTTTCTGGATATAAGAATGTGTGAAGCCTTGATGATAGTTCACTCAGCAGCTTTTTCTTCTGAGTACCTAAAAGGCTTGTAAATTCTTTAATGTGGCTTTCAGAGCCATCAGGATTTCTTTTGTTCCACACAGAAAAAGAAATTCCTAAGTCATTAATGGCCTGGACAAGATTTTTGAGATGAGCCCCTTTGATTTGTCCCCTGGGTTTATCAAAATGTTCAACTGCATCTCTCTCCAATACTTCATCTATTACATTCTGCAGCAGTTTGTCTGTTATTCGTAGGAGTAAATGGAGTTCATCAGGGATTACATTTGATATTGGAATGTCAAACAGAGGATGATGAATGCAGCCACAGTTGTCCTTTGAGTGAGAGAGTCGTTTTATCTGCTCCACGGTGCGCCTCATAGGGTCCTCATTGTAATAATTCATGGGCCTGCTGGTGTCCCATCTTTCGTCCTTGTGTATTTTGCACCACAAGCAGGCATAGTCAGCAGTTGCTGAATTTAAGCCTAGGATCATGAGAAGGAACTTCAAATCCCCACCAAGAAAGAATTCAAGTTCCACGTCTTGTCCATCAATTGATATAAAACTCTTCTGAATTAGATTATTCACTTCCTCAAAAAATGGGGAAAGTGATGTTTTTAGAGTTTCATATTTTTCTGGACCATTGATGATGGCCACAGTTCTGTTGTGCTTTGGTGACATGACATTCTCATGTAGTTGGAGCAGTGTAAAGGACATCATCATGAAGTTAGTTGTCCTTGACATACGGGCCCCATCTCCACTTAATTTCACCTGAATCTTCTGTTCTTTAAGTTCAGGTGCCTTGTTGAGAAGTTCCTTAACATGATCCTGTAGTGTAGAAGTAAAATTTAAGGCTGCTCCTGGATAAATACCAGGGGCTCTCTCAATATGATAGGTTTTGTTTAAATTGCTTCTTGCTTGCTTTATAAGGTATGACTTTGGCAAGCCATCAATTACCATGGAGAGTTCATGATAAACTTCATCTCCCATGCAAAATTTGTCCATTAAAAACAAAACCTGTTCTATTTTGTCTTTTTCCTCTTGTGGCAAGTCTTCATACTTTCCAATGTTGGGAGTTTCATTGTAGTTTAATTGGTGGGTGGAGCCATGTTTGTCCTGTAATTCAATGTTTTTAACCTCTAGCCCAAAGCTTTTACAGAACCATAAAGCACACTGAGCCTTGCTTTTAAGATGATAAAGTTTCCTCCCCTTCTGCTTGCTGCCTAATTCATGAAATGGTTTTCCCGTGCATTTCAAAGACTCTTTCTCCTCAATAATCTCCAAATATTCTGCCAGTTCTTTGTTGACTTGTTGTAGGTCGGAAATTTCTTCTACTAGCTTATCTACTTCAATTTTCATCTCATCATATATTCTTTTCTTCTCCTTTTCCAAGTCAGTGTACCTTTCCTGCCACATTTCTAGTTCTTTTTCATATTTTACGACTTTAGCTTCTAGTGATTCTACCGACTCTGTTTCGGTCCTTCTGATAGATAACTTGTATACATTGTTGTCAAGCTGCTGGCGCTTTCTTCCTTGTGTTTTTCTGTAGGTATTTTTAACTGTGGCAGCTTTCTTTCGTAAGAGCTCTTCTATGCGATTACATTCTCTGGAGATCCTTAACCATCCATCAACAATAGTGGCGTTAAGTAAGTCGATGTAGGTTAACTCTACAGAGGCTTCACCTAAAATTTCACTCCACAAACGTAAAAGTGGCCATGGTATAGCCACACAAAATAGGAATTCATACTGTTGAAAGCTCTGCTGTGTGACATAATGAAGAGGGAATTCTGTACTCAGCTTTAATTTCCACTGCAAATTTCGTTTTTTGTAAGAATCGAGAACCTCACTCATTTTAATTGAAGATTGGTTTATTATCAGAACGTGAATGTTTGCATTTCCCGCGAATTTACTTCCATTAAAACCAAGCCTGGATTACTGATCAGGGGGTCTGGGAGCCTAAATTTCCCATCAAACATCACTGACTTTCACAACAAACAAGATGGCGATTGCAAAACGAAGTTGGGGAATCAACTTTTTTACTTGCCTCTCTTCAACCGAAATGGTGCATTTAAATATGGCGTCCACTCACCAGACAAGCAATTGAATTATCAGGGATTTTAAGACGTGTTTGGAAGTATTTTGGCGTGGCTGATTTGTACGTTTTCTATGGCTTTTAAAGACATCAGACATCGTAGAACTT
The DNA here is from genome assembly GCA_949710005.1 of Ricordea florida. Classification (NCBI taxonomy): domain Eukaryota; kingdom Metazoa; phylum Cnidaria; class Anthozoa; order Corallimorpharia; family Ricordeidae; genus Ricordea; species Ricordea florida. Next base: position 29,282,303 of record OX453278.1, on the reverse strand, counting down.
GTCTTGAGTCGCGCAAATTGATTTTTTCGAAGGACAATCTTGTGAGAGACCATCTGTTTGGCGTGCCCTGAGGAACTTTTAAAGGAATGTATGGGGAAAAGTGGCAGCCGAAGTGATCAACCCGGGAAGTAAGTAAACTTTTATCTCACTAGTTGTCTTTGAGCGAAATACGTAGCTTACACAGCACTACGTTTATTTCGAGGCCCGCAAAGTAGATCCAAAAGCTCATAACTGTTCTATTCGGCAAAAATCTCATTTTTCCATACATTTCCTTTGGCGATTTCGCCGCCATTATAACCCTGGAACGCATGCGCGGCCACCATATTGTCCATGATTTCTGGCAATGATAACCGGGCGGCGTTTGAATATTGACGAGTTTTTCTGGGCTTTCCTTTTTAGCAGGGGAAATGGTTGAAGTATAATTATCAAGACACGTACTTTTGATTATATCGGGTGCTCCAAATTCGAATTTTATAGTTTGGCTCATGAAAAGTACGTTCTATGAGCCTGGACTTTTACAACTGAACAATTTCTTGTGTCCGATATTGTAAGAACTTGAGCGAATGACGCTTATTAGCTTTCACCCGGGTTTGCAAAAAATAAAAAAAAAAATACGTCTCGTTTAGTTGGGAGATAAATGTCTGAATTTTAGCCTGGGTTGAAACAAATCGAAGACGTTTATTGTATATTCAAGTTGTTGAAGAAATATATCTTTCATATTGATTTAAAACGGAGTTGGACGCGACCTAATAAGAGCTCTTTATTAACCCCCAAACGACGCAGGTTGAAATGTAAATTATGCAGTCAATACCGAAAAAGCATTAAGTAAACCACGACTTCGATTCTCAAAATAAAATTCAACCTGTATTATTTTTTATTATGAATTTTCAAGTTCGTAGGGTAGACACCTGGTTTGTTTTAAAGAATACATTAGCCGAATGAAGCCTCGATAATAAACCAATTTCTTTTATTCTTCAACATGACACATTCAGTAAAATTATGTATGTCTTCACTTCATCGTGTCGTGTACACGTGCACCTTACTTGTCTGTATGTGCGGGGGGCTGCTAAAATCCTTTCGCTTGTGTTCCATAGAAATTTAAAACCGTTCGGTTCTTTTCATTTTTGGAGTCAAGCATTGTGGTAAAACGTTTCAACCTTAAAGCTAAGCTCTCTATGCATTAAGTTGAACTTTCTGCACTTCCCCCTTACCAGGGCAAATATTGAATGGTACAATGCAACTTTTACTAGGTGCACAAATTTGCTTGTAGCTTCAGTTTTATTGCAGGAGTTAAACCTTGAGTTTTTCCAGTTCGATTTTAAATTTGAACCACTTCGCTTGTTGAGTGAAAACTCGAATCAAGTAAGACATTTAACGGTTTAACTTTGGACCCTTTTTCCCAATTGCTTCAGTTCTTGGGGCTTGTGATGCGGTTCTAACAGTTACCCTTAGTCATAGCAAGTAGACAGATAGATAGGCAAACAGGTAAACGTTCAGATAGACAAGCAAACAGAGAGGCAGGCAAAGGGCCAAACAAGCAGATTGACAGACAGAACTGAGAAAGATGGACAGAAACGGTTCCACTTTACTTTTTATTACTTATGCGCATGATTCGGACTCCAGTTGATATGTGAACAACGCTAACAACTCTTTTTCCCTATTCTATAGATTATTTTGAATTCGATGCACAAGTATCAGCCGAGAATACACTTGCTTAAAGACCCACAGATGCCACTGAACAAAACAGATTTCTCAAAGGCAGAAACCTTTTTCTTTCCAGAAACAAGATTCATAGCCGTCACATCGTATCAAAATCATCTGGTGAGTAAAAGAGTAAAAGTGCTCTCCGGACATACTTGCTAATAACACTCATAATAACACAAGGAAAGAGACTACCGATAATCGAGATACCATTTCGGTTTAACTTTTGACACGTGACCACACATCAACCAATAACGGGTCATTCTACTCGCTTAGAGTTCCATCAACAATTCAACCGCCTTTTCCCGAATGTACGCCTTGAGATAACTGATCTACTCGGCCAGTTACCGCTCCTCGTAAATTGCACTGTCCAGGTATTTGCTGTGGTGTTTTCACTACAGTGTATCTTCTAATAGCGTTAATATTGGAGTAAAAGGAACTTAGAGCAACTTCTTAGAAACCGACTCAACTGTGGGGTGACGTTCAAACTGTGTTACCTCTGGGAAACAAAGAAATGGGTCGATCAAACGAGTTGATAAGTTAAGTTATTTACCTGGTATAATTAACAAAAACGTAAATATTCCTAAAGCCACTACTCAAGAAGATTGAAGAGAATAATTGTTTTAGTATATACCAATGAGGCAACCTCAACAGGGAGCTCAAATAAACAAGACGACAACGCTGAGCTAGGATAACACAACCGGCAAAAAAAAATTAACTGTTGAAGTGTAATTCTCAAATTAATGAATAATTCATAACGTTATTAGCCAATTGGAGTGTCCCATTTTGGTCAGGTGCATGTATCTTGATACCCAGTGAAAATACAGATCAAGCAACGCCTGAGTTAGTTCAAAACCTGATCAAGACACTGATCAAGACGCTGAAACAGACACTGATCAAGACAGTCGAATTTTAATGAATCTTTACCCTAAGAATACTAATTCCCGCTGAGATCATCACAGTATTACAACATACAACATACTATTCCATTCTAACATTGATGGTGCAAGTTTCAAATTTTCTTATCTGGAAAACAACATCCTCCATTTAAAGACAAAAATTCCACTTCTTTCCTTGTGACTGCTCATGTACCAGAACTAGCGACGCATGGGCCAAGAATATTTGGACAATCTCAATCATAAGTTTAATCTTCCAGATAACTCGACTCAAGATCTACAGCAACCCATTTGCCAAAGGATTCAGAGATTCAATTCGATTTCTTGGTAACACAGAAAGGTACGTTTTTAAATGCTTTAATTAAGTCGTATCTCACATTGATATTATCGATCTTGTCTTCACATGAATTTACGGATTTGTGATTATAAGCATTACATCTTCGAAAGTGATGGGTGTGTTCCGCGAAGCAAACGAAAGTTGATACCCTAAAAGGCCCAAAACCGAAAAACTACACCCCATGTAAGGGAAACCAAAACTAAAAATAACGTTGCGTGACGATCCAAACAAGGACTAACCGCCAATTAGTTAATTGATTAATTACAAGAATAAGTTTCAACCTCGCTCCCAGGGCTTTTCCATTCTCGTGGGAGGCGCCCCCAAGAGAAGGAAAAGCCCTGGGAATAAGGTTGGGTTAGCCTGTGGACTGTGTGTAAACAAAATGGAGGACGCCACGTTGGAAGTCGAAAACCCCATTGAAACTGCAGTTAGCAGGGGAGCTTCGCTCGTGGACTCTGAAAAGGCTTCGATTTGCCTAAAGCGAAAAGTAATTGAGAACAGTGGCAGGTGCCCATAGCTAGTCGAGAGCATAAGAATCCCAACTCCAAAACGTCTGTTTGGGTCAGGATTAAAGAATTTCCTGGACAACATCTCGAGTGTGTTCGAGGACAGTTAAGCTGTAATGTTTAACAAGATTCAACTTAAGGTTACACAATACCTTCGCGGGTGTCCTTCGGAAAAAAATTCGTACGCGCGTTGTTTTAAAGTAAACTACCACAAACTATATATCAATAGAAAGGTAAAGAACTGTAGAATTCGAAAAAAAATATCCATTGTTTGGCAGAGCCATTATTGAGAAGAAAGAAGCCAATAAACCGAAAACGACCGAGTGTCATTCCGCCGAATTAATCGGGTATCAAACGCAGCCACTACTGCAAAAGAACTGCACAATGTAAATCAGCAAGCATCAATCTCTAAAACGGTGTCAGGCTTTTTCGTAATTCTTATTGGTTATCTTTTTATAGACCCGTAAAGTTGTAGTAGCGAATAATTTGCCGACCCCGTTGCGTTCGCGGCTGTAAAATGAGAAATATCTAAATTAAGCTAATCCCCGACACCCTTTTGTTCCTCGATGCTTAATGAATGTTCTGGCCAAATTTCATAATTATCCGTCCATTCTACATAGCCGATTAATTTCAATTTTGAGGAACTTTTTAGCTTTTTCGGAGCAGAATCTGGAGAGGCATAACCGCCATGGCAAAACACAATCTTTGTAAAATCGCTATGCAAATACTTTGACTTTGATATATCATTTGTTTTCCGCTTAACTGGGTATTTACGCTGTGCTGTTTTAGCTGATACAATTTAGGCACCCTATCCAAGGATCACACCGGGAACACTATGCCAACATGGGCAAAAATGATACCCTATTTAAGGATCGAGAACCTCAAAAACCATACCCTATCCCGCAGCACATACCTATATAGCCCATATATGGGAGTACCCCCTGGTGAGGAGTTCTCTGTCACGAATTGCGGCCCTATTTTTTTCTCAAAACGTGAACCAGGCTTGCCTTTTGTGGTATATTGCGTGTCTCTCCACCCACGCGAGGCCATCGCTGACATTTGAATCTGATCAGGGGCACGTAACCAAGAACCAACCAATCACGGTGTTCGTTTTGTTGAATGAAAGTCTAAGTATATACCAATGTTGAATATCCCGAAGTGGAGAGCAAATCAGATTGCTCAAAATGCCGATGTTGCTTAGTTGGTATATACTTATTTCTACTATCTACCTCTTCACAGGGAAAGCTATTTGATGTCTAATGGGTTCCACTTATATGAAACTGATGTTGGCACACGATTTTTACCTGGAGAATCATTACCACGAGACCCTTGCGAATTCTTTAGCGACGGTATGTTTTTTTCTTTAACTGCACTGTAACTAAGCTGTAGATCTTTGACTTCGAAGATCTAACGTCAGGTGATGGCAAAGCTGTAAGTTGTTCACTCTTTACTATCTCTCTGCCAATAAGTTAGAACAATGTAGGAGGGTGGAGCAGCGAGTCTGCTGTGGGTAAGTTGCTCATTCAGAGCGGAGAAACAATGCTCCTCGGTATGTGCCTCATACAAATGATACTCAAAAACCGACCCAAGCTTGATAGCCTCTTGGCTCGAAATCACTTCAGCAATTTGGCGACCTTCTAGCTCTGTAGAATACTCGATCTGGACGTTTTGTGTCATGTCATGTGTCTTAAGCTCCTAGGGCCCGTTTTTCGAGTGTCTTTGCGAGTACGCGGGAGCTCTATCGATTTTTTTGTTGAAGTCTATCAAATGCTTGTGCAGTTCTTGACTTTACAAACGAGCCCAACATGGTAATTAACTTAGAATTACCTGGCTCAAACTTATAAACCAACAAAGTTGTTATTCCCATTGCAAATATTACTATCATTTATGGTAATACATTCATGTCTTATATTTTGGAGCCGTTGTTCCAGACCTGTTTGTTTGATAATTACACGAAAACGTTTGCAGCAAAAAATTTTAAACGTCTACACCTTGTTTCTTACTTGGTGCTTTGTTTACATGAATTTTTTCGGCAAGATACCTTGAAAAGCAGAAGAGTTACAATGCTTTAAATGTTTGGTGTATGTAGGACATGAATGTATTACCCCAAGAATAGCGTTCCCACCTCGCTAAGTTACCAGGCCTTTCGAGAAACGGCACTGGCCTGGTTTGGGTCTAGGCGTTTCAGTAGTCTTCACTCTTCTTCCATTTGAAGTTGTTTGTCTTTCTCTCTTTCTCATTAATCTAGAGCTATTTCAGGCGAGGCAGGCAGCTGCCGCGGCATCATGTTGTGACGCCTGTGGGGACCCCTCCTGCTGTCGCAACGATCGTCTTCCTACTCTTAATAAAACCAGCTACTTCAACCACTCAGTTGAATGCGCCGGCGGTTCAAATGACATTTACATCAGCGGTCATCCGTGTTTGTACTGCCCAGCTTCATTTACCAGAGATCGAATAATGATGCCCTTCTAATTCGGGTTCAACAGCTGTGACGTTCACTTCAATCGTCACGTGGCTTGAAGTTTTCATTCCTGGAATGCCTCAACCATATAACGGCTGGTTGGAAAGCAATGAACAATAGTTTCACGCGATGGTGTTTGTTTGCGGACACTTCATAAGATGAATTGTTTTTACTATGTAGACAGGGATCGTCAAACTTGACAAACGCTCTTTTAAGAAAACTAAAGAATGAAATCAAAGCATTTCGAAAAATTGAAGAAAAATGAAAACACTGATTTACTTGCAAAACTACCGAGAAAATATCAAACCTCCTCGGGAATAGGAGTTTATTCCTAGGCTCTATCATGTCTCCCGATTCCTGACTAGCTCATCAGTTTTTAGTTACCCGAAGTGACGTCGTCTTTCTCCCGTCAGTCTCCACCAAAAGTATAACGACCACTGATCAAGGAGTTAAATAGTTACTAGATTTGAGCGCAGAATAGACGCTATGTTGTTGAGGAAAAAATGTGTAAATTGTTTCTTTATATTCTAGGGTACCTATATTATTGTTAATATTCTAGGGTACCTATATTGATGTTTATTTGTGCAGGCTTAGATTTTGCAGTCATGACGTATGGGTAAGATTTTCTCCGTTTTGAAATGAATTCTCCTCCCAGAAGCAGCTTGATATGAGGAATGAAACGAAAGGAATCTAGTCATTGAATCAACAAGGCGCTGAATCAACTAGACAGAAATTTCTTAGGGATAGAATTGTTTATCAGTGATTTTTAAAATTTCTTTGGCGATGTCTCGGATTTGATCAAATGAATTTAAAATGTGCAAATGGCTCAGAATTGTAAAGGAACTAGGCTATACAAATACGGTGGGAAAAGGGGACATTGCGACCTTGTACAATTTCCTAGCTCTCTCCTTCCTGGAGTACATGCTTTTGCCAAACAACATCATGATTGATCTGCATGGAAAATTGTAATCAAAATGTTGTGGCAGCCCACGCACTCGTTTTAGCGAAGTCGTATTACTTTCTCGCAACAAGAAGAGAAATACGACAAAATTCCACGAGGATTTGCAAACGCTTTGGACTTGTACTCCTAAGAAGCGTGATTGCCTAGAGAATCTCCTGCCTTTTTCTCCACCAATCAGAAGCAAACTAAAACCGATGGTGACTTGTTCGCTGCTTTTGTCTCCACGTCCTGCTGAAATGTGCTTGACTTGAGCTCCGACTCAGTGTTTCTTAAGTCCGGTCTTGTGCATAAAATGGGCTTCACATTTTACCGTTTGGATTTTAAATTAAGAAATTCAGTTTTGGCATTCAGAAACTTGACAGTGTCAGGCTTTGGCGGTGTGACAAGACATAGCGTAGATAGCGCAATGGAGGCCTTTGCCAGTTGTGACTAAAATATATATGGAATTGTTACTGTCATAGTCATTCAATTTGAGGTCCAAATTAAATGTCTAGCGGTAAAATCATGTATAATGTAAATAATTAATTGATGTGATCTCTAGAAAAGACGGAAACATAAGGAACGCAAGAAGACGAAGCAACATAAAACGACCATTACCGCCTTTGAGAGTTTGCGGGTTTCTTTCAGTGACAGAAGAAAGACGAGAAATGAGATCTTTGTACAACTGCTACTGGTTCTGTTTTATTAGTGGATAGGCAAGGTGTCAATAATTCTTGGACGAAAATAAAGTGTTCCATTACATGTCTCTGTGTCTTAAGTTTGCTCACAGACTGCAAAACAGTCAGTTGATTTCTGTCAGTTATTGATCGTACTTGTTTCCACGCGCTCTCAACTCGCGCACTCGCTGACGGAGTAACACTGACATGAAGGGAATGAGCTAAAAAATCTTTTTGTAGACTCAGATTAAATTGTGGATAATTGGTCGATCGATGAGCTCGCGAGAGTTTTAACAGTTGCTAAAAAGGCTCACGATTAATGTTAACGTTTCCCTGATTTTAGCGCGTCATAGAGACTACTGAAAGAAAAACTCTCAATGAATCATTGTAGATGGAATAGGATTTACTGTTGTAACAGCTCCAAGTGATTTAAATGGCGGATGTAGTTGGTCTCTCGGTTGGTTGATTAACATTTATGACAGCTCTTCTTGCAATAAGTGTTCATATAGCCCGCATAGGACATGCAATAACCACTGGTTGCCCATGAACTACAGTTCTTGTCTTTATCTTGACACGCGTCTGCGGAAAGAAAATACGAGATATTACATTAAATTTTGTTAACGAAAGGAGAGTAAAAAAATGCCGTCAAATTCATATGTTTATGGCGTGCATGATTCGTATGCGAGCTTGAGGTCATACTCTATAAAAAGACCTTTCCTCAGAAAAAGCACCAAAATCGTCTCCTTGTTTCTGCCTCTGCCGTGTGATTCTTAGGTAAAAATGCCAAGACTGCTTCTTTTAATTTCATCCTCAAAGACGTAAAAGTCAGTTTTATCCTACGATAATATTATTGGAATTGTATGACATAATTACTGTTTGTTTAAATAACTGATCCTTTTAACCCAGAAAAGAATGACTACCAAAAACGGCTTCTTTATAACCATCCTACGGGCTCGACAAGAGATCATTCATGTCGATCATACAACCAACAGTTGATGCAGACTCACCTTCGTCGCAGAGACAGCTTTTCTGGCAATTTTTGCTCATATATTCGAAATGATCATCATGTTTACAAAATCTTTTGGACGCCCAGAAAGGACAATACTTGTGATTGTCTGTATAAAGGCAACCTGTGAAACGAAAAAAGCCAGTCATTTCATAAATCGAAGGCAACGGTAGACGAAAACGTCACCTCAAAATATAACTTGGCTCAATTATAACTCTTTCGCGATTATTCAGTCTCGTTCACGTCCTACAAAATGGGGGAAGTATCCTAAAGAGGTTTCAGAGAGAATGAAAGATTCTCTGTTTATACATGCTTATGTTGTTATTAAAACCTTAAATTTGGTGATTTCACGTCGTCGCTATGCAGAGAACTGACAGTATACTTGCTAAAATCCGTGCTGCAAGTGCAGCACGATTATTTATACTCTTTTAGTATATACAGCGAAATCCCCGGTATAACGATAAATATGCTATGTCTCGGTAAAAGTTACAGTAAAATGTATGGGACAGAACCCCAATATAACGATCTTCGATATAACGATATTCGCGATATAAGGATGAGTTTTTAGCGCACCGGGAGTAAATTCTTCCCCGATATAACGATATTACAGTATCAGTACACAGTTACAGAATAAACAAAACATTGAATTTTTAAAATACAAACAGCGAAAAGTAAAAGACCATTACAGTCGCAACTTTAAATGTTTTAAGTTTTGTTTTGTTTCCATTTTACGATTCATACCACAGACGTTCTTGTGAACCTTGATAACGTCTAATGCTTTGCAAATTGTTGCTTGAAACGCTATGTTTGTGAGTCATTTGATACTCATTACAAATTTAATTAAACAATATGTAAAAATTGCATGTTATTTTACCTCGATATAACGATATTTTCGATACCGCGATATAACGATATAATTTCACTGCTCCCTTGGCATATCGTTATATTGGGGTTCCACTATTCGCACAAGTGAATAGTGCATTTCAGTCGCGCGTTCTGATTGGTTTACTCGGAGCTGATTAGCAACTGAATACTACTCACCTCCGAGCAGCCGAAGAGAAACAGAACGGCCTCCCGTTTCGTTTTCCAAATAGGAGATTTTTTGAATGAACGCTAGTTATTTAGCTTGTGTGGTATATACTAATTCAAACAATCACCTCAGTGTCGGTGAAAATGGTGGATATTTACATTGCTGCTTTGCGGCTTGGTATGATATCCTCCACTATTCACCTCCACTTCGGTGAATAATTGTTAATTAACCAATTATATTATTGTTTTGTGGGCTTGTCGTAGTTGCAGCCGTCGTCGTTTCTTAAACTCTCCATTGTACGATATATAAATAGAGAAGCAGACATTGTGTGCCTTTGCTTAGGACAGAGCGAACTAGAGGATGACCGGTTGTGTGTACCGAGTTGATACATGGAGAAAGAATTTTGGAGTTGTCTTATTGGTAGAGCCAAGAAAACGTGTGTATTAGGTGAATCAGGAACAGCGTTCTTAAATACTCCTTCATGCACCAGCGTTCACTTCTTTGCTAATCTGATAACTGTTCCTTACCGGACGGGGGCTGAGTGGGTGGTTTTTGAGTTGGCGGCTTGGTAACCACGGGAGGTTTGGATCCACAGTAAAGTAACCTGGCCTGTTGTATGTCTTTGTTACTCAATCCTCGAGTGTTTCCGAGTCTTGTGTCGCCGTTTTTACGAGCGATGGTCGTTCGGCCGTTCATGCTGAAGGCCCGTGAATCGTAGTGCATCACACTGTCGTAGTCATATGGTACGCCAAGGCTGTTAACTCGACCGTCTGAATACATGTGGAATGCGTATCGAAACTCTAAGAAAATAAAGTCAATAGGACAATCATATGACTTTTGGAGTGCTTATAGTTTATTTTTGGTCCGATTAGCATCATTTGTGCGAGGGACACAAATAAAATACGCCCGACAAAAGACATGTGATTATCATTATTATCAATATGCAAGGCCAAATCATACAAATTCATTTAATAATGTAGCATGTAGCTTGAAGATGAGGCATGAAACTATGGTATGGAAATTTGTTGAAACAAGACGATCAGTTAAACAAGAGCCAAATATCGTTCACTGCACAAAGTGAGCAAGAGCAAACTCTTGCTTTGAAATGGTATCCGCAGGATCTCATTGGCCGAGCGAGGTTGTTTGACATCTCGACAGCCAATCAGAATCAGAGCGTCAAATGCATTTTCAGCCCGCGCACTTCCCGTTTTACAGAGAGCAAATTGTATTTTGGCGAGCGTATTGATAATAATGAACCATTCATTGATTTTTTGTGTACTTTGGTTTTAATTTTACACCAGTGATTTGAAAACGCTCTATTATTACAGAATTAGTATTCAATCTGTAGTTTACACCAGTAAATCGAATATGGATTTGATGATTAAGAATTCAAGACTTACGTGGGTAAATATTGTTCCAGTAGATATTGATGTAACGATCACGGTCCGGTCGGGATTGCTCGTGCCAAAATCCAAGAGCGTGGCCTGAAACGCGAAGGAAGATTACTTAATAATACCTCTCAATAAATAAATAAATGTATAGATTTTTTTATTATAAGTAAATGAATAGATGGATAAGCATGACACCTTGTTGTTATGAGATGTTCTGTCTGCAGTGCTATTTTGTTGGTTCGCAAACAATAATATCTCTGGATAAATTTTTAACAAATTTGACTATGATCCAGAGGCAACGCAGCTCTCTGAATTTATAATTTCATTGGACTATTGCTCTTCTAGGCCTATTCTGGGACCATAAGTCGCCTTAAGTCGCCATAAGCCACCTTGTTTTTTTCTTTCAATTTTGCTTAAGTCGCCTAAGTCGCCCTAAATCGCCTAAAGTCGCCCTAAATCGCCTAAAGTCGCTCTAAGTCGGCTAAAGTGGCCTTAAGTCGGCTTAAGTCGCCCTAAGTCGGCTAAAGTCGCCTTAAGTCGCCATGTCTTTTTTGTCAATTTTGCTTAAGTCACCTAAAATCGCCGTTAATCGCCTAAAGTCGCCCAAAGTTACGGCTTAAGGCCCCAGAGTAGGCCTTCCTCTGTTTTCGGGCTGGCGTAGTGTGAGACGAACGTTATTCGAAGATAAAGGCATTCTTTACTTTATGTTCTGTGGACGGCACTTTACCTATTTCATGAACCACGATATGAAGATGTTCACAACCGCGAGCGATAGAAATCCGCTGAAATCCTCCTCGCCTTCCCACGTCAGAAAAACACCTTAACAACACAATCACGTAAATGAAGTAAATAACAAGTCTCGCGTAACTTCAATCAGCAATGAAAATATCCCTCCTCAAACTCTTTTATACAGAGAAAAACAAGAATGCAAACACGGTGGTAGGCTGGGATTTTGTTACTGAAAAAAATATTTCCTGCTAGCTGGCGTTGTCTTTTTAAGTGCCTTCTCAGTGTTTTTTCGATGATAAAACACTCTAGCTCGGGTTTGTTAAATAACTCCAATGTTTAAATCAGAGCACTCTTCGCCGCTTACCCTCCCCCAGCGTAAAAGCTGATATAGGACCGCTGATTCGTTCTTGGGACAAAACGTAGGCACGGCACATTTCTGACCCAGTGATCCATGGCTTGTTTGATGAGGCGATGAGCATGACCTAAGCACGAAAAAAACAAACATATATTTGTATAAACCGAACGTAGAATCTGTCTCCACTAAAGAAATAGATACTCTCCAACAACCATTATATACAAAGCTAGTTATTTGTGGAAGAGTTCGAAGGCGGGACTCTGGATTTCAAATCCTGTGCGCTCCTTACTCGGGTGTTGGCCAAGTCACAGAGAACTCTCCTTTCAGTAAGAAATATTGAATTGAAGTACTAGCTAGACTACAGTTACCCAGTCATGTTGTTGTTTCTTAGCACGAACTAGGAACTCGAAAAAAAAAAACCGCGAAAGGTCACCTGACAAACAAATACGGTGTTTCATTAGAAAGACACGTAAAATATGATCAGGATAAATGATAACTCGTTTTTGTCAACCAAAAGAGCTTATGCTGTGACAGCTGATAATGTTTTCCATCGTGTTTAAGGTAAACCAAGTAAGCATTTTGTTTGTCGAAATCAATACAAATGTACAGTAGTTTCTGAAATAACTGGGAAATAACTAATTTCATCACTTCTTTAAAAACTTGTACTTTAAAATTTTTCAAACGCTACTCACAAATCTTAAAAAAATCTTTGTCAAAGATCTGAAACAATTGTGCATTCATTTCTGTATTTGTAATTATTGGCGGGATGCTTTATGCACTTACGAACACTGGACTCCAGTTGATACGGGACCTCAGGACGACCGTCAATTCCCATCCACCTTCTCGCCTTATTGGACATTGCAGCTCGCTTTGGCCGTCGGGACGGGCTTTCGGACCTGTCACGTGATTGGGAAGGGTATAGGCCAATTTGACGTAACTCATTACGTATATCATCTCTCATGATTATGTCCCCTTGAAACAGTTCCTGTCCATCTAAAGAATTTTTTTTTAAAGAGGAAAGTAACAAACAGAGACTTTTTTGTATCGGTGTAGGCCCTTATCGATTAAGTATAGCTTGAAAAAAACGAGCACTACTTTGCCCTTTGTCATAATAGCAGCACTGCTAGCATAATGGTCATGAAGATTGCGACAATTTCAGTTCCCGCCTTCAAATGCAACAAAATGGCGTCAAGCACATGCAATTTAACTGGCTCACATTTGTTGAATATCGGAGCCTTAGAAAATCAAAACTGTAAATACGGGACCATCGACAAGGGAGCAGGGACGGATGCGAATGTGGGGGCGGAGAGGAAGAGAAGGGGGAATAACCACATCGACAGGAGGTCTAGCTTCGTGTCTTCCTCAGTATAAAACCTTCAGCTACAAACAACTTAAGAACAGGAGAAAGGAGAAAAAACCTTTGTGTCATCAAAAATAATAATAATAATAATAATAATAATAATAATAATAATAATAATAATAATAATATACTCCATTTCTATTGCGCATATTCTATATGAATAATCATATGCGCATTACAATCAGACGAATAGACCATAACACCGGGAACACGCCTTACTCTTTTCGAAAAGTGCCATGGGTTCTTTTACGTCCCACATTACAGATAGAGTTGTGAGACGGGGCCTACGGGTTATCGTCCTTATCCGAGAAGACTAGAAAGTCTAACCATTTGCAGATGTCATTACAAAGACAGCACTTTCTACTCAATTATTTTAAGACCATGAGGGTTGGTCCGGCCAAAGTGGGTGATATGCAATGTAAATTAACAAAAGTTGATTTAACTCCTTCGCTTCATTGATCAAAGTTGCAATACTCATTTGCGAGTTTAGTACACTCCACCGAATGGGACTAAAAGGAATTTGATGTTTGATGAATTCAAAATCTGCTAGCTGATAAATTGCTTTATCATAACTATAACAAAATTCTCAAATCTGATTTGCTATCATGATTATGATCAATTGGTAGCAGGACTACTTGTCATCCAATTCGGTCTGTAATCATAATACTCGTGATTAAAAAAATCGGACTCCCACTACGCGTTCGTACGATTTTGTTAATCACTCCTATGATTACAGACTCGATTGGACTCCACTCAGTTCTGTTACCCTTACTAATTCTACTCATCTGTTTATTTAACGTATGATGTATTAAAGCTGTTACGTTAGAAGAACGTCCATCTTGATACCCTCATGAAGTGAAAAAGCGACAAAGTTAATTTATCTGTAGTTAGAGGTGACATGATTACCTCTACTTCTCCCCAAGACGCCATTGATCTCCATTATCATCTGGAAAGCAGTCTTCTCTGACTGGCGTTCACCTTTGTCCAGTTGTGTCCCATTTTCTGTGGTAGATGAAAACAGAACTTACACGTACGTAAGGCAAGACGAAAAACTTCAATCTCCATATTTTTTCTGGAAATCGGTAAAACTTAAACAGCTCCCTGGAGTACAAAACTGCAACCTGGGATTGCAACGCGGGTCGCACCATTTCTCAGGTTTTACACCTGCCTTCCCCAAATTTTTCAGCTTGGAAGGACATCTAAAATAGAAGTCTCTATCAATTTGATATCAAGTTGAAATATTTCATGCATGAAACGTTTTATATGCACATGGTGCTGAGCGTAATATTAAAAATCAAATCAAATCTACGATATAGCTAAAACCTATAACAAATTGATCTCACCCCGATTTTCTGCAGTATTTCCTGTTATCTGGACCAACAAGGCAACAAATGATACAGTATTAAACCAGGACATTATTGAAGTCAGCACGCAATAGAAATTAAAACGCTGGCGTTTTGAGGTGGTTTACACGCCGCGATTCCTCCTTTATGGTTGAATTGAAGGAGATGACAGCTTCATTTCCTTTCTCTGCCTTCAAATTTCCGGTTAAAATTGTCCACACACAGTCGAGGTGCCGGAATGATTTCCTTCCCTCCCCCGTAAGTCTTCAGTTACTAGCCATATTTGGTTGGCCATGGATTAGCGGGGTGGAGTAAGTGCCAAGCCAGCGAGAAATGAAAGTACTCAATCATAGATCTTTTTTCTTTTCGTGGAACTCTTGAGGAATGCAACACCTTTGTTGGGTCCAATTCTGACTCTGTACTTTCCATGACCTGATGAATTTGTTCTGAATTTTGAGCGAACTAATTCATAAAATTGTGCTTGTTGATTCAGATATCGAATTCAAAATTTGACATGTGCCGTCATGCAAGCAAGTGTACCTTATACCGATATTGTTAGTAAAACTGACTTATTACATATCATGAATTAAAACACTTTGTACAGTAAGTTGGGCACATGAAAAGTTTGCCGTCTGAACTGAAGCCTTTCAGTTCAAAACCGGAATGTTAGACGAAAAGAACGGACAGCTGAACCGTTCCAACTATAAAGTTTTAAAATAGCCATTTATGATTAAAATTCTCCAGTTGAGAACCTGGATTATTTCAGACGCCTGAATCAATGAACTAGTTTCGGCTCAATAAAAAATTCAATTGAAAATTGAAATGGTACGTCTCTCCGAAGTTTTCATAATTTTTGAAATCTATCCCCTGGCTACTGAAGATTTATACCGTGATAACGAACACTGAAGCAGGATGGCCGAGTGGTTTAGGGTGCTGGATATTTAAGTTATCCCAGCGGGTTCAAATATTAGCTGGTGTTGTTCTGGGTACTGAGTCCTTGGTTCAACTCCTCGGTCATCCTTGTAAATAGCCAACTGGTTTGTCTCCGGCCCGTTGGGATTCTTATCGTGTCATCTTTATTTCAATTATTTGTTTCAAGATATTTAAATGGAGTGCCTGTAAACTAGTTGATTAGCTACCTGCACTTTCACTATAAACATTCGTATTTATTTTCGTATTTTAACACTGCTTCATTGAGCTCAACCGCCCACCATACCGCCAACAGTTTTTTCCGCTTCTAACATTTACCACGCTTGACGTTGAGGGCAGTACAGTTTCGCAATACAAAAATACAAATTGAATATAGGGAAGTTGATTTCTCTTTTGACCTTTCATGGACATCACTTCAAAACGGAGGCCAACGTCTCTGCCCTTGTGGTTTATTTTTTGCTGACTGAAATTGGTCTTGCATGTTCCCACCATTAGTTTCTTTGTCACTAGACTTTTTTCTCATCGCTGCGTTGTGTTTTATAATCGTTATTTTTCCTTATGCGCGCTTTTACCTGTTTACTCAAGCGGTATCATTACGACCACATTACGTAGAAAGCTGTCTGGGACTCAAGCTACGGCCTGGGTGTATTGACGTCATAACAATCTGTCACGCCTCGAGTATGTCACGTCTTCACTAAGGACGTTATCGTACCTCTGGTGTCCTTGTTCTCTCATCATTTAAGTTTTTTTTCTCACTTATCCACTCCCGCTTGTTTTTGCTTTTCTTTTAACTTGATAGTCTGGAATAGGCTGACAAAGGTGAAGAAAAATAAGAAATTTATAATGCCTTTGCCAGAATTACAGAGTTCCAAAGTGCATTTTACACATTGTTCATCGCTGATACGCTTGCGAAAACTGTGGTTCAATGTCAACCGTTCAATGGCACTTGATTTGACATTGCTAAGTTGGTTCAAAGCTTCCTGTATTTAGATTGAACTTAAAGTGCACTCGAGTTTACTCTCTTAGTTTACTTTTTAAAACCCTGTCTTTCATTAAAATACTACCTGGATAAAAAAAAATGTTATCACAAATCTGTAGTCTGACCTTTATTGGAAAACTGCTGAAAATTACTCTGCAGTGTGGTACTGTTTGTTTTACTTAATCTTGTGGTTTTATTAACTTTTTTCTGAGGAGCAAGCCATGCGGTGTGAACAGTGGTGTTTTACTTATTTCAGGATCGCACAATTGCAAAGCAGCGTAACACCGGAATGAAACTACTATGCAATCCTTCTCTATCTCTGAAATTTTTCGCTGATTGGTAATCTATAAACGCCGGCGTGACATTAAATCAAAACCTCCCCAAACCCTTTGTTGTAGTAACGAACGCGTGCAAAATTATATTTCCGTAGTACTTTGAAGGAGGGCATAAACGTTTCACTGCCGGAAATTGATAGACAGGCAGACTCCATCCTCGCTTAGTTTATTACGTAGCTTTACTTCCGGTGCTTCGCTGGATCGCCCACATGGGATTGCCAAGAACAGTATAAAGAGAACACAGATCCTTATTGCAGAAAGAATTAGACTCGGTCAGTTAAAGACGCTTTTAAGAAAAAGAAGAAAGAAAGAAAAAGACAAACTGCCACTAAGCGGAGACCTGAAATGGCAAGCTTTTGCACTGTGATCGCAGTTGTAGCGTGTGTGGTGATATCTGTAACGGCGCAAGGAAATTTGCAGCCTCCTCCAGGTGAGCAATGATTATAAAGTTTACTTTTATTTTGATAATGTTGTTTTTTGTATGGATTGGTTTGTGTCTAAAACCTTTTGCTGAGTTCCAAGCGAAGCTCTTTTCGTCAGAATTACAAGGGCCTGTTTATTTGCGGTGTGCCTGTTTATTTCAGGTGTGCCTGCCCGCTTTATACCAAGATCTCCGTTCGTGTTTCTTTTCTTTGAAAAAATCTCGTTTCGCTTATGTGTTTATATATCTCAACAAGCCAGTGTGAAAAAATATCATTGAAATGCTCTAGCTTGCTTTTTTCTGCGGGGATAAAAGAGCTTCGCATTGTCTTAGACGTTAGGCCTTAAATTGTTTACAACTTCTTGCAAACTCGTTACTTACCTCAACTTTACTTCCTTTGAACAATTGTTGAATCATTGCAATACTTCATCAGCCTTTGATAAGCTGTCTTAAGCTGTTGACATGTTTGTTTTTCTCTTTTGCTAAACAAGCATCTATTTTCCGTGAGTTACCACTTATGCTGTACCGTAGCGCCGGGTAGAACTGAAAATTTTCAGTCGACTCTAAATGAGGATCTCTTAAAGTTTACAGTCCTCGATACAACGATTAGACGAAGATGAAAAAAAAACTCAAAATATACTGAAACATCATGACTAAGATCAGTATATATCAAAGAAGTTAAGTGGAGAAGTTTGATTAAAACGTTTTTACTTCCAAGATCTGCTTGTCCTCAGAGCGCTCTACACACTTCCTTATACACCAGTTTGAAGAATTCACTGTTAGAGCAATTCCGTATCCTGGAACATAATTTTCATGGTTTTTCTCATGAGTTGGCTTGAAAGGGAATTGATATTGCAATTAAATTGCAAATTATCTCTGAGAGCAAAAGGGTTAATTAAAACAACTAAGAATCTCGCAAAGACCAACAAGTTTTTAAATGTTATGCTGATATGTTTCATCTGATCTATTTGCAGCTCCCGGGAGAATATTAGTGCGCCCAAATAAGACACTGTCTGCTTTTGAGTTGATCGAGAAGGCAAATGATGATGAGGACAATTTACGAAGTAAGCGCGCAGGAACACTCATAATCTTGCAATTTAGTCATTTTTCGTAAGTTAAATTTACAGTTAGGCTCCTGAATTGAACAAAAGAAAACGAGATTAATCAAAATACCAACAATTCGTTTTTGAATCGTGTTCACTGAACAAATGGATGGATATGAAAAAAAAATGTGCCAATGACTGAATGAGGCCACATTTACTGTAAGCAACTCCAGAACCAGTTTCCAAAGAATGGTCACACGGTACTAATACCTAATTTTAAACAATATGAGAAAAGACTGAGAAAATTCGAAATTTTCTCCTTGCAGTTCTTGGTAACAGCAGAGGAAGACTGTTTCAGGGCGACATTAAACTGAGCCATGAACAGAAGAAAATCCTGGGCTTTCATCCTCGCAAAGCTTCAAGAGCAAACAGACGACAAAAGCGGGCAGCTATGTCAAGTCTTTCGCGACGCTGGGTCAAGTCCAACGGTGAACCCGAGATTCCTTACCAAATTGAAGGGAGCGTTAGTAAGTATACCATTTTCAACAGATTCGAATTTTATTTGGCTCTTGTCTAACTTTGACTAACCATTAAGTTAAAATACGACAACAAAAGTCGATTGCATACGTACCATACAAATAGTGAATAAATGAAACAATGTAGTGACATGCAAATTACAATCTGACATGTTTCCTTGCCGTTTTCTTACGTTTATGAAGGGTGCATCTTTTTGGTACAGTATGATCCGGAATTGGATTTGTGATCCGAGATCACACGGATTATGGAGCATCAAAGGAGCCTATGAATCCTTGTCCAGTGTAGTTTGAAAAGAGTCTATAAACGTATGCCTCGAAGTGTTAGGAGCTCTGTTCATACTGTAGACCACTGTTAGTACCGGTACAGAGACCATCCGTGCATGTTTTACACCTGTTCACAATGAGACGGTTTTCTTATTTTTATGTGGTTATACTCATTACAGCAATCCTACTCGATAGAACACAGCCGTAAGGTAATTTTCGCCCTTTTATCCATGAGATAAAAAACCAAGCTACAAAAAATGGCGTCCCGGTACGAAACTGAACCGAACTAACCTATTCATACTGTGCCGGTACAAAACGAGACCAGTGCGGATCCAAAAGTATAAAACTGTGCATCTACTGATCAGAGGCACAATGTGAACAAGAAGCCTGTCCGTTCAAATCTTACTGATAACGGATCCAAAGTGATTCCGTTACAGTGAGAACGTAGCCTTATAATATTCAAACAAGGTTATGTGTTTTTGATCTTTTTTTCAGATCATGCCCGTGGTGTCATTTTAGCCGGCATCAGGCACTGGACCCAACATGTTCCCTGCCTTAAGTTTGTCCCCAGAACGCGTCGTCACTCCAACTATGTCAGTTTCTTTTCTGGAGGAGGGTCAGTATAACTTGATTTGCCTGGCTTAGCCTCCTAGGAATTTCAGTCAATCGCATGTCACATCAGTTGGTCTAGCCCTAGATTTCTTACTTCGTGGATCAAACCATATAGTGAAACCATTAATTCCTTTGAAGGCTATCAAGTAGTGCGTTATCGCGGTATTGTTTGTTGCACTATACAGTGCAACTATACAGCCCCCAATTATGCACTGTTTGTTGATCGCAGCATGAATGCAGTATAACCGTTCCTTAGGGAGCCGATCAAAGGCTACTCTCACATGATCATTTGGATCATTGTCAAATCTTTTCTTATCCTTGTAAAGCGCCTAGAACCTGGATATCCGTTCTCGTTACAATTTAAATCTTTTTAACGAAAAGTTAACATTCATCCTTTTAATTTATTTTAAAATGAATGAATACTTTTCCTATCTTTGTAAAGCGCTTAGAACAGGACTGGATAAGCGCTATATAACTAGTTATTGTTATTATTATTATTGTTTCTTGGTTCCGTTGTAAGAAAGTATGACGAAATTAAATTTGTGTATAGACAAAAGTAAAGCTAGACATTTCCGCAAACCCTACTCACTGATTAGCATGTTATACATCGTGATTTAGACGCTATTCTATGTTTATCCTTTTATATAAGCAAAATGCTAGACTAGATGACTTTCAAAGCTTCCTGACCAATTGGCATAGTTTTTTCGTTATGGTTTAGTTGCTTCTCAATGGTTGGAAGGGTCGGAGGCGGGCAGAAAATCTCCATCGGACGAGGATGCGACCGTCTTCATATAGTTGTGCACGAAATTGGTAAGTAGCCAAGTCAGTTTTCTACTCCTCAATTGCATTGGACACTTCCAATGCAGGATCTTTGTAGGGAATGTAGTAAAGGGGGTGTGTGTTAAGTAAGGGTTGTGTGTTAAGAAAGGGGTGTACGTGTTTGCGTGCGTGTGAGCTCAATTTTTTCATTTTTTTTTTTTTGGTAGCAACAGGGTTTTATCCCTTCTGCCACTGCCGCCTTAGTGCGCATATGTGTAGCTTTAACTTACCCTTACTGCATCTGACTGTTGCTTGGATACAGATTGGCACTTTCACAAAGCGATTTCCATAGCACTGTGGAAAGTGCATAGCTCTGGTTTAGCATTGCTATGAATGAACTCGATACAATGTCAACAGCAGCAAGTCGCATTTGCTTTGACCATCTACTAGACAAACTAGTAAACCTTTAAATTGCGCTCCAAGGTACAAGTATCTCATTCCATAACAGGTTTTATTGATCGAGGCCTCATGATTTAAATGCAAAGTTAATAACATGTTATGAACTTTTCGTTTCGTTCCTAGGGCACGCCCTCGGGTTCTGGCACGAGCAGGCTCGTCCCGATCGCGATCGCTACGTCAATATTTATTGGCAAAACATTCCTCAAGGTGATGTTCTAAAAATTCACACACATCCCCAACTTTTCTTTATTTGTAGTGCCAACACCAACTGTCAGTCTTGTTGTGTTATGTGTGACACAATGCAAATGAAAGCTAGTTGAAAAATAATACATTTAGCGATATATGCTATCTACAAGTCGGCTCCTAGAAAACACACGAAAGCAGACTACAAAAAACGACTATAGTTACATTACCCACGAATATTCCAGTAATTGTTTTTTATAAGGCCTCCTAGAACATCACGTTTTGAAGTGAGCTCTCTGTTTCAAGGTGGTAATCATTAATATTTTCATCATCATTATTATTATTATTATTATTATCATTATTATTATTATTATTATTGTTATTAATACTATTGACAACATTACGGCGTAGTAAGGTAGAGCACACGAGCCATGAGGTCAATCGCTTTCAAATTTTTTTGAATTCCTTTAAAATGACCACGGTCCACGCAACGCGCACTGTTGTTAATAGTAAAACCATTACTCATAGGATCTCTACTAGAAATTCTGTCCTTTTTTTTCTAATCATTCTTGTTCTTCTCTTTCGCAGGATTCCGTTCACAGTTTACTAAAATGCCTGCAGGTGCAGTTGACTCCAGGGGGATTGCATACGATTATGACAGTGTTATGCATTATCACTCCACTGCCTTTGGAGGAGGCCGTGTTACAATCACACGTAAACCCAGCGGTAGTAGAAAACTGGGCAACACACAAGGTCTCAGCCCTAAGGACATTCAACAGGCCAACTTGATGTACTGTAAACGTCTGCCAACTGAGAAACCTGCTACTGCAAAACCACCAACAGGTAAGTTACATGCTTGAACGACTTCAAATGTATTCTAAATTCCAGCAGTATCACCAACGAATACTTTAATTTACCAATTAAATTTAACTCCATCTACAACGTAATATTGGTAAGGTTCAATCAACAGCACATCTCAAAAATGCTGCAAAAAATATGTAAACAACTATTAGCGAGGATAATCCTCCCATTCGCTATGACAATGGTTGGCACTCGAAACGTGTTCTTCTCTAGCTTTTCATTGGATGTCACCGTACCAGTAAAAACGTGCTACTCAATTGTTGATCGGTGAATATTTGGGTCATGCCCCGTGTAATATAATTTATTCCTTTTCTTTGTTAGTTAGGGTTAGGTACATTGTTAAGAATGCTTTGTGTCTTTTTTTTACGCCAGTTGTGTTAATAAATTATATATTACACCAGAGATGAGCCGAGTATTTATCAGAGAGGATCTCCAACTGACTTCAGTCTGGCCGAATAGGTTAAAAATATCGTAGGAATTGGTCTTGTGTAGGGTATCATTCATGTCAAATTGAATACGAAGTATAGAACTCGGTCATGAAATTTGTGATTCATAGTTTCCCTAGAGGAACAAGGGAACAACATTTTGTGTCTAGTTTAGAACAGTTTGGCATAGAAGTTTACGACAAAGATTTTCGTTTTTTCTGATTTCCAGGTTGTCAACACAAGGATAATAACGAAAATTGTCCTTTATGGGCTAAGTATGGCTACTGCGACGGAAAGTGGCAGAATTACATGAGCAATAACTGTCGAGCAAGCTGTCTGTGTACAAGTGAGTAAAATCATTGACTGATTCAGTTTGCGGCGGGGCAATGAAGAATGCAGAGGGAAACTTTGAATGATTTTGCAACTAAACGCCAAACGTTTATGGTTGTATTATGTACAGGCAATCAAATCAAATGTTTTCGAGTGTGATTGGGTATAAGTGAGCACAAGTAAATTTTTCAAAGACTAATTTGCTTATTTATGCTAAATTGCACTTGAAATCATTTGATTACTTGTTAATAACAAACATGCAAATTTCTGCACTCAATTTCAAATTTCTGCACTCAATTTCAAATTTCTGCACTCTGTTTCAAATTTCTGCACTGTTTAGGATTAATTGCCGTGACATGCTCTCAGCCAATGAGCGCGTTCCAATTTTTGCATGCATTTTATTGAATGTAAAATTGTACAGCTTTAAGTCTCAGTAAAACTGAAACGACCTCGTATCAAGGGATTCAGCAACTGATCGAACTATTACCCGGGGTATGGGCTCCTTACAGAACTCGGTTCACAAAAACGGATGATAAGTGTCACCCTGCGTTTACACAAAAAAAACTAAATGTAAAGCCTGACCCAAATGTTAAACGCTAATGAATATGAGCTCGATTCTTCCAACTAGTTATTACGTTCTTTTGGTTGCTCAGGTAACAATTCATGTACAAATAAGAAGCAGGATTGGAGGTGCGAGGCCTGGAGAGGAGACGGTTATTGCAGCGGAATCTACGAGGATTTTATGTCCACATACTGTAGAAAAAGTTGCGGAAGATGTTGATGTGTCATAAATCAAATGTACCATAGTCGATAGCATTTTTAAATAACATTTAAAGGAAAAAGGAAAAAACTTTTTAAAATACTCAGTTTCCTTTCATCGAGTGCCTTTTGGTGGTGCCAAAAAATATTTAAAACAGAAATTAGGATTTATACTGACAAACATTCCTTGCTGTAATTATGGAGAGGAAAAACGTTTCAACTGCCTAAGACTAATTAGATCTGTTACTCATTTTATGGAGGCCTTTTAGGAAGACACCATGGCTTACAAGTTTGCTATTTCATACACTTGTTAAATTTTTAGTATTGGCAAAGCAATAAATTTATTATGGTAAGAATTCTTTTATTTGCACTTTTGGCAGCGATAGTGTTTGGGCAGATATTTGTGCAGTAACCAAATCAAAGGAAAGAGAGCATTCAGGATGTAATAGGCTTCTTTAGCATAAAAGCCAGATAAACATCACCTAGCTGTGATCATTTTTGACTCCGCATTAGCCTGAAAAATGGACCTTTAGCCTGACTTTTCAGACTTTGGCTGCAGGAGACTTCAAAGCGGCTGTCCGTAAATATCGAAAATTCGCAGTCAAAACTGAAATTTCGAAATCCTTCATATTTGGTCAGAAAAACCCCTTTGGTAAAACATTTATTAAAATATTAATCAAAGTTAACAAAAAGTTTCCTTTTTGGAGAAGTTGGGCAAAAAGTGAAATGCTGTTTAAACGTCACAGCAGACATAAAAAAATTTGTATGTAAGACTTTGTTTAGGTTGGTCTGCAAAGGAAAATGGGAAAACACGAGCACACTGGTATGCTTAGGGAAAACGTTTGTCCACCCAACATCCCCTCTCTTGTTTGTTTGTTTTGTTCCCATCCTCATTGCTGACTGTCGGGTATCATAGAAAAACACGTGCACCAGCATCCTGCATTGGCGTCTTATTCTTGCGAAATTTTGTGGATTAGTTTGCCAGTGATTTTCCTGTTCAGACGGGAGCAGGGTTGGTGCAGTGGTGAGAGCGCTTCCCTTCCACCAATGTGGCCCGGGTTCGATTCCCGGCCCCGGCGTCATATGTGTGCTGAGTTTGTTGGTTCTCTACTCTGCTCCGAGAGGTTTTTCTCCGGGTACTCCGGTTTTTCCCTCTCCACAAAAACCAACGTTTGATTTTATTTGATTAATTTAATTTGATATGATTTGATTTGATTTCATTTATGCTGTACCTTGTCCCCAATTAGTACGTCAGTGCTAGATAGAGTTGACACTCAAATAAAGCTCAATATTATCATCATTATTATTATTATTATTATCTTGCCATCGCTGTCTTTTTTTTCCTCTAGTCTTTTTTCCATTGACTCTTCTCTCGAGGTGCGTGCGCATACGTTCTGAGCTCTGATTTTACTGATTTTCCAAAGTACTGCAGCTCCCATTAGCATTATTGTCAACAACAGCTGCCTTTCCGTGACCATTTCTTCCATGACTGACTCTTTTGTTTTGTGGTCAACCCAGCTGCGTTGTTGTGGGATTCAAACACCACCAATTGGGGTTATAAAAGGAGTTTGTTAAGAACGTTATTCTACAGTAACGTGGTTGAAGCATTGAAGTTTCAAGGGCGTCGCCCTACACACAAATGACAGTGCCGCTGCACTACCCAAAGTCTAATTGTATCCAACCCGAAATTATTTCGCATTATGATTCAATGCTCACACAGACAGACACATACACACACATTAATAATATACATGACAAAATTACTCTATTCTGATTGGCTGAGAGCAGTGCACTTCAAGTGTAACACCAGTGCAAAATGTAACACCAGTGCAAATTACACATCGAAATTCTGGATTATGTTTGGCTGAAAGATGAAAGGAAAGTTCCTTAGCCATTGACATCACTTAAAGTGATGCCGAAAATTTTCTGCAAAAACTTTGAAAAAAGTTGGCGCAGTGTTGGCGCAGTGTTGGCGCAGTGTTGGCGCAGTGTTGGCGCAGTGTTGGTGCAGTGGTGGGAGCGCTTGCTTTCCATCAATGTGGCCAGGGTTCGACTGCCAGCCCCGGCGTCATATGTGGGCTGAGTTTGTTGGTTTTTTCAAAAAGCTGCAATTGCATTCGCCGAAGCGGCTTGTGCAATTTCGGCTTTTGAAAAACCTACTCGTGCAGATTAATTCCAAATTGAACGAGAAAAACCGTATGATTACCATAAAAAATATTTTTCATGCACAATTATTAATGAGGAATCATACGGCTTTATCGTTCAATTTGTGATTTACTTACACTCGTAATTTTTCCAAAAAAGTCAAATTGCACTTGCTGAAGCGGCTTGTGCAATTTGAGCTTTTTGATAAACTTACTTGTGCAAACATTCCCAAATTAAATTAAAAACCGTATGCTTACTATTACGAGTGTTTCAGGCAGAACATTCTTATTATTGCTTGACAACTTAAAAACCGTACAGCAATCCAGGAAATAAAAACTACAAGGAATGAATAAGAGTAGTGATAATTTGGAGAGTAGAACAGGGCGATGAAGAAATCATTATGATTCTGATCTCTTTTTAAGTTAATGATTCAATGGGAAGTTCTAGAAGTTGACTCGATCACGTTTCTACACTGAGCGAAAAACAACTTTTGAGCTAAATCAAACGTAATGTGAGAGAAATTCGTTCATACAAGTTTTAGTGCTTCTCCTTTTATGAATCCTTTGCTTACGACTGGTGGGTGACACGAATAGAAATGCGTGTATTGAAAGTTCTCTTTCTCTTTGTAGTGTGTTGCACGTCAAGGTTAGACTCCTTGTGGCATCTGTCGTCTTCGTTCACTATTGTGTCCAAGAATGTTATTCTGTTTCTGATATTTCAGCCGTAAATTTGATCGTGCTGAGAGAGTTGTTTGCCTTTGTAATAAAGTCTTCTATTGTGTCTTGTGTATTGTGTATTGTGTCTTGTGTCTTTGTGTTGCATTCCACAGAGAATACATCGTCAATGTATCTCTTCCAGACTGTCGGTTTCGTGTGGCTCTGTCGGAGGATCTCGTTCTCTGCTTTGGCCATGAAGATATTGGCGAATGCCACTGCCATGTTAGTACCCATTGCTGTGCCATGTGGGTCTGTAAAAAGTTTTTTCTTCTACAGAAATGGAATGAATTCTCTCGAAGTATGAGACAAAGCATTCCCCTCAAGAATTTTGTTGAGATTCACTCCAAATGGTTGGTCGTTTTGGTAGAAGTGTTCGTATGTGTTGCATACGGTGGTAATCCTTTCTTCTTGTGACGTCCATTAAGAAAAGGATTGTGTTGCTGGGCAATGGGGTTTTCTCAATGAAGTTGATGAAGGGGTCAATCGTATCTTTCAGATACGATTTTTGTTCATGTGTTATCGGCTGTATGAGGCGGTCAACAAAGCATGCCTTTCTGTGGGGCTGTCACAACCCGATATTATTGGTCTGCGGCCTACTGGTGTAGGTTCGTGAATCTTAATTAGTGTGTAGAACACCAGAATCACGGGCGGATCCAGAAAATCCAGAAAGAGGGGGTCAAGACCCCACCCTCCCCCTCCCCCCGGAATGAAAACTTCACTTTTCAGGAGATGCAGCATACAGCATTGTGGGCGTATTCGTGATGCAAAGTAAAGTAACGTTAACGTTTCGGAAGATAGAATTAAAAATACTGACACTCTTCGCCTAGAGCACGCAAAACATGTTCGTTTTATAAATACAAGAAAAAAAAGGGAGGCGCCTATGAGTATTCGGGGAGGGTTTGGTGTGAGGGAGAGCTATTTGGCCGTCATTTCGTCAATGTGTCCTTCATTGAGCATTGATATTAATAGTGTAGTTACCTTTTTGGCTGTGCTTACAACCATTGGTTTGTTTAGGGGTCTGTAATTATTTGCTAGCTCATTATTATTATTATTATCATTATCATTATCATTATTATCGCAACTATTACCCACACCCATACCCACGACCCACGACTATTAGTCAAACTCAGAAACGAGTCCGAAACGTGTCAGTTGGAAATAGGGTGTTTTATTTTAAGTCTAAGACAAGGTATCGCAAATAACACAGATTGGTCTGAAATAGACCCAGAATTTTAAGAAGAATGCCGCGCACTTCGAGCCATATTTTAGAGTGCGCCCCTGGGGGGTACCCCACATATGGGCTGTATAGGTATGTGCCGTATAGGTATGTGTTTTTGAGGTTCTCGATTGTTAAATAGGGTATCATTTTTGCCCATGTTGGCATAGTGTTTCCGGTATGATCCTTAGATAGAGTGTCTAAATTATAACAGCTAAAATAGCAGTGCGTAAATACCCAGTTAAGCGGAAAACAAATGATCTGTTCAATTTAAAGTATTATCAAAGCGATTTTATAAAGATTGTTCCCGGGAGTGCGTCTTCCGCCGTTTTTCTTGGCGGCGTTTTCCTTGAGCACGCGCGATGCGTGGGAGACAAGTACTAGACACGCAGTAGGACGAACTTACATTATGTTAGTTCCAGGCGCACTCAGATCACGGTAGTTCGCTGAAATCGCCCTCAAATGGCCCGAGAAGTGGACAAAAAACATGCTATATGACAGAAACTAAATAAATCAATTTCCGAGGCATTAGAATTTTTTACGCCTGCAATAAAACCTTAAACGCCGATGCATTGGTCCATAGTTAGTATGATTGGTCATATGAAGAGCGCCAGGCCGTTGAGCTATTGTTTCACTGCTCAGACTTGGTATTTCATCAGGGTCTCAAAGGGGGGGGGGGGGGGGTTCCTGGAGCCCTGGAGCCCTGAAGTTTCTGCTTTGGAGCCCGGAGCCCGATCATTTTACTGACTGGAGCCCTGATCCTGTTTTGGCTGTGGAGCCCGGAGCCCGAATAAATTTTCCGCGGAGCCCGGAGCCCAGCGTTTTGAAATTTGATCATTCGAGTTCCCAGATTTTTCGTGTTTGTTTGTGCGTGTTAACTCACTGGCATAAAGAAACAGAATCGGAAAAGAGGACAGTACATAATACAAGCATACACGATAATCGTAAGTTCATAATGATATGCAACAACTTATTTGAGGATTTCATGAAAACCTTATTATTTTAGTGAGCGCGATAAAAACACCTTTTTTTACACCTAGCCGTAAAGCAGATGATATGGAGCCCTGGAGCCCTGACATTTTCGTCTTGGAGCCTTGGAGCCTTGCATTTTTAAGCCCGGAGCCCTGGAGCCCTAAACCCTTTTGGGACCCTGTTTCATTACCTCGTTGGTGCCTACCAAAACTACATTATACAATGTAATTACGTGTAAGATCGATGAAGGCAGAAAAGAATCTCAGTCTTCATTTTGTACCCGGTCTGTAGTCTTCAGTCTGCATTTTGTACCAAGTCTCTGTACCTGATCTGCAGTCTGCAGCCTGCAATCTGCAGTCTGCGTTTTGTACTGACTGGTAATTAAATTAACGTATTTTCTGAGCTGGCAAAGTCTATGTCCGTAACTACACTTTCAGCTGTAACTAACATGTACAACAGATCGGTCGATTTACTTTGTAACTCATCTGTATTTTTTCTACTGTGCTAAGTACGTTGTATTTTTGCTGTAAAAATGGTTGTTTGTATATAGTGTCTGTTAATAATTAAAAAAGAAATCAACGTATTTTCACCTCAGGTCTTGTCTTTGCAACTGAATATGTTGCTTACATATAAACTGCGAGGATCATTCATTTATTAAAAAATATCAAGAGTCTTTCTAACGCAGTGCACATATATGAAATTCTCATATATATACATTAATTTCTTCATCCTTTACGGGTACACTACAAACTCATAAATGACCAGCCCCCAGTTGGCTTGATAGCTCAGTTGCATTGTTTCCAGGATTGGTTAGACCATTGCACCGGTATAGCAAGGTCATGGGTCCGTATCCCGTTCCCGGGGGGGTACTTTAGGAATTTCTGGGTGGGGATGTGCCGCTGGAACCCTGAAACCCTTAGCCTATACCAGAGCTGGTTCAGCTGAATTTTGCTACCCTATACTAGAGTAAACCCCCCAAATCACTCCTATTCTAGAGTAGCTATATTCCACTAGCACAGTCTAGCCAAAACAAAACCTTATATCACAATCATTTCTCTCTGATTTTATTTATACCAGTTCAGTTTTTTTTATTCTCAACCAACTGGTCAGTTTCGTGAAAAATGATACCCTATTCTAGACCCAAACGCTCTGATTTATATACCCTATGCTAGAGTAAACTGCTTGAAAACCATACCCTTCACAGCGGCACATACCTATATAGCCCATATATGGCAGTACCCCCCCCCCCCGGGATCCCGTTCGAAACCTGAATTTTTTCAGGTATTGTCTTTGCAACTGTCTATGTTGCTCATACAATTGCAAAGATCATTCATTCATTAAGTATTCTCACTTCCTCAAGCAATAATGACGAACCTTCAAGCTGCAATTTTTTCGGCGTTTTATAACGGAAGTCGAATGCAGAGTCAATCTGCCTGGTCCGGGGGAGGTTAATGATAGGTGATCAATTTCATCGTCGGTAATTTTGCTTGGGAATTCGAACAGTTCCTTAAAAGGAAATGAATTGAGTCGCAGTAGAATTTCTGTGCTTTTGAACGGCTGTAGAAAGGCGAAACTGTACGTTTTAAAAAGAACACAATTTTCCGTGAATTCCGAATGCGCAGCGTAATTCGGGTGCCTTCTCTGTGGGCTCCTCAATGAAAGACGCATTGTCACAGGCAATGATAGACTCCTTGTAACAGACGCATTGTCTGTATTACAGACAATTACATACACCTTCTGCACATTATGGTTCTTGAATACTTGTAGGACGAGGCTACAACACATTCCTTTTGAAAACGGGATGTTTTGACCTTT
The DNA here is from genome assembly GCA_949710005.1 of Ricordea florida. NCBI lineage: Eukaryota > Metazoa > Cnidaria > Anthozoa > Corallimorpharia > Ricordeidae > Ricordea > Ricordea florida. Next base: position 29,251,811 of record OX453278.1, on the reverse strand, counting down.
CCATTTTCTGTAGTGACCAAGATACATGTTTTACGCGATAGACATTATCAACTCAAGAATAGTGAATCAGTGATCTCACACGAAATTCGCCGCTCTGTGAAAATTTATGAGGAAGTGCACGACAGTCACTATGGAAAAAGAAAAAGAACTCTTAAATTCCAGGGAGAGAAAGGGTTCATTAATGTAGTTTCAGCCCTGCGAATTTTACTTGCAATTTCAGTGAAAAGAGTAAGCATGTAAAAAGCGACGATGAAGAGAACCTTTATTGTGATTCACGGTAGGCGCAAATTTCCTAGGAACAAAAACTTGGCACAATTCGAAATCGGTGGCAGATCAGATTTTCTACACTCATGCTTTCTCTAAAAACGCCATTAAAGAAAAATTATCAATTTGTCTTCCAACTCTCTGTTTCAGTATCAAAGTTTGTTTCATTTACATGTCAAGAGTAGGAAGACCAGCGAGAAAACCCAAGCAGTGTAAGGTCAAGTCAGAGCAGACAATATACATGTGTTGACAGATGGTGAGAGCATATCCGGTGTGCTGTGTCCAGTATGATATATCTACCTACGTCAAACGATTAAAAATATCGTACCACGCGCACCATATGGGCATCTGATCCGCCCCTATAGCAATCACATTTGTCACGTCTTTTTGCCGCTTTCTCTGCTACAAAAGACGGATCAGAGGGTCTGATTTTCGCAGTTATCATTCGAAGAGGAACGTCTGCAATACGAACCTCAGTGCAGCAAATATGTTTTTGGTGGTGCTTTTGCTGAGTTGTTTTGTGTTTGGACGCGTTAGTTCCACTCCAGATGATCAGTCCAGTGACTCCGAGCCTCAATACATTCCTACAGGTAAGAGGTTCCCTCTAAATACTGGGAGATTTTCCCTGTGGATAGAAAAACTTGAAGAGATAATTGGCTAGCTGCAGCCACATGTGACTTGTACCAAACTCCACGTGCAGCATCGTTTCACGAACTTGCATAGAGCTTCCCCTTTGAGCAGTCAAATGATTTTGGTAGTAGTCGTCACACTTTCACAGTGTCTGAGGTTCCTTAGATATTCCAGGAAGATCGAACGGAAACATCCTCTCGCAGGCTGTTTCGTATTCCTACTTCGTTAACTAATATTATTAACAACCCCTCATATAAATTTACCAATGAATAAGAATAAGAGAAAAAGGCTGAGAGAAAGAAGACATAATGTAAAACTTGTTAAAGTGCAGCCGTTTCCTGCACGCAGATGAGGTAACTTGCATTTGAAAGGTTCACATTGGTGCTAAGGAGTCCGACGGAGCAAACTGATAAGTGAAGCGTTTTTTAGACCGAGTGCGAGAAAACCTTGAGGTTTTCCTGTCGTCTCACTTGAAGCACGCTGTTGTAGAACTGAGAACATAAGTTTAAACAAAGAAGACGAAGAAGAGCTTTCGCACCCGGGGTAGCACAAGGGCACCCAGTGACTATTTTTGGTAAAAATTCTGTTCGGAAGCAAGGTTAGCTCGAATTTTTGAATATCGCCGAACACACAGGCCCTAGGGTTTTTAAACCCGGCCTATTTGAATAGATTTTCAGTCCCTAAAACATCACCTCAAGATTCGCAACAAGGGAAAAGTAGTCTGTTATGTTTTAGAAAAGGCTATTTTTTCAACTTTTGCACATAAGGTCACCTAGCAATTTCGGATGAGCAAATGGTTCGTTGGTGCCATCCAGCTAGCAGTTTCTAAAATGACGATATTATTCCCCAAAATTTTCGAACACTTCAATTTTCAACTAAGATATTCGAACAGATCAAATTCTTTCAAGTGATAAAAACATCTTTTTAGACAGTCTACAGCCATTACAAGGAGCCTAGAAATGTCTCTCAGAGGCTTTTGTCTCAATCTGCTCGTTGGGTGCCCCTGTTAGCACTCCGGTTATATAAATACCACAAATGATGGAGAGTGATCTTGTCAACTGCACTCCCCCGGGTTTTCAAGCGTTTATGAACTAGTACGCAGAAGGAAAATCTTTTGAACAGCATGATAGAATGCTTCCATTAATTCGTGAATTTGAGTACCACCTCTTGCACGGTTGTAACTTTATGGAGTAACATTACCGCAGAATAGTGTACTGCGTGGTCATCAATGCGCGGCGATACGCGCAATAAATCATGAAACGCCTAGGAGTTGGCGACGTTGTACGTGGTGCACAGTAAGAATTCAGTGTATTCTAAAGTAAAATGTGTTTTAGTAACTGATTTTACACAGTACGTATTGAGAAGTTAAAGGTCTTTGGCTTAAAGGAAAAGCAAATCCTATTTTTTAGGAGCAGACCACGCAGTTCGCATTAAGTTATGTATTCGATATTTGATATCCGGCACTCAATAACTAATGAAAAGAACAAGGATATGATACGAACTACTCGGTGTGCAGTTAGTAATGACCAGTAATGTCTTTCACAGTAAACGTTAGAAAGCGTTTTGGAAACTTGCCAAGTGGTACATGGGTGGTTGAAAATAAAATTGTTTGTGAGGAAAATAGGCGTGATTTCAAGACTTTCACGCCCGACCTACTAACCTTGTAGATTCTCTGTTTTGCCTTTTCACCGCAGATAAAGTGTGTGACACCAGAAACACAACAGATGGCAGATGTTGTGTGTTTCCATTCACATACCGTGGAGAGATATACTACGAATGCACGAAAAGTGACTACGAGATGGAGTGGTGCTCACTCACCAAAGACTATGACACGGACCAACTCTGGGCGATCTGTGGTATGCTTACTTGTACTATCAATCTATCCCAAAATGACGATAATAATAATAATAATAATAATAATAATAATAATAATAATAATAATAATCATCATAACTATAACAAAATTCTCAAATCCGATTGGCTATCAACTGCCCTGATTTCAGCCATAATAGGACAGTCAAATAGGACAGTACGCGTCATGTCTGAGTAACTGGATAGTACGCGCCATCACGCGCGCGCTTAAATGGCTTTTTTGTCACTGCTGGCAAAACAAATCTTGGAATTTCATGTGCTTTGATAAAAAAAAAAGAAGTTTATACATCACAAATGTTGTTAAAGTTATGATTAATTGGTAATAAGACTTTGTGTCGTCCAATTCGGTCTGCAATCATACTCGTGATTAAACAAATCGGACTCCCGCAGCGCGGTCGTCCGATTTTGTTAATCACTCGTATGATTACAGACCGAATTGGACTCCCCTCAATCCTATTACCATTACTAATCATAACTATAACAAAATTCTCAAATCTGATTGGCTATCAACTGCCCTGATTTTAGCCTTAATAGGACAGTTAAATAGGACAGTACGCGTCATGTCTGAGTAACTGGATAGTACGCGCCATCACACGCGCGCTTAAATGACTTTTTTTTTACTTCTGGCATAAAAAATCTTGGAATTTCATGTAGTTTGATTAAAAAAAAAGAAGTTTATACATCACAAATTTTGTTGAAGTTATGATTAATTGGTAATAAGACTTTGTGTCGTCCAATTCGGTCTGTAATCATACGAGTGATTAACAAAATCTATTTAATTATTTATTTATTTTATTTATTTATTTATTTTATTTATCTATTTATTTATTTATTTTTTTTTTTATTTATTTATTTATTTTTTTTTATGATTTGTTTACTCCACTCAGTCCTGTTACCATTACTAATAATGATGACGATGATGATGATGATGACTTTATTATCGTGTCAAATAAAATTTAACAGAGAGGCAGCCACTACAGTCACCTAAGTAGTTATTTAAATATGGTGAACGATTATTCACTAGATAACTTACTCCTCATGAGTCTTGGGCCCAGATATAACAGTGCTAATGTTAGGTGAATCATAACCTGTCTGATGTAAATTATAAGAGTGGCTGTTCGTAAACAAATATACCACAAACAGTTCACGAACACAAATTTTAGAATGCAATATTCCCCGTGACTTCGGGCCAAACAATCCTATTTCTGGGCGAAGAGAGTGTCGATTGTAAGAGAGGGGAGGGGAGGGTGGGGGATTGTTAGACTGCACCCTTGTTTTTGTACTTGCTGAAATAATTGACCCTCTGTAGTTGATCACTTGTAGATGTGATACTCTGAATCCGCAATCCTGAAGAGAGGGAAACCACTAGATTTTTTCTAGCGAGAATTAAAAAAAAAACTGCTATTATTTTGTTTTTAACCCTTGTTAGTCCCAATATCAACATTCATTTTCTCCTAACTGTTCTCATATATTTGTTATGGTACTAATCAGAGAGTTTAAATATCAATACAACTCTTTTTTGGTGGCCATTTTCGTTATTCTCCTAACATGAATGGTCTATATGAACAGTGCATGTTGTAATGAGAAATTAGATGCTGAAACGGGTAAGAAATGAAATTTGTTCCTAAAAATGCTTCTGTTTCGTTCCCTAGCAAATGACACTAGGAAAAGTGTCTTTGACACGATCCTTGCTGCTACAGGAGAAACGGCCAAGTTCAGAGGTATGGTTTAGATTATTTTTCCCCTTCAGTGATGTTTTCTGAGTGGAGTTCTTGTGGAGTCTTATTATCCTCTCAACTCTGTTTTCCTACTGTTCTACTCCGGTGTGACTTCCTCAGTCACTGTGAAGTCGACTCCCGATAACTCGAACCCTTGCTAACTCGAACCTCGCGTCAACTCGAAACAAAAATCGATTTGCATTTACTGTAAATTACCCTTGGTAACTCGAATCTCGCGTTAACTCGAACCAAAATCGATTTGCCTTCACTGTAAATTACCCATATTTTGTAACTCGAACCTCCTGTTAACTCGAACCAAAATCGATTTGCATTTACTGTAAATTACCCTCATTAACTTGAACCTCGCGTTGACTCGAACCAAAATCGGTTTGCATCCCTATTTATTGTAGATTATCCTTCGTAACCCGAACCTCCTGTTAACTCGAAGCAGTTCAGTATTGTCAGGAGCGAATCACCACCGATTCGCTCCTGGTTTGTTTAGTGTACTGTAGGCCAAAGCATTGAGTATATTGCGAAGCAGCCGTGTAATCTTTGTCCTTTTTTTTCGCTTTACACAAAATTAAACGTATCGGTCGATTTCAGGTTTCGCTGGTTTAGGATAACTTTGCATTGTATCTTCATAAGGTTTTGCTGCTTAACTCCCTATATCGGTCGCTCCCGATAACTTGAGCCTTTTTTGAGTTTTGAGTTTTTCGACTGTATATCCTATCAAATTTATCCCGGTGGAAGATTCTTGTCCGATCTTTTCTTAAATAAGCTACAGAAAGTGTTTGGATTTGTTTGGACTTACAGCAGAACTTTTAATGCCATCGTTAACAGTAAGCAAAGAAAAAAGTCTTTAGGATCTTTCATTTTCAGGCTAAATTTTTAACCTTTCCAAAATAATCAGTTACCAGGCTCCTGAGAGAGGCCTTCATTAGAGCCCCGCCCACCTCGCTCATCCCCCTCCCCCATCTTACAGCATTTATTTCGGGAAATCTTCACTTCAGGAAACTTTGAACTAATGGGTTAGTAAAACGAAATGAAAACAATTTTGTATAAAGTGTACCCTGTGTTTTGTCTTTACAGACGGCATCTACTTGTTTCAAGGAGACATCATTATGACGCAAGGAATCCGAGAAAACCTTAGACTACGAGGAATCCTGGTACCAGGTGATGATCCAACTAGACGTTTTCGTCAGGGGTGGGGTAAGGAACCACAGAAAAGACACAAGAGGGCAGTGATGAAGACAGATGGCTTACGGTGGATGTCCAGTTCAGGAAGACCAGAGATTCCGTATGAAATAACCAGGTCCAACCGTAAGTGTTTTCCTTGATCGATAAGTACTTTCTCTCTACATAATGGTGTCGTTCTCTGTGAAACAAAGCACGCTGTAGTACACTTAGAAGTTTTCCAAAGAATGGTCACACTGTATGGCTTGATCCACAGATGAAAAAGTTGGAACCATACTGTATGGTTAAACAAACAGTACCATAGTACAGTACTGTTCAGTAGCTTCTTGTAGAGTACAACAAACGGTATTATTATTGCCATACATATGCATGAGTTTATCCCTAAATGGAAATTTTAAATCTTCATATTAGGAATAACGACAGTGCTACAGTCAGTACAGTAAGTTTAGGGACCTCATCAAGATATGAAGGAAACCTTATGAAACAATAGCCAAAACTTAAACATGCATAACGCCATCGTGTTTTAGTTCACAGTATAGATTTGTATCAGCCGCAGATGACTGAGAGACAGATCGATTGACACACTCATTCATATTTCACAAAAAAATTACATTATGCGGTCAACGGGCAGAATTTCGCAAGTAGATTCATAATAAATCATAATATATATTTTATATATAAATATACAAATATATACAAAGCTAAAGGGGAACTATAATTAAAATATGAGATATACCAGTTTTTATTTCATACAGTTGTTTCATCAACAATTTGTCTCCTCAGTCAATGTACAGTCAGTCATCAAGCGCGCAATGAATCACTGGATGGAAAATGTAAGGTGCCTAAGATTCGTTCCCAGGAAAAGCCATCACAGACGGCATCTAAGTTTCTTCTCAGGGGGAGGGTAAGTCGATGGCTTTTTTTTTCTGTAGTTCCAAGTTCGACATGTTTCAATTTGCTTTTCCACTGCAGAAACTAAGAAATACAGCCATACCATTGTTGTTACATTCGAGTCCTCATGTTTCTCTCGACTTCGTCTCGGGAAACATCAGGACTCTCGGGAAAACAAAACTAGCGTTTCCCTCTGGACCATACTGTACGTGTATAATGCTTCCTTCCTTAACTTCAGGTGCTCACTTTCTTATTTTATTTCACTCAACTTTTGTCTGTATGTTCTCAGTATGTCAGGCATGGAAACCACAACAGCGAAGCCGATCTTATTGCAGTGGTCCCCTTAAAATTTCCAGATTGAATTCAATATTGTCTTCCCTCTATCCTTGCATTTTGAGTTTAGTGCTTCTAGTCTATCTCAAAATACCTTTAAGATTTGAATGTGTACACTTTTTCTGAAAAATATCACTCATTACGTACTCTCTAAGCAATACTCAAAATAACTGGTCTCTTGCAATTAAGCATTATCTATCGCTCTGTATACAAAACTCCCTTCCTTCCTAGAACTTGTCCGCCTTAGAATAATCTCTACTATATTTTACTTTAATATGATTATTATTTTTAATTTTTGTTCTGTGTTTCCAAGCTCTTTCTGTTTTCTCGCCTGCATTAAATGTACCACAAGAAGTTGGGTAAATCAAGTTATACCACCGCGTCATTCGCTCCGACTAAGGCGGCTAACGCTCGAAACGTCAGTACCTTACTTTTACCTCACGGTGGTATAACTTACTTAATCAATTCGTTTGATTATCCCAATTTCTTGTGCTTCAATTCCCCACCGACGCAGCACCAGTTTCTTTAGAAACTATTCCCACAATGCATTAAATGTAACACCGTTAGGTAACACTCTTGTGTTTTAATCCAGGTGTTATTCCATGGTGGGCCGTCAGCCGGGCACTGGGGCTCAAAGAATCTCCATTGGAAACGGTTGTGGTTACTTGGGCGTTGTAGTTCATGAGATCGGTGAGTCCTAAACTGATAAACCGCTGACTCCTGTCTAGTTTTTGTTCGTAAATGATCAGATTGTAACTTCTCCTAACAAGTCCTAAACTGATAAACCGCTGATCTCCTGTCTAGTTTTTGTTCGTAAATGATCAGATTGTAACTTCTCCTAACAATATCAGAGCATTGTTAAGCAGAACAGGTGAGGAAAATGCAACAATCTATCAACGCAGGATTTGATTTGATCTGACATCAGATTTATTAAAACGAAATCTTTGCCAAATTGAATTGGACCGAAGAACAAATTTCGATGTTTTCGTGCAGTGTTTAAGAATTACCGCAAATCTTCCACCCTCTCCCACCCCCTACCAACATTGTTGATGTATATTTACAAAGGGAAGCCTATAAAGATAAAAGATCACATGCGGTGTCATATTAGTAACCTCAGCATTGAGGGGAGGGGTCCCTGGTGGGAGCTTAGCTGGAGTGATTTGTAATGGTTTGGAAGTGAAAAATAGTGCCTATCGGTCCAACATTTTTGGATTGTAGAGTTAAATGAAGTGTAGAAGACTGATTGCTGAAGAATTTTTACTTAATTTCAGTGGTTTGAAAGATTGCAGTATCGTATCATACACTGATTCAAACATTTCAGATTAAGAATAACAAAATCAGCGCGAATTGCAGCGATCTATAGCACAAACTAAATAAACTGCAGCAACAGAATTAAAAAGAAAATGTCAAGTAAAGCTGAAAACCCGGTATCAGCTGATCTCTCTTTAAATTAAAATTGCAACCAAAATTCCCTGTCCAATAGCTTTTTTTGCTAATAAACGCTACGTTTCTATATCTATATTTATAATGAAAATCTAACATGATTTTTTTCAACGTTTTACAGGACACGCCCTTGGCTTCTGGCACGAGCAGTCCCGTCCCGATAGAGATACTTACGTCACTATAAACTGGAGGAACATACAGCGAGGTAATTAGGACCGTGGAGGGACGACTCAATGCAATCATGTTTCGGCTTCGCAACTTACTGCAAATCACTATACTGAAAACTCGTATTTTTTTCAAAGAATTATAGAATATAGAATGGACTTACGTCCTCATTGTAATAAAATGAAAACTAAAAAAAAACATACATTCGAAAAGTACATTGCAAGCTGACAAAGGATAACGGCAGTCACGCAGGAGCAATTTTCAAGGAATATTAAAGGACAAACAATAAAAAAGGGCGAAAAGCAAGAAGAGAGGTAGCCAATCTGAGGCAAGTAGTTACAGAAATATTTTAAGGTTGGCAAATCGTTGCCGTTTTCAGTGAAAAATTTTGCTGCGTTTACTTCTCAGTACTTCTCGGATAAAAAAGAACTTGGAAACTTTAGAGAAATACAGGCCAATGTTATGAGAACAGCTGCCATATATGGAGTGTTTTTCATTAAAGGAGGATACGTAGTTACAGTGCGACCACTCCAACCAATGACACCAAAACAAATTTTCATGCAAATTATCCAATCACGATCGAATATCTAAACAATAGAATCCGTCTACAAATGTTTTAGATTTCAATTTTAAATGCATATAATTTGCTCTTTAACTGTATGTAACATATCAAGATTGACAAAGAATCATCTTAGTATATAGAAACTTGACACAAATCTGTTGTTCAGCGTCAAAAACACTATAGACCGTTATTTCATATTGCTAATATTCCGCAAAAAATCTAACTTTTGTCTAAATGATGTTTTTTTTTTATTTCAACGCGCCAACGGGAGTTTGTCTATTCGTTTCATTTCGTTCAGGAATGGCTTATAACTTTCACAAGTACGGAACTGACCGCATCAACAGCAGAGGGGTCTCCTATGACTACGATAGTGTTATGCACTATTCCTCCACTGCGTTTGCAAACCGCGCGGGAGTGAGAACCATTGTTGGAAAGAACGGGCGCACAAATCTTGGACAGCGTTACGGTTTGAGTCGTAAAGACATTCAGCAGGCCAACCTGCTGTACTGTGGCGCACAACCACCCGTTACCAATTCTCCGCGACCACCTACACCACCTCCACCGACTGGTAAGTGAAAAAAATGTGAAGTGAGTTAAGAAAACTTTATATTGATGGCAGCGAGTGGCAGCTTTTGATGCCCCCGTCGCTTAGTGTGATATTGCCATAAGTGTTTACGTTTAAGAAATATGCAAACGATGTCAAGAAAGATCAACTGAAATTGTCATTAAACTTAGGCCTTTGTCACATTAACCACTGAGTGTTGTTACTTAACGTTTATCTATCGTCTTAAGGGAAACAAAAAATACCGTAGCTCTTTAAAGCAGGTAGTCCAAGATGGCCGATAAGGAGTAACTGGAAAGCAAGGGCAAGGAAATTTAAGTTAAGAGTTAAGATTATGGGAAAATGAAGATATCGAGGTTCGACTAATTAGTACTTGTTTTAGCCAATCAAAGATTTCCTGTTAATTTTTGAAGGTACTCTGCTGTAAGCTGATCTCAACAAACGGTTAATACCATTTGTTATGATCCACGCCACAATTGTTTCCCTTGCTTTCAATGGTTAAAAATGGTTACGTGAGACATAACTACTGGACATTAGTATAGGTAATAGCATGACTTCTAGTGGTATTTGGTAATAATACCTCGAGTAGTATTGAATTTTGAAATATTACGAGCTGGTATTATTGCCAAATACCACGTACAGGTCATGCTTTTATTTGTTTATAATAGAAGCCGAGAAATTTTCGCTTCGTACCTGACAATGTCGTCGTTGAGTTCAGGCCGTTGCTTTCTGTCCACGACTTCCAAACATTCATCCACGTCTTAATAATTTTGACTGTATTTTTATTTACTGCTTTTTCGGCGAGCTTTTGTATTTCATCAACGGAAATTTCCAGGAATCTCCGCCATTTTCAGTTGAAAACAAAAGTAAAAAGATAATTGTGTTCAGTGTTGTCATGGTAACGTTGTTATACCTCCAATTTTGCTGCTATACCACTATTATGCAGAATTAGTCATACTATCATCCAATCAAATCGCCAAAATTTTTCGGCTTATAGTATAAAACAGTTAATACCATTTTTTAGTTGTCCTGTTAATTATTACACACTGGTTTATTTTTTTGCACAGGTTGTAACTACTCTGATAAGCATCATTACTGTCCTTTCTGGAAGTCCAGAGGACACTGCCAAATAGGAAGCAGACACAATCATTACATGAAAAGCAACTGTAAGAAAAGTTGTTTGTGCAAACCAGACAGTAAGTGACTTTCTCAAACTCTCTTTTAGTAGTGTGGAGGCTTCCTGTCGAGATTTCTACGCTTCGTTGAATTACTTTAGTCGATAATTACAATGTTTGTTTGAAACAGTTCGTGCTATCTTATTTTTGAAACTGAAAATCAATGAACTGAACTTCTTCCCTGTGCAGCACGACGTAGGCAATTTTGCATCTCTCTATAGTGATTCAGTTGTAGTCAAAATGTTAAACTCCTGGAGGACTGAAATATTCGCGTCTTAGAATATGCATATTACAACCTGGAGAACGATAAACCTTACTTTGATGCTAAGCTGGTTAAGATACATGAAAGTAACTCAGAGCTTTAATTTACAACTCTGTGTTTCGATACTCCTGTCTAGTGTCTTCTAAAGGCTGGTTTTCACTAGCGACGGAGTCGGAGTCGTAAGAACGCTCATGACCCAGTGAGAATCGAAGATCGGAGTCGTAAGCGGAGTCATAAGCTCGGCGGAATCGGAGACGGAAGAATCAGAATCACGGTTTCCATTTTCTTCTGACTCCGCTTATGACTCCGTTGTTTATGATCCAGTGAAAACTAGATCGTCGGAGTCGGAAGTGCAGTTAAGGGATCGTAAGTGACAGAGTCCAAAGCGGAATCGGTATTCTGTTTCCGACTCCGACAGTTTGATTTTCACAAGATCGTATTTCTCTCCGCTTCTGATTACGACTCTGACTCCTACTCCGCCGTTAGTGAAAACCAGTCTTAATGGTTGAAGTGGTTTGGCTGTTCGGCCCTATTTTGTACTGACATTGAATGGCGTTGTTAAATTGCAAGGCGTAAAACACTTAAGCCCGTATCGTCACGTTTTGAAGAACTTGTGAACGCTATTGATTTGCCAAGCTTCTAAAATACGTCTCCTCCTAAAACACATTAGACAAGAGTTTTAGAAAGCCGGATCATAAACTAAAACTTTTGGCGTTGCACCCATGTACAAATTTAAAAACCAGGGTGCCATTAAACTGTATCAAAGAACGTTGTCAGTTTGTAATAAACCGGTTGGCTCAGTTGGCAGAGCACCGGACTGCTACGCGGGAGGTCGTGAGTTCAAATCCTCGACCAGACCAACACTCAGGGTCTTTAAATAACTGAGGAGAAAGTGCTGCCTTTAAAATGACATCTAAAAATGGTTAGACTTTCCAGTCTTCTCGGATAAGGATAATAAACCGTAGGTACCATGTTACAGTACTGGTGTGGGACGTTAAAAAACCCACACATTGTTCGGAAAGACTAGGGTACGTAGTCCCCAGTGTGATGGTCTATCACTTATTCTGTTATGGGGGCACCTGTGTATTCCACTATTCACTATAATAAGATGGTGAACTGCGTGGCTGCAATTTGCGCCTTAATAAGCAGTCTGGCAAATTCCCTGACAAAAGTGTTAAGCACTTTGATCCTTGGGATAAAGCGCTATATATAAATCCCTCGTTATTATTATCATCTGTTTCATCTGTTTATTGTAGAATTTCATTATGTGATACATTTTCAATCTGCATTGCTCGCAATTAGCAATAGCTAGTCGAAGCAAGCAATGGTTACATGTGTATAAAAGAGAGAACAAGTAGAGAAAGCTACGGTATTCAACTGTGTTTTGTAAACAATACACTATAGAACGAAGAGGTATACAAATAGCTAGTGTACAGGGTATACCGTCAACTAAAATAAAAAAAAATCATCTAAAATCAAAAATATTATGATTATTATTATTGTAACAGTCTTTCCCTTTCTTACCAATCTCAAACTTTCTTGTTGCTAAGTGCTCAAACCGACTTTGTTTCTTTCGTCTCTAGCCACATGTGCGGACATGAAGAACGATTGTGGGGCGTGGTCTAGGCAAGGTTTCTGTAGTTCCTTTGAGGATTTCATGAACGTTTACTGCAGGAAGAGCTGCCGAAAGTGTTAATACTCCAGATCCTCTTTGTACCTTTCTGTGTGAGAACTTGAAAATCTGTCTGTCTGAAGTTTCATGAAGTTTTTTTCAAAAATCAAAATAAGTCAATACGCGGACGACACAACACTTATCCTCGATGGGTCACGTGTATCTCTCCTAGCATCCCTAAAAATGCTAGATGATTTCAGCAAAGTATCTGGCCTCAGACTTAACGATAAGAAAACGGAAGCTCTATGGATTGGCGCAAGTATTGGAAATGAAAAAATCATGTTACCTGGAAAGGAACTGAAATGGCCAAAAGAAAAGGTAAAATCCCTTGGGCTATGGATCTCAACAAATCCTGAACTATCCGCATCTTTAAACTACAGCGAGAAATTTGAAAAAGTCAAGGAAATCTTAAGGTGCTGGAAATACCGCAGACTCACCTTGTTAGGCAAAATCACTGTAATCAAAGCATTAGTGGTCTCACAATTGGTTTATTTACTCTCACCCCTTTGTTCAAACTACAAGGTCTTAAATGAAATAAACAATTTACTTTACAACTTTCTCTGGAATGGTAAAAGCGACAAGATAAAGCGCAAAGTTATGATAAATGATTTCCGCGATGGCGGCCTAAAAATGATTGACCTTATCTCCTTCAATAAATCTCTTAAGACCACATGGATTAAAAAATACTTAGATAACAGTAACAGCGGGAAATGGAAAATTTTCTTTGATATGGCCCTCAAAAAGTTTGGCTGCCAAAATCTTTTTTCTTGTAACCTTAATATCAGAGACACCTTGGCAACAATAACAACTTCGGATGCCTTTTTAAAAGAAATATTAGAAATTTGGGCAGAGGTTAACTTCGACTCGAAAATAACATCTAAAGATCAATTCTTGGTTCAACCTCTTTGGCATAATTCCTTAATAAAAATAGCAAACAAGCCAGTATTTTTGAAAGACTGGTGCACGAAAGGAATAATTATGGTAAAACATCTTTTAGGACCGGACAATGAGACCTTTCTCTCGTTAAAGGACTTTCGCTCAAAGTATGATTTTGACCCTCCCCCTCTCGCCTTCTATGGATTAATATCTGCTGTAAAGTCTCTTCGGACCAAGTCAAGCTTTCAAGATGTCCAGAACACCAATTATGAACATGAGCCGCTTTCAACAAAAATTTTGCAGGTTCAAAAAGCAACTACATTAATATACCAAAGACTGATCAATAGCAAGAGTTTAACCCCAGAATCAAGTCAAAAGAAATGGACAGAGGACTGTTGCCCACCAACTAACGATAATATAAATTGGACCGCCGCCTACGTTTTGGCGAAAAAGTGCACCAACAGCACAAAGCTGATCGAATTTCAGTATAAATTTTTACATAGACGCATCTCAACGAATAGTTTTTTATTTAGAATAGGTCTCCAGGCTAATGAAAACTGCAGCTTCTGTCATACCTCCACAGAGTCATTAATTCATCTTTTTTGGTCATGCGATAAGACATCATATTTTTGGAATGAAGTCACTGGATGGCTACAAAACTTAAATTTACTACCTAAAGAATATACTTTGACAAATGTTACTGCTTTGGGTCTGAGGCCAGATGTTTCTCAATTTGCACTTCTCATCAATTACTGCTTCCTGTTAGCACGATATCACATATGGCTTGCTAAATTGAAAGAAAATTCCCCTAACCTTATACATTTTGTATGTCTATTTAAATCACAATATGAAATAGAAACAAATCAAAGGCTCCTTCAAGCTACCTCATGGTATGTGGTAATTATTCCATGAAGTGCTGTCCTTTCCCCAGACCATAAAGCGTTCATTCCGAATAGTTCGTTTTGTGCACTCTTGCTACGACTGATCAATTACCGGCGTAGTCCAAATTGGAGAAATCGTCACTTTTAAGACTTTAAAACCCATTTCTTTGCCCTCGAGCATTCTTGAACACATTTCCTGTTCGTTCGCGAGATCTTCAAAAGTGTATTTTGATCAAAGATGGAGAGAAAGGAACGAAAACCCGCCTTGACTATCTTTGCGTCAGCTTTAACACAACAGACGCCATTTTGTAAACATGTGCTACCGCTTTGCCTCACCCCCTCCCCCCACATATGTGAACATAAAACAATTGCACGACTTTGTGGACGAAACCAAACCTAGTAGGGGAGATAGGGGAGAACCTGTTTAATTCACATTTAATGCGGATTTAATGCATAAATTAATTGTCTAACGGGAATGGAGTGACAAATCCAACCATCACTATACCTCATGGTATGATATACATACCATGAGGTAAAAAGGGAGTCACAAGGAAATGGAAACCTCTTGCAGGATATACAAATGTTTGATTAAATATCCTTTCTCCAGCTTTATTTGTCCCTTTTTAATTGTCCTCATCTCCTGACAGGACCATATCTAAATTCATCTGAGTATTTCACATGCCTTTGTTTCTTATTTCACTTCAACAATACAAAAAGTATATAGTCGTATGTGTTATTGATTTTTACTCCTTCTCCTTTCTTTGCCCTTATTTGTAACTCTAAGTGGATTGCTAGTTGTACTTAAGTGTTAATTTTGTAACCAGATCTATTTCATGTATGTAGCGTAAGTAGACCCTAGAGTTATAAGTAGTGTAATTAATGTTCATTTTGTAATCGTAAGTAGTGTAATTAGTGTACAGTTTGTAACCGTAAGTAGTGTACAGTTTGTAATTAAAAAAAAAAAAAAAAAAAAAAAAAAAAGAATGCCTTCAACAAGTGTGCTAGGATGCAGTATGCAAACTAATGTTGCCCCAAAATTAATCAAACGACTTGGCCTCCTCCGCATAAGTAGCGAAACAGTGAAATTTTATTATTGCTGTCTTAGCTTGCCTTAAAAACGTCCTTCCAAATCCCTCCCATCCTCGCTTACATTGCCTCTAAATTTTCGTTTACCAGTTGTTGAACTTCTCTTTTGAAAGAGCAAAGAGAAGCACCGGAAATCGTAACTTGAAATCGTAACTGAAAAATCGTACGTACTGAAAATCGAAAATTGCCGTCTTAGCCTGCCTTAAAAACTTTCTTCCAAATCCCTCCCTACCTCGCTTACATTGCCTCTAAATTTTCGTTTACCAGTTGTTGAACTTCTCTTTTGAAAGAGTAAAGAAAAGCACGCAAGTGAACTGGCTGGTTTCGTTGCATTGACTGAAAGACAATCGCAACTCTAAGGCTACCGGAATACTGAATCATACGGGAACCGCAACAGGAATTCACATTTCGAGAGCCTGATATAAGCTGGTATTGTCTCTTCATTCTTTGAATGGCTTAAAGTTAAAACTTGCTAGTGTGGTAGAGGCAAATTAATACTTCGTTAGCGGTGATTCCTACACATATTATTGAGGTCCTCGCTTGCGGGACCTTCATTCACTTAAACTGATGACGCCAAAAAAGGATGACAGATAGAAACTTCAGCTTTATCAACACTTTGTTCAGTGGAAACACCGTTTCTTGTTATTTGCATACATCTATAAAACGGTACAGGAAACGGCCATATCATTTAATGAGAAATCGTAACCGAAGGTTTTTGGGTTTCCAAGTGTTTTAAAATATCTTCCTCTACAGCTTCAAATGGTACGCTTAAATTCCCAGTCTCTGGAAAACAGTACTTTTTTTTGGTGTTTGTGTGGCACATCCCGGTGATTGTCAATCAAACCCTGAGACCTATTTAATCTTCATCGTTTTTCGAATGCTATTCGTAACAGTGTACAAGGCAGCATCTTCTGTTTTAGCTCATATATAAAAGGAGAGCGTTAAGGTAATTTTTTGGGAAAGATAAAATTCTGAGAACGTGAGATGAACATTTCCGGACCCGTAACTACAACACGTTTTATCATAATCATTCCTAATTGGGAAACTGTTGATTGGGAGACGCACAGTCTGCTGCGACTACCGGTAGCAGTTTTAATTTTGTCGAAAGGTCTCGTAATATTTGTTGGCAACGGAAGTCAGAAATAACAGCTGAAAAAAACAGACAACTCTATAAGCTAGTTACTTCCCCAAATTGTTGCACACATCCTTAACTCGAACCCACTCTTTTATTAATTAGTGAACACAAGGCAGACTGCAGAAAACAGGTGTTGTTTGCGACTGCTTTCAAAATCCCCCACGAAGCGGAAACTCAGGGAACGTTCGTAAGTCCATAAGATACGGGAAAAGGCGCGGATTTTTTACAAGCGTACAGAAAGCACAATACACACACATGTTCAAGGATTTCCTGTTATTACCAGTGCTCACCATTAGGGAGCTTTAAAATTTTGGGAGTTTGCAAATGCGAATTTGCAAATGTTACTCACTGAGTTCGCGGAAGTGCCAGTTCAGTTAGACACTTATCACTGACTTCAATTTCAGTATTGTTTATTCTCATACTATCCAAATTGAAAAAGCCCGTAAAACATATTAAGTATGACATGCGGAGAATTGTCTGCATGATTCTGGTTTCTATTCACTTTCCATTTCCTTGTGATGTTCGGTCGAATATCGTAAATCCATAAAGGCAACCGGTGGCAGCATTTGCCACGTAAAGAGGATATTTTGTCGATTTAGCATAATGTTTCTTAAAAATATAAATATTTTCCTCAAGCCAAATAGACCATATTCAGCTTTAAAAATTCATTTCATTTAGCCAATATTCTTTACTTTGTATCTTAGTGAAAAATCAGTCACGTTTCCATGTCCCTTAGAGATTTTCCTTTCTTTGGCGATTGTTCTCTTTTAATCAACATGTGATGACTTAAACTTCGTACAAAAACCTTCTCAACGACTCACATACAAGTATTGTTGCCATGACCTGTTTTTTTGTTTTCGTGTTGACCCCTGGCAGTACGTAAGCACTGGTTCTTTGCGTTTTCAGAAAACAGGTAGAAAAAGAGGTAAAATGAAGCTGCTTTGTAATTAGCTCATGTCAGCCGGTTTGCAGCAAAATTGAATGGCTTTTTCAGCTTATTATAACCTTAAGACACGATGTAGGTTTCACATTTTCATATTAAAAAAACAGACACTGTTAAAACAGTTTAATTACTCATCAATTTTCAATAATTTTTTAAGCCTTAAGTATGTTTACAGGAGTTAGTTGCTTACTGATGGCAAACATTATATTAATTAACGTACCAGTTCCAAAATAAGAGCTTAATGAGATCATAATCCATTCTGTATTACCAAGCAACTAATAGGTCCGCTACCAAAACACCGACAGTGACTCAATATACTACTTGTTGTGGCTCATTTAATGAGCAATTTTAAAGCAGCAATTCATGGCTGATCACGTCAAAAGGATCTAATTTACATAATGATACACAAGTTAATAGTTCCGCTGTTTATAAAATATTGTTCGAGGTGTTTTGATGTAGTGCAGTGCTGAACAAGAGCAGCTGAGGACCATGGTTCGACGTTTCTGTCTGTTTTTGTGTCTATTTATTCTACAGAAATATGGTGAGATCTCTGATTTATCACAATGGAGTGTAATGGCAAAGTTTTTGCAATTATCTCTTAATAATTTGAAGGGTTAAGAATTTATATTTGTTAATATCTACTCCAGTTTAACACCGGCCGCGCGGTAAATGTTTCAACCAGTTTCGCAAAAACATTTCTTCAGGCTTTCTAGACGAAGTATCAAACCGCAAGCTATCGATTTCAATCACTGCTGCTTTAACGTTTGTGTCTTGTCCGAAATCTATAGAACGAAATTTCATAAGAAGTGAAATTCCACAAACCTGTTGCTCACGTTTACCAAGGGGTCAGTAACAACGCCTCTTAGGAAAGGAACGAAGTAGCGGGCCAAGAGATTAACATGATTTTAATCATGTTAGTGGCGAATCAAACCCGCTGTAGGAAACATTTCGCGTGACTGCTCGGATGCAACTTTCCGTGCAAGTCAGGTTAATCAGGCAGAACATTGAAACTGTTTGAGATGTAAATTCAGTTATTCTTCGTTTGAAACTTGTCTTCGGTTCCTGATTGCGTGATGTTTCCGAGGAGGTATTTCTTTAGCACGTTCATTCCTAGTAGTGATGTGTATAAAATTCCTCCGTACGTTTTCAAGCAAACAGACAATACAAATTAAAACAGTACAGACTAATAAATACTGCCTGAATCTATCACCGAAAGTTCCAGACCGGCAAGCAAGTAAGGAATCGTATGACACCCACAAGGGAGTATTAAGACGGTCTATCGTTTCGAATGTTTTTTTCGTTTTTGACCTACAAACTGCCAGTGTAATTCCCGTTGTAAATGTCCACCGCGGTATGGCCGATTTATGGGGAACAGCAAAAAAAGGACCATCGAAACCATTGACATAGAGTCCGTTTCACGAATTTATTATAAAACCAACAAAATAGTGCAAAGTCGTAGAAAATCTGTAGTAACTCAAACAGATGTGTTTTTTGGAAAAGTTGTTCTAGGACAAGACCAGAAAGAGGGCTTTCCCGCCATAAACTCATCAGCCGAGTTTAACTTGCGGAGGAAGCTGTTTGCACAGTACGACCGCATGGTTCGCCCTGTGGTAAATTCGAGTGAAGCTGTGTTAGTCACGTTTGAGTTGGAGTTAAAGAAACTTGTTGGTGTTGTAAGTACTTTCAATTTTTTGTCATTATACATGTATAATATACACTTAATGTATGGTCCCGAGAGAAACAGTTAGTTTTGTTCTCCCGAGAGTCCGAGAGAACTCGAGGGAAAACAAAACTAACTAGTTTCTCGAGGGACCATACCTTAAGTGCTTTGTTATATATTTAGACTTTTCCTTTAACAAAATATAGCAAAAACAAACAAACAAAGACGGCACAACTAGCGCGCGGGTAACAACTGCGCATGCGCAATTGTATCCCGGTCGGCATACATTTGAATTTGATCAGGGGCACGTGACCAAGAATCAACCAATCACAGTGCTCTTTTTGTGGAGTGACAGTCTAGGTATATAACAAACATATTTGGACATTTTGTTCATCTGCAAACAGGCTGGAACTAGAGTCAACACAACCTAGCGAAATTTCTCAGGAGAACAATATCACTTTGCCTGGTCGCGCTAAGTAGAAATACACCACGTAACACCGATTTTCGACCAATGGCGCAACTAAAAAATGCTGATGAGACTTCTAGCTGAAATACCGGGCAAAAGTTCTTCTCCCGGTTTTTTACGATAATAGTGAACATTTTTACCACAAATTAAATTATAAGTTCTAGATATAGTTTGGAATTACATCTTAAACTATGTCTTTTAAAACCTCTTAGAACAATAAAGATCAAGTTATTAACACAGACACGCTTGTTACACAGGTGAGCTCTACCTCAGTTTCTTTTTAATCATTTAAGCATATAAATTAGATTACATGTTTACAATGGGGCTGAAAGAAACAAGGTAACTTTGCTTACAAAAATTACGTACATCTTGCAAAGGGTAATACGCTGCCAACGCATCGTGATATTGTATTTTGTCAAATAAGCCGTTCCGAAAATTTTCTGAACTAGCACCTTGGGGGTTGGCTTGTAAGGCAGCAGGTGGGGCTGTTGTCACTTGGAGGTTTTTCACAGATTTTTTAGCCCTATCATCATCATAACGTAGCCACAGAATTTCCAAACTCAAGACTCACGACAATGAAAAAAATGATTTTAAATGATCTCAAATCAAGTTGAACAAACAATACATTAGAACGGATCACAATTGACTTGTAAAACCAAATTAAGCCAAAGTTTTTATTCAAACCAATCACAACGGATGAAGAAAAATATCCATGCAATCAATCAGCATCAGCAAAAAGCGCGGGAAAACGAGTACGCGCTTGGCATGATCGGCCTATGATTTGTTGACAAAGAGGCGCGATATCACTTAGCCAATTACCTACTGAACCAATGCAAAACCAAAGGAGTCATGAAATCACTTTGAACAGTGAATTGAAAACCGCTCTACATCCAGTCGCATAATAACCATACATGTAACGGAGGTAATTGATGTGTTGGTTTCTCAGAAATGGAGAAACCCGTTCTTTCGTTGGAATCCTGGCGATTATGAAGGAATAGAGAAGCTACTTGTGAGACCACAAGATGTGTGGGTCCCGGATATTGTACTGGAAAACAAGTGAGCACATAAGAAATTTATGCTATTACAAGGTTTCAATGCAGAATCCCAGCCGTTCCTGGCTTCTGTTGTTCGTTTCCAGATAGTTGGCAAATAAAGCATTCCTTTGCGTTTAACATTAAAACAAGTTCCAGTCACAAGGCCACGGTATGCCATTAAACAAAGCTGCACAATTATCTTTCATCTCAAGTTGCAGTTCAGATGTCTCCACCACAAAATAACTATAGAGAAAATTTTATTACGGACATGCCTTCAAAGGCGAGTGCAAAGTGTATTGCAAATAAAGTAACTATTTTTTACTTCTGATGTAGAGGGTCAATTACAGACCCCCTTCCAGGGATGGGGGGATAGGGGGATGGGGGGATGGGGGGGGGGCGGGATACGTTTTCCCATGTTCCGTTAATCGTCTTAATTTTCTCCCTTGTTCCCTATCAATAATACCCACTTGTTTGGCCTCTATAAGGTGTCAAGTCTATGTTCCCATGTCCCCAGAAACGAATGTGAAAACATCCCCTGTTTCCTGAAAATAAATGTTTCTGTTCCCTTGTTCTCTAGAACCCCTTGGAGGGGCTCAGCACAGATGCCACTGTACACCACTCTAAAGCGCAGTAAACCAAGTTTATATCTCAGTAGCTGCAGCGTAGATGTCTTTGAACAACACACAACTCTAACCAGGGGACAGATTACAGATAAATGTTTAATTTTCTCAGCGATGATGGCAAAATATTCGTTAAAGTAAACATTTGTTTTCTCCCCGGGTATAGAGCGCCAATTACTAGTACACAAATTAGTAGCTGCTAAATTCAAATTTGATATCTATATTACACAGCTTTATATCAAGGACTAATCAGAATTAAATAACTTCTTCATCCTTTCAGTGGTGATAGTGGTAACGATCAGGCGGGTCATTTAGAGAAATTCCGAAGCTGGGTGTTGATTGATCACAACGGCACAAACAATTGGTTCTCCCCGGCGACCTTTTTGAGCACATGCGACTTGGATGTGAGGTTCTTTCCTTTTGACAAACAGGAATGCAAAATGGTCTTTCGATCGTTAACTGCTGACAGCTCCTTCATGGCAATTGAGACAACAAGCATTGAAAGTGATGATCCGGAGAAAGGTAACAACTTTATTTATGGAATAATTATATACTTCAAGGCACGTTAAAGAAAACTATCTAAATTGGCTTAGGCAACACCTAAACTTGTTTGGGAAACAGCCCAAAGAATTCGAATACATTATGGTATGTAATCCCTTCCAGGTTTGAAGCTCGACGGATTTGAACCAAGTTTTAAATGGATTAGTTTTTAAATTGGTGCTGAGTCTGTGAGGAGTTGAAAGATACCAAAATGGACTTATCAAAGAGTTGATAATGGAAGTTGTGACACTGTAAGATACAGGGGAATGCTGACGTTTTGAACGTAAGCTAAAACCAGTTACATCAGAGTATTATGTAGGAAGCTCTGACGAAGGGCTAACGCTCGAAACGTCACCCTCCCCTCCCTCTCCTTTGTATTACGGTGGTACAGCTTACACTATCGTTTGAAGAACCAATTTTTGTGAATTTTTAATTCGCCCTCCCCACCCCTGTTAGAAAAACGTGATGTTGAATTGATAGGAAGTTGAAAAACTCGAAAATAACGCTATCAGTTCAGCAGTGAACCTGGAATGGCCCTGTCATTCCTGCGGTCATTTCAATAAAACTTTTTCAAGTACACTATAGCTATTGTTCTCAATTCTAAACCAAACAAGCTACACTTGAAAAAGTTTTATTGAATTGACCACTGCATAATATTGAAAGAGTAAATGATTGTATACTCTCATTTTGAAATTTGTACTCGACAACCTGTAAATTTGTTTTTCGGTAAAAATACTGGGATATGTGTCTGGGTAACTGTACACCTACCCCTCCCCTAATACAAATATAAGTTAAAAAAATTGCGTTAATTTTGGGTTAGGGGAGGGGTAGGTGCACAATTGCCCAGATACTTACATTGATCCAAATAGTGTAGACAAACAAAGAGATGCATATCATCTACGGTATTTATTTATTCTGGGAGACAGTTTATGACTCACATTTGGCACTGAATAACGTAACATTTATAATAATAACAAGCTTCTCTGCGTAATTGGTCTTAGAGTTAGTATGGCAGCCTTGAAAATACATAAGCCCCAACAAGAGAAAATTAATGAGGAAAGAGAACATAACCCCATCTGATATGATAAGGGACAGAATCCATTTTTAGCGCGGAATCCGTTCATATCTCGTTCCATGGCTGCGCGGATTCCCAATACCTCAAGTGGAAAGTCGAGGTCAAACGAAACAAGATCCCCATTGGCGCATTGAAATTACAACCACGTGATGAGAAGGACATCAGCCATTGGTCAGTTAAACTGGTTTCCGCATCTAAAAATAGATTCTGTCCCCTTATCATAGTAAGAGAACCCAGTATGGAAGATGCGTTTCCTTACCTTATTTTGTCTTGGCCACAATCTGTCTCTGGGGCATTTACATAAAAACATTCCCAGCGGTTTCAAGGTATGTATGTTGGGGTTTCTTTTGGTTTCTCTTAAGATCTCAAGTTTACTTCATCGAATGGATATTGGTCAATTAGATTGCTCAAGAGTCACACAGGCGAATACATCCGAGGTCCTCGTCGTTTCCAGGAAGTTATCCTGTCTTTTGAGATAGGGCGAAAGCCGATTCACTTCGTTCTTTTCTCCATGGTTCCTTGTATGATCATCGGTATGTTGATACTTGTGAGTTTTTTCATTCCTGCTGAAAGTGGTGAAAGGATCGGTCTTTGTGCCACTATCTTACTGGCTGTGAGCGTGTACCTACTCGTTGTAACCGAGCAGCTTCCGGAACAGTCCGACACACTTCCGTTGATCGGTGTGTACTACATCGTGATCATGTTTGAGATTGGTCTGGCGCTGACCGCTACAGTTTTGGTACTGATGGCTCATCACGGTACTTCTAAGCCACCGAGCATCCTTGAGTGTCTGACGGCGCTCAACAACATCGGTTGCTGTGGTGGAAAGAAAGCAGCTGCAAAACTACGTGTGAGCTCTCCAATATCCAAGGTTGGTGTCGAAGATCCAACGATGGATGAGAGACAGGAGTCCAGTGAGCTAGATAACATGGAGAGAGGGATCAAAGAGGTACCTTCTGCCAAAAGGCGTTCCACTGCACTTACAATCCTAACGGTTGATGACGAGGAAAAAAATCAGGAGACCTGGAAAGAGATTGGGCGAGCACTCGATCGCATCTTCTTTTGGACATTTTTGTCCATGTTTGTTGCGTCGTCTGTTGTAATTTATGCCCAAGCAGGGCGACTCTCAGAGGATGACTGACAAGGATCTGTAGGATAGAGCGGCTTTGAACTGACTTTCTGAAGGCATTAATTATTCTTAAGGTGATCATGCAACCAAGAGACACCAATTTCGGTACGATTTCCGCACAGGTCCCTACTTCATTATGCATGCTGAAGCTGTCTTGTCTGGTGTAATGCACGTGCAAATGTTTCTTGTGTTCGAAGAATGAAATAGTATAGTTAGAGCATGCATAATGAAGTAGGGACCTGTGCGGAAATGTTACCCCAATGGTAAGATTTCCTCATAGGTCGCTCCTCATTATGCATGCTGTAGTTGAATTGTCTTGGGAAGTGCGCGTGCAAACATTCGAAGAACAAATTAAATTCAAACCGTACGTCTTCAGCATGCATAATGAAGTAGGGACCTGTGTGGAAGTCTTACCGTACTTTCCACCAACTTGGCATCTTCATCGGTTGATTTTGCTTGCCAAAAACGTGATACTAGAAGCCACTGCAGAAGTGAGTGAAGAATGCAAACTTAAACCTTGATTTACAATCATCCACGGCTGGTGACACCCTTTCTAAAAAGGCAAATGACTATTACAATACAATTTTTCGTAACAGCAAAGTTGCCGACGACACCTGAAAAATTCGTGAATATTTCTATTTTCTTTTATACCTTGGGCGCGATTGAAAAGCGTTTTCGAAATCTTGTTCATCGTATTTCATCAGGCTTTCCAAACACTCGAAAACAGGGAGGGAGGGGGTTATCTCCCCCACTTTTTACGACGTTGACATTTTTTGTCATTTTATCCAGATTGTCTTTTTTAACGAATATTTCATGAAGAATATTGAAAATACCATTTTCGAGCCTCTAGATTTAAAATTTTTTTAGGGGGAGCTGAGGATGCCCCCAGACCCCCCTACAAATTCGTACCTTCGGCGCTCGTTTTCAAGCCCCTCCACTTTCAAATACGCTCTGCCGTCCCTGGAAAACGGTAAAAGCACACGGCCTGCGGCCTCGTGCTCTCATCAGTTTTCTCGTGTTTGGAACCCCTGATGAAACACTCACACTCGTTTTTGAAATAGTACATCTCAAGCAAGATCAAAAACAGTAATTCCGTACTCTGGCCAATAACAACAATCTTACAATTCAATGAAGGAACTAAAACACGGGAAAGCGCATGCGACCTAGTCGGTTTAACTTATGATTGCCAGAGAAAATGGCGCGAAAATTCTAGCCAATCATCTGACTGTATACATGCACGGTCAAACTCATTAGAAAATTACTTTTGACAGTCAACTGAAAACCGCCTAGGAAGCCATTTGCAATGCTACTGATCCAACATCTTCAAAGTTGTAAGGACAAATTCTGCTGATGAAGAGAAACTAAGAAACAACTAAATCACACTGAATCGGATCATGGCCCAACTTACAAAGAGTAAACTTCCGTTCAAAGCTAGCTCTGCTCCGTTATATACCAAGTGTATATGTTCTACGCAGACTGTACTATCCAAGGAAGTTCATAATACGTAATCAGAATTGTATAACACATATTTTAAATTTTACAACGGCTTTTTTTTCATTGTATTAGCAACCCGCTCACTTTCATGATTTTTGCCAAGAAAGAACACCGTGTGTCCTCGTTCCCTCGCAGTATGGGATTTCTTTTTTCTATTATTTAGGTAAAGTATCATTTTGTGTTTAAAGCGGTTTTTCACAGGAGTTTTATTGGATATATTCAAGAGAAAATGAGGTAAGAGCACGTGTCTTCCGTACTGGCTTCTCTTACTATGATAAAGGGACAGAATCTATTTTAAGATCAGGAAACTATTTCAACTGACCAATGGTCGATGTCCTTCTCCACATCACGTGGTTGTAATTTCAATGCGCCATGTGGAAACCGCGCAGCCATGGAACGAGATAAAATAGATTCCGCGCTAAAAATAGATTCTGTCCCCTTATCATACCAGACGGAGTTATGTTCTCTTTCCTCATTTTCTCTTGATATATTAGTTTGAGAGCGCTTATTATATCAACCTTTGAACTGGGAATATCTGTTAAATTAGTGTAAATAAGTAGATTAATTATGGAATTGAACAAACAAATAAAATGATTAATCAATAATACTAACTAGCCTCGCGATCTTTTGCACGAGCCGAATTTCTAGTCAAAGTTACCCGTTGACCAAAGCGAGTCACGTGACGCACCGATCATTTTAATTGACCAATTCCTACCAACTCTCTCACTTCAAGTGGAAAATAGTTTTAAAATTTACATAGAAATATCATGAGTGTGGAATTTGCATCACCCAATGATTTTAGATACAAAGAGGGTGGAATATAGGGTGGAGTATGATGATGCTAATGGGCCGCGGGAAAAGATGTATATGTTGTTTACCCGGCGGGAGGTCTGTATGGGAAAAAACTATGCCCAAGGTCTTGAGTATGGCCCAAGATCGAAGGCTAGGCTTAGCCACAAGTTGCTCGGCAACTTTTCGGCAACTTTTGAGATTTTCGGCAACTTTTTAGAATTTTGGCAACTTTTAGAATTTTCGGCAACTTTGGGCTTTTTGAGGTTCTTTGAAGCCACTTTCTTCACGTTTTGAGCCACATTGGTCAGTTTTTGATAGACATTTATTCAATTTATTCTAAAATACAATAATTAGGGCCTAAGCCCCCCCCCATGGGTTGATTTTTGTGATGCCTTATCACAAAGTCAGCGGTACCACGTTGCACGTTTTTCAAGATGGCGGACAATTACAGTGATTCCAATTCAGATGAATCTGCAGATGAGGGCCCAGGTAATCCGATTGCGGAAGCCAAAAGACTGGAGGCCAATCTTCGTACTGAAATGGAAAGAACCTCTGATATTATCATTGGACTTTGACAAATAAAGTTTTGATAAGAAGCAATGTGCGAATTTTTAATCTTGAACACCCAAAAAAGGTACGAAAAGCAGAAAAATTTTGGCAACTTTTCGGCAACTTTTTGGAAATTCAGCAAGTTTTCGGCAACTTTTTGGAAAAAATAGCAAATTTTGGCAACTTTTAGACACTTTTATCGGCAACTTTTTTGGGATTCATCGGCAACTTGTGGCTAAGCCTATCGAAGGCCGAGGGTTGTACTCAAGACCAAGGGCATAGTTTTTTCCTATACGGACCGACCTAACTCGGTAAATAACTTATTTATTTTTTAGATGTCCTCATTTTAAAGAAGGAAAAGAGGTTGCTACTGCAGTGAAAAAATTCGATCATTGGGCCGTATCGTAAAAAGCTGGACCAGTCACGCGCGCGTGATTAGCCAATCAAATTCGAGGATTTAGAATTCCGACCCGCTCAGATGCTTGAGAAAAAAAAAAAAGAAAAACAGATAAAGCACCAGCATTATAACGGCCACCGCCTTAACAGATGACCTGCATACGATGAAAGAATGCATGCTCTTATACAAGATTATCTGAGTGATTTGAGACAATAGATCCATAAATAGAAAACTGGTCTTGGTTTTAACCGAATCCCACGGTGATCGTCCACCGCAACTCTTGTATTCCAGTTCCTTTGCTCTATTGGTACTCGGCTAGATTCTACTATACCCGGCCACTGGCGAAAACGCAACAGTATGCAAATTAGATAACTACTGTAGTCATGACTGTGAACAGTCTTCTAATTTGCATACTGTTTTCGCCAGTGGCAGCGTATTCTAGAATCACTCCTGGCATCCTCGATAATCCATTTTGTCCTGTGACGTTTGGTCAATTATCTTCAAGAGTGAAGTTTGGTCTTTTCCATTTTAAGGTAAAATTGCAGTGCTCATGACACAAACACACGATTTGCATACGCAAACATACGTGCACAAAAGCATGCTTTGCAACTCTTACCTTCAAACTTGTGCTTTCGCCTTCTAATCTTCGAATTCCTGGACAGCCTGCTGGAAGATGTACAAAAGGTGTTTCTCTCTTGATGGTCATACTCCTAGAACTCTTTCTCTAAAAGTGTTCAGCAAGCTTTTTCATTAGAGCATACCACAGGGAAAACAATCTTTTGGGGCCCCCCTTTTTCCTTGATGCGACTGGAATGTCTTTGAAAAGAAAAGAAAATTAGTATAAGGTATTCGCATTCTTTCGTCTACAGTCTGGTGGTGTCTTAAGGTTTAAACTTGGCCTTGGCAATGGTATTTTACTGTAAACATTCAGTAAAGGTTACATCTATTTTAACCCTTTCAATGACGGTATCTAAGTAATGGTCAGTTCTCTCTAGTTCACGCCTAAAACTTCTTTAGTTATCTCATTTCTTTTCATCTTTCTGACAATGGACGGCGTCTTCGAGGCGCTGGGGAAAAATGCATTCAGGTTTCTGTCTCTCGCTTGGTTGCTGGGTTGCACCTTGCACATGCAGTTTTACTGAACTCTTCTCTGACTAGTGCTTCTGTATGGTGGCGTATTACGAGACGTTTCAGTCGTCGCTTGATGAAACTCTCGAAGTACTGAGTTATGTTGTTAGTAGACATTACACATTGATCAATTCTAGGAGTGAAAGATGAAAGTTCTTATTATGGCATGCTAAGAATGAGGAGGGTGAGATTATAGAATATCTAACTTGTGAGGTCATTATACATATATATTACTATAAATTTGCAATCATACGAGCAGATCACAACAATAAAGAATCGAGCCCCCTGACATAATTTGAAGCAGATACGCAACAGGTACTGAAATTGCAGCATACGATGGAGAATCGAGCCAGGAATGATTGGACTTGATAGGATGTTTCCACGCATACTTTTCCAAGTACGTTTAGAAGTAAGAGGTCACTTTTTCAAATGCATCAAGTTCTTATGGTCAAAGGAGACATCAAACGCAGATAAAGTATTTTTGTAGTAAAATCACTCCACGTAACTGACAAGAAGAAATGATCAAAAATCTCTCCCATTAATTGCAGAAAACGTCTTTGGTAGTTAAGTAGGAAAGTCAGATTTGGGTGAAAAAAGTTTCTCTAAAAATGCAAGAGTTATAAAGCTGCCATATCTGGTAGTTTAGCTGATAAAATATCGTATTATACGGTTAAAGAACCCCATATCTTTACGAGACATCTGAGACGACAGTCGCGGTTGATAAACCACCATTGAAGCTTTGAAGCTTTTGACGGTATTTTCCTGATTTAGCGATCAATTAATCATCGCACGTCAGCAAAGCACTCAAGAGGCAATTAATGTAAGTGTTACTGGCGACAATCACGGCACAGGTGAGCCATTCTGGTTGCTATTGACCTACGAACTCCGGCATCAGGTGGGGATAAACGATTTTGTGATGGGAGGTGACGGTGAATTTTCTGCGACATAGGATATAGATAAAGATATATTGAATATAAGGAGTTATTCTTCATTTTTCCATATAGAAGAGGAGATTATTTCAAACTGACAACTACTTTGGTTTGTCTTTTTTAGTCTTTTTCCCTAATAATCGATCAAATATGAAGGCTGGACTTCCTGAAAAGGGGAGCCAGTTCAGCAACCTCTCCCTCCCCCCCCCCCCCCCCGTTGCCATGGATTCGCGCCTGGGCACTTGCGTTTACATCTAAATATTCTGCAACGTTCAGTACAAGCCAACGCAGTGCAAAAGACAATAATTGTGGGGATAGTTTCTAAAGAAACTGGTGCTGCGTCGGTGGGGAATTGAAACACAAGAAATTGGGTAAATCAAACGAATTGATAAAGTAAGTTATACAACCGTAAGGTAAAAGAAAGGTGCTTACGTTTCGAGCGTTAGCCTTTCATCGGAGCGAATGAGAGGATTGTGGGTTATAATTACTTGCACCAAAGCATAGTAGATAACCTCCGGCATAGTTCTATGTCGTGCCATGGTTGTTTCCTGTAGATTTGTTCTCTATCTGACTGCAGCTCCATATGCACGTGAGTAGTTGCGCATTTCCTCAACTTCCTTTTCCGACAGCTTTAATTTACGTTTGGAAGCAGAAATAGGATGGAAAGTAAGGGAGCGGTAGGCCATGATCTAGCTCTGGATACCAAGGATTTTTTTCATCTGTAAAGTAGTAAAATGTAGAGAATGACAACCGCCTCGTAGTTTGCCTTATTGTGTTTTCAAAGTCTCGAGAATGTTCTTTCTTGGAGGGTAGTGGATGCTTCACATGAGATTTGGAGTGCATATGTTCAACTTCCAGAGCCATCCAGCCTGGAGGAGATTAGCATCAGGAAAAGACAAAACGGACAAAACAGACTCCATTCTCTTTAAATCCCAGTGTATAGCAAGACAACAGACTTAACAGTAACGGCAGAAACCATTCCTAGGGGTCCGTTCGATGAAATTTCCGAGCAGCTTTCTAGGCAGCACACTCAGGAATGCTCAAACTTGGAGACTGGGGCGTTCTTGCATTGTCCGACCTTTTCCACCGCCTGCGCCAATGTTCTCAATGGAGCACTTTGGCATTTTCCTTTCTACTGAGAAGGCGTCATACAAATGCCCCATTGAAGCTCTCACAGAGGTGTCACGATTGTCACTGAATTTGACTGAGCATCACAAACGTAAACGACGCTGTCAGCAGTTCATAACGAAGGTCTCAATGGGGTGATGACTTTTACGGCTAACGGTTAATATTTTTGACTGTTTTACGGCTAACGGTTAATATTTTTGGCTAATTTACGGCTAACGGTTAATATTTTTGACTGTTTTGCGGCTAACAGTTAAAATGTTTGGCTGTTTTACGGCTAACGGCTAAAATTTTTCAATATTTACGCCTAACGGCTAATTTTTTTGCCCGTTTTACGGCTAACGGACCCTCCATAACCTATGGACTTCTGACATTGTCAAATTCCACGCACCCAATGGTTGTTTGAATTTGCATTCGGCTACTGGTCCATCTCGGCAACCTTCTACTTCACCTCCGATCCAGCAAACTTCTCAGTGTTGTTGTGTTCGTCTGTCTGATAAAGGTTCGCTCTCTGCTGGTCAGTAAAGAGGATGCCATTCTTAAATACGACCACATTACATTCAGCATTCTGTAACTTGTAAATCATATGACGTGCATGTGACTGGATATCCACCATAGCGTTCCCTTCATCACGAGAAGGGAAGATCTTGTACGTTATTGATAACACAGAAACTGACAATGGATACCCAACTCTTCCTGTAGTCAACGACATGTTCCACATCAGTTACGGCACAAATTCCATATCCATTGTATTTCAATTGCGCGCTGAAGCGATACAGTGGTACAGCTTACTTTATCAGTTCGTTTGATTTACCCAATTTTTTGTTAAACTGGGAGTAGCCGCATTCTCAACGGTTCACTCAGGCCAAGTAAGCCGCTAAATCTCCCGGCGCCACAGAGCAGTTGAACCAAAAGAAAGGAGCATTTCGTTTTCATTGTTTTACTTTTTCGGCTCTCTTTCATCTCCCTCTCGTAGTGTAAAATGGATTTTCTTGTAGCATTAATAGTTCCATTGCATTTTGATTTCTTATCCGTAGCTCCTACGAGATACTTTTGAAAAAGCCGTGGAAGCTGTAACTTCAAAAGAACACTCCACTCCCAGTCTAGTTTTATCGTCAGGCAGAAAAGAACAATGTAACAGATCGCCAGGTTAAGTTCCGCGATCCGCACTTCAAAACAAACAAAATCCATAATCCACGCTGAAATATTGAAGAAATTCGTGATCCGCTGAGCGTTCAAAATCTGCCGATCCGCAAAATGTATCCTCAAAATCCGAAATCCGATTAGTTTTCTTGGCCAAATCCGCCGATCCGCGAGCGTATTCACTCCACTCCAAAAGTATTTTTCTGTAAAGCTCACAAAAAATGAGTGAAGACCTCAACAACAGCCTTGCAGTATCCGGCATCTCTAGGGCACTAATTCACTAAATTAATTGCTAATTCAATTACCAGAAAGAGAAAAACAATTAATTTGATGTCAATTTCCGTGACTTAATATACTGTTACAGACCACGAAAATAACGCAATGTAAAACTTGCATTGAAAACACGGGTGATGTACAGGCACGCTTATTGTGAAGACCACAAAAATGCGGCTTATGAACTGATAGAAGAATAGTCCTCGGATTTGCCTGTGACAGTTCTGAAAAATACATCTTTCCCAAATTCTCCAAGCTCCAAATATTCCACCTGTTCGTTCTTTCCCAACCCTTTCACTTTGACATTCAAATCATAGCAATGTGCGGGATGTTTGTTCCATGAACCATGTTCAGATGTTTAATGACCTTTCTTCCACGAGTCTCCTTGACATCTCAGTAATAGAGCGTCTGAACTGGTAATAGGAAGGCCGTAGGTTTGACTTCAATCAGTGGGAGAACTCTTGCTTTTTCAGAGTTCGTCCGGTTGCAATGCTTTCACGAATTCTCCGGCTCAGCATTTACTAACTTCCTTAATTTACTGTCTTTGTCATCATTTCATGTGCATAAACATTTTTCTGTTATTTCATTTAAATTATCTAGCTTAAGCCTGAACTCACTGTGAGTTGCAGTGTAGACGAATTCACGATCTTCTGTAGAAATATGGATCAAAAACTAGACAAAAATAAACCGTGGTCGGAAACAAAGTCCTACTTGACTGTATTGATGCATGAGACGCTAAAGGGGGCACATCTGTTCCACACTTACATTATTATCTTTACTTAATGTTTCCTTCAGGTTTGTTTTTTCTTTCAAAAGACTGAATACTTAGTTTAACGCGGCTAAGACAAACGATTTAATAGAGTCACATGTATCAAAAAAGATCCTCGCAACTGGCCTAACTGTATTTCACAAGAATTGAGTCTCAAGCTTACGACTTCACGAAAACTAAGGAGCAAGCAAACTTCGTATGAATTTGTACGATACCGTGGCTGAATTAACTGAAGTGATTGAAGCTTACTGAATTGTCTGAAAGAGCATCACCAGGTTCTTTATAGTGTAATTAAACGATTCCACAGGTCAGGAGTGATTCGCCTGATCACTGATCATCTGATCACTGTACTGAGAAAATGGATTTTAAAGTAACTGACCATGCATTCTCTGGTAGGGGGGGACTACGTAATAATTATCAGGATGGGACCCGTCCACAAAAGTAGAATTAGTGCACTCCCCGCTTGATCTCTCGATAATTTTTACTAGCCCCAACACCACCACCACCACTGCCACCGCTCCCCTTTACTATTGGTGTGTCTACCATATCATATATTGTAAGAAATATATTGTATTCCTTAAATACAGAAGCTTGGCAAAATTGTTCAGCTACATATACAAATAACTGAATTTGCTTATTATCGCATACTGTAATACTTTCGACTTCTGCATCAGGTACAATAACACCTCGTAACTGAATGTTCGATAAAACTGCCCTTTTCCAAGCTGTCCGGACTCAACGAAAGCGATAAAATGAAAGTTAGGGCCCCGCTATAATAAGAGTGATTTCAATGCTTCCTCCTGATAATTATTGCACAGTCCCTAATAAGTACAGATCTTCTCGAAGCGCGATCCCTCTACTGTGGGCTTGTAGCGATGCCCTTTTATATCATCTCTGTTCTAGCCAGACGTTCGAGAAGGAAATGTCACAATTATAAATTACAAACTAGCGAGAAATGAACCTAATTGGGATGGTTTATCAGATTTGATGCGGGGTTTTTCAGCAGATTACTTGAAACAGACTTAAATGTGTAAATCGGTTCATCCTTTTATTGTCGAAATGCACTCTGCAAGAGCAAACTTGAATCGGCTTACCGAGTTTGCTGAAAAGAGTATCATGATAAAAAATAATTAACTTTTCTGATTTACCCAGCATAGTCACAAGAAACTGGTGAAATAAAAAAGCCACTATTTTCTTACAGAACTAAGACAACGTCTCCGCAAGACAAGAGATGGGTTCACAAACCATATCGTACCGGAAGATGTGAAAACTGAATTACAATGGAGGTGATGATCAAAAGTGCCGGCATCGCTGTAAGGCCACATGGTCAAATCTCCTTAGAAGAAAACAGACAAAAACAGAGTCTTAAGTCTAAACTAAGCCAAGGGTGACCTCACGAAAATTTCTGACAGGATTTACACTGGTTAGCACTGAATAATCTTAACTTTTTGTGGGTTTTTGAGTTAAACGATTTTTTTAAAAAGAGGACTGATGCAAATTTTGCTTTCTTAGTTGGAACGATTTTAATTTGTGCATTGAGTTGCAAGGGTCCAGTTGCTTGAAATATCTCATCCTTCGGTCCCCCAATTCTCAGAAATTTAAATAGCTCTTATGCTGATTTGAATGGTGCAAGGAGCTAAATGATGACAGAGAAATAAAAAATCTAGAGAACACAAATTTGGCTAAAATATATGAAGCGTTGTAAAGCACGTGGTAGCCGGTTATGGCTACCATGGCTACAGCTCGCCACAATTTAGTTAAGAATCTCTGCGTTCCGTTTTTCATTTTTTTATACGATTAGACGATATTTCCCATTCGACGGAGCTCTTCTGTTTTCAGATCTTCATGGTCAGGGAAAGTAGCACATTTCAATCAGTCGGTGGTTTCCATAGCAACAACTGTTTTCGCAGCGCGACACTAATTTGAATTTTCGGTATTCTTGGCTGGTCTCGCGAGAGCAAATACTTCTAATCTAAGCAGACACAAAGAAAATTTATGAATAATTGAAATCGGCTCTCTCCGCCCGTTTGAAACTTGAAAACAGAATTTTAGGTGGTAGAATGCGTCGGATAAAACATAAAGTCCTTACAAGCAATTAAGCAACGTCAAGCGAATATAGTTTACAGTTTAAAATCTTTATACTCTCCGTTTTAAAAGTAATTTTAAGACATCACCCGTAGTAATTAAATAAACGGGATTACAAAAGAGCGAGCATGAGGCCGGAAGTAAAAAATTGACTGTTTTTGACAAACAACGCGTCGTTTGCACTGACGAGAAAAGACGCAAGTTGCGTGCTAGAGGGTCTTGACATAGTACTGAGACAATAAACCAAATATGTCATCGTTTCCTCACTTACGTCTAACCATGCCGCACACAAGCCTCTAATGAATAGAAGTAATTCACTCTTTTTGTTTCGTTAAGTGCCCAGAATTTTCATTTAGCGGCTTGTTAGAGTCCACAAGAGGACTGGCACTTTCAAAATGAATCGAACTGTGTTCAGACATTAGCCTTGAATCAACACCTGTTTTAACGTAGAAATTCTAGCTGACTTGAACGACTTTTTTGTGGGTTACCTCTTCTAGAACACCGCAGAAGTCTTCAAATCGAGTGTTCATGTTGTTTTATTGGTTGCCTACAAAGTCCTTTGTCATTAGCGCAAAAGAGGCTTTTAACCTGAGCAAGGAATTCCAAGTATTTCAAACGACTACTTTCTTTCTTTAGCCGAAATACATGAGCAATTTCTTTCAAAAGTCTAATTTAGTCAAACGTTTCGTCTATTCTTGTCTAGGCTCCCCAACTTGGCATGAAATATCCCTTTTTAAGCACATTAGTTGATGTTAGCACAATATAGAAAAGTATGATGACCGATGAGGGGCTGACTTTACTAAGAATGTCATCAAGACTCGGCGGCACTTTAAATGCATTTCCTAGCCACAAAAAAACAATTACTATATCGCGACTGGTCTGGGTTGAGAACGGAGCGTTTGATTGCGCGACAGTGACTGATTTTATTTCGGAATCCTGAACAATGACACGAACGGAAAACCAAATATAAAGAAAGAATTCCTCTCAAGCTGTTCGGAACCACACGAGGCTGGATATGTCGACGTAAAACAATGACAACTAATAGCGGTGAATTGTCGTTACGATTTCAAATGCTCGGAGATGAAGGGAGACTCCGCGATGAAAAGAGTTCTAAAGCTGGTGAGATCCCTTGTACCGAATTTGTCATGCTTAGAACAGAATTTCAAATAGATTTTAATTTTTTTTTTCAATCCACCGTAACCATCCTAAAAAGAAGAATAACTAGAGGATTGTTTCTCGAATATTTTTGACTGATTATGTTAAATGTTTAACTCATCAGTGCCTGTTCGTTTTCGCGCGCTTGTCCATTTTATTACTACACGTCACCTTGACGTTTGGCTCAATTTTTCTGTCTCCTTTAGGTAACCTGTGTTACCATGGTCAGTCAGTTAATGATATCATCTGTGGCACAGCCTTTGAGGCCAACTCGGCGAGATAATGCTGGTAGTAGAAACCTTCATCAAACTCCCATAGCAACGAATGAAAGCAGTCGTAGGATAACGGGCCAAGTTCAACTCATAGTGCTTGCTAAACCAACCAACACAAGACGAGTTCGTCTGTGTAATAAGAACGGCTACTTTCTTCAAATTTCCACAAGAGGAAAGCTTAGGGGAACGCGGAGTATGAGCAATCCACACAGTAAGTACCTGCCAATGAATGGATAAGCGGAAATCGAATTTTCACTGTAAGTTCATCTACTCATTTCAGTGTTTTGGTTCAGTCAATTTCAATGTAAGTTAATTAAGCGAATTGAAAGGAGACCACTATTCCGCGACACTGAGCTTTTGCTAGTCAGTCTTTTATGTGTATTTTCTCAAACGGTAGCCATCGTAAATAAAACCCCCACGTAGTTAAACAAGGTCAGTTAAACAGCACAGCATTTGTTTCCAGTTAGCTTCAACTGTCATGGCAAACAGTTAGCGAGTGGTCGGAGCCACGGCTTCGTCACATCTACCGACGTGACTGCGTCAGGACATTCCCTAAATATCAGTCACTAGAAAGTGACACTCAATCAAAGCTGGAAGAACGACGTTTTAACTGGAAACATTTTAGAATAAGCGGCGTTTCTTTATGCCTCCCTAAATCTGGAACCTTCAGTGGCTTATCAAAGCAAATCCGTTCATCTGATTTCCTTGGAGACCGGAAGGTATTTAACATGACAAAAGCGACGGGCCTTGTTCAAGCAAACCAGACCTTTTAATAAACCTAGGCATTTTTGCCATAGCTGGTAATCTTAATTGAGCATTTTTGCGATTTTCGCCTCAGGAAAACATACCGTTATTAGCAATCATTCTTTTCTTTCACGGTATTTAATGTGACATCGCCGAAAATGCAAATCAAGCAACCTTGCGGTGTTGAGGGCAGACAATTAAATCTTGAGTGAGATGAGTGGGAAAGTCTCGCAGAATGCGTGGTGGATGGTGTCAAAAAAAGTCAGCATTGCTTTGGATTTATTGGTTTTTAGATCTAGAGTACTAATAATCGGTTTCGATAATTAACTAAAAGCAATATCTACTGCCCAGAAGATCTAAAATTTGTTTGAACAGACACGCCGATTCCGGGCAAAAAGAAAAAGTTGAGTCTTTCAAGGACCATGAATTGAACATTAGTAAAAAGCAAGTCTTGTCTGCGAATACAGTACTAATTTAAGTATTATTCGACCAGTAGGTAAATTAGAACTTAATTGGCTGTGAAATTGATGGATCACGCTTTAAAAATCAGCAGAAAATTGCACAACATCGATACCTAATTTTGGAAAATACTGATTCAAAATCACTTCCTCTGCTCGCACAGAACCACGCGAAGGTAGGATATTGGTCTTTACTGCATTAAATTTCTTGAAACGTGGAGGACCTGAGAAAAAGCCGTTGTATCAGTAGCAACTGCAGAGAAACCAAAACAAACTAAAACAAACACGGCGGCTAATTAATCTTTATTTGTTTTCCCATTTCCGGCCACTACAGGATACGTTAGCGCCTTCTTATAAAGAGCAGAGTGTCTTAAGACCTCCTGTGGTTACAGGTTGTAGCTTAATGTTAAAAACTGCCGTTGTAATGAACTGTCTGCTGAGGAAATTGCGGCGTCTAAAGTAATAACGAATTTGCCTCTGAACAACCGGCACTCTTTGATAGGTGGATACTGCCGAACATCACACGGATATCACACCGTGCAGCCAATGTTGAAGATAAGGGAAACGGAAGGAGCGAAAAACGGTGTAAATTGAAGACAATTAGCACTTGGCTTGTGAAATTATGCTTTGACATACCGCCGGGAGATTTCACTCCGTCTAAGAATACAAACATTTGTTCAAGTATAGAAGTTTATTAATTGCTAGAATAGGCGTTCAATAGAGGAACACGTTTTGGCGCCAAAAACAATTCCGGATACTTAATTAGAGGTTCGCATGCATTTATCTGCAAAATTAGCCAGTGCCAAACTACATGTGGAACATTTTTGAAACGTTAATTTAAGAAATCTTTCCGTTAACAGGTTGATTTTTGAAAGGCCGAAGTCTGAGGTATTATTACATTAAGAGCGTTTCTGAAGTCATTTCATATCGCATTAGAAACCGATATTTTTTGTTGGGCTTCTGATCAGAAATAACGTTAACACGGAACATAATCACCAATAACTGGATTTTAAATTTCCCTGCAAGCAAAGTCACAGCACTTTCAGATAGTATAATTATCACTTTTAGCACCAGGATCAGTCTTGTACAGTACATCGTGAAACCAATATTAAAAAGAAATCAATTACGCTGAATGATTCAGTACTGTCTTACGACATGATACTATTTCGTTCTGAATGCGGCGGGGTTTACAGAGTGATGAACCATGGTATTCAATCTGGGTATCACGTGTTTAAATCAAGTTCAGCGCGATTCAATCCAATGTTCAACTCGGTTCTTGTTTTGCAAAAAATGCGATTGTAACTTGTTTGTCCGTGAGTTTCTGCCATTAAGCAGAACAAAAGGCTTCCTGTGGTAGTTGTTGGTGTAAAGTGAAAGGTGGTTCCAATATTTCCACCCACGGACGGTGGGTCGGAACCATAAATCTTGCATGACCCCAGTTTTGTCAGGATACTCCGACATAAGTTCAGTAGAGCAGGCTATCCTGCCACGTGTTTCCGTTTAATTTTCCGAGTTCCGAGTATCTGCTCCAATAAATCCCTCTTTTCGATCACGGTGTTTCCGTCGTTTTCTGTATTTTTGTACCCTTGGGATCATGTGCCAGAATTCTTCGTTTGCGTGATCTTCCTTCATAGGCCCACGGCTAGACCTGTTTGCAAAGCGTGTCGAGCGTTGCGCTTGATATCCCTATTGACAAATCAGATGAATGACATACTGCCTCCTTGTTCCAATAATCAAATGAGCCAGTTAAAACAGGTTGCTTCGCTAGGACATTTCTTATAAATATTGCTTTCATAGCGACTGAAACGGATTGTTCAAAACCTCAACAAAACAATATGATAATGTAATACCGATAGCGAAGTGTCAATCATTACAGCTCGTTCATTACCTGCTCAACCAGTAGAATCATGATCTCTGCTCCCAATAACTTTTAATTCAGTGTTTGTAGCACAGTTTCGCACTAGTGACACAAAAATAACTGTAAGAATGAAACTTAGAACAGTATTAGTCAGAAACAATACTGTAACATTTACAAAACTGAGCACAAGTTTGGCTTTGGATTGCATAACTTAGAGTTCGTGCGATTCCTAGGAGAAAAGTGGATTCAAGCGATCTGTTTACAGTTGTGCTTTCGGTTTACCCGTTATCTACAGAAAAGGAAGCATAACTCTTTTGACTTCAGCGACCATAAAGAAACCACGATAATCCTTTTTCTTCCAGCACAAAAGGCGGTTCCGCTCTTTTTATAAGCCAGCAAAAAAAAAAGTTCACAAGCTGTGCATTTACGTAAAGCCGGCTCATTCCAAAAGCCTCCTTTATTATCCTTTCTATAGCTAGCCCCTGCTAGCGCGATAGCATAACAGTGTAATATTTCCGGGAGTTTAACAAAGTAAGCTGCAGTTAACCATTTGCAGAAAAAACTGACAAGCCCAAAGACGTCTCTTCTGTCACCACTGACAGCAGCTCATTCATCCACCAGGCTCAAGGTCATTTCATTTCCAGTTACACCGGCCGTGCCTGTCTATTCATGGACCCGTGATCTGATTAATGTTTCTGCTGCCTTCTATATATGAAAGCCTAGATAATTTCACTGAGCCCAAAACTGGTCTTCCAAAGGAAAAATCGCACCGAGATTGTAAACATTTACTGGCTTGATTTTAAGGAACGACAAATTAATAGAAATATAAGTAAGTTGGCGTACTTTAAACCGAAACGCGCCGAGACGATATTGGACTTTGTTGCAGGATGAAACGCTCTCTTACCTCGTGTACTTGAAAAGGAGGTCCTAACGACTCGTATCTCACACTCAATGCTATTAGCAAGTTTACTACTGAGAAGGCAACGATATACATTTATTCAAAGCTGTGAGAACAAGCAATTATGAACTGAATTGGTAACAACATGTACCAGAGATATAACAACTGAACGCGGAAAAACTGAACACTGCATAGGCTAGATAGAACTGATCCCATCGACTACTTGGCGTTGATTTGGGGACAAGCAATATTGGGAACTGTATGAAATATCATGATTGAAACGGTGGAGGGGTGCAGGTAGTATTAGAGGCGAATATCATTCTAAAAACTGAAGTTAACGTTAATTTTCGTACTTGACATTCCAAGCCACATTCACACTACATATATGCAGTCAGTAAGAATTGCCTCTAATTAAGTTCCACTGTGCATTTTTAGTGACTTTTGGCTGGAATGATTGGTCTAAGCTACAGGATGAGAAAATAAATCCACATTTTGAATAAAATAAACTGAAATCTCGTGACCTGAGGAAGCATAATTATTAAGCATTTCCGCAAAATTCCGAATCAGTGGGTTTTGTGAAAAAGACAAAGTACTTAGAGAAGTCAAATGATCGGAACTCGATGTGTAGATCAAAAATGTTTATTCAAGTAAGAAACTAAATATCTTATTCTTTTTGCAGCAATCATAAAAATGGAATCCGTAGGACCCAGCATTGTTCGGCTAAGAAGTGCGAACTCTAATGTTTATTTCTGTATGAACAACAAAGGAATTTGTTATGTTTCGGTGAGTAGAAGGTGTGGCGTGAGGGCGGAGTTCAACTGAGTTCGGTACCAAGCGGAGTGCTACCATTCTGGGCTCAGGGACCGCTCATTTCTTACGAGGGTGGGGGGCTGGTGGGATTTGGGAGGTCATGCGAAAAAAATTGGGAAGCTAAGGGGGGGGGGGGAGGGGGGGGGTCACGTGAAATATTTTAGCAATACTTCCATGTCATAATGTTTTAATCCGAAATTGAGTTCTCTTTGTTTTAATCGGGAGGAGGGGGGCCATGTGAAAAAAAATTAGGAAGCTGAGGGGGATAATGAAATTTTTAAACCGTACTTCCCGAATCACTCTAGCCTCCCCTCCCTCATAAAAATGAACGGTCCCTCAAGCGTTACATATCTGATCTCACTCGCGGCATACGTAGCATAGCGTCATACAGTAACACAGAGATAATATTCAACTTATTTAGAACAATATAGTATACGTTTGATTTTCTTTAGCTTGTTTGACTTAAGTAAGAGACAAATTTGCCTTTGCTTGATATTATAAAAATTCTCCTTGCTAGCACAGTATAAAATACATGTGGACAACTAAAGAGAATTTGCATCTTTGACATAAGGTTTAGAATAGCCTGTTCCAGGTCCTCATTTTTCCCCGCTCGGCCTGACGCTTAAAATGAAGACGTTTAAAATGTATTATGAATGAATTTTCCAGATTTCATCGTTTTTATTTTTGTCTTTTTTATTAGTTTTTTAAGCATCTTAAATTTCATTTTACTGAGTAGTGTTTTTACCTAGCTTGCCTAATAAAGAAAATATAGCGTCATATATTCTATCTCTTATCATGTCTTATCATCTGCATCAGTCAATGCAAATTTCCAGTTCATTGCTTTTCCTGTTTATAAATTTTACAAAGCGCTATCGAGCTAATGAAAGTTTAATAATCATGAAATTATTATTATTCATAGTATCAAAGAATTTTAAATCAATGACTTATGCGTTTTTAATTATTTATTCTTCTCTGCAGGCACAAACCACAGATGAATGTCTGTTTAAGGAAAACTTGGGGGAAAATCACTTTCACACCTTTGCATCGCACAAATATAGCGGCCGAAATTTCGGAAATTACACGAATGACTTCTATATCGCCATAAAAAGGAACGGGAAATTTAAGCACGGTGCCAACACATCAGGCGAACAGAAATCCGTGGACTTTATGGTTATTCCTGTGGATACATAAGTGATTTGCGATACAGTTCGGAATAACTGTGGAAATAACCAACGGTGTATTCTCTTATACGAATGCATCATGACAGGCTATGCGAATCATGAAAAGGAGTTCTGCATCGTTTCAAGAGGTGTGGTCAAATCAAACCAAAGACGGCCAGGACAGGAATCTATAACATGGAATCAAGTCAATGGCATTTTCTAAGAGAGTTCTGGTGGTACAACAGTAGTAGGGAATGGCGGATTCTGGCTCAAAGTCGTTTTTGGGATGTGGCTTTTTGGCTCAAAGTCGTTTTTGAATATTTAATGAGTTCGTGAATGGCCAACGCCCTCGAATGGAATGTGTGGAATGTTGAAGGGGTAGTCACGTGACCCATTCCTATCCCGAGTATGCGATAGGTAGGTTGAGATGGGGGGTGGGGCCTTACATGAAACTTTCGACCTCATGGCCAATTCTAGAGAATATTCTCCGATCCTCCAAGTAGTCATTGAGATACATGCTACCCGCCATAACGGCGACCCATTTGACATAATTCTCCAATTTCACCGATGGATCCCCAAGGAAGTGCTCTCTGAGGGCCTTGCTGGCAACCCAGCCCAGACTAGTTTTCAACTAGTCATTGCTAGATGCCATTCCAGATAACTTCTAGAAACTATTCATTTTTGCTGGTTTATCTGTGGAACATTCTAATTTTTTGTTGAGCATTTTAATAGACGATTTCCTTGAGATTGGACTTCTCAACTACCATGACCGCGTCAGCAACCAAAAACATGTAACATGTAATGGTTCCAGTTTCTCCCTTTTGCCTAGTCATTTCAAATGTAACACCACCACGAGCCAGTTAGAATAGCCATTCCCATGAATCTCATTATCCGGATAGGACCTCAAATCGATCCACAAGGCAAATTTGTCTCTGTAGAAATCGCCCTCTTGTATAGAATCATTCATCCCAAAGCGTTTAATAGCAGATCTCCATAAATCGGTTGGCACCATTCCATTGGAATAGAGTTGGTTTGGTCTCCCATCCAAGCTAATTTTGATTGATGTGATTCCCGGGTTCACAAAGCTTTCAGCATCTCTCTTTCCTGGTGCATAATCATCTGTGAATAGGCAAAGGATACCCGTCATGGATCTTCTGGAGATATTTATATGTTCTCTAATTAAACCATCTTTAGCTCTGGAAATTTGAAACACTTTGTCTAAGAGAATGTGTTCGTAAGTGAATCCTTTCCCCACTTGGTAGGAAGCCAGTGCCTGATTAGCCAAATAATCACTTGAGATGCACGAATACTCCAGCTCAATTTTCGTCATTGTGTAATTTGGAGGGGTCTCAGTGTTCGAATAGACGACGATATCATCAACCGAGGCTAATGTGATTTCAAATCTTAACGAGTCAGAAAACGCTCTGTGATAGAAAACCCCATGATCTCTGAGAATGGAATGATCTAGAGGGATTGCATACCTAGTGTTATGAAGCGTCGCAAGAGTAACCTCCTTTGCATTTGAAGTGTTCTTATCACCCGCATTCGTTCTGAGCTTCCGCATATTTTCAGAAGAGATGCTTTGTCTCAACCTATTTCTACGCTCCGTCTTTGGTAAATACAGATCATGATACGTCTGGAATAAATCAAATTTATTGGTATCATGAAAACTTCTCCGCCAAATAGAACTCTGAGCCTGGAAACGAGGTTCCTCCCCACGTTGTTGACTAAGGTGTTGTCCTTATGTCCCGAGACGTTCAGATCAAATATAAGGTACACACTGCCAGGCACTATAACCATGTTCTCCGATAGTTTCGGGATGTTTACATATAATGTTTGACCAGGATTGGCGGATGAGGGAGTGAACGTGATTCGATTCAATGATGCCTCCGCTTTCAAACCTCTCACTCCTCAAGGAACACGGTTTGGATCTATATTTGCTGGTATGGTTGCCATTTAAACATAAGCATCGTTTCTTTTAAGATGACTGAAAACAAGTTTGTGAAAACCATTACTTATTCCGCGATTCTTATGGGCCTTTCCGCGGCTCTGGGCTGGGTTGCCAGCAAGGCCCTCAGAGAGCACTTCCTTGGGGATCCATCGGTGAAATTGGAGAATTATGTCAAATGGGTCGCCGTTATGGCGGGTAGCATGTATTTCAATGACTACTTGGAGGATCGGAGAATATTCTCTAGAATTGGCCATGAGGTCGAAAGTTTCATGTAAGGCCCCACCCCCCATCTCAACCTTCCTATCGCATACTCGGGATAGGAATGGGTCACGTGACTACCCCTTCAACATTCCACACATTCCATTCGAGGGCGTTGGCCATTCACGAACTCATTAAATATTCAAAAACGACTTTGAGCCAAAAAGCCACATCCCAAAAACGACTTTGAGCCAGAATCCGCCATTCCCTACTACTACAACGCATAACACGTGACACTGTAGTGTAAGTGAGTCACTGTAGAAGAGAATTCCTCGAGCGAAGACTGAAAAAGTTTGACTTTTAACTTTATTGTACCAAAGGGTGCAGGGATAGACATTTCTACAATCGCCATTGCTCAAGTTTTT
This sequence comes from Ricordea florida, assembly GCA_949710005.1. Lineage (NCBI taxonomy): Eukaryota > Metazoa > Cnidaria > Anthozoa > Corallimorpharia > Ricordeidae > Ricordea > Ricordea florida. The sequence continues at coordinate 29,207,010 of OX453278.1, read as the reverse complement.
GTCCCAGCTATCTCCTAAAAAGGATCAGGTTATTTCACATGGTCTGGACCATTCAAGCAAGTCATCAGTATCTGATCAGGAGTTGAATAATGAACAAAGCCCTCATGACGTACCATTCGATTTAGCTTTAACAAACAAAGCTGCAAAAAGACAATGCTAAAGAGAAAGACAATGCTAAAGTTCAGTCTTTGAAGATAGACTGCCAAGCCGGAGTGGCAAAACATTAGAATCTTCGCGCGCTCCACTGGTAGGAACAGGCAGCTGACGTAGTAACAATGTTTAGCTGCTATAATGAATGGAGAACACATGCATAAGTAAAGATCTGGAAAAGATCTGCAGCGGGTAAAAAATGTCACCTTGCTCACCTAAATCCAAAATGGCGGCCAACCGAGTTAAGTCACTTGGCCTCCCACAAAAAATGCATATTCTGCAGGTTATTATACAGGATGAACTAAAAATTCTTTAGTAATACTTTACGCGAAGTTACTTAAGGATTTTCTCTTTCATTAACTGAGTAATCATACAAATTTAGAGTACGAGCGATTCCGTCAGGCATTGAAATTTAGTTTATATCCGCTATAAATAAAGACGAGGGCACTGGCTGGGATTCTCCCAATCAAATAAACAGTGTTCGACGAGTGAGATATGCCTTCTCGTGTGCTGTACTACTTCCTGAAGATGCAAAGAAAAAAGTTTGATTAGACACGACGGTTGCCAATATATACGTATCTTGGTCCCCTAGGAAGTGCTCGTCGGCAAGCAAGATAAACAAGGCTGCTAAACGGAGCTATACAATAGCCCTACCTTTAGTAAAAATGTCTGGCAATGTGTGGGTTCCGATAAATATTTATTTAACAAAAGCATAAGACTTCGAGGGAAACGGAAAAGAGACCCGTTATAATGTAAATAGTATTTGCCACTGAATTTTATTTTCTCATGAAATAATTTATATCATAGTGAGGAAGACAAAGCGTCTTCATGTTGTTGTATATTAGAAAATACTTGCCTCAAATAAGACAATTTGTAAAAGACCAAAAAATGTAAGGAGATGAGCGTTTTGTTTAATTCATGCTAACAAAGTATTTATATTGTATTTATATAAATTCAAGTTAATACATGAATCTGGGTGATTGATTGGTTTCTCTCTTCACTGCGAATTTCATAAACTGATCTCACTCAATTTGGAAAATTGAGGATTGATGAAGAATGACACAAAACGTATTGCTTTTATTTGCCTGGTTTTCTTTCACAGGCTCACCGGATTCATCTCTACTTTAAAACGCATTAGTAGAAATACTCAGGTGATTATACAAAACCGCGCGCTCTGATTGGTTCGCTATCTCGGATTATCAGCCGATAATCACCTCGACGAACAAAATGGCTGCCAGTCGTTCGCGCGCCTTTGATGAAATAAAATTTCTTCGTGTTGTAGAATGGTTTTTCTTTTCTTTTTTGAAATAATCGCCTACGTATTTATACTAAAACAATTATTCGCCTCAGGCTCAGTGATTATCGGTGAATATTCACCTCGACTTCGTCTCGGTGAATATTCCTCGATAATCACTTCGCCTTCGGCGAATAATTGTTAATTAGAAAATATCCCGAGGAAATACGCGCACTAATTGGTTAAAAATCCAATTAGATTATTCGCTCTCGATTTCTATTTCAACTATCACGCGATCAAGAACCAAAACTATCAAGAACCAAAAGTTCCCTATTTCGAGATTTTCATGTAAGGGGAGTTGCGAGAGTATGTTTGACATAACACCTTGTCAAGCTCTGGTCCAGTCACAGTTAAAACATTTTTAACCAATCAATGTACGTGTAGTGTTTGCATCAGTCGCAACTCCAGTCAGATCACATGTTTTCCTTTTTTTTCAACACGTTCAAAGTAAGAATTAATTCGCGATCACGGAGGGTTATAAAATAATAAACCCCTTCCTGGCTTACCATATGGGAGGATAAAGCCCTTGGCTGAGAGATTGTCTTCAGAATTTCACATATGCCCTCGAAGCATCGTGGCTAGCGGCATGGCTCGAGGGCGCGTGCGCCTAGCGACGACGACGTTGCCCCAACATGGCGGCCATAGTCATCCGGGATATTTAGAAGGTCTTAAACCGAAACGAGGCTTTGTTTTTCGCGCGCTTTTCGCGGCTTGCCGCGGCTACACAACCTACAGCCAGCAGTCTACAATGTTTTGCTGAAGAAACGGATTATTCATAGCGGTTTTGGAGGAAAACGTTTCTTCCTACAAGTTTTCAAGCGTTATTGGAGGGACATAAGCATAAAGCTGAGTTCTTCCTACAAGTTTTCAAGCATTTTTGGAGGGACATAAGCATAAAGCTGAGTGTCTATTTTTCATTTGTCAAAGAGCTGCCTAGCTGCTTTTGGTGTTGCTTTAAAACTATTATAATTTTGCTGACCAGGTAATGGTTCTTCCGTTGAGTCGCGAGCTAGATGTTTTTTTATTGACGATTTATTTCAGCTATCGAATCTTCTTTAAGTAGTTGCGTACACCAGGCGTATTTAATAACTTTAGTGACAGCATTTTCAATGTGTGAGGGTCTGTGTGAGGAGCTCCGCTTTTAGGCTTGCCTAAATCTATTTAATAGTTAGATACCCTGTATTAAATTATTATAGATAGAAATCATGTAATGCGCGTTTGATCATTTCATGGAAAGCGCGCAATATAAGAATTAAATTATTATTATTATTATTATCTTTTCTATTCTACTTGTAATTTATTCTGTGTGGCGAAATAATTAAAAATATAATAATAATAATAAGTGTGTCTCACTCAAAAACGCGAAAGTAAAGTGAGTCCAAATGCAAAATTTTCGCAAAATCGCGAAATTAAGGTGTCGCGAAATATGCGAACCTCAAAATCGCGAAATTAACGTGTCGCGAAAATTTCATGTAATAAGGTAGTTGTAAAAGGTGACTGTCCCATTTAGAGCGTTGCTCTCTTCCTCCAGTAGCTACACAATGCATTATGGGTTGGCAGGGCAGTAGCTCCAGCGGTGGCTATACCAATACTGTCGGCCATGCTTGCCACGCCCAATGAGAATTCACGATGTTCTGGTTTCACCTGAAATATGAGTAAACACGTCACTTGGGTTAAGATAAATACGAGTATCCGTGCCTCCTTGAGCCCACGTTCGAAGTCCTTACTGTTGGTTGTATGACCCGTTGTTTTTCCATTCGGAGTCATGGCCCAAGGATAAGTTATTAATGAAATCAAAAACTAAAAAAGAACAAAAATTATAAAAGCCAAGACCAAGTGAAGTCCTTACTGATAGTTATGGACCAAGGGTAAGATGGGAACAAGCAAGCGAACAGACAAATTAACTACCTCTTTTGAAATCCTGTAAAATGCATTGACGTAGCAAGCTCCTCCAAGGAGTCCTTCATATAAAACAATAATGAACATGATCCAAATTGAGGGAAAGAAATGAAAATAAGCCTCGCAGACCAGCAAAGCAAGATTTACGTGCTGCAAGAAATAAAATCAGACAAATTAAAGACGTTAAGGAATACTAACTCAAAGCGAAATTCAGCAAAGAAAGCAAAGCGAAATAATAATAATAATAATAATAATAATAATAATAATAATAATAATAATGAAAAAACAGCCAAGTAATTTACAAATAAACTACTTACTAATGTTTGTCATCAGTGACGATACAAATATTTAACAAAATAGAAACCTACGTCATTTTAAATCTCATGAAGTTCACCGAAGGCAATAAACGAAGGTTGAAGACGGTAACCGAAATGTCTCGCATTTCTTTTCTTAACACTTTAATAATGTGAATCAACGCCGTTTTTAAATGTAAACTACATCCTTCCAACAAATACCGTCATTCTTAAATTATTGCTTCAGTTTTGGAACTTTTGAAGTTTTAGATTAAAGACGTAAGTGTTGGGGTACAGACTCACTCCTGCTAATGTGAGCCCGAGTCTCTTACGAGTCATCGCAGATACAAAAAACTCTTGAACTGATCAGTTATCTAACCTGCAGTAGCGTCAGAAGCCATATCTTTTGTATGGGGAAGATGTTAACAGACGACCGAGAAATAAACACACCAATTTGATAATCCACTTGATACCTTCAAAATAAATAAACTGATAAGCCAGAAAGGGACGTTGTTAAACTATTTTCAACAAAGTGATATCAGATTTGAAAGAGATCACTTGCATTAAATTAAAGAAACTGCTAGAGATACGGCAGCAATTATCTTACCATCTGTATTGTTCAGCTGGGGTTAACCAGATCTTGTTCCAGTAAATCAACTCATGCTATGAAAAAAGCATGAAATATCGCTATCACTCACAGCACTATAAAAATGCTTCACTTTGTCGTAAGAAGAACACGTTTCGTCATACAGTGTATACAGTATGGGAAGTGTGTGCGACTTGGCGCGGAGAAAGGAGTCAACGATATGTATCAATGTGACGGCAATACACGCAAATTGCACTCACCAAACCTTGATTGATAAAATATTCCGCGAAGTATACGAAAAACAACGGCAACATGTATTTCAGCAAGGACTACATGAAAAGAGAAGCAAGCCTGATATTACACGAAGTTACAATAACAAACAGTTGAATAGTCATCAAAATAATACTAAGCGCCGCTATTATCAGCCCCCAACCCACACCTCGTTCACTTAAGCCCAGGTTCCACAGCAAGGCTTAGAAATGATTTCACTCCAGTAGGAGCCCACTAAATCCAGACACTTTATGTTACTCAGAATTCTGCGCTGGTGTTAAAGTTAGATTTGTGGATATATACTCCCAGGGGCTTATCGGAGATTTATTAATTAAATCGCGAGTTCCAGTCCTCCTTGAGAATAGCGTTATGCCTCACCTTTGTAATCCTCAGTTTTATGCGAAATGTTAAGGGATCCTTCTGTTGAAGATCTAAGTAAACAAGGAGTACAGATCACCACACTGTATGTGCATATAACGTACTTCTATATATATGTTGTGGTTCAATTTTATCCTTGGTTCAAATTTTATTTTCCTTGTTTCAAACTCATTATCAACATTATCATACCCAGAAAAAGAAGGGAAAATAAAATTTAAACTTTATAACATAGATAGGACCCTGCGCGCTCTGATTGGTAAAAAACCAATGTTTTATCAGATAGAGTATAAAACATAGAAAAAGCGTGTTTTATTGTTTTTCGCCACATCACCTTAAATCAACATTTTTGTTAGAGACGGCGAAAAACATTTTCTTTGAAGATTAATACAACAAATAAAGAAGAAGAAGCAAAAAACAGTAGAAAAGTTGGTATTGAATGGCGTCAGTTTGTCGACCTGTGTGCTTTGTTGTTTCTACTCGCGGCGCGTAAAATCTATATCATAAAGCAAATGAAGAAGATTAAGTCGTGTATTTCACTGTGATAAAACACTCCGTACATTTGAGAAGACGAGTGAGATGTAGAAAACACGAGCCGTTCTCAAATGCCCGTCGTGTTTTATCACAGTGTAATACACGGCTTAGGTTTCTTTATTTGTTAAATAAATTAAAACAAACTTACCACCAATTCCAGGCGTGCTAGCTTCCTCTGGTCTGTGTAATCCATTCTGATTATCAACACCAGGGTGCTCCAGTATAAACCAATAGCTAGGTGGGTGAAAAACAGCGAAAAGACAAAAGAAAATCAAGACGGGAAAAGGTGTCAGATAGTAAAAGGAATTTAACAAAAACAAAACGAGGAACTGCACCTTCTCAATACAAAAATTCTAACTTGGCTACTGTGAACAAACAAACAGCATATCCCTTTCAATGCCACAGGAAACCCATGTATAACTTCTCCTTATAATTCCAATACACTGCCGCATAAACAGATGAAAATAATTGAGAACAGGAACACATCAAGGATTCTAAATCGATCAACCCTTCAATTCATCTGGACTAGAACATAAGGAACTGTATAGCACTTGCTCAGGAGAATTCATACTCGATCTTGGCAGTGAAAGGGATACACTAAACTTTATGTCCAAAATACATATAGGAGAAATTAACAGACAACTATAACGGAGGGTCCCATGGACTTCAAAATAGGGGGGCTCCGGGGCTCCGGACTCAAAATAGCGGGGCTCCGGGGCTCCGGAATTTAAAAATAGCGGGTCTCCGTGGCTCCGGACTCAAAATAGCGGGGCTCCGGGGCTCCGGGGCTCCGGACCAGAACAAACAGGGCTCCACGGCTCCCGAGAAATTGATCAAGGCCTCCAGGCTCCGCTATGCTTTTTTGCTTAAACCCAAATGCAAATCTTAGAACTGAGAAAATACAGTAATTTCTCAATTTTCTACGTTGTTTTTATAAGTTTTTCAAAAAGAACAAACAAAGCACGTCAAGACGCTATCTGTGTGCAAGAATGTCCGAATTGTAATATCTGGGGCTACGCGTTCCACAATAAACGTTTTGAGAGCTCCAGGCTCTACAGTAAAAAAATGTTAGAGCTCCAAGCAACAAAGCGATGGGGCTCGGAACTTCAAGGAAAAAAGTTTAGGGTTCCCGGGCTCTAGTGGCCAACCCCCCCCCCTCCCCTCCCCTTCCTTCCCTTTGGGACCCTGACTTAATCTTGTGAGAAAAGAAAGGAGGCTACGTTCAAAATGTCAATAAACGCTGGTTTCCTTTCAATGACATTTGCAAAGAAAAATGCAAAAAGAAAAAATAGAGAGTGTAGTGTAGCATAGATTTTAAAATGGTATCCGACACAAGGTCAACGCTTTCACATTTGACATGAAACGTCCAAGAGTGAGGCCCTGCCAGGAAGGGGGGGGGGGGTCCCAGGTCGCTTGTCGGAATTTTAAAATGCCTCGTGTCGGCGTTTTGTCAAGGCTTCACATCGCTGTCGGAAATTAAGGGACAACTACTTCAGTTCTTTGTCACTAATTCTCGGCTTTGATGTCGCTGTCGACATTTTTTAATAGAATGGCAGTCGTTTGTCGCTATTTCATTTGGTCGCTGTCGCTACTTTTCGGCCCGTGTCGCTTGTCGGAATTTACCCTGGCAGGGCCTCAAGAGTCAGACTGAGCACAGGGAACACTGAGTGTTGTACCACACCTTACTCCCAAAGTAAGAGGTGTGACATTCATTATCAGTACAGTGGATCTGGCAGAGACACCAGCTGATGTCAGACCTGCATATGACAAAGCACCAAACACACCAGCCGCTCCTACAAGAATAAAAAGAAAGAATAACGTCAAGAAAACAAGGTCATCATGAAAACAAGATTTACACGCATACTGCTATCTTGGTCAAATTTGACCCCTGATACTTCTCTCTACAAATTTTTGCACCCAAAAATCTGGCATTCACAATACTATTTTTTTGGTTATCCATGAAAAAATAATTTCTATTAATGCAAGGACAGTTTTTTCTGGTGTGAAGAAATTGAAAGCTACTAACACCACCTTTCAGACACCCTGGAACAAATCCAAAATAAGCACAGTGGCTAATAGAGTGTATAACATACTTACCAGTTCCTGATGACCAAGTAGAGACCACATTTCTGAAATAAATCAACAAATAATTATTACATAAATATACCATACATCAGCATAGCTGGGGATATAAAGTTATCTATTTAGCCCTGCAACATGAATCCTAGCGGGAAGCTGTAGACAATAAATCAAGTTTAAATAAAAAAAAAATCAAAGAAACAAATTTGGATATGAAGATCAAACAGTAGCTAATAAATTAATGGAGCTGATATGAAACTGCAAAATAATTAACAATTATTCGCCGAAGGCGAAGCGATTATCAGTGAATATAAATTCACCTGATATTCAGCTGATAAACCGAGATAGCAAACCAATCAGAGCAGTATAATCAGAGTAGTATAATTACCTGAGTATTTATACTAACTTAAATTAAGCACATTTCACCTTTATTATTATTATTTTCCTTTACAGTCAACCCTCAAATAATTAGGATTATTGGCCGGGAAAAGTTGACTATATAAGCAGCACATGACGCAAGACTCAACCAACCAGAATACACGAATCTCTACAATCACAGGCTGAGCAATTCTATTAAACACTCTTATCAACTCACTTGTCAAAATGGGAAGAATAGCTGAGAAGAGTGATTTCCCCCAAACCTGAACTAATGCTGGCAAAAACAACACCTGCAAATAATGTCACAAAGAAAACAAAAAAATGAGAAAAATACATGCCAAAAAGACAAAATGTGTTACTTTTTATAACAGGCAGTAAAATGTAGTCTTGTTACTCATCAGCTTCCAAGAAACTAAAGAAATAAATTTGTTCGATATGCTGTAAATTCATATATGATAAATAGAACATAGCTGTTTCTTTTTTAATGAAATAGCTACATCCAAGCTAACTTATCTAATAGTCTTGTATCAAATTCCCTTACCTAGGAGACTAAGCCATAAAGTATAGGACAGTCCTACCAAAATCAGACTTGCAAAGGCACATAAGACACAAAATGCCATTCGCACACTATATCCAAATAGAAAGAAAGCATTAAACTAGGTTAATAAAACAAAAACTATTATAATGGTGTACTGTATACTTGAAATAATCAATTGTACCTTGACTTTCTTAGAGACAAACAAGTGCAGATATTTTGTGCTCAATCAAGACACAACGCAAAAGTCATTCACCTGTATTTTATTCTTTGCATGTAAAATGGAGCAGTTATTTTGATCATGACTGTTGGTAAAATATCAGCTAACAAAACTGTCTGCAACACAAAATTGGAAAAGAAAAGTTATATGTCATGAACCAGTTCCTATAAGTAGAATAATTTTAAGGGTATTTTATTTTTAAGTTATTTAAAAATAAACCCACTCACGCCAAGAAGTGACCAACATGCTGGCCAATCCTTCCTACCCTACACATTTATTGTCAAGCAAAAAGGAGATAATAGATAGAGCATATTATCAACCACCAGTAAGGATATTGGACTGATCTAGCCCTGAGCAGCAACAAAAGAGAATTACTATTAATTCACCTCTTGGGACAAAAGGGTTAGAATAAACTAATAGAAGAAATGGGTAACTCAGACATAGTTTGGTGCTTCTCTGGTTTGAAATATTATAATGAATGTAACTAAAAAGGTTAGAATTCACCAACCCAATGTTTTAAGACTCCTGTCTAGTGTCTTCATCAATGTGTATCACCAACAACATTTATATTAAATTTGTTTCATGTCATACTGTGACACAAAGTATACTTAGTCTAGAAGAAAATAATACAATAACAATCATCATTATATTATATATGTATGATATCATTATATTATTTATAATACATTCACGCTTGAAATGGGGTGATGCTATAAAGTTGTTGATTTAAAAAGAAGGATTTGTTGAGTGTTGTCAGCTTACAAATGACTATATATTCTATGTGCTCTGGCCAAGAAAACAGGGTTTGCATGATTTATAAGATTCTCTTCTTGATTCCCTGTTGCCAATGAAGACATGAAAATATTGCTGACTGACTCGTATGCTATATTGTGCCTGTTTGTAGAGTCAAAATTATTCATTAAAAGTATGTTTTATAATCTAAACATCCCTGGAAAGTATGAGTTTACAGTTTTACCCCAGTTGACAAAGGATTACACTCTAGTCCATCTGTGCTGTTGGAAGAGCTGACTTCCTGCAAATGACGGTAACACAAGCCTTTTAAAGCTATCATTTACTGCAAGACACTTATGATAAGAAAAAGACAATGTTCAGCATTGCAAAAAACGTTGGATCATGTGTATTTTTTGTACCCCTTGACTGATATATCTGTTGATATGTCAACTGATATATACCAGTCGAGTGTTGGTCAATATGTCAACCAATATATCGAACAAGAGTGGTTGTCCGATTGTTGACCGACATGTTGATTGATTGGCTACCGACATTCCGCCGATACTTCACTGTTACTTGCGTACTGTAGCCTGCATCACAGATGTAATTTAACCTAGTAGCATCTGCTGAGCAGATCGTCCTTATCCTCTTTCCTGTCAACTGTATTTTGTTTATTTGGCATTATTTCACTTGAGGTCTTGTTTTCCAACAAAATGTTAATTTAATGCAACACAACGAAGTGCAATGGTTATGATCATAGTGGGGATATGTCAGCGTCACGATCATCATATTCCAGAAGAAAAAGATCAGTTTACGAATGGTAATTAAGTACACATGATTTTAATCATGCACAATTTTATTTTATTTTTCTACTTGCAAAAGGGTATCTCCACCTTAATTTTCTGCAGTGGGTAAATCATTTTTTCCCACTGTGTGCTAGGCTCTCCTAACCTTACAGTATTACAATCTGTAATCCACACATTGATACTCTGAGTCCGAGCTTCTACATATAAAACCTAGATGAATGCTACAATGTATCAATAATACTGTCCAATATCTTTTTGCAAAAATTGGACTTACATGGTTGCCTTGGCTGTTACTATTCTGTCCAAGGATATCATGGGCTGCACTCAGCATGATGACATAGCCAAAGTTATTACATAATCCAAGAAGCCTAAAAGTCAAATTTATAAAATATATAATTTTGCAATTTATAATCTGAAATCTTAAAAGTGGCCCTTTTTGTCGGAGCATAATTATTTAACTGAAGTAACTAATGTATAGAGGAGCAAGATATGTACACTTAAGAAGGAAATTTAACAGTAAATGTATATATTAATAAAAGTAAATCCATCTTCAAGATGGATTTCAATTACAAAATCCAACCTTGGATCTCATGGATTTCCTTCTTTTACGTTCTTTTTGGAAATCCGAAAAGGGATTTGCAGAACTGTTCTTGTGATCCGATGTTCTTGCGGTTAACATGGCAGACCAAAGGCACAGAACACTGATTTCTTGATTGAAATACACCTCAAAGACGGATTTCTCGGAGTCAAAATCCGTTTTTGAATTTCGTGTGTTATTGCAAAATCCGAAATCCGGATTTCAAAATCTAAACCCGGATTTCCCAATCAAAAACACCCTAAAATTCAATTAATGTACCCACCAGAAACCAACCAAATTTCTCTTGCTTATTACAGATTCTCTAGCCTTTTCCTTTTCCTCATCAAGAATGAAACCTAAAGGAATAAAAGTATTAGTATTAGCAATCAGGCCAGCATGTTTTTAGTAAGGAATCAGGCAACAACGCTTAATCTATGGCCATAATAATTCTAAATCATGGAAACTAATTATTCTCTTGATTAATAATTAGGGACATCCCTAGTATGGTGCCATTGCGCTTTTGGTTGTCTCCTTCTCCACAACTTTTTGTTTGTTTTGTTATCTTAATTTTCATTATGTATTTGTATTGTATGGAGTAAATCGTAATAAACAAATAAATAAATAAAATAAATAATAAATAATAATATAATTTCGAACTGTTGAAGTTGATATATATAGAAAAATTGCATGCAGTACTACCAGTTTCAATTTCTAATTACTTTCAATGTTTCGCTTCTTCAATAGATCTCAAGGATTGAAAGCTTTTGAAATCTGCGCGGAAATCGAAGGGTTTGTCTGATGTTGTTTAAATACTCGTCGGATTTTTATTTATGCATTGATTGAATCAACCGTGACAAAGTTGAAACACTTGAGTGGACTCACGTTTCGTTTTTGTTTTCGTTTTCAATACGAAAAACGCAACATCCTCTGAAGAAGTTTGAAGAGAACATGCAGACTTCGAAATTCATTAACGATATATTCTTGCATGATTCTTTTCTTGACCTGGTAGTAATAGTGAACGATCAATTAAGTTTAATTTACTTTGCTCAAATTGCAGAATCAAACAATGTCGCCCGACATCATTGTCTGAGCTACATCGGCATGCTGGGAAAAGCTGAAACCATTCTTGGACTTCACATATAATATAAAATGTTCCTACCGGCAATGTCATTGGTATTACCTGACCCAACTATAAGGGGATCCTCTTCTCCTGTAACAGCCATCAATACTAAGTAATGAGATTATAACACCGTAAGGTAAAAGGTATGTGCTGACGTTTCAAGCGTTAGCCCTTCGTCGGAGCGAATGAGAGGATTGCGGGTTACGTTATATAGAGAAGTTTGGAGCCATGCTATTGGTGGAACCATAGCATTGTGTAAATGGAGTGAATAAATTAGATGAATGATTAAATGAATGAGAAACGTTCGTTGATACCGTGGGGATTAAGAGAACCGAGTTGGAAGATAAACTTCTGTTCTAGGTTTTTACGGCTTTCCGTGTTGCCCTGATGCACGGAAAGGCCACATTCCGCCATGTTGTGAGTTGAGTGGTTAGGTAGATTAAAGTGTCGCGCTACAAGTTTCGATGCATCTTTGTCATTTCGTTCGACGTCACGCAGATGTTCGCAGAAACGGTCACCTAATCTTCTTACGGTCTCGCCGATGTATATCTTCTTGCATAAGGTGCATTTTATGCAATAGATAACATTGGCGGAAGTGCATAATATAGAGAGGATATTACACGGTGGCGAGAAGATATGAATTTTATGTTCGAGTGGCAAGAACAATATCTCACGAGTGAGCGAAGCGAACGAGTGAGATATTGTTCTTGCCACGAGAACATAAAATTCATATCTTCGAGCCAACGTATAATGTTCTTTTTATTATATGGAGACTAAAGCAAAAGGCGGGAATCGTGACGTCATTGAACGATACGACACTCACAAAGGTGACATACGGAAAATACGCCACTCGGGTCCCGGATGAAGTGGCGTATGGAATCTACGAGTGGTTTAGTTCCCAGTAAAACACTCTTCTCCATATAATAAATAGAGGATATTACATGGCCGCGCGGAGATACGAAATTTCTCTTCGAGTGTTGAAAAATATTTCACGAGTGAGCGCAGCGAACGAGTGAAATATTTTTTCAACACGAGAAGAGAAATTTCGTATCTCCAAGCGGCCATGTAATATTCTGTTTATTATATAGATACCGATGAAATATGATGCTGTGATGGTAATTTCCTATTGGCTGAGCCTGAAGTAGTCATGACAACCGTGATATCTTCACATGTGAAAGATAAAAATTGTATCTTCACTGGATACCAAATTTTCGTCACTGGAAAAATCCTGGTATTTCATCGGTATCTATATAATAAATAGATTTAGCCAAGCCTAAAAGCGGGGCTCCCGTTTAGTACTTTCATTTCACTTTAAACTGTAAAAGCATTCTAAAATATTGCGAAGGAATCCACAAACGTTTTTAACTATAGTTTAGTGTCGAGGTCAGTTAACTCGCTATTTTGTATAACTTTCGTCTGCCATTAGTACGGTCTTTCTACCTACAAAGTCATGGAGTATATTAAATGAAATCGTAAAATTATAAAGCACTCAAGAACCTATTACTGAACTTCAGGGTTTCCTTCAATCCTATAATTCATAATCATGGGCAAAAAACCTTCTCTGCTTTACCATACGAGCCGAGGTTTCTCTCTTGAATGGCTTTTAGCAGGGTATCTCGGCATTCTTCGCTACAATTTTGTCTGTTTTCCACAGCACGGAGTCTTTCCGCTTCTCGGCATTCTTCGCTACAATTTTGTCTGTTTTCTCGAACCCGGATTCTTTCTGCTTATCGGCGTTCTTCGCTATTAAATAGATTTAGGCAAGCCTAAAAGCGGAGCTCCTCACACAGACCCTCACACATTGAAAATGCTGTCACTAAAGTTATTAAATACGCCTGGTGTACGCAACTACTTAAAGAAGATTCGATAGCTGAAATAAATCGTCAAAAAAAAAACCTCTAGCTCGCGACTCAACGGAAGAACCATTACCTGGTCAGCAAAATTATAATAGTTTTAAAGCAACACCAAAAGCAGCTAGGCAGCTCTTTAACAAATGAAAAATAGACACTCCGCTTAATGCTTATGTCCCTCCAAAAATGCTTGAAAACTTGTAGAAAGAACTCAGCTTTATGCTTATGTCCCTCCAAAAACGCTTGAAAACTTGTAGGAAGAAAATTTTTCCTCCAAAACCGCTATGAATAATCCGTTTCTTCAGCAAAACATTGTAGACTGCTGTAGACTGCTGGCTGTTGGTTGTGTAGCCACGACAAGCCGCGAAAAGCGCGCGAAAAACAAAGCCTCGTTTCGGTTTAAGATGACTATGGCCGCCATGTTGGGGCAACATCGTCGTCGTCGTCATCGCTAGGCGCACGCGCCCGCGAGCCATGCCGCTAGCCATGATGACCATGAAAACTCAAACGCATGGTTTTCTCAATTTCTATCCTCGCACGGTAGTTATGGGGCTCCGCTCTGCGGCTCTTTGAGCCACTGTGGAGCTTCGCTATAATTTCGTCTGCTTTCTCTTTCCCGAGCTTTCTTGCTCTCTTTCCCGTTGCTCTTCACCTGAACCCTGTGGTTCTGCAAATTATATTTTCTCTGCCATTGTTTGTTGACATAGCAAAGAAATGGTTTCGTTTATCCTTAAGTAAAACTTTAACAGTGTAGAGTAATCGTCTCAAAAAGACAATGAACTTAAAATTTCTTTTTCAGTCGTCAGCGCAATTTCCCGCTAAAAATACGCGGGCTACCAGAACTCGAGACTTGAGCCCACGATCTAGTAAATCAATTACTGGTCAGCGGACAGCTTCCAAATAAATCACGTCACCTCGATGAGTTGACAAATGAGCCCACAATATGGTCATGTGATGCTGGTCAGTGGCTATCCCGTTTTGACAGCTGTCAATTAACCATATTGTGAATGTCCAATATAAAAGATGTGGATTTGCCAAGACACGCCTGAGATACCCCTCCCTTCCTTTTGATAGTCTCCCAGGCTACCCTACCCGTACAATCTGTAGACGCGTACGTACGTACGGACGCTCGGTCAGTCACATGACAACCAAACGAAGAGAGGTTGACCATATTCCATGAGTATGGGGCTCTGTTCGCTATGAAACGGTCGGTGATTTTAAACGATCGTTTAGGTCCTGCTATTTTGTTTGTGTTGTGGACGAAAGGGCAATTTTTTGCATCTTTTGCGTGTGCATTTGAAAGTGCCGGGTGATTCGTCTGATTTTAGTGTACTTCTAACTAAAAAATCGCTTGCGTTTTTGTTACGTTCGAATGAGATGAGTGGTGGTAGTGAGAAGATGCTGCCTGCTTCGTTGTCATTCTGAAGTAATTTGAAGTTCTTCAGAATGATGTTCTTGACAGGTAGGTTGAGTGGGTGAAAAGTAGTGAGTGTGAACGGTATTCGGACGTTTGTGGTGCTGAGTGGTCAGTTGTTTGAGCGCGTTGTTGAGCTGTCTTCACAACTGAGTCAGGGTAGCCACGGTTCTTGAAGAACTGAATCCTCTCATTCAATCCACAATCCTCTCATTCGCTCCGACGAAGGGCTGACGCTCGAAACGTCAGCACCTCCCATTCACCTTACGGTGGTATAACTTACTTAATCAACTAGTTTGATTTATCCAATTTCAAGAAAAAATATGGTCCGGTGATTTATTAAACATAAAAATGGCTTGATTTACTGAATTTTATTAATTCAAATTCGAAAGTTTGTTTTGAGATATAATAAATATCTTACAAACCTCGTTTTCTCGGTCCGTACTGTAAGTTACGGATCCTCGTTTTGTCCGCTTGGATTCATGGCCCGCGAGCTTGGGCCATAAATCCGAGCGGAAAAATTCGGTCCGTAACTTACAGTACGGACCTCGAACTCAGTTTGTAAGAGGTATTAATATACAGTCCGTCAATGTGACTAATCAGTAACCAGTGAAGGATGACTGTCCCATTTAGAGCATGGACTTTTTTCTCCAGTGGGCACACAACGCAATATGGGTTGGCAGGGCAGTAACTCCAGCGGTGGTGATACCAATACTGTCGGCCATGCTTGCCACACCTAATGAGAATTCACGATGTTCTGGTTTCACCTGAAATATGAGTTAAATACGTCATTTTTGCGTAAAGATAAATACGAAAATCCATACCCCTTAGAGACCAAGTGAAGCCCTTACTGATAGTAATGCGGACCAAGGGTAAGATGGGAACAAGCAAGCAAACATACAAATTAACTACCTCTTTTGAAATCCTGTAAAATGTATTGACGTAACAAGCTCCACCAAACATTTCTTCATATAAAACAATAATGAACATGATCCAAATTGAGGGAAGGAAATGAAAATAAGCCTCGCAGACCAGCAAAGCAAGATTCAGGTTCTGCAAGAAATAAAATCAGACAAATCAATGACTCCACGGATAAACGAAATTCAGCTAAGGAAACAGACCTAAAAACCGGAAGCGAGCTACGGGAACAAGGTGTATTAAAGATGTAGGTGTCCGTGCAAGAACTCAGCTTCGCGCATGTCCCTTACGAGTCACGGCAGATACATGTACAATTCTTGAACTGATCGGTTATCTAACCTGCAGCAGCGCCAGAAGCCATATCTTTTGTATGGGGAAGACGTTTACAGACGACCGAGAAAGAAACACACCAATCTGATAATCCACCTGATACCTGAAACCAGCATACAAATATAAAGTAAATCATAGAAGAACACTGTAGCGTTCTCAATGAAATATGATTTCTCCCAACAATTGTTAAAACTTCAGCCCTCAACACTCAGCCATATTGAATATTTCCCAGCAGACATCAGAGCAGTTTTTTTGTCCTTAAAACACTAGGAACTAGAGCGAATTTGCGGTAAATATAAATTATTTCGTGCGGGAAATTCGTACGATAATTCTCCTTGAGGAGAGATCACACAATAACGCAAATGTGATTCTTTTGACAACTCTTGATATTGGACTTGTTTCTGTTGAGCTGGATTTGTTTCATTTGCAACATTTGTACCTCCAAGAATTCTGTATTGTACCTCCAAGAATCAGTTTCCTCTGATACCATATTGATATGTCATCAATTACCTTTGATCAGGACTTTGCTGTGAACTTTTGCAATATCCCAAATAATCAACTAACTTATGTTGTAAAACAAAACTCACAAAACTCAGACCAAATATTTTGCTGGGTTGAAGTCAGCAACCGAATGCTGATTGCTCTTGATGGCACAAATATCCACAGACGGTCGCGTTAGTGTTAGTGTAAGAAACCTTGTCGACTTCAAACGGCCATTTGAACCATAGATCAAAATTTAGCTAAGAAGGTCTAGTTTGTGTGGTATAAATTTCAGAGCCATTCATTGAGCCGTTTTTGAGAAATGGCTTTTCGAATATGGTGGAATTTCGCAAAATCAGCCAAAACATGGCAAGGAATAAAATCCCTTCTCTAGCCTCGCGGCCATTATTTACAACTTGAAAGCAATCGGTGTACGATTACCAAAACCAGCGTAAGCCAATCACGAACGAGGATTTCGACAAGTGGATCGACATTTCATTAGAAACGGCCGAGTGATCGCTCCTCCCACAGTGGTTGCACATTTCTGGCCATGTTTTGAGCGGGGGTCATCCCAATAAACATAAGGAAAAGGTGGGGGGGGGGGGGGTCACCTGAAATATTTTTGCAATACCTTGAAATGGCATAATGTTTTGACAGGAGCCCATCAATGAAATCGCTACTTCGAGGGGGTGCGGCATGTGAATAAAATTGGCAAGCTGAGTGGGGGGGGGGTCACGCAATTTTTAAATGGTTCTTCTTCTAATCACACCAGCCTCCCCCCCCCCCCACAACCTCGTAAAAAATGAACGGTCCCTAGAAAACTCAACAACTCTGAGGGAACCAGAAATAAACATATTCTATTACAATCATCTTACCATCTGTACTGTTCAGCCGGAGTTAACCAGATCTTGTCCCAATAAATCAACTCATGCTATGAAAACAAAGAGTGAAATACTGGGATTACTCAATGCACCACAAGTTAACTATCGGCTATGGTTCTTTACGCTCTTTTTTAACGATACGTACTGATGCAGTGTAGCTTTGTGCAAATTGCACTTACCAAACCTTGATTAATGTAATATTCCGCGAAGTACACGAAAAACAACGGCAGCATGTATTTCAGCAGGGACTAAAAACAAAGAGAAAAAAGACTTACAAGGCAGCGTAATATCAACAAACACAGGCGGCCCAAGGACACAATTTGAAAGGGTTTGGATTATAAAAAGTCCAACGGGTTAGTTTTGAAAGCGAAGGAAATTTAATCCTGTTTAATAAAACCTACATTCTTTGTCTCAGGCCATGCGAGTTCAAAACAAAACCCTTGGACTTTCAGACAAACCCTTTCAAATCGGGAGCTTGGGCCGCCTGTGCAACAAACAGTTAAAAAGTCACCACAAAATGAGCATACAGTTTAAAGGCCGACGACAACAAACCGTCAATGCTTGGGTCAGACTATAAATATATATAACAAAAATGAACTTTATTTGAGTGCCCAAATGAATGTATCTAGCACTGACGTACTAATTGGGGACACTGTAAAGCACAAATGCATGAAATCGAATCCAATCAAATCAAATCAAATGTGGGTTTTTCAGTGTAAAGGGGACAGCTGTAGTACGGGATGAAAAGCCTCTCGAAGCAGATTAGAGAAAGACAATTTCAGCCCACATATGACGACGTGCTGGGAATCGAACCCAGGCCACACTGGTGAAAAGCAGGCGCTAACGGTTGTCAGAATGGATACTTCAAAATATGAGATATTTCGTGTCACATACACAATAAAGGTTAATAAGGCGAGCCATTTGATCATGTTGCATGGCAATATCTGACAACCTCAGTGTTAGTCAGCTTTGTACGGTGGCCCAGAAGAGACAAGGCTTCTACTTGAAAATGTAGTTTCGATCTGTAATAATATAACTGTTATTTTTAGAATTAAACATCTTTCCTTAAAATTCTGCAATCGTTCCTTGTAAATCTGTGATCGTTCCTTACAAATATAGCTGTTCTGTGGAAACAGTCGCGGGATTCTTCCGTAGAAATCTAGCTCTTCCGTAGTATAAGCCGTCGCTGTTCCGTAGAATTGTAGCTCTTCCGTAGCACTCTTGCCTCTTCCGTAGAACTTCCTGCGCTTTCGTAGAAATGGAACGCTTCCGTAGAAAGTTACTACCATAGCTGTGCAGCCGGAGTAGATTCATTTCAGAATGGTAAGTTTGCCCCTTTGAATCATTACTGCGAACGGAATTTCAATATTGCAATTTTGACAGGAGTTTTGTGATTTTTTTAGACCCCGAAAGGGAGATTATTGAACGCTATTTCCATCTCGGGTACAAGTATGATGTGATCATCAAGTTTTTGAGAAGTAAGCATCATACATGCATGAATGTACGAATACTTAAACGATGGCTTGTGAAATACAAAATATCATTAAGAAATGAGACTTGAAGAAGTGAGGAAGAAGTAAAGAACATAATCAAAGAGGAAATGCAAGGGTCTGGTTGCCTGTCGGGTTACAGGAAAATGTGGCATTTGCTTAAAATAAAGTACAATATTCACATCCCACGTAACATGGTTGCACAAATCTTGCATGATCTTGATCCAAAGGGGCAAATTTATACTTAGATTTACCATTATGAAATGATTCTACTCCAGCTCCACAGTTATGGCAGTAATTTCCACCCTCTTGCACTTTCGTTTCACAAACCTGACAGATAACCATCGCGTTGCCTGTTTTGAAACGCATGCAACTGAAATGGTGAGCAACGAATTACAGCCAGGCGCTAATGCCCACTGCCCACCCAGGCTGATGCGCGCACAGAAGCTTGAATTTTCAACAGAAGTGCTGACGTTTTACGGAACAGGCAAAAGTTCTACGGAAGAGCTAAATTTATACGTAAGAAGCTTGCGATTGTTTCCACAGAACAGCTATATTTCTACGGAACAATCGCAGAACGACACTACATTTTCAAGTAGCCTGTTTCTTATTAACAACACTTCCTCTGCAAATGAGAATAACCTTCCGCTTTACCTTAACTATGGTCATTTTCATGCCAAGGGTTAAATCATGGTTCTGTTGAAGACCTGAGCAACGAGACAACTATTAGACCCAGTCCACACTAATGCGTTTTCGAAAACTTTCGTTTACATGTGACCGTCCACACTAAAACGATCGAAAATGGAGGTTTTCGAAAGTGCTTTTGATAGTGGAGACTTTTGAAAACGGAGGACTATCATTCTAGTGTGGTCGGCGAAAACGGAGGTTTTCGAATACGCGTGACATCATAATCACATGCATGGTATCACTTTCCCGAACGCCAAATTGTCCGAGCATCCATGGCCTAGTAATAAAAACGCATCTTAAGGTTTTCAGTCTCTAGTGAAGACGGCCGAATA
Organism: Ricordea florida; assembly: GCA_949710005.1. NCBI lineage: Eukaryota > Metazoa > Cnidaria > Anthozoa > Corallimorpharia > Ricordeidae > Ricordea > Ricordea florida. The sequence continues at coordinate 29,186,780 of OX453278.1, read as the reverse complement.
CGATGTGAAAACGCTAGTGTGGACACAGATCTTTTTATCCGTTTTTTTTTCGTCCGTCTTCAGGAAACTGGAGTTTTTTTGAAAACAGACATTTTCGAAAACGCATTAGTGTTTACGGGGCCATCATCACCACTCTGTATGTGCCTACAATGCAAATCTTTACATCGCACACAAATTATTAATTCAAACACTTTAAATTCGTTCCACTGCTACCAACGATCATTATCTTCTATTCTGCTTACGTCAGATTTTTGGTGTGTCCTTCTCTCGTTCCCAGCAACAAACATGACAAAGGTTCATTTTCTCCCAGAATCGACTAACACGCGAACGTATTAAAATATGAATACAACGTCAAAACTGATATGGATTGAGGGAATTATTTGTTGTAGGATACTAAAATCGATATTACATTAATTAATTTGTCCCAGGAACTGCATGGTACACACTAAGGAGATTTTGTAGTCAAGATCTGGAAGGGTACACTTTATCGACCGCCGAGGTGTCAGGGCGTTCGCTTTGCCATGAATTCCCATTGTACCTTCTTTCTTGGGTGTGAGTAACCTTTTCTGGTCAATAGTGGGGTGCTTCAGTATGAACCAGTAGCTAAGTGCAGAGCAGCGAAAGGAAAAAGAAGAACAGAATAGAAAATAAGCAAAAAGGAAAATGCGTTAGACAAAAATAGTACTTGAAAGAAAATAAAACGAAGCTAATGTTACAAACGTCTACTTTTAAATACATTTTCAAAGAAAAATAAAAAAAGGAGAGATGAAAAATGAAATAGTATATGGCTTTTAAGAAGTGTCCAGTCATCCCGATTCTGTCGGGCTTTACCCGATTTCGCTTGAAATGCCGGAATTCCGAAGAAACCCTGGTCGGGATAAGGAAACTCCTGATTTGCCGGATATTTACCACGCAACGCCTAAAGAAAAAGAGTCAAGGGGCACAGGAAAAATATAAAGATTCCAACTCGGTATAACATTGGAAAACAATAGAAAATGATATTCCAACATTGAAGAATCATTTGTAAAATAAATAATTAATTATTGTTGGTATCTTTTAATAAGAAATTGGTAGATCATTGGGAAATTAAAGTAATTCCTCACAACATTGGAAACTTATTGGTGTATTATTGGTAAAACTGCCATTACATATACCAACAAATACCGACATTGGACTTTACTTCGCTAAATATTGGTTAAGGTTGTCACAAGGAATTCCACGGATTACCATTATTGGACTTTAATTGGTAAACTGTTGGAAAATGGTCTCAGTAGTTTTACCAAAAGATACAAACATGGGGCTTTGATTGGTGAACTACTGGAAAATTTAATCACTGCAAATTGCAAGAAACACCAACATTGGTATTTCGTACTGGAATACCACTGAAAGTACGATAAAATTCCATCAAAAACATCTTGGTAAACCAAATTCATTTCCCAAATGTTGGCTTTCAGTCAAACTACAATGAAATCCCATTTTGGTTAACTATGTGCCACCACACTAGTGTTGGTATTTCTACATAGGATACCAATAATATCACAATAAAACACCATTTGGGTGTACCAAATTTGATATTCCAATGTTGGAGTCTCAAATAATAGAATACCAAACATGGAAAATGTAACCCAATTACCAATGTTGGTAAATCATGTTGAATACCAATGTCTTATAAATAATGAAACACCATTGAAGGACCAACCATGGAATCTTTACATTTTTTCCTGTGCGAGTATTTTGCCGATAATTTCCCGATAATTGTTGATCATAAAACCTATACTAGAAATACGACTCTCGCAAAAACCTCGCGAAGCTAGTTTTTGAATAAGTCACAATACTTTTATATTTTATTTTATTTTGTATTTTATTTTTTATATCAGCGTTATCCCCATTTTTTAATTTGTTATGCTGTGTTTGGTACACAATTAGTGACACCTGGTGCAAATTACATGATCAGTATACCGTTCAGCACAGGGCTTAAAAATTGACCTTCATTTAGCTCTTTCACTGCCACTGAGATTGCACGAAAGGGAATAGTAAAATTATTTGTTTTCTTGACGGGGAATACAGAGTCAATGAAGTATCACAATAATATTCAGTTAACACAAATTGAAAATTATTGTAAATCTTTTGAAGGTGAAATATTGAAGAGTTGATATGAATGCTTGTGTTTACCACAGTGTAAAAACCTGGTTTCTTTTTGGAGTTGTATTTTCTTAGTCTCTACTGCTTTGTCTTCTTTGTTGTACATCACTTTTAAACACAATATGTTCTTACACCGAAGATGAGTTGAATGCTCCAATTATTTTTTGTTTATGTTTTTTTCTAATAATTGCATGAGATTCATTGTAAGAAGAATCTTCTGATTAGATATTTTATTGTCTACTGCAGTCATTATTTCATTCCTAGGTAACCACAAATGAGAGCATTATGAATAGTGCATGTTTCAATTTGTGTACTCTCTTCAGTTGCAATGGTACCCCTAGTGGTAGATAGAAAAATTCCTTTTCCCTCAAAAGAGATGCCATGTCAACAGAAGTGTGAGATACAATGTCATTACATAAACAAATGGGGGTAAAACAGTTGGATTCTACAAAAACTTCGAATAAAGGTTTGGTAATAGTGAGTGCCAACTGTATAGTATGTGGTTGTGCTATTTTTAGGTCATATCATAAAAACAATACGTGTAAGAAAGAGTTATTGAAATCTTAACATGTTGAAAAAGATTGCTCCACTATGATGTACTCCTGTAAGAATATAATGTGAAATCAACATCAATCAGTCACAAGTATATACCACATGAAAGTTTAATTGTGCTGTTACAGAAACAGGCAAAATATCCATACCCAACCAGAGAATAGTATATTATTTTGAATATATGAAAATTTCTATTATAAAAACTGCAGAAGAAAGATTTATGATAAGGATGGTATTTCATCGAAAAAGTCATGGCAGCCAGAGGTATTGAACTTGTAACCAATGACATATAGTAACGAGAAGAACTATCATTATAATTATTATCATTATTATTATTACTATTATTATTATTATTACTGGTATTGATATTATTATTATTATTGTTATATTTTTTTATGTTAAACATAATATATTTTTATGGGGTGGGATGCATGTGCTAATCTTGGTAAAGGTATTGTTACTCTACTACTACAAGCAATACAAAAATCTTCTTAATAGGCTTTCCATCAGAGGTGGTAGTAATCAAAACAGCTCCAAAGAATACCATTTCTTCTTTAATGCTTAGAATCTAGTGCAGTCATTTGTCTAAAAAGTTTGTGTGGAAAATCATTATTGAAAGCATACTTTAGGGCATTTAGGAAACTTGAAACACTTGCTACAACATACAGCACACTTGCAATGAATATATGAGAAAGATTATAAACATTTTGGCATTACAAAATTTATTTTCTTCTTTATGAAGTTCTTTCAATGTAAAAGGTTAACTGTATGTTGTGGTTGTTATTAAAGATTGATATTTGACATCATAAAAATGAAGTAAACAGCAGAAAGTAACAAGGTTATTATGTTATGTCTAACTTTGCAAATTAAGGCTTGAATTAACATTTCATTTGTGGGAAAAGGGCAAGGGTTCTAGATAGCAATATTATCAGGGGGGTCATTGAACTCTAAGGTAAAACTTACCCATTGTGAAAAGGCTATGAAACTTGTTGTCTCTATGCAATATTATTGAAATCTTTCAATCAGAGAATACATACATATATATATATATATAGCAAAGAGAAATACTACTCAGAAGTAAGTAATAACATTTGCTTTATTTTCAAATGATGGCATTGATCACTGATAAAATTGCAGAACCAGTACTTTATAGTGACACTGGGTATATATTCTGTTGAAAATTCTAAACACAACTGCTAGATCAAGAAAATTTACAATATTTTCACTGTTTCAATGATATCAGATCACATCGTTATAAATGATTGCTATAACAACTGCAACTCTCTGTGTTGGGAATTTCTTCAAAATGGAAACACTATCGTTTTATTATGACAAATACCAACTTACATTCTTTTGTAATCTGTTGGTCGTCTTGCGATTCCGTTTTTAGACTAACAGAATTATTTTCCAGAGACATCTTCAATCGTTGAAGTCGTTCCTACTCGGTTTCCCTTCTAAGTCGTTTTGCTAAATTTAGTACGCCAATATATTTCGTTATGTAATCGTTCACTCACGTCCTGTATTTCTATCAATAACACATTCAAATTCAAAACTAACTTGGTTGAATTCCTGGTCCTTTTCCCTGCTGTTTCGTTTGCCTTTTTCTGAAGCGAGCGGTTGTTGTCTTTGCTGCGATTTCTGTTGTTATTCTCCCTGCTGTCGTTTCTCTATCCCTGCTTTGAGTCGTGCTTTCCTTGTGTTGATTTTCACGGTATTCGAACTTACTCGGCGACGATCTCGGGCTAATCTTTCTTGAATATCTCGGAGATCATCTTGCTGGGATGTACCTCCAGGACGAGTGAAATCGGTTTCCACAAAATTTACATTACCTTCAAAAAGGCATCACCGAATTCTCAATGGCGGAAATTCAGCAGTTCTCAAGTGCGCTACTATTGCCAGGTAACCTGGCCTATTTGGGTTATCCGCCATGCTGGTGTTTCACCGCGGGTGAAATTTGGATATGTTTATATGCCATCGCTGTTGAATTACTCGAAATTTCAATGGATTCTTCGGAAAACGAACGTGTTCCTTCAATATCTGAGCTTTGTAGCAAAATTCCAGTACTATCAGAGTATTGCAAAAAACTCGACGACCACGTTAAACGAAGATATTTAGAAAAAATCGCCGAGATTGGAGTGGATCCGGTCACTATTCCCGGTGAGCAGTTTAACTCCGATTGCCTTCCTCCTATCGAAGCGACGGATTTGCTAAGCTACTTGGTTTTAGAAACTAGTTTCTACACCAAACAGCAGTTTAAGGCATACAAGAGTTTAGAGGCGTACAACTTTATGGTGTCAGGATTCATTACGAGTATTCAAGGCTGCATTGTCTCCGGAATGCAAATCTGAGAACCCTCAACATTACTAGAATATTATTTTGTGGTGATGGAAATCAAGATGTAGGACAAAAAAGAGCTTCCATTAATTTAGCATTTTTCCTTGCAACATTTTTTGTTGTGATTTCAATGCTATCAGATTTGCACAGTTTACTGAAGAGGAACCAAACCTTAAACTAGCAGTATGAGTGGAAGTTACTAAAGCACCACAATATTTCATTTTGGATGATCATATCCTTAATTCTTATAACCTTTTTTGCAAATAAGAAAATATATAGCAATAAATAAGAAAATTTATGCTGATCACTTACATGTATGATCCTCAGCACCCTTTGAGAGGTGTAAATCAGAGCATTTCACTTGAATTTTATTGCATGGTTATAAAGAATGTCAACAACTTTGTTTTTACAAATAACAACCTTGCAGGAGAATCTTACATTTGTCTGTTGGTCCCATACTTTACTTGAACTGGCTGTTTTTAGTGATACAATCTGTATGTAAAATGCATTTAATGAACTGGTAACAAGAGGAACTTAAGAGGAAACATGTCACTACATTTAGGTGTTCTGTTACTGGATTTTATGCTAATACATTGTTGCCCTTTGACATCACTAACATATGTCCAGGCAATGTATCCATGTATATGTGATATATATTTGTACTAGGTCAATTTTCATTTAAGGGTTGAACTTGTTTTCAACTTAGGTTGATCGGTTTTAAGCTGAAGGCCACCCTCATTTAATCACTTACATGTAAAACAAATTTGAATTCAGAGAGGGTAATCCTTATAGACAAATAGAAACTGTTTTAATTTTCTGAAATAGTGTTATTTTCAAGTTGAAAAAGATCTACCTAGGTTGAAAACAGATTAAACCTGAAAACAATTTAACCTGCAAAATGTACACTATGTGATGCAATCAATTTAATTAAACCATTTGAATTCAAAACTTCAAACAGTCAACTATAATTTGATATCCATATCTATGCTACGTTAAAGCCTCATTTACAGCATTTAAAGCAAGGTTCTATGGTGCATCCCCCCTTGTCGCGGTTGGGTACTGCCCCAAAATACTTAATGGGTATGCACCACCCAATGGGGTTTAGATATGATTCTTAGGTAAAATGGGGTTTGGTATTTCGAATGTGCAAAAGTTTACAATTACATGTACATGTACCAGTAGTCAAAAAGATGTTAAGAAAAAACTAAAAGAACTGGGTGGCACATACCCACGGAAACATACCTTATATACCCCATCATGCATTTTATGGACACAAAACTAATCAAATGGAACAATGGGGCCACATAGGTTGACAAGTCCTGAGCAAACTCTGATAATTCGGTCAATCATTGGTACTTGGACCTCTGGATTTCCATGAGGATTACATGTCAAAAGATCAACTGCCAAGGTATTCTCTAAAATAGTGTACTTTCGACGTAAAAGTCCAATCACTCGCTCAACATGAATTCTGACATGTGCAATGCCCCTTGTCTTTTCAACATCAGTAGGGTCTAATTGTTCTTTCCCTTTCGTAAATGCTGGAATCACAAGTTCTGCGTACTTTAGGGCAACACCATCATGAATAGTGAACCCCCTGTCTGCCATAACCAAATCTCCAGGAAGCAACTTGTCTAGCAAGCCACAATTTTCCGTAAGGTATTTGTCTGACGTCCGTCCACCCCAGGCTTCTGAGACAAATGAAATGCAACCTTGAGGGGTGATGCCAATAAGGACCTTCAATGTATTATGATGTTTGTAAGAGCTGAATGTTTGTGCTCTGGCTAGGAGGTTTGTTGGTTTTACACAAAACACCTCAAAGCAGTCAATAATGACAGTTGTCTTTGTACCAAAGGAAAACTTAAAACACTGAGGCATGGTCTTCCAAAGCTCTTCTCTCTCAGGCCACCTAATCAGTGGGCACAGTCGCACATCCATAATGAATAACCAGTGAGCAAATGCCCTTGACACTGTTGACTGGGACACTCCAAATCTATATGCCAAGTCTTGGTGTGGCACATTTAGTCTCAATTTCATGAGAACCATGACCATCTATTGAAATAAAGTAAGACATTGTGTTCGGCGTTTGACAAAAGGTGAGACATGAATAAAAGTTGCTTCTAGCACTTCGTATGTTGGCAGGCCTGTGTAGAATGACACTTTCGCGTTGTCGTCCTTAAAATAATTCTGATTGAAAGGCTTGCTCGGCGATAGATGGGTAAATAAGTAGTCAAACTCTTCTGTTTGAGTAGAGGCATCAGTGCGTGGGCAGTCCTTAACAGAAAGAGACGCCACAGACCGATACAAATGGTCAAAAGCCTCTGTTTGTGTTGAGCAGTCATACGTTTCTTGATCGTCTGCTGCAAGTCTGCTGCCTCCTCTTGAACTTGCTCTGCCTCTGAAAAATTTAAGCTTTCAGCCTCGACAATCTCAGAAGCAAAATCGGCAAGGGGGACTCCAGGCTCGTTTAATTTCTGTAGCTTTAGTAAACGTTCCTGTTCTTGCTGTTCCGCCTGTCGTTTTCGCCTTTGCTTCGACCTCTCCGCTCGAGCTTCTTGGGCTTCAGTTTGTTCTCTTCGCGTCGCCGATTTGCCATGGCCTAAATTAAGAGATGGAACCCAGTCGATACTGTGTCGATCCCACAAAGGAGCTGCGGTTCCAGAGTGAAAATGTTGATCACAAACCCTATCGTTACTTAAGATTTTCTCTGTGAGGTCATCGCGGCTTATTGCTGAGATCCATCGTCGTCTTCGCTCAATGCTGAGTTCTTCTACTTCTGGGCCCTGATTCGTCACAACTGCCGGAACTCTATATAATCGGATTCCCTTATCTCGACCAGTTTTTCTAGAACACCCCACAATCAGGCACATTGGCATTTTGAGGATGCGAAACTGGAATAAAACGCGTCTGAATAATTGTGTTTGTGACTAGCATCCGTCCGCCATATTGGTATTTGAAACACCAGCATGGCGGACGGAAGTCACAAGTGATACCGGAAGTCACGTGAGTGCAAGCCAAGAATATATATATATAAATATATATATTTAGTATAAATACTCAGGTGATTATACAAAACCGCGCGCTCTGATTGGCTCGCTATCTCGGATTATCAGCCGATAATCACCTCGACGAACAAAATGGCTGCCAGTCGTTCGCGCGCTTTTGATGAAATATAATTTTTTCGTGATGTACAATGCTTTTTTTTCTTTTTTTGAAATAATCACCTATGTATTTATACTAAAACAATTATTCGCCTCAGGCTCAGTGATTATCGATGAATATTCACCTCGACTTCGTCTCGGTGAATATTCACCGATAATCACTTCGCCTTCGGCGAATAATTGTTAAATATATATATAAATATATATATATATATATATACATATATAAAAACTCTCGGCTCGATTTACTCGGGCTTGCGAGCCACGTGGTCTGACCGGAACCGACACGATTAGTAACCTCGCTACGCTCGGCCTTCGGCCTCGCTTCGCGAGGAATGAATGCTTAGCTACCTTCCCTGCATGCATTTCGATCTAACTGTATCGCGGGCTCAGGTCAAGTGACCGGAGTGCTCCTAGTGAAGCGAGTGTGAGTTTTTGACAGTTCCGATGTTGAATTCATTGCCAGATTTGGTTCTTCTACTTATTTTTTGTTACATAAACCCTGTAGAGCAAATGAGGAGAACTGTGTTAATTGAAAACGTTGGCGAAGTGTGATTTTCTAAGGTGTTTCTTGACTTTATTATCTGCAGAAGTCTATCACGGCTCTCCTGGTCTCCCAGGCCTTGGAAAAATCATGTTCTAAGTCTACGGCCCGGGCACTCCACTTTTCACGGTACTGGAGATAAAGGTGACGTGTTTGCATTTGTTATTTGACTGCCAAGGGTCAAACAGCAACGCTATCCAGTTGTCGATTACAACATCCGGGATCTTTGTAAATTGAAGAGAGCGGGGAAAACACCTTGAAATTTAAAGCTTTTTTTAGTTGACGTTTTGCGGCGTGCCTTGGTGGCTAACAACACTACAGGAAAGTTACTTTCAAATACCTTATTCCCCAAATTACGGCTGTCACATTCATTATCAGCAGAGTGAGCCTGGGAGACACACCAGCTGACGTGAAACCTGCATATGTTAAAGCACTAAAAATGCCAGCCCCTCCTAAAAGACAAAAAAATAATAATAATAATAGTTATAGTTATAGTGATAGTGACAGTAAAAGTAATAGTAAAAGTAATATTAAAAGTAATAGTAATAGTAAAAGTAATAGTAATAGTAAAAGTAATATTAAAAGTAATAGTAAAAGTAAAAGCAACAGTAACAGTTAAACTAATAGTAATAGTAGTAGTGAGAGTAATAGTAATAGTAATAGCAATAGTAATAGTAAAAGTAATATTAAAAGTAACAGTAATAGTAAAAGTAATATTAAAAGTAATAGTAAGAGTAATAGTAATAGTTAATGTAATATTAAAAGTAATAGTAATAGTAAAAGTAATATTAAAAGTAATAGTAATAGTAATATAAAAGTAATAGTAATAGTAATAGTAAGAGTAAGAGTAATAGTAATAATAAAACGGGAGTTACGTGACGTAATGACAAGAACTTCATCACTCCTCTGGCCGAATTTGCCTCCTTAATTAAAGGCTTCGTACGCGGTGCACTTGCAATCTTGAAGGAAGAAATGTAGTAGTGTGTCTGAGATTCTTAACAGTCCCTGATGACCAAGTCGAGACCACATTTCTGAAATAACATATTACAAGGATATACGTTAGCATTGGGAATTGAATTATAGACTATATCACTGCCCGGGTATCACTGCAACATGGTTCCGTACAGTAACGACAAGTTTAATATATTCCACTCTCTATAGAGGCGTTCACGTTGTTTACCATTTATATGTACATGGGAAAAGCAGTCAGTGTACGGTTTTGGCAAATGGAAAGAAAAATTCAAAATTGGGAAACTCTGTTTGGGATGGTTGTTTATCATTTGCAAAACTCACTCCTCTTTGCAGGAAGAATCTAGAGCTGACAGGCATCAACGGGTATCATAGATGACTTTAAAAGATATGGAACACGAAATTCTGTTTGGAACATCCCGAACAGAAAAACAGGACTACATTGTCAGCCGTTACATTAATACCGCGGAAAATTTCCACCGGAACGTCCAGGAAACTGTGTTAAACCGGAATTTGCGGGAACTTTTTGTAAATGGTAAACCACCCGGTTTTCGCGTTCTCACTGGTCAAAGCTTACGTCTGATGCGGCGGTATCCCGTCATATACAAGGGCGTGGAAGCGCGTAGTGTTTCTGGCCTCATAGGTGCCAAATTAAAAAAAAATGGCTGCTTCCCGTTTGTTTGTGTCATGAACGAAAATTCAACTCCGTAGAGCTCAGACGATGCCCTGAGTGTGGCTCAACGCTTTCAGAGGTAAGATATCAATTTTTTTTTGCTGATAAAATCAAGTAAACTGTTTAAGACGTTTAATAAAATTAATTCTAGTGGAAAATGGTTCCTTATCTCGATGTGAATAGTCAAAAACAATCCAGGCAAAGTCTGGGTAATCCTTTCTGTATTTACAGGCTGGATTTAACAAAACAAACTTACAACAGACTTTGGGTCTAGATTTCCCTATCACCCATACTTCATCACGCATGCTGTAGCAGTACTGTTTCGTTCTTCGAAAATAAGACATAATGCAAAAATATGCATATGAAAAATATGAAAGGACTTATACCCTTAAATATTCTTATTTCCATCAAATAGTAGATTTGTGGAATATTTTGACTGTGGACATTCGCACTGCATATTGTACTGGGAATTTTAAATCTAAAGTGAAGAAATTTCTTATGGGTAAATGATGATTATATATTCTGAATTATCATACCGAATTAGTTGGTTTTTATTATTATTACAATTATTATTATTATTATTGTTATTATTATTATTATTTTTATTATTGTATATTAAGTATCTCAATTGTAGTGTGGCTGAAGCCAGCCCAGTTCGCTTGCGCTAGATTCGCGCTCTTTTGGGTCACGTGACCTTAGTAGCGAAGTAGTGTGGTTGTGTTCAGACCAATATTTATTTCTCGCTAGTTCAGCGTGTATTCGTTTTCATTATTCGGTCATTTCGCTGTACAAGGCTGGACAAGGTACACAACCTTTCATTTACCTCCTGTATTTCTAGTTGTCCTTTCATAGTGTTGTTTATGTTGTCTTCTTCACAAGCCGATTTCTTGGCGTACAGTTCGGTAAGGCCTATCTTTGTATTTTCTTCTAGTTTGACGGTTTCAGTTTGGACCAGTAAAATCCCAGCTATAACTACGACTTGGTTGGTTGAATCATCTGTAGTTACAGTAAAACTTGTCAGCGAAATTCAGGAGATTTCCGAGTGGACTGAAGTGAACGCTACGAAGTCTAGTGTAAAGTGTACGAGTGGTTCACGTGTAGCAGTACGGAGGATTGAACTCAGCCACGATTGACATTGCGATTGTGTACTTTTAAGAACTGACCTGTGAAGGTTTTAATTGTTTTTAAAACTTGACTTTTGTGACCATTGAAGGCTATCGAATCTGTTGTGGGATTCAGACGTGTAAATGTGAAAATCTGAAATCCGGAATCTGGAATATTGGATTGAGAAGTATCGGATTTCTAGTTTAGACTTCCGAATCTTCTTATGGCATCGCAAGAAACTTCAGCGTCTTCAATGGAGAAAATAAAGAATGGCCAGGATGATGAGCTCGAAGGGGCCAGTAATACAGAATTATCGGAGAAACGATCCCGTAAACTTACTGAAAAGGGACTCGACTATCAGCGTTCGGTGAAAGATACGAATTACCAACAGTGCAAAAGGAAACTTAAAGAAAATCTTGACGTCCTCGACATGAACTGGACGGACCTGTCTGATGTAGAAACACTGAGAAAGGAAAGAATGATCTTGGAAAAGGGTAGGAAAAATCTTGAAGCCGCGCTACTTGATTATCAAGAGCTTCTGTCTAGCGAAGAGTCCCATGATGTGATCAAGGAAACAGAGTACTTATTCAAACGAGCGGTGGACCTTAGAAGGATGGTCGGAGAAAAGATCTTCGAATTAGAAAAGGACGAAATGCGGTCACGTCATAGTGGAAGATCTCTTCTTTCAAGGAGAACCGGTCACACCCATTCCTCAAAACAATCAACTACATCACAAATTTCCATGTTAAAAATGAAGACCATGGCCGAGTTAGCAAGAAAGGAAGTAGAGATGAAGTATGCCAAACTTGAGTCAGAAAAGAAATTGGAGATTGAAAGAAAAAGATGTGAGATGGAAGAGATTGAAAGGCTAAAGCAGTACGAAACCGCAAAGGCAGAAGCGGATGCCATGACAAGGATAGAAGAAGAGGAGAGAAACCCCGACTTGACTGATTTGAAGGAGTTCCAAATGAGCAATGAAGATAAAGAAAAACGGGTCCACGAGTATATCTCCTCTCTGTCCTCTGTACGTAGTCAGCTTCCCCTACCTCACTCTCTGGAACCTGTGGTTCAAGATCGTCATCCTGCCTCCTTACCTAAAGCAATCCCTGCTACCAACACAGAGCTGATAAAGGTAGCTTCTCAAGAAGGAAATAATTATCATAACGGTGATAAAAGCCAAAGAGGAATAGTATCACGCCCCTCTCCAATTGAGAGCTCAACAAATCCCCGCCATGGTTCCTGTGACATTTCAACTATCCCTTACAATTTCCCAAATACCAGTCCAAAACAAACAGGCATTGCAGAAGCAATAGCAGAAGGTACGGAAGCTGCTAGATTACCCACTCCTCACCTCACAATGTTCAGTGGAAACCCTCTCGACTGGCCAACATGGAAAGTGGCCTTTGAAACTGTCATCGAGAAGAGAACCAACAACTCCAAGGAGAGGATTCTATACCTTCTGCAATACCTATCAGGCCCCCCAAAGAAGATTGTAGAAGGATATCAGTTTCTCCATGCAGAAAGTGCTTACATAGAGGCAAAGAAAACACTGGAAAGGCGTTTCGGTCATCCTGCTGTAGTTGCAGAAACGTTCCGCAGGAAGCTTGAGCAATGGCCAAAAATTGGGCCTAGAGATGGTTTTGCATTGCGTGAATACGCAGATTTCCTGAAAACCTGTGAATTGGCCATGCAATCTGTAGAAGACCTTGAAACGCTAGATAAGCAACACGACAACAAGCAACTGATTAAAGTCCTACCTAGTTGGGTACACCCTAAATGGGGTGTCAAGGTGAGAGAGTATCAATTGAAGTATGGTGACCACAAATTTCCTCCATTTACTGAATTCGTTCGATTCATCACTGAAATGGCAGAGGTGCAGTGTTTGCCTGTCCTCTGCAACTTGGATTCAAGTGCCAAGGACGACAAGAACAGAGTTAGCAAGGGAAGCTACGGAAATCGCAGGAACAAGGAAGTGACCACACTGATCACAAGAACCCGAGAAAGGTTTTCACGCTCGCCAATTGAAAGGAAAGAAGGCTGCTACTGGTGTGGACACATGCTCCACGATTTAAATTCCTGTCATGAGTTCTCGAAGAAACCATTAAGAGAAAGAAGACAATTTATCATAAGAAAGGGACTTTGCCTTCGCTGCCTAAGGCATGGTCACATGGCAAAGGAGAACAAGTGTCAAAGTCCTCCACCCTGTACCAAATGCAAGCAGATGCACTTGACTTGTTTACATGATGACAAGGACACCAGCGAAGCGGAGAAACACGTTCCAAGCTCGATAGTGAACTGTGTAGGTCGTGATAGCTCATGTAGTGGCTCGGACAATGCAGCAGTCAAATGTACAAGTGTCTGCTCTATTGAAGGACAGCAACTTGGTCAAGATCAAAGCCTAATCATTCCAGTGTGGGTTTCTAGCTCGGAAGCTCCCACAGAATGTGTTCTAACTTATGCCCTTATCGATTCCCAATCCAACGCGACCTTCATTACAGAGCAACTTAGGAATTCACTCAAGGTCAGTGGCATAGAAAGTCACCTCCGCTTGTCAACGATGCATAAAGAAGACGAGTTAGTTGAATGCAAGAAAATCCAAGGACTTTCAGTTACAGATCTGAAACAACAAATCCGTATCCCTTTACCTAAGGTCTTCACAAGAGAAACCATTCCTTACAAGCCCTCTCAGATCCCAAAGCCAGAAGTCGCCATGCAATGGGATCACCTGGTCTGCATCGTCAAAGAGCTCATGCCATACAGGAAAGACCTGGAGGTTGGATTGTTGATAGGAACTAACTGTCCAAGGGCTATAAAGCCGCGTGAAGTCATTCCTGGTTCAGATGATGACCCATATGGTATAAAGACTGACCTTGGTTGGGGTATTGTTGGAAGAGTTTGCAAGTCAAATCAAGATTTCGGTGACCAGCTAGAGGGTTGGACGAACAAGATCATTATCAATGAGGACACAAGCTTTGTTATAGAATCTAGAGTAAAGGAAGTCATAACCCCTGTCAAAGTAAGGGAGATGTTTGAAAGGGACTTTCATGAAGCATCCAAATACAAGCAATCGCCAGCACTGTCAGTTGAAGAGCGTAAATTTTTAGAAATTGTAGAGAAGGGAATCCACAAGAGGACGGATGGCCACTATGAGATGCCATTGCCCCTGCGCTCTCAAAATGTGAAGCTACCGAATAATCGGTCTCAGGCACTTAGGAGATTATCACAGCTTGAAAACAGATTCAAGAGAGATGCAAAGTATCACAGAGACTACTCAGAGTTTATGGAAGACATGCTAAAGAATTGTGCAGAATCGGTCCCACCCCAAGACAATCCTGGTACTAACATTGAAGACGGCAGAATCAATTACGTTCCGCATCATGGTGTTTATCACCCTCGAAAGCTTTCACAGATAAGAGTAGTCTTCGACTGCAGTGCAATGTATAAGGGAACATCCTTGAATAGGAACTTACTACAGGGTCCCGACATGACGAACAACCTACTAGGCGTTCTATGTCGATTTCGTCAAGAGGCAGTAGCGCTAACCTGCGATGTGAAGGGAATGTTTCACCAGTTCTTCGTCGATGAAAGAGATCGAAATCTCCTCCGGTTTTTCTGGTGGGAGCATGGCAATATAAAGAAACCACCTAAAGAATACCGTATGAAGGTCCATTTGTTTGGAGCAGCATCGTCACCAGCTTGTGCGAATTTTGGTTTAAAAAGAGCTGCTGATGACGGGGAAGATGAATTTGGCTCTGATGCTGCGAATTTCATCCGGCGGGACTTTTACGTTGATGATGGGCTGAAATCAGTGGAAAGTGTGAGTGCCGCCATCAACCTCATTCACAACTGCAAGGCAATTTGTGCAAGAGCTGGCCTTAGGTTGCACAAGTTTAGTAGTAACAAGAAAGAAGTCATTCAAGCAGTATATCCCGACGATCGTGCAAAGGAACTTCAAGATTTGAACCTGTCAAGTGACCCTTTGCCTATCGAGCGAACTCTTGGCATCGTGTGGTGTGCAGAGACGGACAGTCTTCAATTCCGCATAGTTATTCAGGATCGCCCACTAACAAGAAGAGGCATCTTGTCTACAGTATGTTCTGTTTATGATCCTCTCGGGTTTGCAGCCCCCCTGATTCTAGTTGGCAAACAGATATTACAAGAACTGTGTCGTAACAATGCCGATTGGGACGATCCAATCAGCGATGACTTGCGACCAAAATGGGAGCATTGGCGAAATGAACTCCACATTTTGGAAGATCTTAAGATTCCAAGATGCCACAAGCCAGAAGATTTTGGAGAAGTCACATTGGGTGAAATGCATCACTTCTCTGATGCGAGTCAAGTAGGATATGGCCAATGCAGCTATTTGCGTCTGTTGGACGCAAACAATCGTTCCCATTGTTCCTTCATTATGGGAAAAGCCCGTGTTGCCCCCTTAAGAGCTGTAACAATCCCCCGCCTCGAATTGACAGCGGCTGTCGTTTCTGTCAGAATAAGTCAGTGGCTTGGACAAGAACTTGATTACAAGAATGTTTCCGAGTTTTTCTGGATCGACAACAAGGTTGTTCTAGGCTACATCAACAACACATCAAGACGGTTTCATGTGTATGTGGCGAATAGGGTCCAGGAGATTCACGATCATACCACACCACAACAATGGGATTATGTTGACACCCACTTCAATCCTGCTGATGTTGCTTCGCGAGGTCTGACAGCTCAACAACTTGTAGACGATGACACTCGGTGGCTAAGAGGACCACGCTTCCTGTGGAAAATTGGTGCTCATCAACTTCAAGTGGAGAGACGACCACAGACTCTGGATCCAGATGACCCAGAAGTAAAGAAAGTGTCCGCACTAGCGACGCAGACTGCTGAAGTCCAGCAATGCCGTTTTGATATCACCAGATTGGATAGGTTTTCCGATTGGTTTCGAGCCAAACGGGCCGTAGCCGTTTGTCTGCGATTTAAAAATCACTTGAAAAGAAAGGCAAGAAAGCTTAACGAAACAAGAGAAGACACCCCCTCACAGAACCTTCCAGTTGGCTTAGAAGACATTCGTAAGGCTGAGATGGAGATCATCCGTTGTCTCCAACAAGAACATTTCAAAGAAGAGATTGACATACTCTCATCAATGCAAGCCAGTGGAGAATTTTGCGACAGGAAGGGTGCCAAGCAGCGCAATGTCAACCTTAAAAGGTCTAGCAACTTATATCGTTTAGACCCATACCTGGACACAAATGGTATCCTGCGTGTAGGTGGTCGCCTTAGAAGATCAAGCATTCCGGAATCTGCTAAACACCCACTGATATTGCCAAGGCATTCTCACATCACTCGCCTAATCCTGCAACATTGTCATCAGGCGATCAAGCATCAAGGTAGAGGAATGACTCACTGTGAAGTCCGTCAGCGTGGTTACCGGATAATCGGCGGTAGTTCCGCTGTATCAAGCTTAGTCTCTAAGTGTGTCGTATGCAGAAAGCTGCGTGCACCGCTCCAGCAACAGAAACTGTCAGATCTCCCTGAAGACCGTGTTGAGGCTACAGCTCCGTTTACCTATAGTGCCGTGGATTACTTTGGTCCATTCCTCATAAAGGAAGGTCGAAAAGAAGTTAAGAGGTATGGCGTGTTATTCACCTGTATGGCATCCCGCGCCATCCACATTGAGACTGCCAACAGCTTAGAGACGGACGCGTTCATCAATGCTCTATGTCGTTTTCAAGCAGAGCGAGGTCCCGTCCACCAGTTGAGATCAGACCGTGGAACGAACTTCATCGGAGCACAGCGAGAATTAACCCAGGCACTTGAACAGATGGACCAAGAGAAAATAAGCAGTCGGTTACTCAAAGACAATTGTGAGTGGATCAACTTCAAAACGAACCCGCCCTCAGCGAGTCATATGGGTGGCTCGTGGGAAAGAGAGATTAGGACGGTACGGAATGTCCTTGCAGGCTTATTAGAAGAATCGGGGCGTCAACTGGATGATGAATGTTTTCGTACTTTAATGAAAGAGGTCCAAGCAATAGTCAATTCCCGACCACTTACATTGAATGACATGTCGTCCACAGACTCACCTGAACCTCTTACGCCAAACCATATATTAACAATGAAATCAAAGGTCCTTACGGCACCACCAGGCGTTTTCGTCAGAGAAGATCTTTATCTCCGCAAAAGGTGGAGAAGAGTGCAACACTTAGCAAACCACTTTTGGGACAAGTGGAGGAAGGAGTTCCTGCAAACACTACAGCTGCGAAAGAAGTGGGTGAAACCGCAGCGCAACATACAAGTAAACGACGTTGTCTTAGTGAAAGACGAGAACACCCCTCGTAACGCATGGAAACTAGCCAAGGTTAAAGAAACGTTTCCAAGTGATGATGGTCTGGTAAGGAAAGTAAAACTCACAATGGCAACACCTAACCTTGATAAGCAAGGAAGAAGGAATGATGAATTTCACTTTTTAGAAAGACCTGTCCATAAGTTGGTTCTAGTGCAAGAAGGAGACCGGGAATTCCCCAACGAGGAGCCATCGACCAAGTAGAACGTTGATTCAGAACCATAGGAACATTAAACCATTCAGTTTAGTTTGTAATTACGTTTCGTTTATAGGACAGTGGATTCCCACTGTGGGGAGCCATGTGGCTGAAGCCAGCCCAGTTCGCTTGCGCTAGATTCGCGCTCTTTTGGGTCACGTGACCTTAGTAGCGAAGTAGTGTGGTTGTGTTCAGACCAATATTTATTTCTCGCTAGTTCAGCGTGTATTCGTTTTCATTATTCGGTCATTTCGCTGTACAAGGCTGGACAAGGTACACAACCTTTCATTTACCTCCTGTATTTCTAGTTGTCCTTTCATAGTGTTGTTTATGTTGTCTTCTTCACAAGCCGATTTCTTGGCGTACAGTTCGGTAAGGCCTATCTTTGTATTTTCTTCTAGTTTTACGGTTTCAGTTTGGACCAGTAAAATCCCAGCTATAACTACGACTTGGTTGGTTGAATCATCTGTAGTTACATGTAGTATAAGTATTTGGTGGTCTGCTTTTACATGGGGTCTGGGACCCCTTTGTACTCTCCTTATGGCCATTTCTTTCTTTCTTTTTTTGCTTTATTTCAGTTGTACATGTTTTTTTCTTCTGCCATTAAATTGCAATAAATATATGGACGTGTATTTACCCTTAACAATTCAGCTAGACCATACATAATGAAGTGTGGTGTTACACGGAAATCTTGCCCCCCTAGGCTAGCACTGTAAATATGTATAGCTATGAACTCACTTGTCGAAATGTGAGGAATAGCTGAGAAGAGTGATTTCACCCAAACCTGCACTAATACTCGCAAACACAACACCTGTAAAATTATATGGGGAAAAAATGAAAATGCATGACAAAGAGCTTTCAAACTGTAAATGATGCATTTCCATAAAAAAGTAAATGGAAGTGTTAAGGTTCAAGTAATAAACTCCTTTCTTTTAATTTTTTTTTATAAACCATTACCAGAGTACACTATCACAAATTATCATAATTAAGTACCATTATTATAGCCAGCAAAAATAAGTCAAAATGACCCTACCCAAGAGACTAACCCATAGAGTATGAGTCAGTCCTACCAAGGTGAAACTTGTGAAGGAACAAAGCACACAGAATGCCATTCGCACACTATATGTTGAATAAAAAGAAGTGAATACTGATGAATGTATGCATTTTATTGTGTGTTATAACAAAACCAACAACAATTCCTGAATCTGTAATTACCTACCATAATAGTCACTTCAATTATTAAGAATGCTTGAATATTATTATCATGGTAGACTAGAATGTCCAGTTTAGCATGTCCGATTTCAAGCAGTAAACATGTTTAAAACATTTGAAAGACATTTCAATTGACTTTTCGCATTTGCTATATTGCTATAAATGAACCTGAGCAATAGGACATTGCCTCATCAAATCAAAACCTAATTGGACTTCCATCATGCAGAACTGATCTGCACTCATCTTCTCCTTTTAATATCAATACAATGCAAACCAGACAGATATTGAGACTTGAGACAACCATCAACTCAGTGATGCTGAATTGATACCAAATTCTCCTAAATTTGCATGTATAGAATTGCTTGGCAAATTGCCTCATAGCTGATAATTATTACATATAACTATATCCATCTATCTATCTAATAAATAAATCCCTTATTGACCAACTTGTTCTGTCAAGGTGGCTACCCGTACGAAACGGCTAGATCTACAAAATGTCTTGATTAGATCTAGTGAAAAGTCTAGCATAGATCTGGCGGCTTTTTTCAAAGAAAGGTCTTGCGTAGATCTGTCCTGTGAGCTAAAATGCTAGACTTTTCTAGACTTTTTGACAGCTAGACATTCCTAGACAAAAGCTAGACTTTTTCTAGACAATTGTGTCACGATAAATTTATCTAGAAAGAAATGTCTTGAGAATGTCCAAATGTCTAGAATTGTCTCAAAAGAAAGGCATTTTGGAGACATTTCAATCAACGGTTGGTTATGAATCCGACGACTGACAAACGTACCTCGCGATCACATTGCACGCGATTCGCCTTGCAGCTCAAAATGTTCGTTTATGCACTTCTTACCGCTCCGTCTTGCGCTGTCGAAGTTGTCGATTGGTGTTAGCAGGGTAAAATAAACATATACTACTGGAAAACATTCTTTATTTTCTCTACAAGAGCACCGACTAACATTCGTTATGAGTGCATTTGAAGACCCTTTGAACGCTTCGTCACTACCAAGCATGTAACGTAGAAATATAAATGACACATACTTGCACGCCACAGTTGTCCGCTTCTTTTCTTGTACATGATATAATAGTAACACTTAGAACCACGTTTCCGACAATCCCGAACGGAAAAATCTAGTTCTGAACTCGCTCCATTTTCTTTTAATTCCTAAATAGGAATTGCGAAAAATAGAAAAATATCTCCCATTCAAATTAAATGTAAACATTATTGCGCGGCTGAAAGGCAGACGGCCGAAAGTTCGATTCTTGCCAAATCTGACACGCAAGTCGGTGGTATAGTTTGTAGTGATACTGTTATATTTTCCAGCGTGCACTGTCTGACGCGTTAACAACAAATATAGAAATTACAAATAAGTTTTGCGATCGTTTGTAGAAGCTTAATGAAAGAGATGTACTTGTATGACTTGTACTTCTATACTTCATGGCCGTTGTTTGGACTCGGTACGCAACACGCTAAGCTTTCCTCCATCAAACAACGGCTGCGAAAGAGACGAAGTCAGTCTTAACTTGCCCACAGATAGACCATTCACTGAAGGGAGAGAAGTTGCTGCTTCTTGGCTTTCGCCGTGGTGCATTTGTTGGTAAACATCTTGCGTAGCTTGGCCGGTTCTATCGGCGGCACATTAAGGCTTCGGCACAGGCCAACAGATATGCTGAAAAGAAACACAGGAAAAGTTTCACTTGTCTTTCAGCAAAAATTAATAATTACTGGAAAAAATACTGAAATGATCCTAACTTAATCCCTTATTTGATTTCTTCCCGAGGTAATATAAGTTCCGTGGATCGCGTGACGCTCTCTACATAGTAGTTTATGGTGCAAATGTTGTCACGCCGATCGGGTTCACGAATGGGCCGCCAAAAATTATTGACCATGTAATGATCAGTGGACAAGTGAATTTAGTCTTTCTTCAGCCTCATCAACAGTTATCGCTGCCATTAATGTACATTTGGAAAGGTAACACGTTTAGCTTCCACTGAGTGGTTCAATAATCGATTAAGCCTTTCTTGAAATGAGCTTGAACAGTTAAGTCTCTAGACACAGAGCGAACTATGCCGACGCCATGTTGTGTGAAAGCTACAGCAATCTTTATTGTCCTTCCCCTGATGCATTGCACACCGTAACATCTTCCTTTCTCTGTTTTTTTTTTTTGTTTTTTTTTTTTTTGCAGAGCACAACAGTTACGGCTCCATAACAACAACAGCAATGAAATGTACTGCAAAGTGGGCTGGAGCTCCGAGTTGGCCCTCAACCAGAAAGCTAGTGTATACAACAATGTTCTTAGTCTAGCAGTACACAGGCCTAGTAGGCAACTGAGAAAGAAAAAAAAATGAACTAAAAGTTAATAAAGTCAAAATAAAAGAAAATTTTTTTTTTTTAGCAATGTTGTGACTTTGTAATGTCATTATAGCATGTTGAGTTCAACATGGCTCTTTGGGGAAGAGACAGTTCACAAGTCCAGACGTGCTGCTGGTTTGGACACCCGACCTGATCTGGTCTTTGTCACAGTTCCTTCTTTCAGCTGTAGGTGGGTGTTTGATCCAGTCCGAGGGTGTGACACCAACTCCAATGGGTTAGATTTACCCTGCGAAACATTTGGAGATGAAGTTAGCATTGGTGCAGAGGGTGTGTCAGTGGGACTTGGCTGAGTTGGCTTGGCAGGAGTGCTTGGTTTGGACCCTTTGAGTGGGGAAGATGGCGGAACAGGCTTGGTTTGTTCTGAGGGGTTGACAGCAGGTGGGGGTGTTTTGGCAGACAGTTGCTTCAACCATGACCGTGGAATTAGAGCCTCTGGGGGTGGAGGTGCAGCTGGTCGCAGGTGCCTGCGGTTCCTTCTGGTTAGTCCGGTGGGGGTCTCAATAATGTAGGACCGGGGAGCTGGTACTGCGGTGATGAAGCCATAGAGCCAAGGCCCTGACTTGTGGTGTGGTGATGGCTTGGCGTAAACAAAATCTCCGATTGCCAATGGGGGTAGGGTGCTGCTTGCGGTTGCATCATAGTATTGTTTGGCCTTTGCACGCTTTGAGGCAATGCTTTCTTGTACGGCTAGTGCAGTGTTGTCACTTGGAAGTAGGAGCTCTCTAGATACTGGGAGTAGTCCACGAGTGCGGCGCCCCATACTCCGTTGTGCTGGGCTCAAGACGTGTCCTTCCTGGGGGGTGTTTCTGTATGTGAGAAGTGCCTCTTGAAGATTGCATTTTCCCGACTTTTTGAGAATACGCTTGACAATTTTAACGGCGGCTTCTGCTTTCCCGTTACCTTTAGGCCAATATGGTGAGCTTGTGATGTGTTGAATTTGGTATTTTTCACAAAATGCTTTGAATTCAGAAGCGATGAATTGAGATCCATTGTCGGATAAGATGGCCTCAGGTACCCCATGACGAGCAATGTGAGCTTCTGTTTTGGCTACGATTGTGGTGGACAGAGTGTTTTCGACCTCGTCAACTTCAATAAAGTCAGAGTAATGATCTACGGTTATGAGATAGGTGTGCGACTCAAACATGCAGAGGTCTTGGCTGACAAATTGCCAGGGATATTGTGGGATGGGTTGGCTCTTCATGGGTTCCTTTGAGTTCTGTGCCTGAAACTGGGCGCATTTTCCACAGGATTGGCAGGCATTCCGAATGTCACTTTGCATACCAGGCCAAAATATGATATCCCTGCACAGCCGTGTGTTAGATTCGGGGCCAAAGTGTGCAACGTGGGCCTTCTGAAGCATATAGTTCCTTTTAGCCAAGGGGATGACCACTTGTTGTCCCTTATAGATGATCCCATCTTGAGAGGTGAGTTCGTCTCGATAGGTCCAGAATGGTTGTAGGCAGTGGGGCTCTGGAGAGTGTGTCGGCCAAAAGGAGTGATGTGCCTTTCTTGTAGCTGACTTTGATATTGTATCGCTGTAGGCGCATCATCATTTTCTGTAGGCGACGAGGAGCTGCGTGAAGTGGTTTTTTAAAGATAGTTTCCAAGGGCTGGTGGTCTGTGTGCACATTAACTTGGCGACCATAGATCCACAGGTCCCACTTATCACAGGCTGACACTATGGCCAGACATTCTTTCTCTATTTGAGCCCACATTTCTTCATTTGGTCGCATTTTGCAAGAGGTGTAGGCCACAGGTTGAAGATCACCGGAGTCATTTGGTTGCAAGAGGGCAACTACAAGGCCTCCTTGGGAAGCGTCCACTTGGAGGGTGACAGGCCTGGTGTGGTCGAAATAGGCTAGGCATGGAGCTCTCGCGATGAGCTGCTTTGCGGCGAGGAAGGCTGATTGGTGAGTTTCCGACCAAATGAATTCATGGTCTTTCTTTGTGAGTTCAAAGAGAGGGCTAATCGTCTGTGACAGGTGAGGGCAGAAAGTGTTCAAGTAGTTGACCATACCACAAAATCTCATTACCCCCTGCTTGTCGACTGGGGTAGGCATGTCATTTATGGCTTTTACCTTGCTGGGGTCTGGTTCCACACCCTGGTCAGAGATCACGTGGCCCATGAAGGTTATCTTTGGTAATTTAAACTGGATCTTCTGTGGGTTGAATTTGAGGTTCCTCTCCTGGGCACGTTTCATTAGGGCAAAGACATTGAGGTCGTGCTGTTTGTTTGCCTCTTCTCTTGTCTCTCCTTGGCCCACAACAAGAATGTCATCCGCTATGCAGTAAATATCTTGTAGTCCCTCAAGTGCCTCATGCATTCGCACTTGGAATTCCTCGGGGGCACTGCTGATGCCGTAAGGGAGGCGCAGCCACCGATACCTGCCCCAAGGTGTGTGCATGGTAGTTAGTAGGCTGGATTCATCGGTCAGTGCTATTTGGGTGAACCCATCCAGTGCGTCAAAGATAGAGAAGGTCTTGTAGTTCTTGCCTGATAGTCTGGGCAGTATCTCCTGAAGGGTGGGAATTTGGTAGTGCGGAATGACAATGGCTTTGTTTAGTGTTTGGCTCGGATCCAGACAGAGGCGCACTTTGGTGTTACCGTCTGGAAGGACTTTCTCTCGAACTGTCATGTTGCTGCACCAGCTGGTAGGTTCATCTACTTTTGTGAGCTTTCCGCTTGTCACCATGTCATCCAGCTTTTCTTTTACTTTCTCAAGTTTGGCGACTGGTATTCTGTGGACCCCTGCGTGACGCGGGGTGACACTGGGGTCAAGGGTCAGGCTGACTGGCTGACCCACAGTTCCTAGGCCCGTAAAGTTGTACTTGTACACTGATATCAGTTCGACTTTCTGGAGAAGGCCTGGTTGCAAGTCTGCTGTAGGGAATGGCTGTTGGGTATTCAGGTGACGTGAGGTAGCCATATGGACGTGGGTTTCCTTAGGCTTGATGTCCATTGTTGTGGAGGAGAATACCCTGTCCCTGTGGAATGTAATCAGACCTAGGCGTTCGCTGTCTTTTCCACTGATCAGTGCTGGTTTTCCAGGAATGTCCTTGGTGTCTATTACTTCGAATTCTAGTGTTTCAAAATGGGTTACGCCTTCACAGGCCAGGGTGACCCTGCCAACAGGGTGAATGGCTTTCCCAGAATAAGGGAAGATCTTTGCACGAGAAGGCTTCAACGGGGCACCGTCTGATATTTTGCTGTAGATGGATGACGGGAGAGTGTTACATGTGGCCGCTGAATCCACCTGCATTAACACTTTGACGCTCCTATTGGGACTGATGGACACAGGAAGCCAGGTGAAGTATTTGTCATCCTTCGGCGAGTCGCCATGATGGTGGTGAGCGAACACAGAGAAGGAATGCACGACATAGTCGTCATCATCATCATCATCAGACAAGTAGGTGTCCGCTGTGAACTGGTGGACATCACTTCCACGCTTTGGGGGTGGGCGTCTGTTGGATTCTTTATGGCTTCTTTCAAATTCTGCTTTGAACTTGTCTTTGGGGGATCTGCAAACTTTTGCCAGGTGGTTTTCCATCATGTAACAATTGGTGCAAAAGTTGCCTGGCTTAGTGGCTGGACAATCCTTGCGGGGATGTCTGGCGCCTCCACACCACCTACATTTTGCCTGCGGAAGTGAGGGTTTGTTAGTCAATCGATTGACCTGTTCTTCCACTTGAGAAGTACCAGAATGCATGATGGTAATGTTGGTGTTGTGTGCTGCCTCCCAGGATTTTGCTCAGGCAAGCTGTTCTTCAAATGTGTAGGGAGTTTTCCCATCTTCTTTGTAGTGGTGAAGGAGGAGTTCTCTCAAATCCTTATTGTGGACACCGGTGCATAGACGATCACGCATTAGTTCTTGTAAAGGGTTAGTCATCTCTGCATATTTTGTCTTTCTTGCTGTACTTCTAATGCGAGTCTCAAAATCGGTTACGGACTCCGCTGGCTTTTGAGTGCAGTTAAAGAAAGCGAGGCGTTGTGGCATTACATCGTCCTGCCCCACAAAATGTTCCTCTAGGCGCAGTTGATACACCCATGGTTGACTCGTTTCTTCCTGAGTTAATTTCTCAAGGATTGTAGTGTCGAAGATGTTCAGCACATCGTCCGGGAGAGCTAAGTAGAATGCGGCGATTTCACATTGAGCTTTGTCCTTGACCCAATGTTCGGGGGAAGTCGGGTTCTTGCTTGGGTCCCGCCAGGACCGCTGGAGTAGGCACCAGGCGTTGAATTTCCGACGCCAGATTCGCACACTGGCCGCCTTGTCGTCACCGAGGGTGAGTTTTGGCGGTTTGCTGTCAGCCATGTGCTCGAAGGATGCGAGTGTGTTAATCGACGAAAGCGTGTTTAGTTCGCCTTAATTGTGTTTAGTTTAGTTTCAAACTTAGTTCGCCGAGGTCCTTCTGGTTTTTCGGGGTTGTTTTGATCCCGCTCCTGACACCAAGTTAAGTCTCTAGACACAGAGCGAACTATGCCGACGCCATGTTGTGTGAAAACTACAGCAATCTTTATTGTCCTTCCCCTGATGCATTGCACACCGTAACAGAACAAGAGATATAAATCGATCGGCTAAATTCTCAGTTTGACAAATTCCGCACTATTTTGGTTGTCAGTGACAAGAAGGAACATATAAGCTAAAAACGATTGATAGAGCTTTTTAAATAATTTTACCAACGACCATTAATTTACTGAGAAACATCTCAGCTATCACGCTGTTGTGTATCTTCCCGCCTAAATTCATTTCAATTTTGAAATATATTCATCCTTTCCGTACTTTCACATGAAAGGCTTCGTTTTCTGCCTTAGGCAACTGATATAGAGCAAGTGATAAAGAAAACGCATTACTTACCAGCTTGATAATCTTAGCTTTATACCACGAGGTGTGAACCTTATTTTTCTTACAGAAGCGCCAAGCAACAACTGCCTCGTCTCCCTCTTTGACAGTGGATCCTTCTACAATATCGGTGGCTGGTACAACAGAATACTGGTTTTCTTCCAACCAAAAGACACAAGCAAACAAATTCGCACTCATATTTCCGCTAGTTAGTGCGTAAAGTAAAGTAATCAACAAAGTGCAAACATTATGGTCGCCACCACGCGCCGCAGTTGTATTTGCACACCCTCAAAGGCAATGCCAACCGAAAATCCCGCCTTAATTAACTTTATCGAGTATCAGTTTCCCTATTTTCTCAATACCGAATGTTATCGATACCGGCCATTCGAACAGGTTTAGATCTAGTAAGACAAACCGTCAAGACATTTCCTAGACATTTAAGCTTATAAGTTAGATGCTAAATGTCTTTCAAGACATTTGCTAGACTTGCTAGACATTTAGTTTGTCTTGGAACGATCTAGTAAATGTCTAGAAGATCTTTGCTAGATCTAACAAAGACAATTTTAGATCTAGCTGTTTTGTACGGGTAGGTATTTGCCTCATTCTTCTTTGGGTTTTCAGTTAATAACTTAGAATGCATAAAAATGAACTAATGTGCCACCATTTTCAATGACCTCTTGCTTGGTAAATAATATACATTTAATGTATGGTTCCGAGGGAAACAGTTAGTTTTGCTTTCCCTCTAGTCCTGATGTTTCCCAAGGCAAAGTTGAGGGAAACATCAGGACTAGAAGGAAAACAAAACAAATGCGTTTCCCAAGGGACCACACATTAAGTGCTTTGTTATATATTTAGACTTTCCCTTAACTTATAAAGCTATTATATAACAAAAACAAACAAAACAAATATGACACAACTGGTGCGTGTTCAACAACTGCACAGTTGTATCCTAGTCGGAATACATTTGAATTTGATCAGGGGCATGTGACCAAGAATCAAGTGCTTGTTTTATTGAGTGAAAGTCTAGGTATATAACAATGCATAATAACCAGTGTCACCCTTAAGGTGCTTTACAGAAAGTTAAAAAATAGAAAACATGACATGTTGTTCCAACTTGGTGACCAAAACAAAAGTTTACCATTCCAATGACAACTTAAGCTTTTCCATAATTCCTTAAGTGCAGATAAAAAATAATTCAAATTGTGTCATGAGCAAATGAAATCATGAATGCATTTGGATGTTTCTTTTAAAGTTCAGCATCAGAAACAGTGAAAACTCTGGATCCCTACATGCAAAACCTTAATAATATAATTACTATTATCAGCTATTACCAATATGTATTCTGTTCAGATCAGGAAGCTAAAGTGATTCACCTGTACTTTATTTTCTGCATATAAAATGGAGCTGTCATTTTAATCAGGAGTGTGGGTATAATGTCTGCTAACAAAACTGTCTGCAACAGAGATTAAGAAAAGGTATGCTGCTTGATTACTGTAAAAAAAACTGACTTCATTTATAAATCAGTGAATTAACATTTCTTGTATTATAAATGATGAGTAGTAATTGTACAACATGTATGAAATATACAATTCAAAAGTATCATTTCATTATTGAAATGAGGAGATGTTATGTTACTGATTTTTGTTTGTGCCTTGTGCAGTGAACATTAATTACTTTACACTCAGCAATTTGCTTTGGTACAATAGTTTGGGCAGCCTGTACTGTGCATTAACAATAAATTGTGGTTGCATGATAATCTCACCTTGACTGTCTGTTGCTAACAGAATAGCCCATTCTTAAGTGAGTTAGTAAGGAAGATAATGACAGAATACACATACTATATCCATTTTCGTCACATACACATAATTATTGATGAAAGATTTATACATCTGTAAGTTGGGGCATGTTTGCAGGTAGCCAGAGTCAAAATTAATCATGGAGAATTATATAACATAGGAACTGGCTATCAACCAAAAGATCAAATTCTCAGAGTTAGGTTTTAAAGCAGCAGTTTTCAGTTTTACCCCAGTTGACAAAGGATTGCACTCAAGTCCATCTCTGGTGGCTGTACCCTCATCAATCAAAACCAAAGTGCTGTTTTCCTGTACATGGCATCAACACAAGCCTTATCATTTTCTTGCATGTTCAGTCTGAAATGAGAACGTGATGAGCACTCAGCTAACAGGCTAAAGGAATTAATTTGGTCCAAATAAGACATGTGATCCAAGATGCATGACTCCACATTCCAAAAAAAGCACAAAAAACAAGTCTGTGAGTTCATCAATATATGTACAGAATCTAGAGGTACCCTGAGAGCAAAAGCCATTAAGGAACCAACTGTGCAATGGTTTTGTAAACAAAATCAGGCTTACTTGTTTTTCTTCGCTGTCACTATTCTCTCCAAGAATGTCATAGGCTGCACTCAGCAAAATAAGGCAGCCAAAGTTGTTACATAATCCAAGGAGCCTGCAAGGTCAAATTTATAAATATAAATTATTTACAAAAAGCAAATAAAAAATCTTTAGAGTAACCCCTTCTCTGTCAGAGATTTTTAAGTTAACATGGCTGACTTTAAATTTCATAATTATTACTGTGCAAGATGATGGTGCCTGAGGTAACTGTGTCATAGTCCCCTTAATAACTTTAGATTGACTCAATATTGGACCAAGAATGCTTTCCAACTGAGGTGGTTTTAACCTAAGTTTCACTTAAGTTCATGTGCACTCTTGGATTCTCGTTGCATTCTTAGCATGTCTCTTTGAATTTGCAAAGCAAGCCTGAGTTCCAAAAGTGGCCCACCAACATCTGCAAGTGTGGGTCTGCCACAACCAGCAATTATTTTTTGCGCTTGTAAGCAATTCTCATAAAAGAGGGTAGTCAAGATTGGAACATACAGTGACGTACCGCTAGCATGCACCACCTCTAAAACTCAACCTTATTCCCAGGGAATGTGCGCCAGGTGAGAACCCAAAGTCGTCTTCTAGTTCTGGTCTCTTTTGGCCAAAATAGAAGGGAATAACTTCCAGGAGGAAACATGGATAGTCAAGTGTTCACAAGTTCAAACTGCTGTTGTCATAAAATGTGTGGTTTAAGGGAAATTTCCTCTCTTTGCAGTGGACTACTGGCTGTAATTCCATACCTCCTTAACCCCCCCCAACCCCATCCCCCTCAATCCTAGAACAACCATAGTAGTATAGTTGGGATCATTTAAATACCACCACTTCTAGAAGCCGTTTTTCAGCGTGGAAAGGCTCCCAAGGTAAAACAAAAATAGGATAAGAGGTGACAGTTAAATACCACACGCTAGAAGCCGTTTTTCAGTGTGGAAAGGGTCAAATCGTATAAACCACTATAGAAGCTGTATTGAAAGGCGGCAAGGTTCCCAAGGCAAACATGCGCGAAGATGACCCGAAGATGACCCGAAGATACCCCGAAGATTTTCCGAGCGTTTTCCGAAAATTAATGAGCTATTTCAATTTAGACAAATATGCATACTATAAATCTTCGGAAAAACGTTGGCGCAACGCGGCGTGCGTGTGCAAATCTTCAACTTCGGTAGTTGCATAAGGTTCTACTATGACTTCGGCAGAGTTGACGGCGGGAGAGGTGTACGGGGTTTCTGATGAGGAAACAGCTCTAGGAGTTAACTCCTTATGTTCTTGAGGACGAGGAGGAGGAGGTGTTTGAGGTACCGACCTGGTGGGAAGTGGCGGAGCTTCATGGGGAAGAAGAGTTTGAGGAGGACGACCTCATTCGACGGCAACTTAACGAGTTCGCAGCAGAAATAGATGCTGCTTTGGAAGCGGGAGTGTTTGAGACTGCGCCTAGCGCTTAATTAGCGCGTTGTAGACTGTAACTTTTTTCGGTATATATATAGAACACGGAGGAAAAATTGAGAGCGTTTATTTTAGATGGTATGAAGGGGAAGAAATTTAAATACCAGTACTGCTAGAAGCTGTTTTTCAGTGCGGAAAGGGTAAAATCGTATAAACCATAAATACCAGTGTGGAAAGGGTCAAACCGTATAAACCTCTCTAGAAGCTGTATTGCAAGGCAAACAAATACGAATTGGTGTGGGAGTACAATAAACGCAACGCAAAAAGTATTTCCATTTAGAGAATAGAAGAATATCGCTATTATATATAGACATGCCCACCGTCAAAGAGTTACGCGCTTTGGCAACAAGATACCAGATCCCCGGCCGGTCTACGATGGTCAAAGCTCAACTGCGTCGTGCTTTATTGGCACACCCTCGAGCGCGCGTGGTGATAGAACGTGCAGATAGGCGGGCGAATTTCAATCTATCGTCCCGCGATGTCGCCCTCGTGTGGTTGAGTGGAGATGCGCGGTTGCGAGAACAGCTTTGTGACGGCACCTTCTATGCCGTCGATGATCAACTCCGGAGAGAGTTTCAGACCCGTGGGGTGCCAAGAAAATTAGCGGCACTTCTTGAAAATGTCGGCCGAAGCGGGTATTTCCCTTCCGTCATCTCGCGTACAAAGTACTTTTATTATACAGAGGTACAGGTCGAGGAGACCCGACTGATTTACCGCGAGTGCCAGCTCGCCCACAATCGCTTGCTGGAAAATAGGGGTGGCAAATTTCTCCCGCGCGACGAAACACGACTGAGTTTCTATGAATTATTGGACGACGCCTTCGCCAGGTTTGAAAGAAAGGTGGAAGACGCCGAAGAGTTTGGTGCGCCCGAATTCGGAGCAACCATGAATTGGTTGAGCTCGTTGTGGCTCGACTAACCCGACCATCCCCACTTTTTTCGGACAGATAATTAGAGAGTAGCAACCAATAGACCGCAAAAAAAAAAAAATGGATGTAACGGTCGCTGCCAGCTTGAAAAAAGCAAACTATTCCTCTACTTACCTCTCGCAGTTAAAAAACTTATCAACCTCTTTCTTAGAAGACCCTCCAACTTCTCCCCAACCCACACCAGAAAGCATCGAGGGGTATCTTTTAGCCAGCCCTCGACTTTGCCAGCGTGTGGTTTCGGGTGAGTTTGATCATCTTACATGGAACTTTCCAACCGACCGGCGAAACGAGTGGTATATACCTAGACCAAGATCAAAAACTAGAAGGTCCTCGTTGCAAAAATTGTTGATGAAAGAGTTCGGGCTGGATTTACTTGAAAGAAAATCGATAGTAAACCTCGTGAATCGTATTGAGGACAACTTGGGTCTTGTCTCAGGCTACCACCGGCTTCCAAAGCTGATATGGCTGTTGAAAGTAATCTTCGAACTCCGAAAGGACCCCGAAAGAGCAGCCCTGTGCGACATCTCAAACATTCGACCGACGACGCTTCGAAAATACGAGGATCTATGGGCCAAGCTGAAGTCATCGTTCAAGGTGGAAATAACAACCTCCACTTAAGCGAGTTTTTCGCGCATCTCTGCGACCAGTTCGCTGCGAATCTCGGTCCGCAGCTTTGTCAGATCGAGGTCTTCGTTTTTTGTCACAGCTTTTTGTTTAATCTCGCGCTTGAGTGTTTCATATTTTTCAACCTCGGAGAGAATGAGTTGAAATTCCGTAGCGCTGATTTGGTTATCCTGTAAGGCTTTCGAGACCAGGTCGTTGATGGTACTCAACTTCGTCTCACCAATCGTGACGGTTCGCTCATGCTTGGAGATCTTTACGGCGATACATTACTGACCCGGACCATTGTGGCTGACACGATTCCAAAGATGCCACCAATAGCACCCAGTGGAACCCCAACGACAATCCCAAGGCCGGTCAAAGAGGCGGCTAGGCCCGAAGCCGAAAGTATAACGCTCAGACTTCCAGCGATTAAAGCTACTCCGTTTAGAATTGTCCGAGAGCGGATATATTTTTTCCGAACCCCCTCGTAATGGGCGATACTGTTTTTTAGGGCGGTCTGAATGTCACAAATCTTTTGAAGCCGAAACGAATGCCCCTCATCGTTGGGGGCGGTGGGAACCTTTGGGTACAAACAATCAGATTCCATGTCCTATATACAGAGCTCCAACAAAACTTCTGCCCTGGTCGTCGGTACCGTCCAAACTCGAAAGAGATTTCTTTTTGTGGGGTCGACGGGGAGATAAAACGGTCGCAAATGCCACACCGAAGATCCTTGAAGCTTCAAAGGCTCGACCTTCGCCAGTAGATAGGAGGGTTTGCTCCCTTCATACGACTTGTTTGGGTCCACCAAATCGCAGTAGATTGAAACAGAGGGCGGCCCCCATTGTACAGGAACGTGAATCAGAACGCGCGGGACTTCGGATATCTCCAACAAGTGGGCTAGATTTACCTCTAGGATCACCTGTTCTTTCGAGAAGAAATACACCCCAGTAGCGATTATCCGAAGTTCACAAGTGTCAGCGGTGACATCCTTTCCATGCCCATAGACAATAGCCTGCTGGAGACAGTGGAGGTTATACTCGCCTTTCGGAATGGTGACCAGAACGAGTCCTTATGCTTTTCTGATCGTGTATAAATCGGCGGATCCTGAGCGAATGCGCTCGAGTTGCAATGGGTCGAGCTTGAAGCGATATATATAAGTTGGTCTAAGTATTGTGAGCTTTATTTCGGGGATCTTCACGGTTCGAGCTGCGACACTCGAGAGATCACCATCGACCGGAGGAAGTTCGTTTACACCCTCGCTTGCCGCTATGCTGAGGGACATTTTATTTACCTGCGTATATATACACCATGGATCAATCCCACGAAATAGATCTTTGGTCTGTTATAAAAAGATCTTTTCCAAAAAAGACCGTAGAACATTTCGGAAAAACCTTAGAAAAAATTAAATTTCCGAAACAGAGCAATTTCCCCGATGCCCTCCTTCTCCGCGCCGGAGCAACCTACCCCGTCCCTACCTTTCCGTTCACTGAAACCCCTGAAAAGCTCGTACCGCTGCTTCGAGAGATCGAGATCTTTGTTGACCCAAAAATTTCTTTCAAATCAGGAGTCCGAGATATATGGAAAGAAACAACCATTACACATCGCTCGGCCAAGGAGGCGCACCAATGGCTCTCTTCTCCGAAGTACGAATATTGGCCACAACAGCTAAACTTCGCCACATGGTGCGAAACTGCGGGGTGTGAGGTGTCTATTACCGACCCGGGCAATAAAACCTTCCCACCCATCGTTCAGGGGCTTCTTCGCTTCCACGTGTACTTCTCCTTACGTCGGATACTATACGAGCTCGGCTGCCCGCTCCCCGGAGACAAGGCGTTCCAAAAAACAAACAACCCATACCGTAAGTACGCCTTTGAAAGCCTCTGCATCGAATTCGGTCTGCCTAGAGCCCCGGATTTTCGCTGGAAGGGCGGTCGAAACCACGGTCTTGGAGACGTGTTTATAACGCATCCAGGCAAAGGGGCTAAGAACTTGCACGTCATCGCCACGGATGACATCTCGGCCAACACATGGCCTGGTGGCAAGAATGTCTTCTCAGACGAGGGAGAGAAAAAGAGTTTCGGGAAGGTGCCCTTAAAGTTTTTCAATAATGTGTTGACCTTTATCCGAAACGATGTCCACGGCGGAACACAATACAGCTGGTTTGGTCTAAAAAAGGGTGAAGGATTGACGAAAGCGGGCATGGGTCGTCTAAATCGGAGTATCGAGGCTTTGGTATATTGTGTTCTTGGCTCGCAAGTCAAAACACGGTCCAATATCGTAGGGGAGAGCGGCGGTGCTGTTGAGACTCGTCAAATATTCCGTCAACTACTAGAGGAGATCATCGTAGTAAACGATATCGCCGTCGGAATCCAGAACTATCAACGAGCTCTGTCCGACGCCCGGGCGCAGCTGAATCTGGCCGTGGCCCCAGGGCTCTGGTTGCTCCCCAGCCGGCTTGTTATTAATTCAGACAGCGTGATCGGGTACAACAACGAGCTCCAGAAAGCGACCAGTGATATGACTTTCGGGGTCAATCCTAACGTAAACGAGAGGACACATAAGCGCACGCCGAAAATAAAAGCCCCACTCCCTCTTGTCCCGAAAACAACACCGAAAACAAAAGCCCCAGTCCCCCTTGTATCGGAAACAACGCTGAAAATAGAACCCCCAGTCCCACTTGTCCCGAAAACTAAAGCCCCCGTCGCGCCGTCCGCGCACGAGCGAAATTTAGCTGCAGTCACTGTTGTGGCCGCAGGTGCGACTTGGTGGTTGTTTAGGTAGACTTCTTCTTGTAGCGCTCGATGAGAAACACGACCACGGCTACGATCAAGAGCCAGGCGTTTTTGGCTAAGAAACCAACAACTTCTCCAGCCGTGCGGAAGAGGAATGAGACAATGGCGCCTATGGCTCCAGGAAGGAGGTCTCCAATCTTTTTTCCGATGGTCTTCAACCCCCGCCCTACCCCCTGCGCTACGCCGGCGAGCCCCCGCTGTAAAGCCCCCAAGATAATCCCAATGACCGTCCCAGCCGCTACGAGAACCCCCAGGACCCCTACTCCGTACTTCTTGAAAATAGCCCGAACGCGGTCCCGCAGAGACATTCGCTCCTCAACGGCTTCACTTTCCAGCTCTAGCTCTTGAATCTCTTCCTCGCGCGCCGCAATCGGCGCCTCCAAAGCACGTCTATCTTCCGATGAAATATCGTGAGCGTCTCTTATCTCCTCATCCTGTCGGTTTTGCTGCTCGAGTTCCTGAGTTCTGGCGTTATTCTCTTCCAAAATCTGTGCCGCGGTTGGTCCTAGGGCTTCTTTCAATTCTTTTGGCAAGTTCTTAGTTAAAGTACCATCCTTGTTTTTCAGTGGTCGCCACGTTTGGTCTTCTCTGCCCCACAGACGAATCATAGTACGTCCATCGTACCCTTGTCCGATTTCGGCCCCGCCATATCGGGGGTACTCTTTTTGCACCTCTGCCTTAGCAATATCCATTAAGCTTTTAGTGAATAACCTCCTAGTAACAGGGTTGGTCACCCTCTCCTCCCCAGTAACAGGGACGGTCGAAAACGATGTTTCTGCTGTGGCAGGCTCACGGGGACGACCTCGCGGTCTTAAGTCATACATCCCGAATTGTTCTCCACCCTCCGGCAGATCGGCGGGGTCGAAGCTGGGGTTAACCCTCCCACCTTCAGCGCCGGCGGGCTCGGGATCGTCGGGGTCGTCATCGGGGGACATCAAAGGGGTCATTTCATCAGGGTTGATATCCATGTTTTGTTTCTGCCTATATATATACAAGAAAATTAAAATGGCGTACATCTCCAAGAAGCTTGACCCAAGGGAGGAGCCGCGCGCTCTCATGGCCGCAAAAGGAAAACGCGTCACCCACCGCTTG
This sequence comes from Ricordea florida, assembly GCA_949710005.1. NCBI lineage: Eukaryota > Metazoa > Cnidaria > Anthozoa > Corallimorpharia > Ricordeidae > Ricordea > Ricordea florida. Next base: position 29,151,098 of record OX453278.1, on the reverse strand, counting down.
ACCTTTAACCCGAGCTCGGCGATCCACAAAGAGACTCTTTACGTTGACATTCCCAGACTTCCAGTCGACACAGTCCTAGTCCCAGACACCCTAGCCCTTGTAGGCGAGGTGGCGCTAGGCGGATCGACAAAGCACGTCAACAATCGCGTTGTCGACAACCTGGGGCGCTGTTTGATTCGGCGACGGGTCGTCAAAATGGGTGATAAAACCCTAGAGGACTTGGAGCGAGCTGACCTGGTTGGAGCGTTTTCCGACCTGTGGCTTCCCACCGAAGAGCGAGCTAAACGTATCGAGCAAGGGATCCAGACAACCGCGGTCAACAAAATCCGCTCAGAGGCCGGAGACAAAGGCGATGTGGCAGGGGACGTAGCAATTGCCGAGGCCTTCCCAAAGTATCGGCTCCCACTTGATTTTGAACTCTTGCGCACTCACGGCGTTCTCCATACGGCGAGTCTTCCACCAATTAGGTTGGAGCTCACCCTCGCCGCCGCCAAAGATGTCATCGTAAGCTCGGATCCGACCAAGATTGGGAGCTACACACTAAAAAACATAGAACTGGTGTATCAGGTGATTGAGTCCCCCGGTTACGCGCAGCACATCCCGAGCGTGGTTCTTTACAACCACATCTCGCACTACAAAGTGATCTCCTTTGCGAAGGCCGAGACAATTCTCACGGACAACATCCCCGTGCAACTGAAAAGCTTTGTGGGTGTCCTGTTCCTGTTCGTCAACCAGTTCCCCGCGGGAGGACGACACAGCGAAGCCTTCCCGAACCCGGGCGTGAAAAAGGTTGAGTTCGACCTCAACGGCGTCCCCAACACGCTGTACCCCAGCGGCATGCTCCCCGCAGATATTTGGGAGACGGCGCGAGCCGGCGCAGAGTGGTTGGTGCGCCCCCCAGCTCCACTCTCGGTGGTCACCCTTACTGGGTTCTTCCATGACAAATACGGGATCTTCATCGATCTCCGAACGGCACGCGACCACCTCGTGCACGGCGACGGACAAGCAGCCCTCGGTCCGGGAAAAAATCTTCAGTTTCGGATCTATCGACAGACAGGCGGCGGTGGCACTGGCAACTGCCACATCTTCCTCCTAGGTGACGCAGCATTCGACCTTGGAAGTCAAGTCGCCTACTATTAATCACCGCCCCTATATACTATGGATTGTCTCACAGACTTGATACCCGGCCATCTGCTTATCGTTGGCCCAACGGCGTCCGGGAAGTCTAGACTGGTCGTCGAAGCTCTCCGCGGGCCTTTTCGTGGGAAGTTCCACGTCGTGTGTTTGATTTGCCCCACCTACGCTCACAACAAAACATATCGGGGATTTGCCCTGAAGGACCCCGGCTTCGTCGCCCTGGCGCCATCGAACTCGGGTGGTGAAATTGAGAAGTGCCTCCGGTTGGCGGTCGCGGTCTTCGAAGGACGTGGCTAGGTGTTGCTTATTCTGGACGACTGCGCCGCCAGTGAGGACGTAAAAAGACATCGCAGCGCTTTGATCGAGCTGGCTTTCTCCGGCAGGCACAAGAATTTTTCAGTATGGCTTTTGACCCAACAATACACGAGCGTGGCAAAAGCGTTCCGGGAGAATGTGGCAGCGACGTTGACGTTTTACAGCCCGAGCGAGCTCGACGGGAAAACGCTTTGGGAGAACTACGGGGTGGGACACTCGAAGGAGGAGCGGCACCAAATGCTATCCGCACTCAAGGAGCATCCGTACGCCAGACTTTGCTTCCGTCTCCGCCATCCATTCGATATCGTGTTGGAAATCCCAGCCCCCAGCAAAATTGTTTCGGCGGATATATAGTCATGGATGACACCATGCTGGATGAAATTCTCCGCGAAGAAGGGATATGTCCCAGCGAGCCTCCCGTAGACGATGCTCGGGACGAACGGGAGGCGCTGGCTATTCTCGCGGCCGCGGGCAATACCAAGGAGTACTTGGGGAAGGAGCTGTCGCTGGGCGACGTAAACAAGCTCTCGAGGAAGGAGGTTGCTTCGCTCCATCTTCGTTACCAGGTGACCCTCGGAAAGCAGGTCGAGCACAGTCTCTCTAGCGGGGTTTTGAAGGTCGCGTGCAAGGCGGTCGGCCATTTGTTGGGAGCAGTAGGGAAAAAACTGGATTCCGAGCAAGCACTGTTAACAGACCTCCAGCAGGATGCTCTGATCCGACGTGAGTTGAGCTACGGAGCTGGCTGGATCGCTGTCAACGGAGGTCGGTTGGTGGCGCTAGTGGCTGCACTGGCTCATGTAGGTTGCCACACAGAGTCTTCGACGGCCGCAGGCCCAGATGCTAGCGAACCTGTGGTTCCTCTTGCAGAGTCTTCGACGGATCGCTAGGGTCCCGCTGGCGATTTTTTGGTGTTTGTATAGTATACGAGCCCTGTATCCAGAAGGATCCTAAGAAGGTCGCGGCTGGCCGAGCCCTCGCGGCTAGGAACAAAGAAGCTCGACAAGCTCTGGATCGAGAGCGGGCTCGCGAGAGCCACGACGACGAACCACACCGAGCTACGACAAGATGAAATTGGGGGCTCCTGATTGCCGCAGGGAGCCTCTTCGCCAGTCTGTATAGTCTGTATCTAGCGCATCTCAAGCAACCGCAGCAGCAGCCAAAGCTTACTCACCCGCTACCCGAGCCTGCGCGGCCTCGCGAAATTATGGAATAGATTTTTGTATTGTATAGTCTCGATGGACAACAAAGTCGTAAACACTGTGGTCGAAGCGGCAACTCTGACAGGCATTGCTGCTGGTATTGGTTGGGTGGGGAAAAAGGTTCTCAAAACGCCTATGATCTCGGACCCTTCCTCGTCGATTGAAAACTACGCGAAGTGGGTTGCAGTTCTCTCGGGAGCCGTCGCAGCTAGGCAATACTTAGTCGATAAAAAGATAATCCCAACTGAGTAGAGATGGTAAGCATAGCAGTTATGGTGGGTGGGACTATCTTGAACGCTACGGCCTTCGTTGGTGGTTCGTATCTCGCACGGGCGATTTCTGGGAAAGGTCCCGATGCAATGCCGGCTGAGCGTAAGCGTCACGACAAAGCTTTGGAAAAGTTCCAGGCTGACTGGGCTGCCTTTCAGAAACGCCGCGAGAATCTGGCAGATTGGGAAGTAGAGCAGGAACGCCTGCGCAATAGAGCTGACCAAGACACAGCCGCAACGAACCGCGCTCTCGACTTGTACGCTAAAACCCATCCTCGTCCCACAGCGGTTGATGACCACGACGCCCCGCAATGGAGCGATTATTACCGTCCTTCGAGTTCCCAACTAACAGGTGAATTGGCCTATGTAGGGGGTGGGATGCTCGCCATTGGGTATGCTGCTAGCCGACGGTTGTGAGACCACAATAGCTTTTTTCGCGATGGAGCTATAGACCAATGGAAAAGAAGCTGTCTGGCATCTACTACAGCCCTCAGGGCTATTGGAAGGGGCACGCCGCGTCGAAGAAGTTGGCTGAAGCGGCTGGCGCCTCTGAAGATGCCGCCCTGGCGTGGCTAGAAAAACAGGCAATGTGGCAGATCTACCTGCCGCCCCCACAACGCATACCAAGACCGAGGTTCAATGTCTTAACACCAAACGAGGTTCATCAGGCCGATCTTCTATTTCTTCCCCACGACCGACCTGGACGGGGGCGAAAGCTTTACAAATATGCGCTCACTGTGGTCGATGTTGCCTCGCGCTACAAGGAGGCTGAGCCTTTGGCTTTAAAGGAAGCGAAAGAAGTCGCGAGGGCATTCGAGCGCATCTACAAGCGAAGCCCTTTGTCCTGGCCCAATCTACTCCAGGTCGATCCAGGAAAAGAGTTCATGGGTGCTGTATTACCGCTCCTAGCTCGCCACAATACCGAAGTCCGGCGTTGCCGAGTGGACATCCACCGAGACCAAGCGATCGTTGAGAGGTTCAACAGGACTCTAGCCGAGCGGTTGTTCGGTTACCAGTACGCCCAGGAGATGCTTCTTCCCGAAGGAGAAAGATCGGTTGAATGGGTGGCTCGGCTGCCTGCTGTTGTCGCGGCTTTGAACAACGAACCGACGCGGTTGATCGGAAAAAAGCCGCAGGATGCCATCGAAGCCAAATCGGTGGCGCAAAGCAGGTCCTCCTCTGTTTTACCGGGGAGAGCGGTTGGTTTGGAGGAGGAGAGACTTTCGTCTGACGCCGACTTACGGTATTTATACCAGCCTGGTGAGCCGGAGGGTGGGCGAAGACGCGCAACGGACCCAATTTGGAGCCTCGAGGTGTACGAACAGGCGCGTGCTGTCATTCGACCGGGTGAACCTGTGGTCTACTATCTCAGAGACGGCCCCAAACGAGGCTTCGTCCGCGAAGAGCTGCAGGTGGTGCCGTAGAATACAGAATTACCCCCTGAAGGCGTACTCAAGGGGTTCGGTGTGAATCCCGTCGGGTAGCACCCGTCTCTTGTCGTAGTAGGCGGAAAGCCCTAGCTTCTCCTGGTGGTAAGTTGTCATCTTCCCGTCTCTCATCCGGAATCCCCGGTTTTCTGCCCGGTCGAACGCTCCATCAAGGGTTGCTTTGTAGCGCCCCCAGGTCAAGTCGTTGTCTTTTTTCGACATCCCCTTCGCCGAGGTTTTGTTCTTCTCCCCGGGACCATTGTCGACGTAGTATGCCTTGCTGCAGAGCGCTATCGCCCGGCTGCCCTCGAACTCGAGCTTGAACAGGCCCGGCGTCCGTCCGCTCCACTTGTCCCAAGCCAACCATTGCTTTTTGCAGCCCTCGAATTCTCCGCGGAGCTCTGAGCGTACGACTTCCTCTAGGTTCTCCCCGGAGATGGCCATGTACAAGCTATCTGTATCCATCTGGATCAGCTCGAAGTCTTTCCGATCGACGAAATAGTCTAGGAAATCGAAATAGAACTCTAGCATACGCAGTTTGGCTAGCTGATAGACTGTAATTCCGATTTGAAACGGGCGGGTGATTTCTATCTTCTGCTTCCTCCTGTGGAGCTCATAGGCTTCACCGATTTCATTCAAATCCTCAAACCAGGAAGAACGGAGAGCACGATCGACCACCGCTTCGTCGTTCGTGTAGGAGACAAGCGTCTGCCGCTCCAGCGCTTCAATGAATTTGCCGTAACAGCTATTGCCGAGCAGTTTGAAGAGGTCAGCGAATAGTGCTTTGTCTTTGTCGGTATCGCCTTGGCGTCTGGCTGCTGTTACTTGGTCGACGAACCACCCGAAGATCTTTTGGAGTTGGTAGTCGATCGTTCTGTAGACCGCGGTGATAACCAAACCGTGGTCGAGGTACCAGCGGAGCAGCGGGGCGTACAACAGAATCTTCTTGGCCGACAGGGCGCCTACAAGCTTCGCATCTATTGAGCGGGTTCGTCCTGTACGCTCGAGACAGTCCAGCATCTCTTGGGGGACAGCTTCAACTAGAATCTCCTTGCTGTAGAAGAGCGGGGGCATTTCTTCGAACTTTGGCCAGAGGTATTCGGGGACCTCGATGTCAACCTCGGCGAACCCGAACCACCTTCCTTCGCGGAGAGCCCCCACGAACCCGTCGACATCGTCCGGCCTACGACAGTGGGTCACCGTTCCCTCCCCGCAGGGCATCAGGGCTGCCATGGTAGAGAGATATAGCGCATTCGCGTCGTAACCGAGGATGCGTTGACAGGGACGGGCCTCTGCGACCTGATGGGAACGGATCCTCGAGACCTCCTCTTCGTGGTACCTCGTGAACACAATCGAGGGCCCGCCTGTGACATTGGCTTTAAGCATTTCGTACGCTTCGTTGTTGGGGGCGAACAGCTCAGGCGCCTTGGGGCCTTTTAGCGTCCCTCGAAGGACAAACCTCATCGAGACTCCAGGAAGGCTCACCGCATCTTTGAAGATGTCGATGTCATATGCAGCGTAGAAGTCCCGCATCTTCTGCAGCGCTTCGACAAACGGTCCGACGTCGAGGTTGTTGTAGTATCGCAACCAATCTGCGAAGGTTTCCATCCCCTTCTCCCGGAATACCCGCTTACAATCTCGATATTCGGAAAGGGAAAGTAGATATTTTCCTTTTAGTTTCGAATACCAGGCTGAATAGTCCGGAAGGTCGGGAAAGTCGAGCTTGTCAGGACTATCAAACCAGTCATACGGGAACCACGACTTCGCGAGGGTACACCCATAGGCTTTGACCCAGGCGTCGTAGGTTTTCCCAGGACCTATATAGTTCACAACGTCCAGGAATTTCAACCCTGGAGTCGTAATGAACATAATCTGGTTCGCTTTGCAGCCCACTTTGATCGACTGGTCGGTCGTCTTACAAAGCTCTTCGACGAAGTAGTTCCGGATCAAATTCAAATCGTACTTACCCGAATTGAACCCGAGCACGGGGACTTGGTCGCACCACTCTTCAATCGCTAGCCGATACTTTTTGGGCAAGAGCTCGAGGGTGTCGGGTAGGAACCTCGCGCGACAGTCTTCTCGTATCCTAGCAGCTCGTCGTTCTAGTGCTCGAACGAACTCTCCGACCAACAACTTCGGCTCTCGTACGCATAGGTGTTCGGGAGTCGGATCCAGAGTGTGATATGGAGACGGAGATAGGAACGTGGTCTCCCTCTATGGTCAAATGGACGGTCGGTTTTTTCGCACGAGCCTTGTCGAGGTAACTCTCGAGGTCGTACACGATCGCTTGGGGGTAGGTTGTTGTCTTTGGATCGGGGATGCGATCTTTTCTCCAAGGTTTTGGCTCCTCGTGCTGCCACCTAACCACAAGACGATACCCGGCGGCGCGGATTTTGGCTTCACGCCCGAGTGTCTGTTGGTATGCCATTTCGCGTGTGACAGGGCTTTCCTTTTTCTTGGAAAGATTCTGAAGTAGCTCCTGGCGTTGCTTCGGTGATGGGAAACAGATTTTACATCCGTGCCATAGGCAACCATTGAATTGGAAGACGGTCTTTGAGATGGGATCATAACCATCTACGGCGCAACCTTCTATCATTCGCTCGCCTCCATGTCCACATAGCTGGTGATGGATATGGATGCCCCTAGTGCGGGCTTCATACTCGAGCCACTGTAGCGCTTGGATGCTATCCAGTTTTTGTGGGTAGAAAGCCTTCTCAAAGGTCGATTGTGGAGCTTCCACTTTCTCTCCTTTGCAGACAACTTTTGTCTCACCTTGGATGCAACGGTCTGCATGGCGATGGAGATGGCAGGACTGTGTAAACCGCGCATTGCACTCCCCACACACGTATACATGCGCTAGTTTCTGTATGTCGCGAATGAGAAATGCGTGCCCCTCGTAGACGCCGATCGTCATTGGTGGAATACCTACTTTTTCATAGTGTGCTGGTTGCCTCCGATGCAGCCAATCTCCAGACTCTGTCGGTTCGTATACCCGGATCCCGAGTCGGAAGTGCTGCTCTACTTTTCGCAGCCCGTCCAGAGAAACCCCTGGGCAATTCTCGTGCGATTGGTATATCTCTCTAGCGAGAGCTTGGGCTTGTAGGGTGCAACGATCCACGCGCGCCCCTCTATGGACGGCGATACACCGAAAGAGACAGAGGTTATCTCCGTACGTGTCCAAGGAGTACAACCCCCGCTTTCTTCGGAGCCAGTCGGGTAGTGGTCCTGTACCCAACAGAGGCGCCTGCCGATCTACTACGACCTTGACTTCCACATAGATAAAGCGAATGAATACCCATTTGGTGCTAGGTCGCTCGATTTGGGCCCTTGACAAGCGCCTCTCGTCTTCCGCCTGCACCCAGTCTCTAGCTTCCGACTCGAGCCGCTGGATCCAGGGACTGCCTTTTGCTGTTTTTCTCCACAACATGATTTTTCCCGTTTCGATGTGTCTTAGTCGATAGGTGTAACTGTATCGCAGATAGCAGCTGGTGACGACCTTCTCGTGGAGCTTATCCATAATCCGATCCACCAGAGGCCCGTCCACGCCTCGGAAGAAAGACCACTTCCAGAAGCGCCGCCCGCGTTGCTCGCCCTCTCTTTCTCCATCCAACTCTTCGAGTATTCGTGACCCTTCTGCGATAATAGATCGCGCTAAGGGGGCTCGCCGGTTTTCAATTTTTCTACGAGCTTCTGCTCTCATCGTTGGAGTAGTCCTCTTTCGGACACCCTCCGCGAGAAGAGCGGCGTCAACCTCTCTCGCAAGTTGACGGAGTTCACGGGCGCGTTGCCACTTCTTGTGTGGGTTCTCTATCCCCCCTCCGGTTATAGCAGGGTATCTCCCCGTCTGTAGCGCTCGCCGGAGTCGTTTCCTCCACTCCGCGGCGCGAGCCTCCCCGATCGCTCGTAGGAGGACAGCTTTTCGCATCTTCGAAACCACAGGTAGTCCATAGCTTCGTGCTAAAGAGCGTAACTCTTTGACGGTGGGCATATTTTGAAGATACCTTTGATGTACCACTCTCTAAATGGAAATAATTTTTGTGTCGACACTATGTTTCGCGCGTTACGCCAACGTTTTTCCGAAGATTTATAGTATGCATATTTGTCTAAATTGAAATAGCTCATTAACTCTCGGAAACCGCTCGGAAAATGTTCGAGTCATCTTCGGGTCATCTTCGGGTCATCTTCGCGCATGTTTGCCTTGGGAACCTTGCCGCCTTTCAATACAGCTTCTAGAGTGGTTTATACGGTTTGACCCTTTCCACACTGAAAAACGGCTTCTAGCGTGTGGTATTTAACTGTCACCTCTTATCCTATTTTTGTTTTACCTTGGGAGCCTTTCCACGCTGAAAAACGGCTTCTAGAAGTGGTGGTATTTAAATGATCCCAACTATACTACTACCATCCTGATTTTCTAAGAGTCACAAATTACTGCTGTATACATACTCACCAGAAACCAACCAAATTTCTCTTGCTTATTACAGATTCTTTAGCCCTTTCCCTTTCAATGTCTGGAACAAGACCTTAAAAGAATATCAGTGTGATTTTGATACACAATTATCGATCAACAATAGCTTGATTCATAGAATAGGAAATTATGGAAGTTCTATTTATTAGTAACAGTATTTATTAGTAACCTGTTTGCTCAACAAGGCTGGATATTAGCCTCATTTTTTTTTAACGTTTTTATTGACCTCAACTACGTCTCGGTCGATAAAAACGCACAAAAGAACTCGACCAATATGCAGCCATCTTGACCTCACGCTTGATCAATAAGCACATATTCTTGATCAATAACGCATATGTATTGACATAGCAGGGGTTTCAATAGAAGCCGGCAACCGGCGAATTTCGCCACCTACTTCCCAAATCGTCGCCGCCTACTTTCTAACATTAAATTTCTTTTTGGCCCTTGAGTTTCTTGAGTCACAGAATTTCTCACCTGTTACAGCCGCCTACTTTAATATGGTCAGCCGTCTACTTTAGAACTTATTGAAACCCCTGAGTAATTAATTAATTTTAAGCACTTGAATTTATTTTATATATAGTAAAACTTTCCTTTTCAGTTTCTTAACTTGTTATGTTTTGATCCTTATTTTAAAAGGAGGGAGCTGTTGAAAAATTTATAGAAATCAAAGATGTTTTTTGAAGGTTTTTTTAAGACTCATCATGTACTGCATCATCATGTATTTACATAATTATTGATGTGAAACAAAGCACACAAATCATTCTTAACAATGTACTAAACCCTAACTAACAAAGAAAATGAATAAATATATTGCTAAATGTATATACCTAGACTTTCACTCAACAAAACAAGAACTGTGATTGGTCGATTCTTGGTCACGTGCCCCCAATCAAATTCAAGTGTCACCCGAACGGGATGCAATTGCACAGTTATTGCCTGCTCGCCAGTTGTGCCGTCTTTGTTTGTTTGTTTTTGCTGTATGATTGTTTAAGGGTAGTTTAAATATATAACAAAGCACTTAATGTATGGTCCCTCGGGTAACTAGTTAGTTTTGTTTTCCCTCGAGTCCTGATGTTTCTCTCCACTTCGTCTCGGGAAACAACAGGACTCTCGGGAAAACAAAACTAAGTGTTTTGAAGTGTATATTACACTTTTAAAAATGAAATATCCATTCCTTCGGCAATGTTATGAAACTTGTTATTCTTAGAAAATTATTCACCTTCATTTTCAATTTTTACGTTCAATAGGCTAGGGAAAGGTCGTTAAAGTTGAAAACAAGTAGGCATAGTATCAATAATCATTAATGCTCCCACCGGCTTCCTCACTGGCACGAAATGCCCGCACTATCAAGGGATCTTTTTCTCCCGGAAAAGCCATAAATAGTTGAACACTTCTTGGTTATTCACGAGAAAGTATTTTCACGGATACGTAGCCCAGTTGTTGGCTCCGTCGAATTACATAAATCTCAGATTGTTGCCGTATCTACCTTGGGCTGCACGTAGATAACATAGGTCCCCACTGTGAACAATACATCATATGACAATCAGTCTTATTCTAAAGTCCATAGCCATGCAGAACACTCGATCCCTCTCCTTTGGCCTTCGCCCGCGGATTGAGATTTAATATCCGATTAACTATCCCTACCAAATGATAACAAGGAATGTAATGGCCACTCCACACGGACGGTCGAAAGCAAAAAGAGGACGAACATCTTTTACAGATCCCTGGAAAACAACGACAGGCATATTTCGTACGTTTGCGGGCCGGTTGCAGGTTTAAAATTTAATTATAATTGGACAACCGCTGGCACTAAAAGTACTCAACAACCTATTTGTAGGTACTCAATGGGCGCTTTCCATTTGTCGAAATTTTCGCGTAGAAATCGAATGGAACAGATCTTTTCCGGAAAAGATTTTCGAAAATTTAGGACAACCTTTTCAGTGTTCCCGAAATTGGAAATTTCGGTATTTTCGAAAATTCTTGTGCTTCCAGTCGGACTGTTCTCCAGTCTCCTCGCATGCTCTTTGGAAGAAAAGAAAACAAAATTCCGACTGCGACTACGAAGGAGCCGTCTCTTGCATGAAGCCATTTATACGGTTCCGACTTCTCCGCATGAAGCACGAAACTGCAGCCAGTAAGGATATTTCGTTTTCATCATCGAACAAGAGCGAATTTAAAATGAAATTAGGATCATAATCGCCCATAATCGGTTGCTCCGTAAATTTTTAAAACACCCGCCATTTTGAATACATGCGAAAAGCGGCATCAAGAAGCCTGGGGCAAAAACTGACCACGTGACGACCGACAATAAGCCCGTTCCATTCGAGACAGAAATTTTCGAAAATTCGAACCGAAATTTTTCGGTGAATGGAAAGCCCCCAATGTACACTTTATAGTTGCGGTCACACATCGTTCTTTTACCGTGGTAAAAGGGCTCTTTACCTCGGGAAACTTACCATGTGTGACCATTTCCCAGGGTAAATGTATTTCCATGGATGCATAAAAAAGAACAAAAGAATCACCCTTGACTTTTACCGAGGTAAATAGGTATATATGTGTAACCACAAATGGTCTCGAGGGAAGCAGTTAGTTTTGTTCTCCCGAGAGTCCTGATGCTTCCCGAGACGAAGTCTCTGTTCAAAAAGCCATCCTTAACATTTCTTAGAAACTCAAAGCTTGTATATTCTTGCCACTCATAGTGGGTCCATTTACGTGCTTCCAAACCGCTTCTGTTACGCAGGGAGCGACGTAATTAGTGGTTATAGTCGACTCATGGAGGAAAAGAGGGCAAAGAAAGGGAATATTACACACTTAATGTATGGTTCCGAGGGAAACTATTAGTTTTGTTTTCCCGAGAGTCCTGATGTTTCCCGAGACGAAGAACATCAGAACTCGAGGAAAAACAAAACTAACTGGTTTCCCGAGGGATCATAAGTTAAAGTACTTTATGTATTTAGACTTTCCCTGAAACAAAATGTAGCAAAAAACAAACAAACAAAGACGGCACAACTAGCGCGCGGGCAACAACTGTGCAATTGTATCCCGGTCGGGATACATTTAAATTTGATTGGGGGCACGTGAACAAGAATCAACCAATCACAGTGCTCGTTTGTTGAGTGAAAGTATAGACCCATTTCAGATGTGACGTCACGTCACGTGACTTTGCGAACTGGAGGACAACCTTTCACGTTTGTTTGCGAAATGGCGGTAAAACAGACGACAAAGCGAGGGCTCGTACCTGGCTATTTTGAAGGGATAACGAAAGAACGATATTTAGATAAATTAGCAGATATAGGTGGACAAGATCCCTATGAAATTCCGCGAAACGAGTGGATGGGTGATGTGGATTCTTGGCCAGATGTAACGTACATCCATGTGGGAATGTATCTATTATTTTCGTCGAGTCCATACACTCAAGATCAACTGATGAACTACAAGAGCTTAGATTGCTACCAAAATTTTGCGAATGGTTGGCTTCGAGAAGTATTTAGCAAGACGTTTGGCGAAAATCGCCTCTTAATCGCGAAGGTAAGGTTGAGGAAGCCATTGCTGTTTTGTTTGTTCATGTTTTTGTCTCGCATCTGTTTTGGTTTATCGTCCGATCGATCGCTGATCGTTATATTTAAGGTTATGCACGTATCATCGGCCATCCCCTGGGGGGGGACCCCGGGCAAATACAGCTTTATATAGGGACTTATACGGGGGTTTGAACGATCATTTTACCCTGCATGTGGGGGAAATGAGGGAGGTTTGGTTTCTGAAAGCCCTGCAACCCGGGGAAAACAGGGGACTTCGTAAAAAAATAGGTCAATTTCAAGTGGTCTTACATCAACGACATAAAGACCACTGTACAGAAGAACGCAGGTTTACCTTCTCCTCGTGGAAAATGGCGGACTGCGTGAGCTCAGGTATTGTTATGTAAATCCATTTCCATCGTGTTATTCCTTATATTTGCTGCTTCAGATATTACAATGGAAGACAATTGACTAACATTGGACTTTTGTTTTTCCTTTTACAAGTTGATTGCGTGTCACCAAAAGATGATATCAACGCCACGTCCTCGTCCGGAATGTTCAATATGATCCCCATCTGGGAGGGGGGATTTCTCAACTTTGCTTGCTCTGTGTCCCCCTCAAGGAGGGGGAAATCAAGAACTTCGACAGGATCCTGTACAAAGTCCCCTCCCTTGCCTGGGGTCCCCCCCCCAGGGGATGGCCGATGATAGGTGCATTATATTTACTATAATGTTTCATTTTTAGGTTAATCATTCTCAGAGGATGTCTGAAAAGCCTATTATTCCCTGGGTCGTGTGTGAAAAGTCCGGGAAATTGCTTTATGCCCACTGTGACTGTATGGCTGGCCTTGGCGAGACCTGCTCACATGTGGCTTCACTTCTGTGGGCCATCGAAGCTGGATGCAAGCGACGGGATTCTCTAACAGTAACTGAAAAAAAAGCCTATTGGGTGCTGCCGTCAGCGGTGAAATCTGTACCATATTCCAGAGTAAAGGATATTCAGTTCTCCAAGATCTCTTTAAATGCTACAGTCAAGCAGTCATCAGTTCCAGTCCCTTCAGAGACTGAACTAGACCTTTAAAGGGGGCTTGTTTGTAACAAAAAACTAAGTTTTTATTAGTTGCAAAAGCACAAGATATAACACATTTTCCCTTGTAATTCTCATGTTTTTAATTGAGTTTGCTGTCAAGGTTGACAGTAAAATATTATTATTGACAAACTATTTAATTATTGTAAAGATTTCTCAGAATTAAAACTGTCTATTCAAATGGCACAACTGAGTCACACAGATTAACAAGCGCACAACAGCATGTCACAATCTTATCGAGGGTAGTTACATCCCCATTTCTAACAGTTACAAAGTCAATGGGTTGAGTTGCACTTAGAATACTGTACTTCTTTCGGATATTCCCAATAACCCGCTCTACATGAATTCTAACATTAGCAATTCTGCGGGTTTGCTCCACTTCAATACCACTTAGCTGTTTTTTCCCCTTAGTGAATGCAGGGATCTTGATAGTTGAACAAAATAATCCCACTGATTCTTGAATGTCAAAACCCCTGTCTGCCAGAATAACATCTCCTGGGGTAAGGTTATCAAGAAGCCCACTATTCTCAGTAAGGTGTTTATCACTGACTCTCCCTCCCCACCCTTCAGAAATGAAGCTTACAGTACCTTGAGGGGTGATACCTATAAGATACTTGACAGTATTATGGTGTTTATATGATGAAAATGTTTGGGCTCTTGCAAGGAGATTCAAAGGGCGGTCCAGGAAAATTTCAAAACAGTCAATAATGACAACACAGTTTGAACAATGTTTACGAAAGTCCATTGGAAGGGTCTTCTGAAGGGCATCCCTGTCTGGCCAGATGATCAAAGGTTTCAGCCTGACATAAAGCACATCTACCACTTGAAGAAATGTACGGGATACAGTTGCCTCACTGATGCCCCCAAACCTGTACCCTAAGTCCCTCCCTGACAAATTTAATCTCATGCGAATTAAACCCAACAAAAATTTCTGAAAAGGACTTAAAATCCCTTTGGATGATTTGAATTCTAGACTTGAATTATTTATAAAATTAAATACACACAGCAACAGTGACCAATTTGGAAGGCCAGTGTAAAACAAAACCTTGTCATTGTTCTCCCTAAATGAATCTTCATTTAGTGAGTTTAATTTTAACTGTTCCTTGAGGAAAGAATTTTCCTCCTCCAATCCAGTGATGTACTCATTAGTAACTTCGGTCTGGCAGTCTTTGCTCCTGTACTCCTCAACATCAGGTAAAGCATTTGAATGTGACATCTGTTCAGTGGATTGATTGGACAGTTCAAGTAGGGCACTAGCACAGTCACTCCTCCTTCGCTTTTCAACCCTTTCCTTCGATCGTTCATGCCTTTTCTGACTTGATTCTGAAACACCTTGGTAATTATACCCAAGTTTCTGAGTAGGTGCCCAATCTGGGTTAGTCGTGTCGTAAATTGAAGCAGGTTTTCCTAAGAAAATGAGGCAATGAAAAACTTCTGTAAGGACAAAACCATATAAAGCTAAGGGAAGACGTGTTCAGCATCAATAACATGTACGTACGTTTCACGAAATCGACAAGAAAGTGATCATTGTAGCTCGAGGACCGAAACACTAAAACATGCAGTGCGCTACCTACCTGATATGAAATGGTCACTGCAAACTCTTACAAAGTCCCCGGTATCAGCGGCAAGATCTTCCCTTCGAATCCTAGCGAGCCAAGTCGCTCGACGTTCGATGCTCAAAGCTTGCTTTTTAGGGTTCAATCTTGTGACTATCGCGGGAAGACGGTAAAAGCCTTTGTCCTTTTCTCTGTTTGAACGATTGGAACAGCCAAAAACAGCACAGAAGTTCACCATAACGCCACAGACACACGTGCGATTTGTTTACAAGCTTGTCCTCCAGTTCGATAAGTCACGTGACCTGACGTCACATCTGAAATGGGTCTATAGGTATATAACAATTGTAATTGCTATATACCTAGACTTTCACTTAACAAAACGATCACTGTGATTGGTTGATTCTTGGTCACGTGCCCCTGATCGAATTCAATCATAAAATCTACAACCCCTGGATACGAGCAAACGTGCGCTCTGATTGGTTCCCTACTCACATGCAGGCAGTCAGCTCTCGTGTACCAGTACACAAGAGCCAATACAAAAGACCAAACAATACATTAAAGCTAAAGAATGACTCCTAAACAAAGAAAATACGTTAAAAACAATGGTTATTCCCTCGTGTATCGGTACACGAGGACAGAACCGAAAATTATCATCATGGAGGAATAATTTCTTGAATTAGACGGGGAGAAAAGTCTTGCTCAGTGGAAAAGAATACACCAAAAAATACTACCGAAGCAAATAAATATGGGATAAAATTGTTTGTTGGTGAGTGAGCAAATTGTATAACGAAATTGAGACGATTTTAATTGTTTATTACGAACTATAGTGAAACTCTTAGAAACAGCCTCCATTTTGAAATATCCTTGGAGCCCGTAAACTGAGTTTTTTTACTTCTGCTCACCTTTTCCACTTTAAATTCTCAAAATGGTTTGCTAGCTCGAAAAAAATTTACAAGTACATTAAAGAGAGGTTTAAGAACGAACAGGACTCATGTTTGAAACTTTTTTGCAGATTGGCTCAACAACAAGTCGGCTCGATAACAAGTTGGTTCTGTTTACAAACAACAACAAAGTCACTTCTTGTCGTACAAACTAGTTCAAATTTCTCCTGACAATCAAAGGTTTAGAGATATAATAAAACAATTATTCCACGAAATCGAGTCGTACATGAGCTAATAGCCAACGAGGCGCGTGTTGTTCAATGTATCCACATCAGGATACAAATGCGCAGTTGTTGCCTGCGCGCCAGTTGTGCCATCTTTGTTTGTTTGTTTGTTTGTTTTTTGCTATATAATTGTTTAAGGGAAGTCTAAATATAGTAACAAAGCACTT
Organism: Ricordea florida; assembly: GCA_949710005.1. Classification (NCBI taxonomy): domain Eukaryota; kingdom Metazoa; phylum Cnidaria; class Anthozoa; order Corallimorpharia; family Ricordeidae; genus Ricordea; species Ricordea florida. Next base: position 29,134,797 of record OX453278.1, on the reverse strand, counting down.
AATGTATGGTCTTTCGGGAAACAAGTCAGTTTTGTTTCCCCTCGAGAACTCTCGGGAAACATCAGGTCTCTCGGGAAAATAAAGCAAACTGTTTCTCTCGGGACCATAATTAAGTGTATAATAAGTACCTCGTTCTTTACGGCGCGGGTGAAAATTCAAAATCACACTCCTTTTAGAAGGCCTTTCTATTTTGGAAATTTCACTTCATAGCGCGAATCGCGTAGTCAGTTCCTTTAAAACCTTTTAGCCACAAATATTTTACACAGAAGTAATGAGTAATCTGGCTATTGCCGATAGTGTAGGTATTTAAAATCCAGCGGAGGGGAAGACGTGACACAAAAGTAACAAAGACATGGTCTAACATACTTTATAACATAGCTTTGGGAAAGCGCGCTCTATGATTGGCTAATATGCGCGAACTATTTGTCCAATGGGTTGCTTGCTGGAGGTCAAATTGTTAACCACTATAAAAGTTGTGAAGTCTTATGTTATAAAAGAAATGGTAAATGCAGCAGCTGTCAGCAATCATCGAGTTATGGATCCACTTGGGAGGTTGCTTAAACACTCATGAAGCCACAGATGCATCTCTTGCGCTTATTTCAGTCGTGCTTAGCAATCTCCCGCGTGTGTCCAAAACTCGATGGTTGCACGCTGCACCGTTTTACGTTTACAAAAATACTATTTGATAAGGAGCCGAAACAGCACATCGTGTGTTTTTAGGTATGACTGATTGTTGTATTATACGTTTTTGTAAGTTATGAGCTCAGGAGTCAGGACTGTAATAAACTTGGTTCTTTCGTTGGGACATTGGCCAATTTTTGTAGTAAATTTATGGGAATCATCATCAAGGAACTGTTTCACATTTTGCATTTTTTTTCCAACATCTTTTACATTTGGAAAATTACTGAATAAAATGACACATTTTAAGGAAAAAGGTTGCGTCTGTTTGAGTTCTTTAAGAGTTAACCACTTCCAGAAAAATGTTGGACCTGCAGGGCTTATAGATAAGGTGCTCACGTTTAACGACACAGTTATGCAGGTCATGTACACATTGTCTTTCAAACCAAGACAGCCGTTTTTTTCCAATATATAATTTCTGTTCTCTAAGTAAACTACATATATGTTGTGTCAATACCGTTGCCCGCATTAACGGATGTGCAAAAATCAATGCGGTAGCAATAAACCGCGTCATTTCAGCTTATCACTTTTCAGTGTTCTGACAAATGCCAAGCTTGGATTGAATTTGCGTTGACAATTGGCTTCTATTCTTTTCCGAACCCTGAATTCTTATAACTTTCGGATTGAAACCGATCAAACTAGGCAAACTTTAGAATTACCATGAGTTTGGTTTTGTATCAAAACTGACGGTCAAAAATCGTTTCTGACATCGACTGGCAAGGTAAACAAGAGTCATTCCACCATATGCAAAGTGGCGAGATCTGAGTTTGCTCAAGTTATTCAAAGAAACATTATTTTTTTCTGAATGTGAAGTCAGCCCTGCAATGTCATGGAATGTCGAAAGGAAACTGCAAATTTTTGTGGAAACATTCTCGTACGAAGGACCAAGAGAAGAAGTTTCTTGGCAAAGTCTCTGTTTGAAGGAGTGTTCGGTGTTTTGACGGAGAGTTCGTTTGAATACTATCAGAGTTCTGCCCAGTGGGTAAGTATTTAGAAACTAAATGGGCGAAGAAGGCTTAAAGCGCATCGGCAAAGTGGATGCTCATAAGCTAGGTCTAACATAAGGTACTTCTAGCTTTTAAGCGTTGGCATCTATTTTGCTAACTTGTTGAGAAAACTTATTCAGTGGCATTCGATGATCGGAAATTGCTATCAAATTGGCGAAATCGACTTTATCCCCAATGTTGTTTTGGTCTGTAAACGTCGTTCTGAAAAAATTGGAAAGCAAACAAAACCATAATAGCATAGTATTCCCCTACACACTAATAAGGCGCTAAAGAATTTGCAATTCGGTTTATTGATCTACGTAGCTAAGTCTACATGCTGTCGGTAGAAATTCAGGATGTGGCGATAAGTCCTTCTTTGGTAGGTTAGCAACAGTCGCCCCACTCGACTTCCACCGTGAATCAAGAACCCTTAAATCAAATAAAATAAGACACAGGTACTTCTCATGAAATTTGCAATAGTAAGAAGGATTGTGCAAGGGAACCCTTCTTGTGTACGTTTGTATTCATTCCAGTATTCACAGGCAACTTCTTATAAAGAACACAAGGAGAAACCGATTCTCGTCATTATCATCTTGCCGGGTATTTTATCTTGCCACATCTTCTCTTCTCTTCCAGACAAACAGCGAAAATCCACAGTTTTCAGTCAAAGTCCTGAACATACAATCTGTTGAGGAGGTTGATGACGAAGCGTTTGCCCAGTCACTGTGCTTTCAGGTGTGTACAGCCATTTCAGATAGCATGCAGTAATTCAAAAGTCGCGCTAATCATAGTAAGGATTGCGCGCAATAATAGAGTGGATTGCTCACCTGTAGGATTGTAGCCTCCTGCGCAGACGTTCTTTTGGCTCGTCACGCAATCTTTCCTCCCCAACGAGACGTGACGAGCCAAACTGAGAACGTCAGCGTAAGAGCCTAGTAGGATTGCGGCCGTTTAGACGTACTGACGATGGAAATGATAATGATGATAATAATGATAATAATATTAATGATTATTGACGACGAAGGTGGAAGTGTGCCTATGAGAACGATAAGATTAATGACGATTATGAGTATATCGTATATGATATCGATGATATTGACGATATCGATGATGTTAGTAAAACGTGTAGTAACATATACTACAAGAATCTCAATGCGCTGATTCGCTGAGAGCACGTCAATTAATCCCAAAAAGATCAGAAAATTGAAATTGAGTAAAGAAATATCTTGAAATTGAGTGCAAAAATTTGAAATTGAATTTTGCATATATATTAAAAACAAGGGAAACTTTGTGTAAATAAAAACTCGTAAATTTTGAAATACAGCAAATTTTACTTGCCCTTCCTGCCCGTGCCATGTTTTCAGTCTTTGAAAGATCTAGTCGTGCTCATTTATTCCACAGTGCAGTCAAAACTATTTGATCACCTTTACGAATATTGATGATGACGATGATGATGATAATAATGGTAGTAACAATGTTGTTCAAGAGACTGTTGATTATGATACTAATAGTAATAATAAGAATAGCAATAATACTACTGATAATAGTAATAACAATTATTATTATTATAGTACTAATAATGATGATAATTTATTTCATTTCTTTATTTACTTTAATCATTTTGTCACGTAACTGATATGGTAGGATATAGTTACAGGCAATAATAGCCCAATTGCTTAACAACAAGCTGAATGAAAATCATGGTAAGCAAAAAGGTTAATTAGCTAAAAGAGACAAAGGAGGTTTGAAATGAGGAGTTTTGTTATAAAAAATCCATGTAAGGAAGATAAAATATGATCAATGACACGAGACAAAGGTATTCAGCTGTGATGGCTGATATTTAGAAATACTGAATAATTCTAATATTGATCTTAGGGATGATTTCCTCCGGCTGCTTTTTGCCTCAGTTCTATTTCAGAACATTTTATGAATCATTGTCATTCTCTCATTGAGTTATCACACAGTTAACCTACCCAAACCGAACAAAGAAAGACAACAACAACACAAGAACGCTTTACTTGGCAGCTTACGATGTCGAGGAGTTACACCTGTGGCTCGCCTCTATAAGATTAGGTTTGTCGCACTTTTCTTCCTATCTATTTCGTTCTATAGCTTGTCGCCATTTGAATGTCAGTCACTTATTATGGTGGAAGAGGTAAATCCAAGGACTGGCTGTGTAGAAGAGAAAGGAGCTGCACTACCAAGTCTACAAGCTGAGAGGCAAAGATCTTGAGACAGCCCCACCCACTTTTAAAACGGTATTGATAATAGGAGTGTACGATCGTATTCTGTTAAACATAGCTGACCTCTCAAGGATGGGCTCTTTTCACTTAGCCAGAGTGGAACCAGTCCAAAGACGCAGTACCAACAAAGTAATGTTAAGCATCCTTGGAATCTATAAGTAATATAAAACTGTGATTTGCAGCATGTAAAGACAACCCAGTGTTTATGACAAACTACCACCCAGGCCGCTTTACAGGGAAGTGGTGGACATGTTGTCGGGCCGCTTCTTTTCGGAACACTCAGGGATGCAAAACATGTACGATTCACGGTAAGTCGTATTGTTCAAGATTAAGCTTGCTTCGGAATAGTATAAGAGTCAGTATGGGAATGGGGATGGTGGGGTGGGGTCAAGATTTTCCTCAATACAATCCCACCAAGAAAATTAAATGGTTTTGAGGTTCAACTAGCTCTAGTCTCACCACAAAACGAATAAGGTAGCACACACGCTCGAAGGTTTTGGACGGTCAGTCACTCCTTCATCTAAGCCGTCTTTCATCAGTCTCTTTCGCACGGCTTTCTATTTCCTGTTATATTTTCATTTCTCATGTTTTGGTGTAAATTTGCAGTGTATACCTCGTGTATACCTGCATGAATCTATGTGTAAACATTTTAAACTCGATTAGATCTTAAGTGTAACCGGTTATTGTGTATGTGTAAGCTGGGACTTAGGAGGCATATATTTCTATGCTCTGGTTTGTCTTTTTAGGTATACCGGAGTTAAAGAAACAGAAAAAGGTGAAACGATATTAGGGTAGAAATATTAATTCCCAAGCAGCCCATAGGGTCTTAGAAATATTGCAGGTCCAAAATGCACGTATACATGCTAAACGTAGGGCTCACATAACACTGAGCGATTTATCCACATAAAATTAATTAGTAGAACCAAACAAACAAAGATTATTTTCTGCTGGTGCGAAACTTCGTCCGACATCGCTTTCTTGGACGATTTCGTGAGCGCTGTATCTCTCTGGGTAAGACGTGCAGAGGTAGCAAAAATAAAAACAATAACAATAACAGCAGCAACAGCAACAACAACAACAACGACAACGACAACGACAACGACAACAACGACGACGACAAAAACGACAACGACAACGACAACGACAACGACTACGTCGACGACGATAACGACAACGACAACAACAACAACTACGACGACGTCGACAAAGATAACGACAACAACAATGACGACGACGTCGACTACGACAACGACAACAACAACAACAACGACGACGACGTCGACTACGACAACGACAACAACAACGACGACGACGACGTCGACTATGACAACGGCAACAACAACAACAACAACGACGACGACGACGACAACGACGACGGCGAAGACGATAAGAATAATGATAGCGATAGGGGTTACTGAAATTATTTATTGTTGATCAATCAATCAATCAATCACAGTTCTAGACTAATTCCAGTACAGCAGACGTGCTCTCTGTAGATGTGTCTTTTGATCCATTTTCTATATTTTACAGTTATCCCAAGCCATCGCCTTTCGTGGTTTTGGAGTGATTGCTCATACGTCTCATCTTCCAGACCTGCCAGAAAGTCTTCCTTTTGAGTCGGTAATAATAAGGAAACGTTCTTCTAAGAAGTCTGTAATATTCTGATTGTCACCTTGCCGGCCATTTATTTTCTGGATGGCGATTGTATTATTTCACATTGCTGTTTTTCTTCATTAGGGAGATCATTTGACTGTTTCGGATGCTTCTGGCAAGTATGAGTGGAAAGCATTTTCGACTACCTCGTAAGAGCTTCACTTTCTCTCGTCTATGAATAATTTAGTTTGAAGCATGACTGGAGTACTATTCCATTCTGTTACCCAGTTAAAATGCTGCGGTAGCCCTGCGGTACACCAGCTTAACATCCAAGGGTCAATTCAATAAAACGTTTACAAAGGAAGCTATTCTTTTTTTAACTCTAAAACAATAGCTTCATTTGTAAGTTATACTTGGACGGACTAACAATACTGCCACAACGCAAGCTGCAGTGTCTTGCAACAGTTCTGGTGATTTATTTCACAAAGCGTATCCCTCTCCTTTTCCTCACCCCACCTTGTCAATGCTGTCACCAATATAAATCAACCAATATTGTTCAGGGAAAGGGGGGCAAGGGACATGATATACAGTGCTGCGCAGTACTTAACAGATGCCTCTGAAAAACCCTCCCCACCCCACCCCGAACAGTGTCTATACTATCCTTAGCCGCGATTGCCTGTTTCACGCCAGTAACACAGATTACGGGCAATGCGAGTGATGAGACTGTTCCTGGATTTGATAGGCAATTTTAGCTACTGATCAGACACCATCGTCTTACTTGCACCGAGTTTAACTTTAACTTTTAATTTCACCGTATTTCCAGGACAAGTGGATATGGATTCATCCCCAAAGATCACGTGAGACTGAAGGACCTCGAGGAGGAACCGTGAGTTAAGATCAAATGTTCTCTCACGTGTCAGTTCAAGTTAATTGGATTGGCACAGTAATTCAACGCTTTTCCATCTATTACCGGCTTCCTGATTCGCATAACAACTTGAACCAACTTGACGCGTACGTATTTGAGTCGGTATCGAAAGAGGTAAAAGCTAAAACCAAACAAGAAAATACATAATGAACATAAAGGATTTCAAAGGGGACCAATAGAGACTAAAACATGCTTACATTCTGTACCAGAAAATAGAGATATATATTGCATCAAACAACTGCTAGATAGTGTGAAGCGTGCGACTGCAATGTGCCCTCGTGACAAAAACCATTAGTACATTATGTAATTGCCCCCGCAGGGTTCCGGCCCAGAGGCCGGAACCCGAGGAGGCACCCTAATGTTCCCCGCGTAAATAAGAAGTATCGTATGGTCGTAGTGTTAGTATGCGAAAATTTTCTCGATTTGACGAAAATAGGCGCGCACGGTGGTCCCGGTTAATTTTCAGCATGTGCGCCAGGCTCAGCAACCGCGCAAACTGGGTTTGGCAAGTTTGGCAACGAGTCGTCACGATTTCATTCCAAGCTTTCTTATTTCATTCCAAGCTAGAATGTAAACCCATCCTAAACACGATATGTATGAGGATTTCCATTAACCCAAGAAACAAAGTGTGATAATTGACAAAACACAAACACAACAAGGAATTTGCACTCTCAAACGAAAACTACATTTCAAAGGTTCATAACAAATACATGGACAACCACATGCAGTCTTCATTCAGTTTTTACAAAGTCGGGGGCAGATTTAGTGACAACTATGACTAGTTATCATTTAAATGTCCCCGATACAACGGATAAGAAAACAGAACTACAAAACGCAAATAAAGTCCGGGACTAACCGATTTCTTTTTCCGTGTAAACACATGCAATTTTTTTTCTTTTTTCATCGTGAAAGGAATGATTGTTATGATCGCTGGTAGTGTTGTTGCCAATTAATCACCGAACTCAGATAACACGAATCTCCGCAAATCCTTGCCACTTAACGTTGGTGTTCGGGCGTCCACTTAGCTTTAATTACACGTTTTTAAAGATTTTTGGATGTAATCGGTTCATTCAGCTTAGAGGCACGCATTCACTTTCTTTCATTCGTATTTCGTTCGCCCACAAAATAATCTATTTAATATCTATTTTCTTGGGTGCCTTTGATCTGCAGATGGTTCTTTGGAGAGATACCAACATCCATCACTACGGCTATCCTACGAGATCAGGTACTATTTTGAGGATATTTTATAGTTTGTGTACAGAAGGTTCACCAAACGAAGAGCTCTCAGTAGAAGGATCCAGTGAAGGATGCAACGTTCTTTCGAGAAGTTGTAGCTAAGTACACTTGTGGGATAATCAAAAGAAACAAACTATTAAAGGTCCAACAACTTAATATATCGTTTCGGCCATTCGGCCTTCGTCAGATGAACAGATAAAAAAGTTATAAGGTAACAATGAAATCTAAGACCTGGAAGACTCTTATAAAGAAAAATAACAAAAGCTAAACAATGGTATATCCATGACAATAAGATTTATAAGATTTTATAAAATCGTTAATTAGGCTTTGAAAAGTTACATCAAGGCGATAGGGATTGCATACCAAGGTACGAAAAAATCGGCTAATTAAGGTGGGAAATTTATAGTAAAACGGCAGTGATTCAGTCGTTATAGCAAATGCGTTTTTTTTTATCTAAATTATAGATAGAGTTAAGAAGAGCAAAAAGGTGTTTCCTTTATTAGTGCTTGTCTTTAACCCTTTGTTTCCTGATTTTGGTATTACTAAAATAAGGGGCATCTTAATTCAACCTTTGGTATACTGTAGCAATTTCCTGAAGACCCTGATTGTTACTGCGAATGAAGTCTGAATATTTTCCAATAGCCCCTCTATAATCTAGTTTTCTCTTCGACATTTGCAACTAAGCAATGTCTTTCTACGTAATCAAAGATAGCTCGACACTGGTTAAGACACCTACCCCATATCTTGGACTGAGTCATGTCATATGAAGGCGTTCTGCCGATCGCGAGCAGAATTGAAAAGGCTTATATCTTTTAACTCAAATTTTCCGAGTTATTTGTAGAAATTTTAGAACTGTATTTAAAGCGCTTGAAATCGACAAAATTACTTCCCTGTTCGGTCTCAATTATAAAAGCGTACTAAATGGAAAATATGCTTTTCGTTACGTGAAATATTTTCAGGTACCGGGTTGTTTTCTAATGAGAACAAGTGGCTTTGGGAGTAAAAGACTTCTTTCATTCAGGTAAGTTCTTTCAATATGTATCATATCTCGATATATCCATGTCATAAGGGCGTGAATAAAAATTATAGCCATGGAGAAATTTAGGGCGCAAGATTCTTAGGCCAATTAGATTGGGTATATTGAACTGAAATCAAACGGTTCCATTTGACACCCTCTCTAAAGATTAATGCAGGGTGTTCTCACGGTTAAACAGAAAAAAAAAAACGTGGTAAACCAATAAATAAATAAAAAATAGTGAAATAGGTTTACAAATAAATAAATTAAGGGTTAGGAACTTGGGTAGCCAGAATCGAAGGTTGTCTTGTATTCCGAATCGTATTAGAATTTGGAAATCGGGGCTTATTACTTGCGGAGTATCTGATCTGACAAAGTAGTATAAAACAAATCTTCACTATGCGGAGAAATCAAAATCTCATGGGAAAATGACGAGAATTATATCACGACAACCGTTGTTTGCAAATAACAAATACCTCAAATGCCAGTGTTTATTTTATAAGGACGGACCGCGCAGTAAAACACGTGGAAGTGTTGTTGGACGCGTCGACTCAGACGTTTAGTGTAAAAGACGAGTCAGACGCAGTTTCCTATGCGAATTTCCTGCAGTTTGACAGCATACAGCAGTTGCTGGACCAGTGCAAACAACATCCAAGTAAGACAAAACCACAACCCGCTCTTATCAAACAACATCCAAGTAAGACAAAACAACAACCCGCTTTTATCAAACAACATCCAAGTAAGACAAAACAACAACCCGCTTTTATCAAACAACATCCAAGTAAGACAAAACAACAACCCGCTCTTATCAAACAACATCCAAGTAAGACAAAACAACAACCCGCTTTTACCAAACAACATCCAAGTAAGACAAAACAACAATCCGCTCTTATCAAACAACATCCAAGTAAGACAAAACAACAACCCGCTCTTATCAAACAACATCCAAGTAAGACAAAACAACAATCCGCTCTTATCAAAAAACAACATCCAAGTAAGACAAAACAACAATCCGCTCTTATCAAACAACATCCAAGTAAGACAAAACAACAACCCGCTCTTATCAAACAACATCCAAGTAAGACAAAACAACAACCCGCTTTTATCAAACAACATCCAAGTAAGACAAAACAACAAGCCGCTCTTATCAAACAACATCCAAGTAAGACAAAACAACAATCCGCTCTTATCAAAAAACAACATCCAAGTAAGACAAAACAACAATCCGCTCTTATCAAACAACATCCAAGTAAGACAAAACAACAACCCGCTCTTATCAAACAACATCCAAGTAAGACAAAACAACAACCCGCTTTTATCAAACAACATCCAAGTAAGACAAAACAACAAGCCGCTCTTATCAAACAACATCCAAGTAAGACAAAACAACAAGCCGCTCTTATCAAACAACATCCAAGTAAGACAAATTAAACAACCCGCTCTTATCAAACAACATCCAAGTAAGACAAAACAACAACCCGCTCTTATCAAACAACATCCAAGTAAGACAAAACAACAACCCGCTTTGATCAAGAGGGAATGACGTCCCTCAATTTCTCTTGCTCATATCGTTTGTAAATTTGTAGTCCTGATGTTTTTACCGTGTCAAAATAAATAAATAATTAGCAATTAATGAATGAGGCTGAGTAGGATATGAAGAATTAAGCGGATCGAGGAAGGTGTTATTGAGGAAGGGTGTTCTCCACCAAGGCCGTAGGCCTCGGTGGAGAACACCCTTCCGAGATCCGCTTAATTCTTCATATCCTACGAAAGCCGAATTCATTAATTGCTTTATTATTTATCAAAATATTTTCAAACACTTAAAGGAGAAAATGAGCTTTATTTTCACAAATTTCACACCCACCAGCAATATAACATAACAACAAAATAACACAAGCTCGTCCCCAGGTCTTCTCGGTTAACGGTGCTTTAACCTGCGAAAACGCTGCATTTTTGACGTCATTTCCGCGTTAAAGTCAAAATTCTTCCAAATTTGGTCATCAGTAACTGGTTATGGTGAATTAAACACGTGCTTTTAGCCAATCAGAATCGGGGAAATATTTTGAATGAATAATAAATTTCATTTATTTCGTTGATCGAAAAAGCAGCAGTGCAATCATGATAAAATAGCACACGTGACCTCCCAAATTATTGTCTAACGCTCTTAAAGTGGACAGCTATCTGATTTTATCAAACTTTACTGCTTTTTTATGTTTGAAAAAAAATCTTCGAAATCTTATCAAAGGATGTTAGCACATGAGTTGTTAATCCGCAAAAAACATGAAAAATATATCGATAGATTCATGCAAAGTGATTCCGCATTACCTTGAATTTGTGTGTATTAATTTAGTGTCTTTAATTAGTGGTTGCTTCGTCCTGAGCTCGCCGGATCGTTTAGCCGCTATTAACTGTTTTGTAAGCTGTTCCTTTCTTTTATGCATCGCACTTATAGCTATTACCTTCGATTTCAGCTCTTGGAACAACTCTAGAGAAATATCCCCCTGTCAAGAATGCTGACGGTACAAACTGTTTTTTTGTTTTAATTTGCTTGGAGTTTTGCTAGGATCTAAAAGCAGACAAGCTGTGAATTTTATGGAGGATATTGCATGAGCTCGCAGCGTACGAAATTTCTCGTCTCTTATGAGGAGAGAAATATCGTACCTCCAAGTGACCATGTAATTTTCTCTTTATTGTTATGGGATGTTTCTAGAAGCTGTTTAGTATGCGGATGTTTGCGTAGTCACGCCATCTTTCTTCTAGAGAATTCTAGAACACACTAACATGATGTAAGCAAGTTAAGTAATCATTCTATTAAACAATTAGATTATGAGCTCGAGATTTCTATCGCGTGATATTTGACGAGGGCGCTACCCGAGTCAACTATCACGCATAGAAATCGAGGGCGAATAATCTAATTGTTTCAGTACAAATCTACTAGTCGTCCAAAACTTTGTCTTTTCTGGAACAGCCTCGACCAGTAAACTGTGTAAATCTTCTTCACGGACACTTCGAAAACGTGAAGAAGCGGCCGTCATTTTGTTTGTAAGGGCACACTGCTACGCTACTCACTATCTCACAGAATAGATAGTGGGTAGCGTAGCCAATCAGCGCACGGCATTTGTGATAGAACGCTAGTAGATTTATACTAAAAATAGTTATTGTTGTAATCTTTCGAATGTTCTGGAAGTATCTGTGAATGTATTTAAAGAGCGTTATCGCACAGCTCTCTAACACTTACGTACGGACCCTCGGAGTTAGTCTAAAGTAGTCAAGAGTTGATTGGAGATCGCGTTTGCCGTGACTGGAGAAGCTATCCGAAGGAGAATTGAAATTTTTTGCCCTTTGGATATCTCAAAGGAGCTCGTGAGTGAAAGTGTCAGTGGTGACTGAACTTATTAAAATTTGAAGTAAGAGATAGCTTTTTAGTTGAGTTCGCAGCTGAAGAACGTTTGTTACTTTGTGCGGACAGAGAACAGGCTTATTTATTTATATTTGTCTGTCTTACAACATTATTATAAAAAATTTAGTGCTCTAACCTAGCATTGAGTGGTAGCAAGTCGTTAGGAACGCTACTAGGTGCAGTGCGGTTATCATTTATATTCACACGTGTGATATCATTCTAATAGGAAACAGTCTTGTGAATATATCAATAAGGAATTATCTATAGCTACTTACTATTTAACTCTTGCTAATCATGTGGTCAGGTGTCGATTACTATTAATCGGCTCCTGTCTTTTATGTTTGTGTTTTAGGATTTTCACTGGCTCATTTTGCAATTAATAATCTCGAGAAAGTTTTGAACACTGTATGCGATCTTAGTATATAGAGCCTTTTCACTCACGTGATCAGCGGCCATGTTTTGAACTTAAACAAAAGAGGATGTTTACATACTATAGAATTTAATTTTCTGGGGATCAGTTTGGCACACCAACATGGCCGCCTTTTCATTGTTTGGGGACACTAACATGGCTGCTGTGACGTCATATGTATACGCTTTATATATTTATGACTTCAGCCATGTCAGCAGCTTGATCACGGTTTTTCCGAAAGGGCGACTGCCAATGATGGTTCAGGGCTACATGACCAATCACAGCGCACACAATAATTATACAGCAACTGGTATAAAATAGTGCAAGGAAACAAAATTCACATTTTTCTCAATTTTTTGATATAAAACGTTCATCAAAGGTTCTTCGACAATATGAAAGTAATATCCATCACCTATATTTGATCTTCAATCCTAGAAATCTGGAAGCTCGACTGGGAAGACTTTCAGACACAAAGCAAACAGATCAGTTCAGGTTTGCCCTGGGTACGTGAAGTAACAGCAGTACTGTTATTGAAATCGTTAAGTAATGAGCCATTTCCGAGTTGCTGTTTGTCTCGGTTTCGAAGTGAGTCTTAGTGCTCAACTACTGAAAGGGAAATGAGTTTTATTTGCATAAGAATACGCAACTAATTTCCATTTGAATAGTTGTGCACCAAGACTCGCTTAGAAACTGAGGTATTCAGGAACTCAGAAATGGGCCATTGAAATTATAAACGTAGATTTTATATTGTGCTTTCCAATAATATCGTTACGATCCTGTGTTGAAAGGATCGGAGCTTCTCTGACTCCTATTTCAATGCGAAAAAAGCAACATAAACAGCAACGTATCACGTGTAGATTCCGCCTGGGCTAGAGGTCCATACTACTGGTTCCCAGAACCAATCAGATTTCAGGATTCGTACAATTTTACACGCTTAAAATTAAAAATAAGAAAAGAAAATAAGTTGCAAGCTAACCGCTCTGGACATTTGACAAGCTGACTCCACTTTACTGGCTTTTTGTAGCTGTATGAAAACGTACAGCTCAAAAGGAGTCTTTTTTGTACTTTACTTTAGAGTGTCTTGTGTGGCAAGTTTCATAACCATCACGTGTTAGCACATGTTCTACCAGAAGGCAGCTCCGACCTGCTTAAGGAAAAGTTCTGCAACCAGTCACGCTTATTAATGTGAGTGTAAGTTTGTCTGCAAATTCCTAAGAGCATGGCTACTTTGTAAGGTCGGGCAATTTACACTCTGTGAGTAGTTTTGCAAAACGTACGAGTTAGCAGGAACAAGCCTTGTAGTAATAGTATTGCTAGCAGTAGTAACAGGAAAAGTATCGCTAACTAAACTGTGTCAAACATGATGTTCGCGGTAACATTATTCACGGGGAACCGGAAAGGTTGGAAAACTTACTGAATAGCATGAAGAAACGTTGGGATCGTCGGGGATACAATAGATGTTGCATTTCGTTGTGAAATCGTATGTCCGCCATAGCCATAAGGCAAAATTTATCGAGTCTGTACTATTCAACTCAGGATATGGTTTTGGCGAAATGTTACAGACCTCGGTCTTGATAATTGACAATCTCATGCTCAATCACAGCCAACAATAATTATTCCAGCAGACTTAACTGGAAAAGTTGTCGAAAAAAATGATTACAGTTTTGCAGCGAAGTCTGTTGGCGGTAATATTTTTGCCTTATAAGGCTAATAAGAACGGCAAAAATACAGCCTTTTAATTTCCATTCTTTTGCTTGCCAACAGGACTCTGAATCACGATAACGTTATTAAACTTGTGGGTGTGGGCAGGACAGGACCTCGCAACTTTATGATCCAGGAAGATCTGCCTAACGGTATGATTCAAATCTCGTTTCTGGACTTATTGCTATTGTTGTTGCTTGATACGGCATATACTCTTATACTGACAGGAAAGGCGGGTAAACTGCCACAATATAAAACTATCTAAAACTCGACTAATTTACTTAACATAAGCTCCATGGTAAAGACGCACACGAGCCGTAAACCTCACAAGGGCGGAGCATATTCCGATTTCAGTAGCATGAAACACCTGGGAGTATTGTCACTATCCCTGGATGGGATGCTAATCCAACATAGGGTACCCCCAGCATTACATCACCAGTACCCATTCATACATATATGTTAAGAAGGAAGTGTGGAGTTGTAAAGTTTCTTGTCTAAGAACACAACTCAGAGCCATCACCATTGCTCTTCGGAATTCCGATAATTAAGCTAAACACTACGCTACATTGTCTCCACATAGGCTCCAAGGATTTTATTCAATATTTTTCGAATGAGCGACAGTTCTGAGCAATACAAACTGCCTCTAGGGAACTGTGGTCTAGTGACCTCTGTCAGTCCTCATGTCGTCATGACGGCAGACTTAAATTAAAGTACAAATAGAAAAACGTGTTCTTTATGTGGTTTCCTTTTTTAACGTAGAGTGACGTCGCGAGAGCGCAGGGTGGACAGGAACACCAAGAACAATTTCCACGAAGGCTATTTTAACGTTAAGGAACCGCAGGGCATTTCCTTCGATAAAATGAGGCAAAAATGTCATGCATCTTTCCTGATAATCAACTTTGATCTGTGTCCTAGAGAAGGGAATCTTCTAGTTATGATTAACCCTTTGACTCCTAAGATCAAAGGGGTAATTCTCCTCATTGATTACTTTTCATTTCGTCATATATTAGTTTGGAGTTCTTAGCCTCAAGTGATTATTTTCCGGTAGTAGTTCTCATAATCTGCTTGCTTGATACGTATGTGTAATCAAATGGTGACGTGTGAAATTAGAGAATAATTTCACGCGCGTTTTGTCCAAATTCTAATAATTTCCCTTTCCTAAAGGCTCGAGGGTTTTCCAATACACACAAGTGGAGTCTAATGGAACGGCACTCTACCATTGGTGTTTCATTGGTTCCCCTGGTACCAATGGTAAGAATCGCAAGGCTTCTTTGACGAATGGTGATCATTTACCAATGGAACCATTGGTGAGAGTGTCTCGACGATTAGTATCTGTTTGTGTCCATTGGACATGTGTAAAAGGCTTGGGAAATTATTAGATTTTTGCGGGAGCCCATGGGCTACCGATTTTGGACAAAGCGCAAGTGAAATTATTCCCTAATTTCATGAGTGATTGCCTATTAGTATCAATTGATTGCCTATTAGTATCATCATGGGTGACAAATTACTCCCTAAAATTTTCAAACCTAGACGTCATTTTGGCATCGTAAGAGAAGTTGCCATAACAACATTATAATTTTACATGTGAAATTATAAATTAACGCAGAAATCTCGTGCCAAGCTTGGGGAGTATTTTGTCACCCATGATATTATGCATTGAAATTGTAAGAAACAACTCTTTAGCCGCCTCTGGTAGTGAAAGGGTTAAAAGAGTGAAGATATTTCAACACAGGTGATCTAGAGGACTATCTAAGAAGAAACTCGTCTCTGCTGCTGACTCAAACCGCAGAGCTAGTGAGCATAATGAAACATGTGGTCAACGGTATGGTGTACCTCAGTGAAAGCGGAATCGTGCATAATGAACTGGTAAGTAGATATGCTGAGATTCAGTTTTTTTCCTTGGTTTAAATTTTATTTTTCTTTGTGTTTTTTTGTATGGTAATGTGTGATAATGATTTTGAAACAAAAAAAAATAAAATTTAAACCAAGGGTAAAATTGAACCAATACATAGATAAACAAGGTATTTGACCGGCAAGGGCTTAGTCAATAAGTATTGAATGCAGAAAAGCATAAAATAGGTTAGAAATTAGTATAGAAAAACGCCAGAGTAGGTCCTCTACTACAGTTGTTGTTTAGAGTACAGTAGTTAAGTAGTTTTGAAAGTTCCGCTGGAAAAACCTAAGATTGCAGATAATACATATTTGTTATTTACCAGGCGGGAAGTCCGTATGGGAAAAAACTGTACCCGAGGTCTTGAGTTAAACTTCAGGCCGCCTTCTAGACGAACGGCACAGTTTTTTTCCCATACGGACCGACCTAGCGCTGTAAATAACTTTTTCTTTTTTGTAACGTTATTTTTAACGAACCGTAATCGCTACAGTGGGGAAATCATCAGCCCGTGGGCCGTATCTTTAAAGGCTGGACTGGTCACGAGACCGTGATTAGCCAATCAAATTCGAGGATTGAGGGCCCGCTCAGATGCTTGCGAAAAAAATCACGTAATAGTTAATTACTCTTTTGACAGTTCTCGAATCTGCACGAACCCAATTAGCACCTGTGTATATGCTAACGGTTTCTGATAGTACCTAGTGATAATTGCAGGTACATGCAGGTTGTAAGATTTTAAAGAATTTTTCTTATTGGAACATTTAATTTTTTAAACGATCCACTTAAATTCTAGGGCAAATTCATAACTTACTTTTATCCATAACTCTTGTATAAATAACTCCTAAATTTTTCGTCCTCGTATAAACTAGTTTTCGACACGTTGCTGTGGAAATATACGTAGTAGTAGTCCAACGGAGCATATAATTTTGGATTAACTTGAGACGAGCTTATCTTGTCAACGGTATGAGTTCATGTAATATTACCATTGCTGTGGAACCAAGATTGCTTCTCCGTCGTTTGAAAATCTTAACTTTAGTTCTGAATACAATTCTTAAATGGTTCTCGGGTTGTAAATTTTCAGGTGGCTTGCAACTGCCTCGTTGCTGAGAAAGGAATCATAAAAATTTCGGGTTTTCATTGTGCAAGGTATGAGTCAATAGAAAGAACACTTCCGGGTTTTTTTCCAGAGCTTAAAAGGCCGCATAACAAACATAACCTCAGCCTAGACGTATTAAACTCGCTATCACTCGGTCAATACATCAAGACCTTGGACCTAGAATTCCCTGTAATGACCTCACTCTCGGTTAATAAGTGGCTACATAGTATAAAATGGACAAATTATATTTTTCGTTTACAGTGGTGAAACGTGAGATTTTGAAGGTGTACGCACAAAATATAACTTTTCTTGCCGCTCGTTAAGATTGATTAATAAAAGGAAAGAGGAAATACTTACACAAAGACACCAATATAATGCGAAAAATTTATCTGTCATGCAGTTTAATTATAAAAATGCTTTCTAGGAATAAAAAATAAAATTCAGATTTCAGCTGTACGCATGGGCGTATGTACGTATGTGGAGACTATGCCCTCGGTTTATTTCTTAAGGAAGACATTGACGGAAAACCCAATTTTACAAACAGTATCAAATATTTTCGTACTTTCCTGGTATGGTACTCATTTTGTTGCGTTCTTTTGTTACCCAGGTCGTCATGGTGCATTCGACCTCTCACTACTGATGAGTATAAAACCAAGGTTCCCATTCAGGCTCCTGAACTGACTGCCAATTACAATGCAAGAGGGGCGAAGTCTGATGTATGGGCTTATGGTATGACTATATGGCATAATTTCTCACCCTTTTATATTGTTTGTTATTATATGACTGTGTCTCAGAAGGACTGGGAACTACCGAATTCACGAATTTGATTGGCTGAAATCGATATTGACCGCGGTCTAGATTTTCCCATCTAGACCGGCATCTGTAGACCGGTTTTATTTTGCGTTGAAAAAGTAGCAAACTAAAATACAAAAATGTTCACCATTTTCTTTTATTTTCTTCTCAATCATTTATGGAAGTGCCAAAAAGCCTGATGGCAAAAAAAGTAAAGAAGACGAGCAAATTTCGGCAGGTTTAAGTTAAGCTCATCGCCGTTCGCAAGCAAAATGTCAGCAACCCAGTTACATTAAGCGAATTAAAGTCTCCTTCTTTGCCATATAATAAACATCTTATTAACCGAGCTAAGTCGGTCTATATGGGAGAATCTTGACCTCTGTCGTGTGTACAGACCTTACTGCGTTCGGTCTGTACTCACGACCTCGGTCAACATTTTCCCATACAGACCTCCAGCTCGGTTAATAAAAGCTAAGACTTAGACTAGAGGGTAACGACTGAGAGGTAAAATGGAAATTGGGATCGGCCGCGTTTTGCCCTGGGAAAATGGGATTTAAGTCACTGGCCCGGGATTCGATCGAGAATGATAATTTGTTTCCGAATTCTGCTAGTGGAAATGAGATTTGAGTAGTACTACTGGGAAGTGGGATTTCGAACAAAAATGGACTTGGAAATGGGATTGCATTGGATCCAAAGTGGATCCGTTGTAGTGTGAGCCTAGCCTTAAAGAGTTCAATAGTTAAATAATCTACTTAGCTATTTCTTGTATGGAACCCTTAACACGAAGGCTGTTTTTTGTGGCGTTGAGTGACGCACTGACGAGCGAAGAAGTCCTTGTGGTCTAAATTTGACAACATTTGTAAAATGGATGAAGAGCTCTTCCCCTAAAAGAGCTTCTAAACTGTGAAACTTACATTCGCTACACATTTTTAATCTTCATAGTTTTTTCTAATTTAAATTTTCTTTTAATTAATAGGTAATTTATAACGTTTTATTCGTATCTTAGCACTTTTTCTCACACCCTCTTGCTGAGGTAATTTGATGTACTAAGAATTTTCCAGGTATTTGGACCGTGTTACTTCGATAAACGTCGCATAGCACTTCTGATAACAAAAGGCCTATTGGCGCCCTAGAATGTAGTGTGTCACTTGCATCTCATAACTAGTTTTATTTTTTCTCAAGCATCTGAGCGGGCCGGAATCCTAAATCCTTGAATTTGATTGGCTATTCACGCGCACGTGACCAGTCCAGCTTTTTACGATCGATACGGCTCACGGGCCGGATTTTTTTTCCGCGCTGTGGCAATTTCCTATCTCTTTTTTACTTAAATAAAAGACATCCAAAAAATAAATGTTATTTACCGGGCAAGGTCGGTCCGTTTAGGAAAAATATTGTGCCCTTGCATGGTCGTACTCAAGATCTCGGGCACAGTTTTTTTCCCATACGGACCTTCCACCCGGTAAATAATACATACTTCTTGTGAAAACATATGTACCGATGGTCCTGTTCTCACAAGTCTCCTGTAGCTCCATGATAGGGTTATTAATCGGAAGGTCTTAGGTTCGATTCCCATCGGGAGAACTCGAGTTTCGTTTTCCCAGGTCAGGCCTGTGGCAGTGCTAAAAACTACGTCCTTTATTTTTATCATCTGTTTAGGATTACTTCTCTACGTGGTTGTTACGGCTGGTCAAAGTCCTATTCTCACTCTTGAGCAGGTATAAGTCACTCTTGATCTACATCAGACTATCTTTTTCTAATTATATGAAGTAGGAAATAGCATACCACTCCCTCCCTCCCCTCACCCCTAAGAACGTTATTGTGATATCTTTATGGTAAAACATACCTTTGGCTCTTCTTGACACAGGTAGCGGTGTAGCAGCCCTCCTAAACCGCTTATTTGAATGGACCTCTATGTGTAACTTATGCATTGTTTCAGGCTACGAGCATGTTTGTTTTATTTATTTTATTGTTCTTTGCTTGGGTATCGAACCAATAGTACAAGACCTTATGATAGCTGCAACATCGCTCGACAAAGGCCATAATATGCGCCTGTGTAAAATTACTCGTGACCCTGATGCATGATGGGCTATTACTTTACATAACGCAACGCAAGTGTCACTACAGTTATGGCAACAAGGAGTCATGGAAAATAATAGGCATAACTTTCAGTCCTTGTAAGCTGCACCTACCCCTCCCCTAACCCAACACTAACCGTAACGTTTTACTTAGTATAACTTGTTCGGTTAGGGAGGGGTAGGTGCACAGTTGCTCAGATACTTACATTGATCCTAATTTTATTATGAATATTTCTTTGTATCCAGGTTCTAAAGTGGGAGAGTAAGGACGAATTAATGGAGCAAATTGGAGGTTTCAATTTCCTTGAAGCGATTTCGTTGTGTCTTCAAAATGTACGTATGTTAAATCGATGGCCATTTTCTGGTTGCGTATTGTCTGTGCCAATAAAAGAAAGTGCTTTTATTTGAATAGTATTGTGTTCTTTATACTCGTGCTTGTGTATAAACTAGTTTAGAAGGGAACAAACTTTTAAATATTAAGTTAACTGAGGTAAGTGTATAAAACTGACAAATATGCGCTTACAAATGCTGAATTGACGGGTACAGCAAGTTAAACAATTGTTTTGGGACATCGCACCTTTTGAGGTGCGTCGGTAATTTGCGTCGGTAATTTGCCCACGGTCTCGCACAGTCTTCTCTCCCCTGATCAATGTCGCTAGTTATGCAAAACAATTCTGAAAACTGGCCGTGGAACACACAACTTTGATCGAGGGAGAAGGGAGGTATGACATAACCAATGCTTGGTGCCAGCAGCCATTTAAGGGAAGAAGGGATGAAGTATATTTAGACATCATTATACGGTTGGTTCCACAAGGGGGCAAGATGAGGCGAATCCGGTGTTCTGATTGGCTTCACGAGAGCGGTCGGGTGCCCAGGATTTCCCGCATTGTCCCGCGAAACAAAACAGAGCAAAATAGCCATGTAATAAATCCTTTATTGGCCAAGCCTGTTTGCTCAACAAGGCTGGATATTAGCCTCATTTTTTTAACGTTTTTATTGACCTCAACTACGTCTCGGTCGATAAAAACGCACAAAAGAACTCGACCAATATGCAGCCATCTTGACCTCACGCTTGATCAATAAGCACATATTCTTGATCAATAACGCATATGTATTGACATAGCAGGGGTTTCAATAGAAGCCGGCAACCGGCGAATTTCGCCACCTACTTCCCAAATCGTCGCCGCCTACTTTCTAACATTAAATTTCTTTTTGGCCCTTGAGTTTCTTGAGTCACAGAATTTCTCACCTGTTACAGCCGCCTACTTTAATATGGTCAGCCGCCTACTTCAGAACTTATTGAAACCCCTGCATAGTACTTTGCACCTGGTCCATTGTGGTAACGCTTGTTACCATAACTATGTCAAACATATCACTTCTTTTTCATGGTTGAGGAATCTCCAATTCCTTTTAGAACCGTTGTTTGATTAATGAAAGAAATAGGAGTGTATATGAAAACAGATTGGAAAAGTTTCATATTTGCGTTTTTTCCACAGGATCCTAAAGCTCGACCTACTTTTTACGATCTCCGTGCCCAGATTTCTCTCTCATCAGCGTCATCAACACCAAGTTGCTCGTCTTTCTCGTTAGAAGGTATTTTAAAAAAGTAAATAAATGCTTTAACCTCTCGCCGTTCATTTGTTTGTGAATGCATTGCAGCTTTGGCTTTGTTTTAGTCATTGTTCGTCTTTGCTGCGGGACCAACTGTGGTACGAAAACGTCTGTCAACTGTGAATCAATCATTTTTACTTTTTACGGTGTTTTTCTTGGGGAAATTTGTATTTTTCGGTTGCAGGCTTGTTATACCAAGCCCTTCGAAAAGTTTCCAATGATCCCAAATCAATTTTCATTTATTTTATTTATGCACGGGTAAGAATTCAATCAGGTCAGTACAATAAAAATATTAAAACGTATCTGTAATGACATTAATTGATCATCGCAGTTATGTACACAAAGTAAGCAGCTGTGAAATTTAACCCTGAAAAAACTCAGGCCTGAACTGGATTCGAACCCATGACCTCGGCGATACCGGAGCTGTAACGTATCTGTAAATTACAATAATATATTACAAACATTACTTTGGTCATCATTTACAATATACTACAAACTAGACCTGAATGCCGTGTATCGAACTCCTGATTAATATGACGATTTAGCAATATTTTTAAATCGATTAAACTGAACTTTCTCGTCTAAGATCACAGGGCAGGCTATTCCAAACAGTTGCACCTCTATAGCTAAGGCTCTTTCTCAAGTAGTTTGTTCTTGGCATAGGGACTGCTAATTTATTTGCAGAGTTCCTTATAGCATAGCCTGACTCGATACGTTCTGTAAACATAGAGGATAAAATGTCAGGAGCGAGATTATTTAATTGAAGACCATTAATGCTTCTTGAATATGCCACTGAGCAATCAGATCTTTCCAACCTAATTTAATGTAATACTGAAGCATCCAGCATCAGCATCATAACTGGAGGAAGTAACAATGCGAGAAGCACGGCTCTGGAGATTTTGTAGTTTACTGATAGTGTTTTGCCGCAATTTCCCCAGACCACACTATATCAATTGAAATGGGGTTGTATCAAGGCATTGTAGATGTAACGTAGTGCAGCTGATGGAACAAATGGCCGGTCTAATTCGTTTTATGGCAATAAAGTTAGAAGCAGTCTTTTGAGTTACTTTGTCGATTTGACTGTGCCACGTTAAATTCTCATCAATAAGTATTCCAAGGGACTTAGTAGAGTCTTAGTAGTAGATGCTTGTTTGACAGGAATGTTATCAATTGAGAGTTCAATAGATTTAGATCGTAGTGTGCTTAGTTAAAGTCTTGAACCAATCACTAGTAAACTCAATTTTAGTCAAATCATTGTCTCGTGGATATGAATCACAAGAATATGAGCGTTTTCATGTAAAAATCGACACTCTAATTGGGACATGGGGAAGGTACATTAGTAAAAATCAAATCTACTGGAATCTGATTGGCTGAGCTTCTAGAGACTATCGGCCATTAAACAGCACTTGGTTGAAGATCATTTTCAAAATGGCGATGTCTTCGCGCGTAAGCGAAGTTTCGCTGGACGATTTAGTATTTTAGTATTTTTTTTCGCCAACACATGATTCGTTTATCATGATTTTTGCCTATTAGATTATTCGCTCTCGATTTCTGTGAGGTGATAGTTGATGAGGCCTTCGGCCTCATCAACTATCACCTCACAGAAGTCTCGAACTCATAATCTAATTGTTAAATAGAACCAAGGTAGGGTGGACACCTTATATTGTGCATACCATAATGCGATTTGTATTATACGTCTTTCACTTTTTTCCATCAGGGTCGCTGAGCCCGACAGAGGAAACGGCGGCTATTTCAACATCTGAAGTATTACCAAGGAGAACAAGAGAGTCCTTGGGTTTTCTTGAAGTGAATACTCCTGGGTTGGAGTGGGATAGTTCAGACATAGATTCATCTCACTCGACAGAGGAGCTTAAACATCGCCTCAGAGATGCAGAGTTGACTGCTCTGAAAGCAAAAGCGCTGCAAAAACGCGCAGAAGCCGAAAAAGACGCCATTCTCAACAAAGTTCACCAGGCTGAAACCAAGTGCTTAAAAGAGGTTGAAATGATGACCAAAACGTTTCTGATGCGATTGAACGAAGCAAATGATCGAGCAGCGGAGGCAGAACAAGCGCGCTATCTAGCACAAGAAGTCAAGCGACTTACCGAAGAAAAATACACTCTGTATAAATACGAGAGTGAGAAGAGCATGCATGATCTGAAATCTATGTTTGATGATGCTCTTCTGGAAAGAGATGAACTCGTCTCTGCCTTGAAAACAGTCGGCAAGGATTTTGATGCACACGAATTGATTTCTCCCAAACGGAGAGACTCTGTGCGAAACCTCGAGGACAAATACCAACGATATATTTCCACCAGTGATCGGACAATTCAGAGCTTAAAAACCCAACTAAACAGTGTAGTGCAGCAGCGAGATCAGATAGCTTCCGATCGAGAATCTGCCAAAAATGAAGTAAAGGAGACCAGGGAAGCCTTAGAACAGGCCATCAAAGACAAGGAAGAGGTTCGACTCCGTTTGGAAGAGGCCCACTTTGAAATCGAACGGTTAGAGGAAATGATTTCCACCATGACGCAAAAAAGGCAACAAGCGGAACGAGAGAGAGACCAACTTCAGATGTTAACAGACATGTCTCTGATGAAGCTAAGGCATGCAGAATCTGGCATTCCCAAGAAAAGGATATCTCTTTGCTCTTTTCCACCAAAAATGGACGACAGACCGAAGGAGAAACGAGACCCTAACCTAAGAAGGCTTTCAGAGCACTTGCTCCATCTCCTGGCCCCGACCCCGCGGCAAAGGTCTTCCAAATATGATGAAAGTGATCTCTGTGAAAGCAGCGAGGAGGCAATCTCAGAAGGAACTTTTTCTTCGTCTAGGCTGTCAGATGATGATCAAACTCCAGAGTTGCCTCGAAGAAGGACCGGAGGGGTGAGAATACCTCAGTTACAGAGAGACAGCCAGGAAATGGAACCTTCCGTCGAAAGACCGTTCAGAGAAAACATCGGAGCTGTTGGGGAACATAAAGTAACTGAAACCGTGATTCGTCCTTCATCACCTCATAGATTCATACACATCAACTATTTTCAACCAACGGGCAATGAAGAAAAAAAAGAAAATGGAAGGCGTCAAAAATCAACTCCAAATGGTCATGTTGGCGAAGCAGTGCAAAACCGCGGCCACGGCCAGAGCAAAACGGAGCAATCAATAAAGGATGCAAGACGATTCACAATTCCCACTTTGCACATAGAAGAGGCGGACACTGATCCAGAGGGAGAGTACATGAGCGATGGGAATGAAAGTGCAGCTTTAGAGCAACAGCTTGTCTTTGAGGATACTGAAGGCAGGCCAATGTTTATTATCGGGGATCAGAATGGACAAACCAAAGTAGTGTACAGCTTTGATGATCTCTCAGAACTATTGGATGGTATTCCACAGACAACACTTTGAATGGAGTGAAAGTACCTCTATTACTACGTTCCACTTTTCATGAAGTGTACACGATCACATTTAAAGATAGTTTTCTACTCTTTGACCGTTTTGATTAAAGTTATAAGGGTTGTAGTTAAGTCTAGCTAAGACACATTTTCAGCTGTTGTCCATACTTATATAAAAAAAGTGCTCGAGAAATAGTTTTTCTATGCACTGATGCTTCTTTTGAAATACTGTGTTAACCGTTGGTGAAGAAAGTCTACGGCACAGTACAGTAGTTTTGTTGTAACCTCCTAGCATATAATCAACAAACAGAGGCTAAGGGTGTTTGTAGGGAGGGGTGGGCCGTGAAAATGGTGTATCACCTGCATGGACAACTTACTTAACGGCTATACCAGTTCCAAAGCTGAGAGAAATCTTATGAAATTGCATTAATTACCCACTGTCGAAGTGGAAAAGAGTTACATAATTATGAAAAGTCCATGATTAAAAATTTCTACGAGTTCCCCCGAAAAAAAAGACGAAAGATGGCTGCGAAGACCACACTCCGGTCGGCGCTATTAAGTAATGGTCCGCGTAAGAACTAGGCAAAAGAACAATAGGCTAGTGCAATAGCTCTAACTTTTGATTGGCTCATAGAACAATGCTAATATTTGACCGTGAGGTAGACAGGAGGGACCAGGGGAAAACTAAGGAGAAAAATGTTGTTTATGTCGGGTTTTTCATTGTTTTTTCGGCGATTTTTGGCCGTCCACCAATCAGATTCGTCGATTTAATTGATATTAACAATTAAGAGTTCACACTTTTGAATTGATTTTGCGTTTGACCTGCATAGTTCTTACGCGGACCATTACTTAAAACCGAGTAATGATTTTCTTACAATCGATCATGCGTGGTCCTGCCGAGTGGTCGTTTACCGGAAACAGAAAGCCAAGGAATATGCGAAATTTCTGGGCCAAAGAGTGGTCGCGGTAACTTAAGAAATTTGAGTAGTGATCGCTTACGAGAGAGTTTTTGAAACGGTATTTGACTGAGAAACAAAACGGTTATTGACAAAGTGCTTTCGAGTGATGGTCGCTGTGAGAGTTGAATGTAGTTGTACTGTAGTCGTACGTCTCCATGATAATATGAAGTGTGTTGAATGAAGTTAAAATTGAAAAGAGGTTCAAAGAAGGAACTCATTACATGTACCTCACATTATCAGTCAGTAAAGTGTTTTTGTTTCTTGAACTAAAAGTGTTGTCAACTTTCTTCTTAACCTTCCAGTGATTCTGGGTTTATACGCATCGCTTCTCGGTATATATCCACAACAATCCAGCTCCCCATCCGGAATAGTTGTATATTTTGATAGAACAGGCTCCACTAAACAGGTGAGATTTTTGAATAGACTTACTCAAATTGCCCGGATTTTGCCTTTTGTTTTTTTTAAAACGCACGGATGAATACAATGAATCGCCGATAATCTTATTTTCAAAAGGAAGGTGAGAAAAATACTTCTAAAGAAACTATAAACATGGAATTATAAATTTCGATCACACCTGCGTGCAGCCTTTTGGTGGAAGGTTTGTGTGATTGATAAATTTTGGCCATATTCATCGACGGAATTTGAGTGTCACCCTGCTGCATTCCTGTGATATGAAAAACAAATGTCTCAAGAGAATATACTGCAAGCAATCCTGCTTCTTTTATACAATGATTGCTAGAATCTTGTGTCTTTCTCAAATTACACATTTTAACTTTTGTTCTCTTAAACGCACCGAGATGAATACAATGAAACGTCGATGATCTTACTTTCAGAAAGAAGGTGAGTAAAAAAAATTCTATAGAAACTACCTTCATAGGGTTGCAATTTCGATCACACTTGAGTAAAGCTTTTTGGTGGAAGTTTTGTCTGATTAATAAATATATGTTATTTATCTGGCTAGGTCGGTCCATATGGGATAAAACTTTACCCGGCCTTTGTCTTGAGGATTGCCCTGGGCCGAACTCGCGTGATTAGCCAATCAAATTTGAGGATTTAGGATTCCAGCCCGCTCAGATGCTTGAGAAAAAAAAAAAAAATTTCCATATTCATCGGCGGAATTTGGGTGACACTCTGCGGCATTCCTATGCTATGAGCACTCTGCAAATGTCTCAAGAGAATACTTCGACCAATCCTGCTTCTTTCAAGCAATTATTGCTGGAATCTTGTCAGCCTAGTATATTTTAAAGCAAGGCAACTTGACTTACTTGAGGTCATTCATTTGAAACATATCGGAAGGTTAGGGTGGTTTTCATGAAAACTACAGTCTTAAACTTAGCGACTTAGAAAGGAGCTTGTGTTTTAAGGTAAGAAACAGTTTTAAACTTTACTTCGTTCTAATACAATGCTAAGTACATTATACCTCAGAGGAGAATTAATCATGTGCTGAATCGAACGGGCGTGTGCAAAATTCGCGTTAAATCTTTTTCGTCAGTATCTCGAAGTTTGAGTGTAAAGGACTCCCTGCTGGTCTCTAATTTTCTGCAGTGGCCACTTTCCATGAAGACCGAATTTCCCTCAGTTGCACTATTTCAAATTGGTTCCAAAAGTCAATGTTATACCCTAAAAACTTTAACGGAAACCAAACCCGTGAGCTACGCTTTAAGACAGCTTGCAAACCATGTTCGAGGTCAATTGACGTTAATGGGCGACTCGATGCAGCTGCACATTCAAAATACATGCGCATACAGTTGGTAGGTATCGTTTCTGTCCTCTGAAAAACGAAGACGAGGAACGACCAATTTTCTTGCAGACGTGAGTGTTCAACGCGTCGTGTGCTTTTGAAATGCCGGACTGCAAGAATTGAATTCCTTCAGTTCGAAAGGAAAATGGAAACAAAGCAAGCCTGCCCTTAAAAGTGCAAGATGAAAGCAAACTTGTTTTGTCACACTTTGTATATTTAGGTAGTACTGGAATTTATTCTTTATTTATTATTTCAAGTCAAATTATTCTAGCGGAACAATTGATAAGATATCGCCAACCCAATCACCAACGCGAAAAAATTAAGAATTTTAGACTTTTCCCACTTGTGTGCCTCAATCAGTGCTCGCAGCTTATTCAAAATACAAAAAAATGTATTTTAATTCGCCCTGGCAAAAAAACAAGACAAAAAAACTTACTATTTTTTGGTGTTGTCTACAAACAGGTCCAACATACTTTGGAGCGAGCCATGTTTAAATGCCGCAAAGGTCAGGGCCAACACAATATCATTGAAGATGGAAAAAGACTGCGCATGTCCAAAGCGCTGATGTATTGCCAACAACGTTTCGTGTTCCCAAAACACGACCCTTCACAGGATCCTCAGAAGCCATGGGCAGCCTTAGGTTGCTGGTTTTTGGGGCCCAAGGCGGAAAATGGGGACATTTTCCGAGATCTCGTCTCCCGGGCCATTGATTCGCAAATACAATTTCGACACAGGTAAGAAGCCTGAGGCAATAATAGATCTGGAGGAAAAACATGAACTTCAAGGCTTTATGGTTCCATCCATTGTTTGGTACTCTAAAAAAGCCGTCAGCAAGTTCAATCTTGGTGTCAATCGGTAAAAGTTTCTACTTGAAAGGTAACTGAAACATCGAGGCATCTCTTGTTATTTAATTCAAGTTACTACACGAATGTTTCTCGAAGATTCCTTTGTCACATCTACTATTTTGGTAGAGATAGAAAGCACATAAATTTTTGTAAAAGAATAAGAAAGAAATAACTCGAAAATCGCGGAAAACACTTGCGACCCAGTCGCTATTGTGTTTAGTTTGACTAATTAGAAGACGATTTTAGCCTATGATCAATCGTGAAAAAAGCAATCACATATTTGCTCTTGAAAGTAACACGGAAACCATTGTAACTTTAAAGTAATTGAAATCTGTTTTTGCATACTGCTAATTGCTGCTAATATTTTTTTGCAGTTATTTTCCATGCGACCCTCCTTACGTAACAGAGGAGCTCAGACAGGCAGGATCCTTTAAGACGTCCCTGGAGAATATGCGAAGTGAACTGGACAACCTACAAATTGAGCTTAAGAATTCCGTACCTTTCTTTAGTTCAAGATATAAGGTGCAGTCCTAATTATAATGGTAACTGCTTAATAAAGATCCCATTTTTCAATTTTCATTAAACGTGATGGGAGAAATTTAGGAATTTGCTTCGTGACCGTGAGCTGAATGAACCTGAAGAAAAACACATCAAAATCCAGCTTCAATAACGCATGGGTTATCTGTTAATTACTTGTTACTGTAGATTGTTTGATTTCCTAAGCGATTCTGGCTAGTTCCGGGTACGAGTTCTCTATTCAAAAAGAAACTGAATGATTGACTTTATTACAGTTACCCTGTTACCTGTAGCACGAAACCTTGCGTCTTCAGTTCAAAAACTGGCTCTATTGCAGGGCCATGTTCTTTGGGAGACGGCTATGCCTGCGAACCTTGGCTACATTTCAGCACTGCTCTTCAACCAGAACAACTGTGCAGCGGAGGCGTCGACAGTCACGACCAAGTTCGAGGTGGAGGTTGGAACTGATTTGTCAGTTATGATGGGATATGATAAAGAACAATGTATGGGTCATCTGGTGGCTGGAGGCTCCGTTGCCAACATTGAGGCAATATGGGCAGCCAGGAATGTGAAATATTTCCCACTTGGATTACAAAAGGCTGTAATGAATGAGGACAAATTATCGGCTGCAAATGAGTTCTCGGTAAGATAAAGACAAAACTTGGGATTTCTGCAAAAAGGCGGGACTACTATGCCGAAAAATTAATGATACAAGACTTAGAATGATTTTGAAAGTAAGAAGTAAATGGCTGATGGTGATTATTTTTACATCATTTTTGTCAAAAAAAGTAAAATAAAGGTCGTTCAACAGCCAGATAAAACTAAATCTTTACACAAAGACTATGCCGATATGAGTTGCACAATTCTAAACTACTTGTGGAAGTACCTTCTTGGATTTGTGGTTCATTAACAGTTATATAATGTGTAGTACAATATTTGTTACATATACAGGAAATCCATACAACACAGTTTGGTGTCAGATCAAAGGTTGGCATTACGTAGTCTGTGGAAATCGACAATTGAGATCAGAAACCTTTTCTCCTTAAAATCAAATCATCCATGTCTAATTCTGTTCCCAATTCTCTGTTAGGTCTTCTTTCCTCAGCAAGGCAAAGTGGTCGAGTTGAAAAATGCTTCAAAATGGGAACTGCTTAACCTGGACACCAAGACAATCCTAAACATGCCCTCTGAAGTGGAGCAACTGACAAAACTTTCACATGGCGATTTTATGGAAATCATGTCAAAATACTTGTACGAGTCCATTGGTGCGCAGGAGTTTGCGCGTTGGCACAAGTTGTCCCAGTCTCCATGCGTGGTGGCTCCTAGCACGGCCCACATTTCCTTCACAAAAGCCGTTACTGTGCTGGGATTGGGAAGGGAAAGTCTCCTGACTGTAGCCGTTAACGAAGATTCCCGGATGGACACAAAAGGTGCGCGAAAGCGAAAAACAGATGCAAATTTAAGAGTTTATAGGAATGTAATTCAAGATTTGGTTCTAGCAGGATTTTTATCGATCACGATTTAGCCCTAGATTCTATTTACCGAATATTTTTTTCGGATAGAATTAAAAATCGAAGGATAAAATTCCTAGTATTAACTATGGTCGTTGTAAGCTGAGCCAATTCCTTAAGCTTAAATTTTTCTGATTAGCCCCCTTTTAAATACTCGTTGCTTGCCTTATAAAATTGGAACGTATTCTTGAAAAAAAACTGAAGGACGAAACTCCTGTAGTAGCAGTGGTATCTGTGATGGGAACAACAGAAGAGAGCGCTGTTGATCCTCTTACTGATATTTTGGATATCAGGGAAACATTCAGCAAAAAGGTGAGTAAAAAAAAACACTCATGGTAAATTTTGTCCTTTTAAACGCATATCAATTCATTTTTTTATATTGTTAGGGTCTTAATTTCTGTGTTCATGGCGATGGAGCCTGGGGAGGATACTTCTGCAGCATGTTGCGTGATCAGCCAAAGGGTCACCACATGCGAACTCCTGAGGAGTCAGGATTTGTACCTGAGCTGTACTTGAGCACGTACGTCCATAAGCAGCTGTCTGCCATGTGCCACTGTGATACTATAACCATCAATCCACACAAGTCTGGCTTCTGTCCGTATCCAGCTGGGGCGCTGTGTTACAGAGACAAGAGAATGAACACCTTCCTTCAGATTACAACCAACGTGGTGTATTACCATGGTGACATGACTCTTGGAGATATTGGTTTGGAGGGATCCAAACCCGGTGCAGCTGCTGCAGGAGTGATGCTGGCTAACAGGGTAATTTCATGTATTAGAACTTGTCATTTTTCAGTGTTTTAGGCTGGAGAAGGGATGGGAATAATCACTTATAAGCTGGCTGTGGGAAAACCCGAGACAACTTCAATCAAAAGCAATTTAAAATAAACAGTAGCCTCTGCCAAAGAAGTTCCAGGTCACGAATGCGACTCTAACAAAACTTGACTTATCCACCCTCACGGATAGTGTTTTATCAATAGTAATAAATAATGATACATATGATGATCATAAGTCTATTTATCATATGGCTCGTTCCGCAAAAGGGCAAGATAAGACGAACACTGTGTTCTGATTGGCTAACCGAGCGGGCAAGGTGGACCGATCTTGCTTCTCCTTCCCCCCCCCCCCCCGGAATTTCCTTTATTGTCCCGCGAAGCAAAACAGAGCAAAATAGCCATATAATAAAACCGTTATTGACCAACCTTGTTCGGTCATCATGCAGCCGTCTTGACCTCACGCTTGATCAAAACGCTTATTTACATACTTCTTTACGTCTACCTTCGTGGAATGTTTTCACTTGTACAGGTGATAGGTCTCCATAAAAATGGTTATGGTCGTATTCTGGCTGAGTGCATGTTTACTGCCAAGATTCTGTACTGCTTGTGGGTAACACTAGCCCGAGAAGAGGACAACTTTCTAATTGAAACAACGAAGCCGCTTCCTAAATGGAAAAACATGGACGAGAAGGAACAAATCCAGTTCATAAGAAAGAGAATCGTTGCAAGAAGCAACCAGGAACTTGCTCAGGTGAAAAATACAACACTTAATTTAGTTTATGATATAAATCGCAAAAGGCAGGAACAGGTGGACTTTGTTTGTGTGCAGTGGAAAGGATCACTTATCTCAGGCACAAAGTTACCATTTCGGTGACAAATGAAACGCTCTGATTCGCAGCACCTGCAGGTTAACGTTATGTCAGCGTCATGCACGGTCTTACATTCGCTGAAGCCTTTTTCCGATCAACTGTTGTGTTCTACCAAGTCTGCCAAACTTAATCTGAATGAATAAACCAAACCAAAGACAAACTGATTCGTACAGCCTCATTAAAAAGTAGGAAACGTTTACCATTGCACTACTAAAACGCGGGACTGAGATTCACGGGATTTGCCTGAAGTGCATAAGGTTAAAATGAATTTCAGGTCAAAATGGTTTAAAACTAGTTTGATTTGATTTTTTCTTTTTCAGATTAATTTCCATAATCTTCCAATAATCTGAAACAAAGGAAAAAAGAAATCAAACTAGCTTGGAACCATTTTGACCCGAAATATATTAACCTACAACACATACAAATGTGAATTTAAGTGCTTCAATTTTATAGCTACAAGTTAGAAGGCTGGTGACCACTATGTCATCGGGATGTAAGAAAGAGTGGAAACTTGACGCCCAAGGGATGCTGGGATTTCAAGTGTTCAGACTAGTTTATTTTGCACCCACACCAGACCCAATTACCTCGGATACCAAAGGTAAATCTTTATTACAATGACTTTTCAAGTCCATGTTAGAAATTGAAAAACGTGTGGTGCATTATGACTCGAGAAATCTTAGTATAAAGTGCACAGCGTATAAAAATTACTAAATTCCAGTAGTCACATGTAGTCCGGGACTAACCATTTTTATATTTGACGAGCAGGACGAGGAAGCTATGCAATATTTAAAAGAAGTCGGTCCAGACACAATGATACCATGCTTCTCCATCAACCTGAAGGGAAATACAGAAACTACACTGTGCAACGCTATCAATATGGCCATCTTTCAAGATCTCTGCCATTCATCAAGCGAACACACAGCACATCGTATCCCAATGATTGTCACAGCGTCAAGCCTCGTGCACCATAAACACAGCTCCAGTTTGAAGAACTTCAGGAAGAGGCTTGGGGTAAGAGTATAGCAAGTCATAGTAAATGTTAAGGATCGTTAAAGACAAGTTAGAAAAAGAAGCAGGTCTTCAGTCAAAGTGATTATCGAATTGCACATCGAAGGATATCCCTGCTAACTAAGCGAGTTCTACCTGAGGTCAATCTTTATTCATGATAATGACATAAGGAGCTATTTTATGTGCATCCCGGGAATATTTCTGTTTCTTCTCATGGATTTCCAATACACAAGACCAGACACCACTAGAGTCACCGGTAGTTTCTTAATTGTATGTAGTTTGCTGGTCTAGGGCGCTGTCTATTGCATGTGTAGTATGTCTCAGGGGTTTCTTGTTATGGATCCCAGAACGAGTTACTTCGATTCACGACGAGACGTCGGAAATTCCGGGGACTCGATGCATCTCCACTGGATTCAGATGGATTCTATCGGAATTTTGTAAAGTATAGTGGATATGGATGTTCTCTGTATGCGCATATTCACACTACTATAAAAGTATTAAGTAAATTTAAAATTCGTTTGACTTTTTACTCCATTTGCTATTTTAGCTGAATCCTGAGGACAAATCGCCAGTGAAGTACATTATCACCACTTCAATGGATCCTTGGGCCACGTCTATTGAGTTCATGGACGATATGGCTGCCATTATGAGAAACAGCATTCTATGTGCCATTGGGACAGTAAGCACATCACCAAGAAAATTGATCTCGTGTTATTTTTGCATTGTTAGTCATAATTTTAATTTTAATACCATGTTGGACCATTGCAATTTTTCGGCAGATTCAAGCAATTACGATTTAGGCTGAAAACCAAAAAGTATTGTTCCCAATCATTTTTGAGGCTTAAACGCGATCATGCGCACATGTCACGTATGGGGAGCTCAAATCAGTGCACATATATAATTAGTTTTATATTCCCAGGCAAATTGTCTAGCATCCCAAACCTGGCTCGACACTGTTCTCTAAAACATTTACGAAAGATGCCTAACTTTACAAGTGCATGCCGCATTAAAGAATTTTTTCTTCTGTGACGAACACATTCTAAACGAAAAACGAATTCTGTTGAATTTATTCAATGTTCTTTTTTAGGCCACAGACCCCCTCAGCCATCATCTGTTCATATCAACTGGAGCGGTCAGCGGACAAAACGAGATGATTGTCTATTACGGCGGCAATTTTAAGAATTCCGGCAAGCTATACTACACAGTTGCCAAACTGAAGTTCATATCCAGTGCTGATTCGGACAAATTTATAGCCGCTCAAGAGCAGCAGTTGAAGTCTAGCACTGAACCACCACCAATTGTGTTGAGAAGCAAAAACACTAGGCTTCATAACGTCTTTTTTGGAGAGTCAGAGTACGGAGACGAGTCAGAACTGTTTGATTGTTTCATTGGAATGCCACTTGATGACAGCAAACCCTTCATGAGTGCCAACATGAAGGTTGTAGATGTCCCCCGTTATGAACACTTTGATGATGATGAATACCCTGAAGTCAGTTTATACTTCTTATACGGAGACAAGAAGAGCGCTTTCTTGTTTCATATTCCTTCAAAACTTCCTGACTTCCTACAGGTAAAAAAAACCCCGCAAATATCAATAACGTACAGACCTTCCAAATAAGCCAATTTAGTCACAAGTTAAAATCATCTCTCAAAAACTTCAAGGGTTCGTTTGAATCCGAAGATTTGGCCCTTGAGTTTTTTCTAACCTCTCTGATCGCAGAAAGCAGAAAGAGCACCAGGATTTGTACACATCACGCTCCTGGTGATGGGTTCATTAAAGTCTCGTTCCGTTCTACATAAGATCGCTTACAATCAACTGAACTAACCACATGTGTATTACTGAAAACACGATTAGATTGACGCGTGAGTTAAATTTCTTACAGACACTTTAATGTTCCAGGTCCATGCTAAATTAAATGATCCTTGACCTTGAAGCAGGTTGTCTTAGATTTCGTTTCGTTTTTCATTTCTCATGTCTTAACTCTTTTTCCCCTCCCAATTCTCGTCGTGCTCTCCTAGTACTAAAAATTTTGTTCTCTCCATTTATGAGGCTGTTCAACTTGATGGTGTTCCTGATCATATGGGTACAGCGCCCCAGGAGGATCTGTTACTCAAACATGGCATAGAAGTTGAAATGGTCAATGTCTCTGGATCACCAGTGTCAGCAGCCGGAGAGATTATGGATCCCTTGAATGAAAATGAATACGACATCGCATTTGTCGGTATCGACGGAGAGGAAATCACCACTAAAGTGCGACTGGGCAGAAAGATCTGGTTTGATGGTCAAATATTAAATCGTGAATAAACGCATTTTGGAGGCACTCCGATGAGGCACCCCGATGAGGCACCAAAGCTTTCGTTTAAAGCGTTCTTTGATCAAACTGTGGAACATTAACTTGATCGCTTTTCGATTCTGTCCAATTTCCTTTCTAAGCACAAAGGAGTGAATAGCAATAAATCAAAAAAAGAAAATTCATCTTGTTCGTATGATGTTGTTTTGACTTCATTCAGCTACTGGTCAACCTCTTCTTTTTGGCCTGTGAGTGGCCTCCTTTCACTGTATTTTCACAAGTTTACCAAGGTAATAGTAAGCCGGGGACAAGGTAAAATACATGGATGTGTGAAGTTACGGAATATTTTACGCAATTACATGAAAACTCTTAAATTATGCATCTCATAATCATACGAAACGTGGACAGTGGTCCAAGATATGCCCCAATCTTATAGGAATCAGCAAAATGTTACGAATATTTCAAGCTTAGGCCACGGAATAATCACCGATGATAAACCAACACATTCTCCTTGGTTCCTTAATGGCTCTGTATAACGGTTTTTGGACACTATACCAAGGAGACAGTGGAGCTTTTCAAATTGTCAATAGCTATATGTGACCACACTGCTACTGTCGAGACTCCCGTGAGATGGAAAACGACTTCTCGTAAATTAAACCGGCGGTCCATTACGTTAGATGCGCTCGAAAGCATCGCAGTACAATTGATAAGATATATGAACTAACTATTTTGGGATTTCTTGAGGATATCATTTTGTTTATCGGCCACTTGAGGATCGGTGGAAATTATTTCACTCTGAACTGCGAGCACGTTTTCAAAGGCATTCGACTTTCCAGTCTCAAGCCCTGTGGCTTACCGGAATAGCGAGTTGCTAACCCGTCGTGCAGGGTGTTTTTCCTGCGCCTTAGTTCAGGTCATGAATGAAAAATCCGCAGATATCGTTAAAATTATACCAATAATGCAGTAAAAATACTGTATGCTTCAATTGATTTAAGTTATTTAAAACTGCGTCGTTTTGTGATTAATTCTAAAACGCTAAGGGACTGTTTGTTGTTTATGACTGGGGGGAGGGGCTGGTGATTTTTTAACCAACTTAGGCAGATTAAAAATGTACCCCTTAACGAAACTGCGTGTATCCAAAAATTACCTCCCCCAGTCTATGCCACTAGCCCGAAACGAAGCTCAATTTAATATCTGCAATACGGCAACAAATGGGTTAAGACAACGGATTCTAAAAGTTTACCGCCCTCAAACACCTCCCATTTCCCTTGGTTTTGAAAATTTTACCTCGCCATCCTAAACACCCCCCACCCCCTCCCCCCTCTTTAGCCATAACTGAAGGAACAGTCCCTAACTCACGTCGACATCTGAATAAAATTACATGCATGACGTTACTCAGGCGTAACGGATATGGCTTGACGTCAGAATTGTTTCGCCCTTGCGGTCAAACACTCTGAAAGAACATCTAACTCGCGCTTGAAATCGGATTTAAAACAATTAGCTGCCCAAGATTTCAGTAAAGAGTGGATCTCATCCACTTTTTCTAGGTCTTCCAGAGATGTTTTTAATAGGTCTGAAATTTCCGTTTGACTTCGAAGGGTTACTGATTCAATCAATAGTCTTTAGCCAAACAATACAGCAAATTTTTGGATTGTTAGAAAACCGATGAGATGACACAAAACGGAAATTCTAGATCACCGTTACCTAGCAACTGAAAGATTACTGCAAACGATGCCTGACCGGTACCGGTCAATGATAAGAGGTAGATGTTACATTTGCACGTTTTTGTCTAAAATTATTCTGCTCACAACGCATTCCGGTCGGTCATATCACTTTTGCCGTTGAAGAATACACTGTATCCACAAAAAAACAAACAAAAAAAACCTCCATTGGAGTTTCTGTCCACTGACGTAATACTAAAACGCGGGACGAATGGATACTAGTGTTTAGCTCGGTTACAAGGTGAAATTACAGCATGTACCATAAAAACAATGTTAGGTATAATAGTCACAATTTTCTGCTCCGATTTATAAAATTTGAGATATTCAAATAATATTTCCAGTTTCAGCGTTAGCAAATTTAAATATCGAGTTGGGTCTTGGTTTGTTATAGTGTACGAGTTAGGTGCAATTATTCAATGGCTTCGAGTACCGTTTATGACTGATCAGTAGCTTAACGCGTGTTGAGCGGCACTCTTGACCTGATTACACCGTGACGAATGGCATACGTGAGTGAGATTGTGACATCTGTCACGTTACTTCCAAACCCAAAGCATGTAGATTCTTACGTCAAATTATCGTGACGTTTTTAGCCGTGCCAACTGAAACAAAACGTTAGTATTTATTTCCTGAGATGCCCATCTGATTAACTAGCTATACGTTCAGTTACAAGGAGGCAACTGAGCAAAGAAAACTATTTTTTCTACGAGAAGCTTTTCAGTCGTGTTGTTTTAATCTTTCAAGCATCTACACGGTTATTTAAACTCGCAGTGCCAAATTTAACCGACGAAGAGAAATTCAGGTAAGGGATTAAATAAGACTCTAGTATGATTTTGATTATTTTTATTTTTAGGAAAAGTGCCTCTTAAAATGATTGCTATAATGGACTTCCTACGCCACAGATTTAAGCTTGGTTGACGTAGTGAGCCTTTCTTCCAGACAAGAGAGTTGGATTTCGTTACAGTCAATCATGAAAAAGAAACCGTTATGCTCTCAACCCGGCGGCACTTAAGCCTGGTTTGCACTAAGACACAAGCATAAGCAACTAATAGCAAAGAAAAACGTGTCCTTTGGGGCTTTACAACACAAGAGGACGGTGTGTTTTCTTTGTTTGTTCCTTTGTCTTTACTTTGCTTATACTTCGACTTATGCCGATGTCTTATGTGCTACGCTTGACTTCATTCCTTTGTGTTCTCCTTTGTTTTCTGCTAATCCTTATGCTTGCGTCGTTATGAAGACCAGGCTTTACGAAACGTCTTTTTCCGCTTAGCAGTTAGACGAGATACATCACGGTAAGGCAATCAATCAGCCTTGCAATGCATTTTTACGATCGCGTTGCAATCGTAAATCGACATTCAGTGCTTTCGATTAGACAGGCTCCTAAAGTTTATCAAAATCTTTGAAATTAAAAAAAAAAGAGATTCTTTCCAGTCACCAAAGCGATTTTGGTTGTAGCTAAATTCAGCCGGGTTTTGAGGGGGTACGGTAATTAATGGTTGAGGTTCTTAATATTTTAGCTACCTTCACCAGTGTTCACCATAACTTCCGCTGTTCTTGCAATTAAAAGCCTTTTTCGTGTTCAGTGTTAATTTTACTTGTGGGTCAACCACTTAGCAGGTTACTAAAAGTTTCAAATTTTGTTCCAGACTTTATTTCGCGTGTCAGCGTATTCAAACTGATAATGAATTCTATTGTGGGAAGTGGTTTAAGTCAACCGTGATAGGATTCAATAGCTGGTACAGTATCATATAAACAAATGATGAAAAAGTCGGATTTTAACAATTAACAATATCTGCTTCACTGTCGAAAGCAAACACGCCAACACACAATATTTGACAAGCTAAAGAATGTTGCTCTTCTTTCTCAACCAATTAGGAAAAATCAGATGGAAGCAATGTCGATCATAAATACTTCGAGTTCATCCGTTCCCAGGCTTCATTGGCTAATATGGCGTGTGCATTTCTCATGATTTGTCCAGAAAAATTATTTGAGTTTTCTCTAAGGGTCAGGTGTCCACAGATGATGCGAAATTGTTCGCGATCAGCGATAACTTTGTAGTTGTCGATAACAAAAAGTTATCGATGACAAAACATCTCTTGTGTGGATCCGAGTTATCGACTACAAGAAGTCGACCTCAAAAAAGTTTTCCTTTTAAAGGAAAACTTCTTTAGTTGTCGATGACAATTAAACGCGACAGTTTTGTTATCGACAACTCACTTTCTCTCGTCTGTGAGCAAGTCATCGATTTCTAAAATCTCTCTCGAAGCGACGCAAACGAGTTTTAAAAGTCAGCGGTTCTTCATTTCTTGTGAACAAATCAAGATGCTACCGGTTATCGACCGTAAATAAACTTTCGTCTGTGGGAACGCATTTTCTAACACTAAGAGCTGTCGATTCAATTAACTTGTCGACTGAAAATAGTCATCGATAACAATATGCCTCGTCTGTGGAGGCCCTCAGACAGTTGAGTTTAGTTGAGTTAATGGTTATTGAATTTACTTCACACAGTTTCTTGAGAACCATGTTCAGATGTCGTAAGCGTTCTGCCAATGACCTCGATGTCGCAGGCGGCGCAAAGAAACCTCGGATGTCCAAAGCTCCCATGTACCGCCAGCGCCGGCGCGTATTTTCAAGGGATGATCCGCTGGACGATTCAGAAAAACCTTGGTCAGCACTTGGGGCGTGGTTTATGGGACCCAAAGCAGAGAATGGCGATGTATTCAGGGATCTGATTATGCAGGCCATCGATTCCCAGATTCATTTTCGACACAGGTACCAAACAGCGCCATCACTATCCAGTACTGAGATTGTAGTCAGAAAATCAAAATCAGTAGACCCTGAGGCTGAGGTTAAGTTCACTTCACATAAAAGACGTTTTAAAATGTTATAGGGGGACGCCATGCAGCATAGCAACTTGTTGAAAATGACCGATATTTCGTTTTCCTGTCGTTTAAAAAATTAAGCCCTGTTTCATGAGTAGGAGCGCTATTGTCTAAGATTAATATTAAGTATTGTTTTGTACATGTTGTAGGCACTTTGTAACTTCCACTTAGCTTGATTGTTCAAAGTTCAGTGGCTTGTTAATGAAAAATTCTACTGATCAGTTACGTACCAGTACATTTCACGTAGGTTACATGACAATTATTGCATTAAGTCGGGTCAACGCGATAGTAAAGTTGAACTGATTCGACAAACTCGAATAATACGTTTTTTATTCACATAGTTGGCCAAATTCCTTTCTCTTGCAGCTACTTCCCATGTGACCCTGTTTATGTAACAGATGAGATCCGTGAAGCAGGTTCATATAAAAGCGCTATGGTAAAACTGAGAAAGGAGATGGAAACACTACAAAATGAGCTGAGAAACTCTGTACCTTTCTTCAGTTCAAGATACAAGGTAATTCTAGGCATATAATGGTTCAATTGAAAAACAACTTGAAGATTGTCCAGTATCCACAAGTACGCTCCACCGGAGTCACAGTTCTTCTGCATGTGAGAGACATAAATTGCATGTGTGCATGCATGCTTGTCTCAGGTCCTGGCTTCCGGGCTGGAATAAGGGTTTTTGAAGACTCAACTTCCTAAAACTTCAGTAGACTCGATGCCTCTTCACGGGACCCCAGTCAGGACTCCACTGGAATCAAGTCAAGGGTATATTGTATTTGGTCTGATAAGGAAACACTTTTGTTAAGATTCGTAACACGTAGTAAAAAGGGCAAAACTGACAGAGAGTTTCAGTGAATGAGTGAAAATGTTTTTAATAAATTCTGTACGGGCTCCCCTTAAATCAAAGCAGTTCGACTTAACAGTATAGTACACTGGATGTTTTACGAACACAGTAAATGAAATTTATTTTATAAATGACATTTGTATTCAATTGAAATTCATCAGTGTCCTGGCTTCTCGATATGTTATTTCTTGTAGGGCCACGTGCTTTGGGAAACAGCCATGCCAGCAAATCTTGGTTACATCTCGGCTTTTCTGTTCAATCAAAACAACTGCGTAGGAGAATGTTCGACTGTCACTACAAAATTCGAGTTAGAGGTTGGAACCGACCTGTGTGGCATGCTGGGATATGACAAGCAGCAAAGTATGGGACACCTGGTTGCCGGTGGTACCATTGCCAATATAGAAGCAATCTGGGCAGCTAGAAATGTAAAGTTCTTTCCATTGGCATTACAAGAAGCTATTTTGAAGGAGGAGAGACTTGTTGCTGCTAAAGATTATAAGGTAACCAGTTCTGAAAATGTAGGTTGCAAGTTTCTGAATCATTGTTCGTTATGTTTTGAAATAACAATAATACATTGCGCGCAAATGAAAATGAAAGAGTTTTTCTTTTATGTAATACAGCGTACTTGGGTTTAATATCTTCTTTTGACTGCAACATTGCTATACGTTTAAGGCTTAAAAGATAGAAGCGTCTGACACCAAGTTTTTTTTTTTTATTAGCCTAATTAAAGACTAGTAATATTATGAGCAAGAACTAACTTTAAATTTGCTTCTCCATTTCTTTGTAACTTTGTTTTCTCAATTTACATACAGGTTAGTTCTCGCCATATTTTTATGCCATTTTTTCAAAGAAAGCCTTCGTGAATTCACTTCATCTATGGATAATTTTGTCCTTGTGTACAAGATAGTGATCATGACCTAATTTGTTAAAATGGGGTGACATTGGCTGACTTAATATATCGGGCTACTAGAAAAAAATCCAGCCAGCCTCCAAATTGAAACGGACAGTTAGCTCTGTCAGGTGCATGGTGACTTAAACCCAAGCAATGCAGAAATTCCTGACTAATGATAAATGTTGTATACATAGAGGATATTACATGGCCGCGCGGAGATACGAAATTTCTCTTCGAGTGTTGAAAAATATTTCACGAGTGAGGGCAGCGAACGAGTGAAATATTTTTTCAACACGAGAAGAGAAATTTTGTATCTCCAAGCAGCCATGTAATGTTCTGTTTATTTTATAGATACTGATGAAATTTCCACATAAACAACTTCGACAAATCTTCCTGGATGCTCTACAAGCTCGGAAAAAATATCGACGTTAAATTTTGGCTGCTCATCAAGAAAGTCACCCGTAACCGTACCGTCTTCGCACCTCGAAGACATTTTTTGAATGAAATTTCAAACGAACCGGTCGCGCGTCTGAGCGGGAAGCTCTCTTGTAATTGGCTAATCATGTTGGTTACCATGGCGACACCAATATCCTCACACGTG
This sequence comes from Ricordea florida, assembly GCA_949710005.1. Classification (NCBI taxonomy): domain Eukaryota; kingdom Metazoa; phylum Cnidaria; class Anthozoa; order Corallimorpharia; family Ricordeidae; genus Ricordea; species Ricordea florida. The sequence goes on along the minus strand of OX453278.1, from coordinate 29,092,302 downwards.
AAAGATAAAAATGATATCTTCACTGCGCGCGATGAAGATATGATTTTTTCGTCACTGGAAAAATCCTGGTATTTCATCGGTATCTATATAATAAGTATCTGATTCAACAGGTCTTCTTCCCTCAAAGAGGCGAGAACATGGAATTATTAAAAGCCTCTCAGTGGGAACTGTTTAACTTGGACACGGACACAATACTCGCCATGCCGGCTGAGGTGGAAGAAATCACAGGACTAAACCACACAGAGTTAATGGAGGTCCTCTTTGATTATCTTTATGAGTCTATTGGAGCGCAAGAGTTTGGGCGTCGACACATGCTCACAAAAAGTCCCTGTGTTGTGGTTCCGAGTACTGGACATGTTTCCTTTATGAAAACACTGACCATACTGGGTTTGGGAAAAGCGAGCCTGGTAACAGTAGCAGTTGACGAGGATGCACGACTAGACTCAAAGGGTGAGTCAAAAAAAAAAAAAGAAAACAAAAAAACGATTTATGTGCGTTTCGCTGTACATCAAGCACTTACAAGCGATGAAAACAAGGCGTACAGTGGCAGATTTCCAGCGAAATTGTGGTGTTTGTGTTGTTTGGTTACCCTTGCGTTGGTCGTTGCATAGTTAGATGCCTTTTTAAATCCTTGTTTGGTGTCATTCTGTGTTATGCCATTGTTCCATTCGCCGAATGCCGTAGCCTGCATAGCAGGCCTTTCCGTGTGGTTTTGGAGCGCCTGAAAGCCGATTTCCGAAATTTGGATGCGCGAGGAATGGGGCGAGAGGGAAATAACGAACGAAGGGGAAAGGGGAAGGGAGAAAGTAAACGCTGTTTCATTAACCAAACCGAGAAACAGCCAGAAATCACTTCGCAGCTTTAAGGGATTTGAAGGCGCGCTAAGGGAAAACGACAATTCTATGTCTTTTGTTAAATAAATTACATGGTTATTTACCGTCACAATTTTTATTAATGGTAATAAATTTGTTATTGTAGAATTGAACCGTGTTCTAAGAGAAAAACTGAGAGACAAAATTCCTGTGATTTCTGTGGTGGCAGTAATGGGAACAACAGAAGAAAGTGCCGTTGATCCGCTGACAGAAGTGCTGGAGCTGCGGCAAAATTTCCGTTTGAAGGTAAGTAATTGAATTTGGTTAATTCTTACGATGCCGCAGCAAGAGATCTGCCCCCGATGCCCTCTTGATGTCCACAGAAACTTTAGCAAATGGAAAAACGAAGGCAAACGACCGAAATACCACTGAGCTGTACGTTGGATGTTTTCAAATGCCATCAGCGAGAGAGAGAGAGAGAGAGAGAGAGAGAGAGAGAGAGAGAGAGAGAGAGAGAGAGAGAGAGAGAGAGAGAGAGAAGCTTACAAAACAGCTGGATAGACTAATAAGATTCCTCGAAACATAAACTTCTCTATTGAGTCTGGTCTCATTTTTTCATGAAAAAGGGGAGATCACGGCACGGGTTAACCAGTAACCCCCCGACCACACTCCAGGATGTAGTTAATTTATCTTATTGGCTCTTAGCTTTGAAACAAATCAAATATGCGACAAAGAAAACCGAGACTTAAGACACCACCACGATGAAAAAGGACTCTACAGCTCTTGTTACGAGCAAGGACGGCCAAGTTGGTTCTCTCTTACTCGAAGAATAGTAAATAGGAGAGCTCATTACTCTTTTCAATGCATGATTGCAGGGTCTCAATTTTAGTATCCACGCGGATGGAGCCTGGGGAGGATACTTCACCAGTATGCTGGGTGATCAACCAAAAGATTACCCCATGCGTCCCCCCGAGGAATCAGGGTTTGTTCCTGAACTGTGGTTAAGTTCTTACGTCCACAAACAACTCTCCGCCATCAATCAGTGCGATACTATAACAATAGATCCTCACAAGTCTGGTTTCTGTCCGTACCCTGCCGGAGCCCTGTGTTACAGAGATAGGAGAATGAACGGGTTTTTGAAAATCACGAACAAGGTAGTTTATTACCATGGAGACAAGACTCTTGGTGATGTTGGACTTGAAGGGTCGAAACCTGGAGCTGCTGCTGCAGGAGTCATGCTAGCCAATAGGGTAACCAATCAGATTTGTATTTATCATATCTTCTCTACATCAATTTTTATGTTAATTTGCCATATTGTATATAACATGCAAGTTTTAACCAAGTGAGCGTTTCTTAGTCCAAACACGCATGTTCGGTTGCAATAATGCACGGTGCATTTTGAAAACATAGACTATCAAAATTTCCCAGAATTCTCTTTTAGGCATATCAAGAGACAGTTGTGATTTCCAGCTCGAAAATTGTTTGCGTCTTCTCGGCAAAATGCACGTGGCACTAGAGTGTTTGGGGCTCTCCACACAAATAATCGCTATCCAACGGCAATGTGCAGGGTTTTCAATAAGAACTGTAGCATCAGGAGAATTGTGTTAAGTGACAGGAGAATAATTATTCTGAAAGCGCTCCACGTCTTAATTTAAAACTAGCTCAGGTGATCTAAATTTGGCCGGAGAATTCTTCGTGGTAGCCGGAGAATTCTTCGAGTTCCGATGCCTAATGAACACTCTGAATGTGCAACTTTTTTGGAACCAAGTGGGGAAGCAGGTTAACGTAAATCTCTTACCCGTTCCAACAGCTGCGTCACGTATGTAGTGGTACACGGCGCATTGAACTTAATTTAACGCGCATATAACATTGGCTGAAATATTCTTAAGCTACAGTGTATAACTATGTTCTGATACCAGTAAGGGTGCGGAGTTGTTTTTAAGTTTAACAAATTGACGGCAGTTTTTTATGCGTCTGTCCTCTTATTGATGATAAATTGCGTCATAACATTGTCAAAGTGTTGTAGATCCACGAGCCGATAGGCTTACGCAAGTAAACAGAAAGTAAACTCGAAAAATGCTGAATTTTATTTAAATTGACGCAATCAGGGCGCAACTATTCTCAATAACTTTTCTCGCCTTCTCATTGGCTTGTGACAACACGTAATACAATTTGATTGGGTAAAAATCTGACTGTTTGACAGCTCACTTATCACGCGAAAAAACCTTGCATAAATTAAAATTTTATGTGTCTGTACTCTTATTGATGATAAAAATTAGCCAATCAGCGCGCGAGAATTCGCTCAGTTATTGTAAAAATTACATTTGCATCGCAGAATAGAGTGCTGTGGTTATTACCTGATCTACAATTACACTATTTGTTTTCTCCTGTTAGGTGATTGGTTTGCACAAAAACGGCTACGGTCGTATTTTAGCTGAGTGCATGTTTACCGCCAAGATTATGTACTGCCTGTGGATAACGCTTGCCAGAGAAAACGACAAATTTGTCATACGGACAACGAAACGCCTTCCAGCTGGCAAAGAAGAGGAACATATTAACTTCATACGACACCGAATCATAGGAAAAAGCAATGAAGAGCTCGCACAGGTAAATTATGATTGTGATATTTTTGCCATTGTCTCCAACTGTATTGTCGGTGATATTTTTGGTCACAGTTAGCGTTAAACTATCTTGTGACGTCATAAAGAAGAGAAATCAAACCTATTAAATCCAGACCAAGTTGGAAGAATGTTGTTTCGTCTCTAGCTAGCTAAGACTAAAATTTCATTTTCGTAATTTGTAAATGGCCGCGAAATGGGATGCCATTTGGACTCCCGACCTTTGATAGATGTGATTGAGCGTGATATGAATAACTATCAATGATGATGCTAACTAAACAATAATTGAGATAAAACCAATATAAAGAACAAGTCTAATAACCTGAAAATATGTTGCCTTGAATCAGGATGAGGAAGCCATGCAGTACCTGAAAGAAATCGGTCCAGACACGATGGTTCCCTGTTTCTCTATCAACTTAAAGGGCAACAAAGATGTGAACCTGTGCAATGCTCTCAACATGGCGCTTTTCCAGGCGCATTGTCATACATCAAGTGAGCAAACTGCACATCGCATTCCGCTTATTGTGACAGCATCAAGTTTGGTCCCGCACAAGCATAGCTCCGCCCTGAAAAATTTCAAGAAAAGATTGGGGGTAAGCTAAAGTTTGATGTTATATATCGAAGCGTTTGAACACAGATCAAACTCCGAGTAGAGAGTTAAAACACGACGGACAGCTAAGTATTTTAAGTCAAATGTATACCAAGTCTTTCATATGTGATGAAACACATGCATCGAGTGTTTGACATTGCTTCTCAAAAGAAACGATTTAGAAGAAAAAATAACGATGCAAAAGCCAGAGCTGCTGCATCAGATATCCAAACACAGTGCTTGATTTGTATTGTATTTCACTAATTTGTAATTTTCGTGTTTGGCAAGTATCTTATCAAAGACGAGATACGGCTTGCAGATTCTCTCTTCTCGGTGTTTAATGAGCGATACCGATAACAAAGGATAGGACGACACAGCGAAATATTTCTTTAAATGCAATCAAAATGTTATCAAACATGCAAACTGATTTATGTATCGAGTATTTCATTTTCCATCCCAAAACTGGTAAATAAGTACGAATTTAAGAGGCAAATACGAACCGTGTCTGATCCGATTTCTAAAAACCTTATATTGCTTGATTTCCTTTGTCTTTCATTTTTGCATTGTTCAGTAATGGATTGAGAAGTGATCATAACCTTAATGTGAACCAAAACTGATTTCACTCCAAGCAAGCCTTAATTTTTCATCCGTACTTTCATACCGTTCTATAACTTAGTCAGCCATATTCACAGTATATTTCTGACGTTTCTTTTAGCTCAACTGCAAGAACCAGACACCTGTCAAATATATTGTAACCACATGCATGGATCCATGGGCAACATCTGTCGAGTTCATGGGGAACATGGCTGCCATTATGAGAAACAGCATTCTCTGTGCTATTGGCACAGTAAGTATCTAGCTCTTAGGTTAAAATGCTAAACACAATAAAGCATTACTATTCTAAGTCTTAAGAATAGTAATGCTTGCTTGTAAATATAACCTTTTTAAAAAAAGGTTATATTTAAAATCTGGAGATTTGACTGAGTAGCATATTTCTTATGGTGTCTTCATCGTAAAGAGCCACGATGATCTAGAGGAAATTTAGCTCAGTCTATCTCTTGTATTATTTTTCATGACAATTTTTTTGAATGCAAAATATTATTTGACGAAAAAGTTGTATGCAACTGCAGATTTCATAGTAAGTGGCTTTAGAAAACAGTCCTAAGAAAGTACGCGCGCTGATTGGTTAGAAATCGTGTTTCTATAACTCGATAGAAACACAGAACTAGCACGAGCTGTTGACGTAATGATGACGCGACCAAAGAGAATTTACATTTTGATAATCAAAGCTAACAAGTTGCTTTTCTTTTTTTCGTCGCGGTGTTTTCTAAAAGAAATAGAAAACATGTTCTTCGTGTTTCTATCGAGTTATAGAAACACTCGTGAAAGTTTGGGAGAACTCGAAAAAGCTGTGGAAACACTCGCCTGCGGCTCGTGTTCCCACAGCATTTCTCGTTCTCCCAAACTTCCACTCGTGTTTCTATAACTCGATAGAAACACGGAACATGTTTTCTATTTCTTGAATATCAGCATTGTAGAGCGAATGGTGCGCCAAGCCATTTCTTAACCGCCAGTACATTGTAGTTTGGAAGTTATTGACGTTTCAATGTCACAGGCGCCCTTTTTTTTTCTAAACTTCTGGCCCTCAATCAACTTTGAACTTTACCACCGATAATGCATATAAGTCCCGTATGAGACGCAATTCTATCTTATAAGGTGCGTGTTAACTTCAATCATCGGCAACTTGATTGGAAGGTTTCTTGATCGATCCCTGTTTAGCTATATCCCTGTATCTACAAGTGACAATACCGATGTTTGTTTGTATCACTCACAGGTAACCGATCCTGACGAGTTTCATGATTTTATCAGCACGGGTAAAGTCAGTGAGCAAAATGAAGTCATCGTGTATTATGTAGGCAACTTCAATGTCACCGGAAAGCAGTACGACACATTGGCAAAGTTACAGTTTATAAATACCACAGACGCAGAAAAGTACATCGCAACTCAAGCAAAGCTTCTGGAGTCAAGTAATAAACCTATCGTCTTTCGAAGCAAAGCCAAGAAGCTTCACGATGTTTTCTTTGGGGAATCGAAGTATGGCGATGCTTCAGAAACCTTTGACTGCTTTGTTGGCTTGCCTACAGATTGCAGTGAGCCATTCATGACAGCTGACATGAAGGTTGTCGATGTCCCTCGCTATGAACACTTTGACGATGACGAATATCCTGCGGCCAGTTCTTACTTCATGTATGGAAACAAGAAAACTGCTTTCCTATTCCACATTCCATCAGAGAAGCCGGACTTTCTTCAGGTTTGTTTCCCATATTCTTATTTTTGTCTCCGTCCAACTTTTACGTAATTTTTTCAGGATAAAAAGCTTGTTCCTATCATAGACTAACATTATGTAATATGGCTATTTGGGAATTATAGACCAGATATTTGGAGTTACCTTTTTTAGGCACGTGCTATATAAGTGAGAAGTACTAATTAACAATTAGATTATGAGCTTGAGATTTCTGTGAGGTGATAGTTGACGAAGCCGAAGGCCGAATCAACTATCACCTCATAGAAATCTAGAACGAATAATCTAATTGTTTTAGTGAAAATCATAATAAACAAATCATGTGTCGGTGAAAAAAATACTCAATCTTCCTGCGAAACTTCGCTAAAAGCGCCCATACGTCGCCATTTTGAAAACGATCTTCAACCAAGTGCTGTCTAATGGCTGATAGTCTGCAGTAGCTCTTCCAATCAGATTGCAGCATATGCATTAGTATACAAGTAGATTTTTACTAATAAGCATTAGATTCTTTTTCTACAGATTGTCAAACTTGATGGTATCCCAGTGGGAGTTGGAAGCCATGATGGCGAAGATATACTGCTCAAATACGGAGTTGAAGTCGAGTTGATGAGCATCCCCGGAGCGCCTTTTATGGAGGCGGGAAATGTCGTGGATCCCTTGAAGAATAAGGAGTATAATATTACATTTGTTGGAATTGATGGCGAGGAAGTGTATAGTAAAGTTAAACTCGGGAAAAAGATCTGGTTTGACGGTCAAGTTATCAACAGTTAACACAAAGCATTATGGGATATCCCGAAAGTTCGTAACAGTATCATTTACCGCTATAACTGACAATGTCTGTCTGTCCAACAGTAACTGGCAGTGACTAAATATCAGTGCAGAAAACTATTCCAGCTGGACGCAGTTCAGGCTAGTGGCGTGTTCAAGCAAGTTTTGGCCACAGTTTGCCTTTTTCAAATTAGAGTAAATCCATGTTTCAGATAGTTTCCATGGTAGCCATTGATTGGCTCCTTACGCAACGCTCCTCTCGGAAAGGAGTATTTCCCGACAAGCCATACAATAGCTGCGAAGGACTGGACAATGCTCTAAGTGGAGTTGTTACCTAGTGCTTACGTAAATTATTCAGAGTATAGAAGCTTAAATTAGATTCGAATGCGAAAGCATCTACTTCGTTAATATGAATTGATATTTAAAATATATTATTTGCCAAGATAGCTCTATTTAAGTCATTTGTAAAAAGGAAAGAAAAATGGAACAAAAAAGATATTTTACTTTATGTCGTTGGACTTGTGTAATAAGTATTAAAATACACAGAAAAGCCTAAGGAAGCTGTGCCAGTTTGATTGGTTGGAGCCAATTGCAGTTTATTACTGAATTTAATAGTTTTAATTGAATCTTAAATGATTGGATGAGACAGAGTAAGTCGCAAGAAGAAGCCATGTTTATGCATGTAAGATAGCAAGCGCTTGAAACGCTTACTATTTTCATTTTTTTTTTAATGCCCTCTGCAATTTCGTCCATTCTTCGTTGAGCCAAGCTTTTGAATATTTTCTACACCAGCATTTTAATCCTAAATTGATACAAATATCATAGAGCGCAAATATGAAAGAAACAAGAAACCAGGTCTACGAGGATAACCAGGATAACTAAAGCCAGTACGTGTGTCGGGTAGCTTAACAATATTCCTAAATCACGTGTCTTGACAGCCAAAAACCATAGCAAAAATCCAATACACAGGGTTTTGTCATCAAAATTTAATTTCTCTGTCACCTTCTGTGGTTTCTTGCTGGTATATGCATTTGTTCCAGTTCTGTGTTTATCCGTTAATTTATTTCATTCTATTAATAAATCAGTTGTTCTTTCATGTACAATTTCTTCTGGCTAATATATTCTTATCTTTTGAATTGCAAGGTTTTATCCCTTCAAAAAATAAGTCAAAGTTAATTTCACCTTCGTGTTTTCACTTTCCTACAGCAAGCTGTTTTTAAATACTGCAGTAAACTAGCACGTCACCATGGTGACCATTTACGTGCAAAAAATCAGGTCGGTGTTATTTTGGTGAACGGTGTTAAATTGCATAAATACATTCGGCTCAGTTACATGGGCGTTTGCCAGAATCAAATTATTAAATAGTCTCACAGCTTAGGCAGTCGCAAATAAATAAGCGTAGATTGAACCTTTTCATTACCTTGCGACAGATTTGAGCACGGTATGTAAAAGTTTTTGATATTTTTAACTGAAATTGACAACGTTTTATATATACGTGAATTCGAACTAGGCATTTGAATCTTAGTTCAATTATTTGGGCGTATATCCGCAATAATGGTACTCAGTTTAAATGGCAGTTCTTTTGCAGAATTGAATTTAAATTTAATTTATTTTAGATGGCAATTTGAAAGCGAAGCATGTCGCTGTCTTGTTTGAACACTGTTGAATTTAGGCTCCAGTCTTCATATGCAATCTTTGGCTCGATATCTAACTAGGAGCTAGCAAATTTTCACTGGTTTGTGTTCCTCTTTACAGCTGGCTCATTAGATTGAAGTATGCATGGGGAACTTAATTTCATACATACATACTTTATTGTCACCTCCCCGATTGGGCTTTTCAGGAACAAGTAATAAAAAGTACTAATTACAATACAATTAACATTAATTAAATTTAAGAAGCATTTGCAAAATTGTCTGAAATTTATACATTCTAAAACTTGAAGCGAAGGAGTAAATTTAAACGGTTCTAAATTGTTCCTTACAGCAATCAATAAAAATACTAAAAAATTAATGAGGTTTAAGAAGTATTTATAAAATTTTCTTAGAGCTTATTCTTTAAAATACGTTTAAAAACTTGAACCGAACGGCTTGATTTTAACAAGGGCTACAAATTATTCCACAGTTCACAATTAGTCCACAATTCTGTAATAAAATGTTATTTTAATTAAGAGTCCTTTAACTATTCCTATTCTATTTTAACAAAGAAAAGTACCACGTCGTAGCATCGGCTTTTTTTAAAAAAATATTCACTTGAATTAGCGGCCGTTTCACCTGAAGATGAAACAGTTAGAAACAGTACATAAAGGCGAAGCCCCTAAATTGTTGTTTTGCGCGGTATATAGGGACAAGTACTAATTTCACTGTTGTATTGCTGGGAGAATAGCCAAGGAAGAGGAATGGCAGGGGAGGGAATGGGGACGGCTCGCCGTGTCTTTTGTTTCTCCCTAGGAGTCATAATAAGAACAGATAAGTTTTAAAATGCTCCCTGCATTGACAAGGAAAATAAAACTATGACAACTTACACGGCTTATAGCCATGAGAGCTCAGATCAATTTAGAAACATCCGTTTAGAAGAGTTGACAGACTTGACTATTCCACGCCCACCTACTCACCTTTGTCGTATTAAGTACAGGTACTATTGTCAGTCCGTTGAACTGATGAGTGTAGCTTGAGATCAAAAGGCATCAACTTGCCTGTTACACAGTCGGATATATTTCAACTTTATTTTAATTTTTCTACAGACCAATTTAGTAAACGAATATCTGTACGCTATCTCAGTTTTGCACAGAAAATTAATGTCACGTTTTCACCGAAGTTCACGCTGAGGATCATAGTCGGATAGTATATATACTTTGTCGTTTTTAAGCTTTATTATCCCACACATGTTTATGCACAACCGCAATATTCTTTCACGACCTGCCTTTCAATGCAATTTATCCGCTGCATTGTTTGCAACGCCTTTTGACTCAGCTGCTATTCATTCCATTTCCATTTCCAACTGAGTAGACAAACCCCCATCAAGGTTTATGTAAATGTGACCGTCTGCTTGTCAAAGAGGCTAACCGTTGGTCCCTTAACTGTCAAAAAAAACATAACTAATATAATACACCAGAATAAAATGTTTTTCTCGGTTTATTTTAACGTTTGGCTAACTTAGCTTCTTACTCAGAATACAATTCTCCATTTGTCACTGAGTAATTCGTTGAATCGAAACAACGTTTTTACCTAGAAACAGTGGAGTATGAAGCAGTTAACAGTGGGTTATAGAGCTGCCTGCTGGCATATTAAATTGAAGCGAGCAACTCATACGATTCATGATTGGGGGCTACTGATACAGGGACTTAGCTGGGGGGAGTCCTTGGGTGCCCATCACCCCTCCCCCCCTTTGAGATAATTGTCTTGTGTCCCTAGAATTCAGGTGGCGAGAACACGCGAATCAAGAGAATCAACATACAATACGTTTTTCCAGTGCTAGATAGTCAAATTTAGTAAATCATGGCGTCGATGTCGACATGCCAATCTGGTATGATGCATTCATGCCAATCTGACAAATGTGAACCCCCCACCCCCCAAACACACACACACACACACACACACACACTTTGAAAAATCCTAGTTACACCCTGTGATAGCGCATAATGAAGCACATAAATTGATTGGCAAGGTTTGTATGGCAAAAAGAAGTAGATTGTTACTATTTTTACCAACACAAAAGGTGCCACCCCAACAAGTGAATAGATCCCCAGGCTGAGCTCTCACACCGTTATTGGGTATTTCGTGCGCTTTGAGAGACAATGGGAAATTTAAACCTGGACCAACCTGAGATAACGAGAGTATTTGAATTTTCTCTCTGCGTGCTGTAAACAAAAGCAAGTAATTTGGTATTCAAATCTGACCTTAGACCTCGTTTTGATTATATCCTCACGTACTGTTTAGTGAATTTGAGCAGAATATTTTGGGTGTAGCTGATCAATCTTTGCTTGCTTCGCTCGAGGGCGCATTTCCAGCTCAGGTAAGAACCCAACGTATGCCTTTGTCTCAAAATCGCTTTATAAGCAGCTAGCTTTGCTCGTTTCTGCCAGGAAGAGACAGGCTCTGATTGTGCCACAAGCTTGCATGAGAAACATTATGCTCTTCTTGCTCTTCGATGGACACAAACTTAACCTTAGCTGGAAGTGAAACGAATTTTTGCAATTTTTATTCACGTATTGACCTACCGGAGGTAATTTTCCTTGATTTCTTATCTTATCCCACAGAAATACTGGCTATAATTTATATTTTGAATGCGTTGTTTTATTTCAATGCCCCTTTCATGTAACTGGTCGCATGCGACTGCTCCAAAATAACTTGAACGCTGTGTGCAGCCGAGTATACTGTGCAAAATATCTTTCGAATGCTTCTGCAGGTAATGTCTGTACAGAATTATTTCCTCTGAGGTACTCTAATATCACAGGTGACTCGCGTACTCGGGCTTGTCAGTAGCTCATAGAGAAATGTATATCAGAATAAAAATATATTTCACTTGGAAAAATAGTGCTAAATATTAAGTGCAAGTAGTGTGATTAATTAGTTATCATATCTAGGTCTTGACTAGATATTTTTAACGGATAAAACAATTATTTTAGACATAAGCAGTGTCTGGTAGTGGATTGTGAAGAAGATCAAGAAAGACTCAGTAAGATAATGAATAATGGAATCGATTGACGACAGTGATCAACAATACACACCAACTGCTCAGTTATTTACAGCAGTATTGATTTTTATGGATTAGTAGGGATTTTCAGAATCAGCAAAAGTTATCAGGTTATTAGCTGACATCCGAGTTTAATAGAGGTTTTAGAATAAACTGAGTTATGTTATGGCAAGTTATTGCACTGAGGTCGGTTGGCATTTTACAAACTTATGGAGTCATTTATCTCAATCTTTCTAGCTCAGTGAAATTCCGAAACTTCAACGATGTTTAGCTGTCGAAAGAAGAAGGGATGCATTCTTCCTGACGGTGGGAGGAAGCAGCGTACGTTCAAGGCCCCGATGTTTTGTCATCGTCGTGGTATATTTTCAAAGACCGGAGAAATTGAGGACAGGATTAAACCCTGGGCGGCGGTTGGAACATGGTTTTTAGGACCGAAAGCCGAAAATGGCGACATTTTCAGGGATCTGATGACGGAGGCCATTGACGCCCATTTTAACTTCCGTCAAGGGTAGGTGTTTCCCAAGCTCCTTAGAGAACCACGTAGGGCGTGTTTGCTGACTATAGTTAATTTTACCACAATTGCTACTAATCTCGCAATCTGATTGGCTTCATTTTGATTGATGTATTTTTATTTTTTATCTTTCCTTTTGTAACTGAAAAGCCCCTTTGGGGAGTTACCAATGAAGTATGTATGTATGTATTTGCCGTTGTCGATAAGAGTCTAGACAACGCTGCTCGCGTCAATGTGTCACGCAAAGCGATAGCCAATCAGAAACGCTCATTTTGGAGAATAAACCAATCAGATTGACGTGGCTATTGTGGTAAAAAACAAATCGAATGTGTTTTAGCGTTGTCTGTGGTTGAATGTGGTTTAGCGTTGTCAAAATGTTGCGGACTCAATCGGCTGCGCCTCGTAAACTCCACAACATTTTGACCACTGTGATGACGCGTACTCGTTGTCGATAAAAGTTATCGAGTACAGACAACGGTAAACCACATTCGATTTGTTAATTCGAAAGCTTTCCAAAGAAAATACTTCAAGATAGGATTTTACGGGCTCTCAGGGGCGGAGGAAACGCGAAAAAGCGGGGACAGGTGTATATGAAAGGCCCTAAATCTCGCTACTCATTTATTAGATATAAGAATTAATCTTAGTTTTGTAAGTAATGTTGGAACCAAAATTTTAGATATTGATGCTGCTAATGAGTATATTTATAGTATTGTAGGTAATGAGGCGCAGTGTTAATTAGTACGTGATGTTTTTGTTGTACATTTAATTGATGTTGATGTTATTATAATGTGTGCTATCCAAATAAGCCATTATTTAATAATTGTAAGAAAAGACCCCAGATAGGCCAACTGATATTTAATGGTGTAAATGTTATCTAAACTGAATGCCGGATTAACATTGATGCAAAACGTTTCCAGAATGTTAAAGTGCAATAGGTAATTCATGCCGTAAATCATTTCCAAATTTCCAACGTTTTACAATACTAAGTCTTTTCAAAAAAAAAATGAGGAAGGAGAACATAACCCCGTCTGATATGATAATGAGACAGAATCTATTTTCAGCGCGGAATCTATTTATATCTCGTTCCATGGCTACGTGGTTTCCACTAGGCGCATTGGAATTACAACCACGTGAGGAGAAGGACATCAGCCATTGGTCAGTTAAAATAGTTTCCGGATTTATACATAGATTCTGTACTCGTATCATAGGAAGAGAACCCAGTATGGAAGATACGTTCTCTTCAGCCTCATTTTCTCTTGGTCTATTCCATTTCCCTTCCACTGGCCAGTATATTATACAGTGCAAATAGAGAATATATAATAAGGCATTGAGATTTGCCTGATTGTGCCAGATGTCTTCGAGAAGCGTGTAATCAACATTTGCTTGTATTCGTTCTTGTCAGCTTCTACCCATGCGATCCTCCATACGTTACGGACGAACTGAGGCAAGCTGAATCCTTCAAATCGTCTCTGGAGAACATGAAGGCAGAATTGCAGAAAATGCAATTAGAAATGCATAAGTCAGTGCCTTTCTTTAGCACCCGGTACAAGGTGCGTACGCAACATAACTAGCAATTAATTACAACAAACAACTTAACCCTATAAACCCTGTGAAGCCTTAATGTCAAGATACATGTTATAATTTGTGGTCCCTATACATGTCTTCCAGTCTCGGTTAGGAAAATATGGTAGAATATAGACCGCGAGCGGGCTGTCTTTTTGCCTCAGGTCCACCGCGCGGACGTTCGGCAAGTAGTTGATATGCAAAGGAATTGAAAAACGCTCTCCGTTCTTACCGTTATAGTTTGTGCATCGCGCCGCTCAGAGCTCAAAGAATCAGGAATAAAGAGACTGCGCGTGGTCTAGTTAGAATATCAAACCAGTCGGTTATTGGTAATTATTTTGTCATATTCATCTTACATGACCGTTTTACTATGTATCATTATCAGTGGGGAGAAATCGAAGGCTGATCGCCATCGGGAATTGTTTTCTTCTCTAATTATTTTCTAGTTTGTTTCTTTTTTATTTTCATTTTAATCAAATTGTTGACAGCATTCCTTCAAGCCCTGGACGAAAAAATGGATTTGCGCAAGTGACAAAACTGTTACAAATGTGGTGTAAAGACCGTATTTTCTCAACTTTGGTCACTTTTGCTCCAAATCAAATTCCATATTAGCTCTATATTTACAAAGGGTGAAAAGGCGGCAATGGCCGCTTTTTAATTTTGCACATGCAGGCATATATGAACCTACTACTGCCCTGTTTCCAGTGTGGCCACTGGTCTAGCTCAGCTGAACCAGTATTCGTGAGGTCGCGAGTAAGAATCCGGTTCCTGCCCGTTTTTTTTTTCTTTTAGCCTAAATTTCGATTGCTAAAAATTGCATTTTCAAATACATGAGTTGTTTCCCAGTATGTTTTAATGATTTAACATTTATTTATTCAAATACAAATACAAATGTGATACAATATTGATAAAGAAAAGGACAGCACTAGATCGTGTAGAGTGTTGTAATGTTCAGTCAAACAATACAATCTTCACTACAGGGCCACGTTAACTGGGATACTGCAATGCCAGCAAACCTGGGCTACCTGGCCGCCTTGCTGTGGAATCAAAATAACTGTGCTCTTGAGGGTTCCCCTGTGACGACCAATTACGAAGTGGAGGCTGCAAGCGACTTGTGTGAAATGATGGGGTTGGACAGGAACAAAAGCATGGGTCATCTGGTTGCCGGTGGGTCTGTTGCTAACATTGAAGCCATATGGGTAGCCAGGAATCTGAAGTATTATCCCCTAGGACTTCAAGAGGCCTTGCTAAAGAGCAAACAACTGCAGGGCGCACGAGGATACAAGGTAGGGGAAATTAAATGAGGAAATATTGTTACAACAGAACACATAAGACTTGAAACTTGTTATTGCCTTGCAATGTCTTTAACAACAGATTTTCCACATTCAATTTGGACTGAATCAAGGGAAAGCAAAACAACCAGTCAAATTAGCCTTAGTAGTTACTGGGAGATACCCACCTCTGATCCAAACGTGACGGACACGTCTCCATTGCAAATGCTTGTTGTTTTGCAAGACGCGCCACGCAAGCGGGCCAGGACTCTTCTAACAAGCGCTAACACTGGGCCAAGCATTTTCCAAATATGGTCCTTGCGAAATATATAAATATGGCTGGACAAGCTGTGAATGCGTGTTACACATTTCAGGTCTTATGAGTTTCGGTTACTAACAATGATACGAAATAATTAGAGAAATAACTTCCTTAAGCGCAAAATGCATCATTTAATGCGCATTACAGAACGGTATACAATGATAAAAACTATAAGAAATCGAAAACCCGTGTGGATATGTTGTGGTTCAATTTTACCCTTCGTTTAAAATTTATTTTCGTTTGTTTCAAGCTCATTATTAGCCATTACCATACCAAAAAACAAAGGAAGATAAAATTTAAACTAAGGAAACATCAGATATTTACAGATTAAAAAGTAAACTATTACTATAAACTATATGACTAAAAACTTGCCTTCATCATAAATACAGTATGCAGTACAACACGTGTTTGCTGTTAATGAAGTATTCTCCGTTGACAATCACATGGTACCACAATTTTTCACGGCACAGGAAAAGCCACTGCGGTTTAGCCTTTTAGTAGAGTCACTAACCACTAACTGAACCTCTTCCACTGCTCCCTTATTCTCTAGATTTTCCTTCCTCAAAGAGGAGAGGAAGTTGAGTTGGTGACTGCCTCGCAGTGGGAACTTCTCAACGTGGACACCGACACCATTATTAAAATGCCTTTTGAAGTGGCTACAATGGCAGGAATCACCGACCAGGCTGAGTTCCGAAGTATAATGTCAAACTATCTCTACGAGTGTATCGGCGCCCAGGAATTCTGCCTACGTCATAGGTTGAGGAAGTCTCCTTGCGTCCTGTTGCCCAGCACTTACCACGTGTCATTTTTAAAGGCAGTAACTATAGTTGGACTCGGGAAGGAAAGCCTCGTGACTGTGGCTGTTGACGACAACTCTCGAATGGACTTAAACGGTGAGTACATAAGAAGAGAAAAATACTATGTTAGAGAAATAGGGAGCGCGTCGCACGTGAAATTAAAAGCCACAAAAGAAAACAACTTATGAACCCTTTCAATCTCAAGATGTAACCCCCAATCAGTTCGATCATTAGTGAGTGTCTTGCACATCCTTATATGTCAGTTAATTGGTATTAGAAAACATTACCTTTTGTGGGAATATAATAATGTTCATACATTGATTTTCAAAGGGCTGTCGAAAGTAATTGCACATGCAGTCATGGTTCGAAAAGGCTATAAAATGTTACAGTATCTAACGTAAAGAATTTTCGCCAGTTACTTGGTCCCGATTGGTTGATTCCATTTTGCGAGGTTATTATAGTTGGCCAGGATGAAAACTTTGGTTTTGTTTTAGGACAGTTAGTTAAAAAAACGTTTTCAGTGCTCCACTAACTTGGCACAGACAACGGCACAGGAACAAGTCGATCTTGTTTGTTCTTATCTGTTGTAATTGGAATATTACTCCAGCGTACGCGGTGGAGGAACAACTGGATGTTTTCCTCGTGCTTATCGACCTGTGCTTCATCCGTTTTTTGAAGTGGCTGCCACAGAAAGCAGTATCCCTAGAAAAAGCGCTTGTGCGTCTTTGTTGGGCTGAAAAATTCTTAATTATTATCAAGATACGCGGCCAAATTGAAAACCGCCCTCTGGAAAACACGCGCTTTGCGGGCAGCAAATGACTCCTAGCGGGCCGTTAATGCATTAACGGCCCTGCAGCTGAGTCCATTGCTTGTGAACGAGAAGATTATTATTTTTTTAAATATAAACTGTATTTTAATTTTTTTGCTAATCATTGTTACCAATCTTTTTAAAACTAGATTATATTTGACATTTTATTGTAAACAAAAAGGAATTTTATTTGGCTCTTGTTTAGCTGATCGTATTGTAGCAACAACTTTCCATACCATAGTTTCATGCTACATCTCTGTTAAACATTTTTTTCTTATTAAATGAATTTGTACGATTTGGCCGCGTATCTTGATAATAATGATAATCGCATGACTTTTGTCGGTCATATAGTTTGTGTCCCTCGTAGCATCATTTGCGCCCTTGCGCTTCGCGCTCGGGCGCAAATGATGCTACTCGGGCCACAAAATAAACTATATGCCCTCCAAAAGTCATGTGATTGTCCTATTCAAACCCGTCTATTCTAGACGTCGTGTAGATAATTCAGTGTCCTTTATTGCCTTTACCCAACTCTCTCTATACCGCAGATCTTGAACGACTGATGGAAAAGAAGCTGGAAAAAGAGATTCCAGTTATCTCAGTGGTGAGCATCATGGGTACAACAGAGGCGAGCGCTGTTGATCCTCTGACAGAGATTCTGGAACTGAGGGAGAACATGAGCAAGAAGGTACTTGAAATCGAAATGAGCAACAGGTGTAAGTTAAAATTCAGGTTTGTCAGTGCTATGCTGCGTTGAGCTGGGCAGGCTCACGTTGTCCTATATGAGGGTGCTGCTACTATTTCTAGATATATTTTTCAATTTGTAACAGCTTGAAATTGAAGCTTAAAAAGTATTTAAATCTATGGAAAACAAAATATAACCGTCTAAATTTGTAAATATTATAAGAGTGTTAACAACTTTATGGCAAGATGGCACCGAAGGATGCACGTAACCAACATTCATTGGAAACCAGACCAAGAGTAATAGGGTGATGAAAAATGGTAGGGCTGAGGGTTGTGGCTTGAAATGACAACGTCAAAATGTAATAAGGGATAAAACCCTGTTGCTACCAAAAAAAAAGGATGAAAAAATTGAGCTCAATTTTCGCCAGTTACTTGGTCCCGATTTTTTCATCCATTTATTTTTTTATCTTTTTTTTTTGGTAGTAACAGGGTTTTATCCTTTTTACCACTGTCGCCTCAGTGCGCATATGTGTAGCTTCAACTTACCCTTGCATTTTTGACGTTGTCATTTCAAGCCACATCCCACAACCACACCATTTTTCATCACCTTGACATTCATAATGTGGGAACCCAGAGCTCATCTGCTATGCTGTGCCATGCTGATGAGGCCTAAAAAGGCCGAAACAGTTGTCCATGGCTGCTGGCTTTTGAGCTCAATCTTTTCATCCTTTTTTGGTAGCAACAGGGTTTTATCCCTTCTACCACTGTCGCCTCAATGCGCATATGTGTGGCTTCAACTTATTACATTTTGGCAAGAGTAATAGGGATTGTGTCCAAGCGCCTTTATGAAATTTTTTTTCAAATTCCTTAGAGTAATACATGAATGGTACACGACTGTCTGATAGTTCCATCTTTTTGCTGCTGCATCCTCAGGGACTGAACTTCAGTATTCATGCCGATGCAGCGTGGGGTGGTTACTTTGCATGTATGATGCGCCAAGCGCCGATAACCCACTTAATGCCAACCACTGAGGAATCTGGCTTCGTCCCCGAGTTGATGCTCAACACATTTGTCAGCCGACAAATAAAAGCTCTTCACCTCTGCGACACCATCACCGTCGACCCACACAAGTCTGGCTTTTGCCCGTATCCGGCCGGAGCGTTGTGCTATCGTGACAAGAACCTGAATAACTTTCTCTCCCTCTCTTCGGACGTGATGTACTATCACGGGGATACAAACCTTGGTGACGTGGGTTTAGAGGGATCGAAGCCAGGAGCAGCGGCTGCTGGGGTGCTGTTAGCCAATAACGTAAGTCGAATATTCCACGTGAACTGAGATTAATCGCTGGCAAACTCAAGAAAATGAGAGGCTAAAGACTGTCGTTCAATCTTAACTTAGCCTGTAGCAAGCGTTTTCTAATGTCTTTACATTAAGAGCTACTAAAATGCAGTTTGTAAGTGAGCTGGTGAAGGTAATGAGGCGGTTGACACTGAAATTGAGAAGCCTTTTCCTGTCCAGCAGGAAACATAAATATCTGGGCGTAAGTCAATCTTCTACGGTTAATATTAGCGAGGGAAATGTCTACACGGGGGGTGCAAAGGTGGATGGAATTGAGGAAAGAGGGTAGTCTTTTGTCCCTTTATTCCGGGACCTGCCATCCCTTATTTATTAAGAGGGTCTCAATGGGGTTAACCGTTAGCCGTAAGACAGGCAAAAAAATTAGCCGTTAGCGGTAAAAAATGTTAATCGTTAGCCGTAAAACAGTCAAATATTAACCGTTAGCCGTAACAGCCATCACCCCATTGAGACCTTCTGTTAAGTTGTTGTGCTAGTGTTTTGCTATCACTAACCAATAAATGAAAACGATTGTGGAAGCCGGTGTATTGAGCTAGGATTGAAGACAAATTTTCGCTGTCTACTCATCGTAGAAATCAAAGTTTAGTATTTTTCTCAAGTTCCGGACTGAGAGAAGGGTTAAACTCTTATAGAGGGACTTAAAAAGAACTTTGTTTCACTTTGTTACACTTTGTTAGGTAATCGGCCTTCACAAGAACGGATATGGCCGAATTTTGGCAGAATGCATGTTTACGTCAAAGATTTTGTATTGTTATTGGGTGACATTGGCCGAGGAAAATGACAACTTCGTAACAGCAACCACGAAGCCCCTTCCCGCCGAGGAGAGTGTGGATTATAAAAAACTGATCAGGGAAAAGATCATTGGAAAAAGCAATGAGGAACTTGCACAGGTCAGGATGATTCTTAGTTTTCAGTGAAAGCAAAAGCATTCACTGAGTTTAAGCAGAAGGCCATAAACATGCAACTCGTTTTCACAGCTTGTCCAGATTCAATTTTTACCATGTACCATATTTGGAAACAACTTGCCCCAGTCTTTGAGCTTGTTGACACTGAGTGGTTCATTTGGTTTCTCTTGGTTTCCAAATATGGTACTTCGTAGACCGAATGTGGACAAGCTGTGGTTGAGCACGTTTAAAGGCAGTTACGCGTTTCAAGTGTCATGGTTTTCTAGTCTAAGATAAACATTACGTTCAGCACCGGTATGAATGCATTTTTTGCCTATTACGCGTTTCAAGTGTCATGGTTTTCTAGTCTAAGATAAACATTACGTTCAGCACCGGTATGAATGCATTTTTTGCCTATTAGCACGTTTTCTCTAATTGGCCACCACTCTTAGGTAAATGAATTGAACCAAGCGGTACTGCGGTGGTAAGTCCACTCCTACCGCTCTGCCCTTTGCATATTTAACTCACTCAGGAAATGGAAGAGGTCATAATCAGCAGTCCATCCCTTGAGCCGTCTGAACTGATATCCTGTTCTCACCATTAACCAGTATTTCAGAAAACATCTCGAAAAAAGTTGACAGCTCTTTGTAAGGCGGGGGAGACGTCGACAGTTGGAAAAGAATCTTTGTTCTCTCGGTCGTGTTTCCGAAGACAAATTATCATCCCTTTATGAATTTTGAATACCTTATTTCTCCCAGTTTGTTGTGCTATGCGACATTCATAAACGTGTGGCTATATTTTCTATACTAATTGTTTTTTTTTATGGACCCGTTGTTATTTTAATGGCTCTATATGAGAGGTATCTGATTACAATTTTTTTTATTGTCATGGAGATGTGCCAGAGATCAAAACAACTGTTTGCTTGTTTGTTTGCACAGGATATGGCATTGATGAAGTTTTTGCAAGAGATCGGACCTGACACAATGGTACCATGCTTCTCAGTCAACATCAAAGGCAACGAAGACGTGGATCTATGCAATGCCTTAAACACCGCCATCTTTAACGACCTATGTCACCAGTCCAGTTCAGAATCTGAACAGCGGATTCCTATCATAGTGACATCATCCACGTTCCAGGATCATCACAAAAGTTCCGCTCTCAAGCACTTCAAGAAGCGGCTTGGGGTAATTCATGAATTTTAGCACTAGCGCGAGTCACTATCTTCCATTCATTGACGTTTTCTCAAGTCAAACTTTTCAATAATTTGCCAAGGGCAATTGTGGCTGTGCGATGTCCTCGCACGAGCCCTATGCCAATAAAAACGTTTACATCATGTAATACGATCATGTGCCTTTACTCGAAACAGGAAGCTTCAAGATTAAACATTGAAAACAATAATTACCGTAGCAATACATCCGAACTGTTTTTAGGCTATTATTATTATTACAATTTTTTTAATTTTAATGATTCTCATGGCATTTCAATGACACTTTTTTCTTAAACAAAGCTTGAAACAAAAGGTCATGCTCCAGTAAAGTACATTATCAGTACCTGCCTTGATCCCTGGTCCACGTCTATGGATTTCATGGACGACATAGCCGCCATCATGAGGAACACTGTTCTCTGTTCTATTGGAACAGTAAGTACCATTCCATTCATAAAGAGTGAGAGACAAGCAAATCGAGGGATACTATGTTTATAACTAGTAGCCTTGGAAATAGTTAAGGAATCACATTCGATGCATCCATACCTCTTTCCTCACAACTTATCAGCATTCTTAATATACCATGATTTACCGTGAAGCCTCATAGCTTAGTCACTGAAAATGCTCAGACACGCATGCAGTGCAGTTGCTGAGTCCCGATAATGAGCATTTGCTGGATTTAACTTTTTTCATGTTCTTAATTTGTTTTTGGCAGATAAGTGACCCAGTTGACCAGCATACCTTTGTCAGTACCTCTGCTGTGAATGAAAACAACGAGATTATTGTGTGCTTCAAAGGTGATTTCACTCAGACACAGTGGCAGTACTTTGCAGTCGCGAAACTAAAGTTCCTCTCAGACCAGGATGTAAAGAACTTCCAGGAAGCTGTTAAGAAGGCTGGTGACGACCCATTATCACTGCGTAGTCAGGCGCAGAGAAGGCTTCATGACCTGTTATTTGACGATTCAGACGAAGGACGAGACAGTGAGATGTTTGACTTTTTTTTGCCTTCTGATAGCACCTTGCCCATCATGTCCGCTGCCATGAAAGTTGTTGACGTTTCGCGATATGAGCATTTTGATCCTTCCGATACCGAGTATCCTGAAATTGCAACCTACTTCATGTACGGTGATCCGACGACTGCGTACCTGTTTCACATTCCAACCAAAAGTCCAGATTTCCTGCAGGTGAGTAACATGTTCCGCCTTAGATTACTTCAGCCCGTGATGTTCACTTTAGCCAAGAGATCACAAGGGACTGAGAGGGACACTCCCAGACTAGATCTTGGGATATGAAAACTTCAGAATAAACTATATTTGGACACAGATGACTGTTTTCCGAGAGGTTCGCATGCCTCATTGTATTGCTCACTGGTGGCGTACCGAGTAGGGTCCAGTAGGACTCTTGTTTGCAACTTCTGCCTGAATAATCAACAATTAGAGAACCTCATACGTATTCAAGAGCCGTGAGCGGCCATTAGATCAGAGATGCGGACATCTGGGAAAACGTACTTCCGTTTCTATAAATAACTTTACTGAAGTTTTCATATCCCATCCGATGCCCCGAGTGTCCCTCTCTGTCCCTTATATTCTCTTGCTTTAGCTTTTAAAACGTTTAGACCGAACTTTTAAAATGCATGTTATCATTATATCATACCAGTTATGTATCAAATTTGATCTTCAGCAATATTTTCCATGATTGAGTGAAAAAATTTTATTGCCTGTGTTATCCTTACTGTTTTACCCTGTCCCTGGCATCATTATCCATGGAAAAACGTAATACTAGGAGAGGCTTAGCACTTTGCTTCTGTTCCTACTATTGTTAAATCATTCTTGATTACTTCCTTCCTACAGTTTTCGCTTTTCCTCAGTCCTTTTTGCCGGTAGCTTCTTTTTCTGCGTGAAACCTAGCAAAAAGATATTTTCGATCTTCCTCAAGAAGATTAAAGGGATTTCTGCCCGCAGGGATGGAGGAGATGACTTTCCAGGCTTCTAAAGAAGGCAAACTTCATCCGAAATAACATCGAGCAGGATCCTGTTGTTTTTCGTGACGTGTACTTACGGTGCCGTATTTTGTGTAGACAGTCAAAATAATTTGCCTATAGTTAAACTAAGCTGGTTGTGAATCGTTAACAATTTTAGCATAAGCAACAACTTCGCCCTTCCCACAAGGTTTCGATGCTCTCAATCAAACTAAATGTGAGGTACGTGAGAAGGTGTAATTAACTAAAAGAGCGTTAAAGCAAAGGCATGCCTTTCATAATTGTTCCACGAATTTAACACAAGTGAATGTTCTGGATAAAGGGCTTGTGACTACATAAGAATAAAAAAACAAAGTTGTAAATAAAACCTTCGCTCACTACGCCAAATCGTGGTCAGAAACCAATTGCAAACCAGGAGTTGTTCATGACTTTTCCAGTTTACTTCACCTACAGCTACAGTCTGCCTTAATTCATACACAGCCGGTTTATGATAAAAATATCATAAGTAACAGAAAGCGAACTGATATCTTTGTTCCATTCCTGTTTTAGATTGTTAATGTAGGAAAAGTTGGTAGAGGAAAAGCTACCGAACAAGAACAGGAAGTGCTTCTTAAACATGGACTGGACGTTGAGTTGGAAGGCGTATCCGGGACTCCAAAGGAGGAAGGAGGAAAAATCGTGGACCCCCTGACTGAGTCAAAGTATAAAATGCACTTCATTGGAATTCTGGGGGAGGAAGTAATTACTGAGGTTGAAATCGTGAAGAAGATTTGGTTCGACGGAGCTGCCTTGAGCAAGGAGCAAATAAACGCTGTCGATTGAAAGCTAACCTATCTAACTAATACAAAACTGAAAAGTATGGAGAGTACTATGCTCTTAAGGTGCCTGTCATGGTGGATCACATAAGTAGGGAGCGCATTATCCCTTGAAGCTCATTTTTGATAAGTGAATTCTTTTCCTATTTTAAAATTGGGGATATCATAGGCTTTTTAGACTGCACCGGGTTTTGTCATAGGTTCATTGCACTGGAGATTGACAAAAAACAATTGATGACAAAGTTGTTTAAGTCATCTTAGACTTGACGACTCGAAGATGCATTTTGCACCTCGTTATTCTAGAGATACTAGATAAAAAGCTATAAATCACAAAAAGCACGAGTTACTGGTGCAACTCGTAGATACAGTTTAAGTAATTTTTGCCTTTGTGAGAAACTTTGCGACGAAAAGTATAAACAGTGCAGTGGGCGAATTGTTATACACGCCTGGTAAAACACTACGGTTAACAGAATTAGACGAGTACTTTGCAATTGAGGCTGAATGTCAGCAAAATTGTAACTTTGTCTTTGGTTACATGCGCACTTTTACACCTTAATAAACCAATTTGAACAACCTTAATCGGTCTTTGTACTGTTTATTATTTTTTTATTTGTACTGATAATATAAATTAGTTCTATAGTCTCACGACGGAGTCACTTGGGTGGTGATCGCGACGTTTCGACTGCTTAGCTTACTGCCAGTCTTCTTCAGACGACGAAGAAACGTCGCCTTAAGAAGACTAGCAGTAAGCAGTCGAAACTTACTTCGAAACTTAAGTGGCCTACACTTGAACTAAGAAGAAAGTTCCTCTCTTTGGTGCAAGTGTATAAGATAATATTTGGACTTTGGAACATCGATGCTGCTAAGTTCTTTGACATAGTACGCGAATCTCGTACTAGATCCAATCACAAGTTTAAATGAAGACCTAAGTATGCCCGCACTAATTACTTTAAGTTTTCCTTTTTTAACAGATATATAAACGACTGGAATTCGTTGCCGAGGGATGTCCTCGAAGCTCAATCATTAAGTTTATTTAAGAAAAAGCTGTTAAACCACTTAATGTCTTAGTAATATGAACATATATATATTAATATTACTTATCTTAGTTTATTAAATTGTAACTAGTTTTATCTATTTGTTTATTCTAGCTTTATTTAGGAGAACAGCTTTTATATGGGAATTCAGTTTCCCCCTGCTGTTATCCTCCCATTAGTTTTTTTATTATTATTATTATTTTATTATTATTATTATTATTATTATTATTATTATTATTTATTTTTCTCATATATCTCATCTTTTTAGTTGTAAATGTTTGTTGTTTGGGAAACCTTAATAAATAAATAAATAAACGTCGCGACCACCACCCAAGTGACTCCGTCGTGAGACTACAGAACTAAGTAAAGGTAATCATACGGTTTCGAGTTCAATTTGTGCAAATTAATTCCAAATTGAACGAGAAAAACCGTATGATTACTTATTAATAATATAAACATGAAAAAATTTGCCTGCAGGAAGTGCCGGAAGATCTCATTGCGGACAGGACGTGAGCATTTGACGCGGATTTAACACTTTATTTACTGATTGGCTGATGAAGATCAACTGATAATGCTACGAACTCAAAGCGGTTCGTTTAAAAATAAAGAATATCATAATCCAGAATTTCGATGTGTAATTTGCACTGGTGTTACACTTTTTGCACTGGTGTTACACGTTTTGCACTGGTGTTACACTTGAACTACACTGCTCTCAGCCAATCAGAATCGAGTAATTTTTTCATGTATATTATTATTTATGTTATCATTGAAGTTACCACGATGTATAATAACCTTTCCCATAACGTATACTTTATTTGCACTTTTTTAGTCCCGCCATCATGAAAAAATTAAGATTCTTTCTATCTTATGGATGAATTAACCATTTATTGGGGGTTTGCTGTGGAGGATGTTATTTGCCTAGCATTTAGAATTGATACATGTACATGCCAAGATATAAACTGCGGTCTTTCCAAAGCAAGAAATATCGGCCAGGTTTCTTCAGGCCATGAGGACATGTTGCCGTAGTTAATTTCAAGACATTTGGAGTGGGTGTAAAAAAAATCGCCTGCTTGTGTCATTCAACATACATCCTAAGAAACTATTTTTGACTTACAAAATCTCCTCACGAAACATTATACCCGTACTGTTGAGAATTTCGTGTTATATCGATATATCAACTCAATATATACCCTTGAGACGACGTTTCAATTTTCTTCAACTGTTTGTTTAGCAATGAATGGATATCGTAAGGAGAAGATGAGTATTGGTCACTTTAGGGAGTTAAAGGATTAACTATAAAGGTTAAGGGAGTCCAGTTAGCTGTGTCTTTTCCACAGTGGCTTGGGCACTAATCTGGATCTTACAACAGGCCTGGGAATTCCAAATCTTTTAGCTTGTGCTTTTGACTTCCAAACCAGCGTCCTCTTCTTGGCAATATCATAAGAACCTGCAAATTTTACATAGTGATTACATTATTGCTTAAGTTATTAACGCTTAGTAAATCGAGGCTAGAAAAAGTTAATATAATCTATACTACTTGTTACTGCCTCAATTCTGTGGAATTTATGGCACTTGTAATTTTTTTATTTATTTATTTTCACAGTTTGCTTTCTCTGTATTATTGTCCTTTGTCTTTTCTGGGCGTTACCCACATGGGAGGTTGTTTACATGCACATTTCTACATAGCACGTTTAGTTGAGTTGAGGTTTGGTTTGATAATGGCCACTGTATAACGTTTGCCGCTGGTTTAGCTTTGTTCATGGACTTGGCCATGAGAGGTCACAGACAACACGTGTAACTTTCTTTCTTATGTTTTTTTCTCTATTTTATCTCTATTACTTTGTCGTAAACTAGTGTAACTTATATTTTCGTCTCAAACCTTTCTTTGAATTATTATGATCCCAATACAGATCGGAATGTATAAAAATATAATAAACCATATGGGGTTCTACTGAAATCTAGCCACGGCCAGCGTTTGGGTAGATGCATGTTGAAAGTGTGGAGATAAATAGCGATTAAATTTTAAAGGAAATTATATTTTACTGTATATATCAGACAAGTTGAAGTGCCAGCATACCGAGAATTGAAGATACTTGATTACTAGCAATGTGCGATGAATTGGTCAAAAAATATTGATTGCCTCTACCACACAGAAATATCTGAAATGACGAAGAAGTGAAATGAAGGAAAACGAAAGATTTCGAAGTCAGCCAATCATACGAAGTATCTAACATCTAAAATCTTGTATTCCAAAAAGATGAATAAGTTAAAAATGCATTTATTAAAGTCACTTGAATAAAACTCCCAAACGTAAAAGGTCGGGGAGATAGTCAGTTTTTCCACAACTGTTACGTAATATAAATGCCCGAAAAGTACGTGCTATTCTTGATCAAATGTATGAATTAATTAAACAGTATACTTTTGTATGCAGCTACATAATAAATGTAATTCGTCTCTCTCGGTCAGTTTTGATTCGAAAGCTGTTCGGAACTTTTGTTTTAAAGCGTTTCAACCAGAAAGTGTAAAGTACAGTGCAAGTACGAAGGAGTTAGTTTCCAAAGAACCTGTAGCTGTGTCGGTTGGAAATTGAAGCACACAGAACATGGGTTTATATATCAAATAACGAGGTGGTAAAGCCACCGTAAGATGGAAGATAAGTTGATGTTTCGCCCTCTTACGAAGATGAAGCATAATCAATCAATACGACGTCACTCACCAGCCTGTGGCATTTGCTGACTGGGGTCACCATAAGGAAGCGTCTGACCCATGGCAGCTTGGTACTGTACTGGAGGAGGAGGAGCGGCATTTACCAGCTGCGGCTCGTCATGCTGTTGAGTAGCAGGAAGCAGAGGCATCTGGCTGAACCCCTGCTGAGGTTGAGGAGGTGCATAGGGGGTCTGTGGCTGGGGCAGGGGTGCTGGTACCTGGATTACGAAACGTTCACAACTTTAGCTGGCCAGGGGGGTTTAAGGTTGTAACGAAATCCTGAATCAGCCGCTGATACTCTTGGAAAGGTAAATAATGCCATAGGTGGGAAAACTGGAACCAGGAACAATGCTTTTCATTTGAATTTCCAGGATACCATCAGATTTCTAATTAAACATCCATAATCAAAAGCAGAAGAAACTTACCAGAATTACAGGTAACAATAAGGGCGAGGCCGGAAAGGACCGAAGGGTATAATTAATTAGTAGGCATAACTAAATTATAGCAAGATAAACAAAACTTAACTGTAAATGCTTGAGCGCCGCCGATACCCGCCCCTGGCTGCATTTGCGGAGGCTGACCAAATGCAGGGGCTTGGGGAGGAACCATTCCAGGCTGTCCGTATGCAAGAGGCTGCATGGAACCAGCTAGACCAAATCCGGGTGCCTGTGGAGGTATGATTGGTTTTGGAGGGGGATTGTAAGGAGGTTTTCCTGGCTGATGCCTTCCCATTGGAGGAAGATGTGGCACAAACTTCTTCCCAGGGACCATTCCCAGTAGTTTAGCTTTGGCGGTCATGGCTGCTGCGGTTTGTTGTGTTAGAAAGTCTACACCGTTTGGAGCGTAACCCTGAGGAGTCATAGCTGGCAACTGGGGAGCGTAAGCAGTTTGTGGCAGTCCTGTGTAGGCTGCAGGGGGAGGGAGGGGACGAGCTACCTGTATTCCACAGGGAGGAGGACCAGTGCATCCTGCGAAGCACAAACAACATGAACTATGAGAGAGCATGCGCATGTCATACTGTACAAGATAACTTAATTTTTACTGGCTGATCTCACCTTACGATCATCTTCTCTTGCTGATCTTTAATAAGCTATTTACCGACCGTGGTACAGGATTGGTTTAGAAAATATCGATAAAACAGAGCATGACATTGGCATCATGACAACGTTAACGACGCCATTTCGCACACATGCCTCGTTCAGTAGTTGTGTAGAATCATGGGATACTGCCCAATTATAGGTCCGCAAGGGGTTCGTGACTACATTAAGCCACATCAATCTCACTGGCTTTACTTATTGTGTTGCCAAGTTTGTGGTCATAACTGAAATATTGATAATTAAACAGGTCTTGTTGCCTTTTTAGGGAGCACCGTCTGGCATGTAACAATTTAATTAGCTGTTGTTAAGAAACCAGAAGGAACCATCGTACCTGCATTGGCTGCCGGCTTCCTGTCTATGATACCTAGGCAAAAAACAAATCAAAGAAATTGTTAGATAACATTTAAAGCATACATTGCCGTAATGAGGAAGAAATTAGTCAACTATATAACACTTCCCTGTCTTTCGTTATCAGAAATCAAGCAGTGTGACCAGACTTTAAAAAGAGCACCGGGCCATGGCCTTGCTTTATTTTACTCCATGTGTGGGTTTGGTGTGTATCACTGCGACATATTTTTATAGATCAGGTCTTTTATACAGGTAAGAATTTATATTTTTGTTCGTGGTTATCAACGTTGAATTTATTACTTTAACGCTTCGTAACAACTGGGCATTTTGAATTGCGAAGCAACCTGATTGTTATTTGGCCACACCGTAAGGTAAGTAAGATCTCCACAGTGCTTTCTTTGTATATTTACTGAATGAATTTGTATCATTTGGTTGATCGATGTGAGAAGGAATGTTCAACTAGTTCTAGTTCGTATTGCAAATACTGTCAGACATTTGTGTCATTTTGCGTGTTATTTGTGTTATTTACTTTCTTTTAAAATCGGTTGTATTATCACTCTTACTTGCTGGTATGTCGAATCTGTTGGGAATGAAGTTGCGGTTATCTCCCAGAATCTGTCTTTGGGGCAGCGGTGGGTAACGCATGGGTGGTGCAACTATAGGAGAAAAGGACAAGTTTGTTATTGGAATGTAAATTACAGTGGGGTAAATACTTGCTTTATCTCAACAGGCCTGCAGTCGGACAGAGGACCCACATTTTGTCACGCCGGGCAAAATGAGCTGTTTCGGTTTACATTACATCCTTCAAAGATGTGCATGTACGCCTGCTGTCCCGGTTGGTTTGTTCTTGGGTGCGAGCCACGAAAGTAAAAAGGTAGATAGTGGATGTAACATGGAAGAAGTGGCTTTGTAAACTGCATTGTACAAGCATATACGTAGCCTGTGTAAATTCAACGTGATTTAACTTTTGTATATTGGCAATTAGTATAAATACAGTAACTCAGGTGATTATACAAAATCGCGCGCTCTGATTGGTTCGCTATCTCGGATTATCAGCCGATAATCACCTCAACGAACAAAATGGCTGCCAGTCGTTCGTTTTTTTTTTTTCGTTTTGTACAGTGCTTTATATTTTCTTTTCTTAAAATAATCACCTGTGTATACTAAAACAATTATTCGCCTCAGACTCAGTGATTAGCGGTGAATAATCACCGTGACTTCGTCTCGGTAAATATTCACCAATTAGTAGCCTCCCATACAAGCCGAAAAGTTATTTATAGAAATTTGTCACACCCTAATACGTAATAACCAATCAACCAAGCAGAGCGCAGTTCAGTCATGCTCATTTACATAGGCTTTTTTGGTGTTCTGAAGTTTTCTCACTACGGCAATATGCAGACGTCCTCGGAAACAGACAAACAATGTATTTTCGCAGGGTAGCCTGTTCTAAAAATAATCAGGCTTTACGGGAAAGGGTTAATTCAAGGGAACAGCACTAATGGAGGCTTCAAGTAATCGGTTCCTGTAATTGTATTGTATTTACAGATTTTCTACACAAAAAATCGTATCATTTTCAAAACATCAGCCTCGGGTTTATTCTTATAATGTTCTTGAAATTTAAAATTGTAGCCTCGATATTATTAGAAAATACACCCTTATAAAGAAAAGTCACCAGTGCGGTCTTTTAGGTTGTTAGGGATGGACCATTTGACTTTTGAGAGAGGGGGGGAGCTGCGCAGTTTTGCCGTGTCAAGAATGTTTTGATTAGCACATTGGTCTTTTTAGCAAGAATTTTTTTTGTAATTGCCCAACCCGCCCCTCCCCCCCCTGGTCCATCCTTTAGTGTTAACAAAGAATTTTTTTTACAGTTTATAAAAAAGCGAAACGTGCGTTTGATTCGTACATACATCTTTGCGGAATGAGGCGATTCTGAATAAAGTTTCGGTTTTGCGCATTTATCTGCTGTGGTAAACGGAGCTGGTATCGGGCTTGTAGACCTAGCATAAGGAACAAAATGTGAGCAAATACATGAAAGCTTTCTGAGTCTGCTAATGCAGAACACAAGATAAATATATATATATATATATATATATATATATATATATATATATATATATATAAGTGTAAAAGTTGATTAATCGTAAGACAGTGCTCAATACAAAAACGTAGAGCGAAGTAGTTGTTGCGGGAGAAAAAAAAAACACACAAACAAACTACAGGTTTATCCCTACAAGCCTGTTTCGTGGTTGCCCACTCATCAGGGGATATCCCCTGATGAGGATATCCCCTGATGAGTGGGCAATCAGGGGATATCCCCTGATGAGTGGGCAACCACGAAACAGGCTTGTAGGGATAAACCTGTAGTTTGTTTGTGTGTTTTTTTTCTCCCGCAACAACTATATATATATATATATATATATAAATTTAAATATACACAAACAAGAGAAAATGAGGTAAGAGAACGCATCTTCCATACTGGGTTCTCAAAAAATTATATTAATATATTACCATATATTTGTGTCAAGAGAAAATGAGGAAAGAGAATATTACCCCGTCTGATATGATAAGGGGACAGAATCTATTTTTAGATCCGGAAACTATTTTAACTGAGCAATGGCTGATCTTCTTCTCATCACGTGGTTGTGTTCAATGCGCCATGTGGAAATCGTCCAGTCACGGAACAGATATAAATAGATTCCGCGCTAAAAAATAGATTCTGTCTCCTTATCATATCAGACGGGGTAATATTCTCTTTCCTCATTTTCTCTTGACACAAATATATTAATATAATTTTTTGAGTGATTTTATGTATGTAAATACACGGGCGGATCTAGGGGAGGGGTGCTAAGGGAGGGATGCAGAGAGAAAGATGCAGGGGGTACGCACTTCCCCTCCCCCCTCAGTGAGATGACCGGCGGCTTTCTAATATAACAAGTAGTCTGCGATAAAATAAATAAAGAAAAAAACTATGTGGTTTAGTGGTGTTGAAGTAAAACACCACGCATGAGCCTTCTTCGATTTTCGGTTTTAAATTTACGTCTCCCGTCAGTTCAGGGACGGCGGAGCGTATTTTGAAGTGGGGGGGGGGCTGAAAACGAGCGCCGGAGGCGCGAGTTGGTGGGGGGGTCTGGGGGCATCCTCCCCCAGAAAATTTTGAAATCTAGAGTCTCGGAAATCGTATTTACAACATTCTCCGCGACATACTTCTTGAAATAATTAGCCTGGATAAAGCGTAAAAGAACCGTCTAAGAATCGCAAACTCAGAACGGTAAACAGTTTTAGGCATCTGCGGGAACTTGGCATTTCCGACAAAATTAGTGGGTTTTGTGGAAAATTTGTGTCTCAGCTGCATACCCTTTAAATCTTGGCACTTAAGTAGTTTTCTTTTCTCAATGAATAAGTTCTCTGCACTTATTAACAGTATAACTACGACTTTCATTTTGCAAGTTATATAATTTGAAGTGAGCAGGAAGACTTGCATGTTATGTTGTACGTATTCTAGCAAAGGTAGATATTTCACAGAAGTCTTTATTTGTATTAGAACGTATGCACATGACGTCACGGCAGCCATATTGGTGTCCCCAAACAAAGAAAAGGCGGCCATGTTGGTGTCCCAAACTGATCCCCTAGGAATTACATTCTATTCTTATGCAAACATCTTTTGTTTCCGTTAAAAGCATGACCGCTGATCACGTGAGTGAGTAGGCTCTATAGAATGCGGACTATCAGTTACGATTGTATCTCTTTATAGAAACAGCAATACGAGATATTCACGAGAAAATGTATGATCATGCTAGCTTTGCGGCGTTTCGTGGCAAGTCCTTGGAACGTTGAGAATAAAAGTACTTTTTCCTAGTCTGCGGAGCAATCCCAGTTGCTGCAATCAGTCTGAACCAAATTTAGGCGGTACCTTTAATTCAACTGTTGGGCTAAAGCCAAATTAGAGAGATCGAGACTTCCGGTGATCTATGACAGATGACCATATGAAACTAATAAGACCATTTGTCACGTGGGCGGGATGGAAGATGAACAATTACTTGTCATTAACTTAGTACGTGTAGACTGATTGTAGAACCGTTGCTATCTGGGTACCGCATTTATTAGTGTGTAAGACAGAGTTAGTTTTAAAACGTTAGCTGTGTCAGTTTATCTTTGAGTGTTTCACAATTTTAACATGAATTCCTAAGAACCCGGTTTGAGTCTCTGAAGAAGCGAGACATGAAGATTATAGATGAAGACATAAAGATGGCTCGTAACGAAAACTTGTTGTTTGGAACCGCAGCAGGTGAAAATGTCACAATCGAAAGTATAAGATTGTGGTAATTAATTAGCGTTAGCTCTCTAGGTTTACGTGCAAGCAACTTTAAGAGAAGGTAACGAGTTATGTTGTAGGTTCAAAAAGCGGTTTTGCTTAGACTTTCTCAAAGTCCTTTTAATTTTCTCGGGAGAAGAAAGCGTTTAAATATCCACCGCTGCGTTTTCAATCATGCATTCGTTCTGTAGACTGAAACACTAAATAGTTATTGGTACCATTCTGTTTCTACTTATTCATCATTACACAGGAGGTTCAAAACTTAAACTGGAAAGCTGAGGTAAAAAGAATTAAATGGTTAGAAGTTTATGGCCTTCACGGTTCGCCAGTTTTGTTTCAGGCACAAGCCAAAAACATCAACAAACGTTTGGCAGACTTTGCTTACCTGCTTGGCAGTAGACAATCACGATCAACAAAATACTGACAACCAGCAGGCCTGCTGAGAATTTCTCCATGCTTCAAGCCACTGTAGTACTCGTTAACGATGAGAAATAGCAACGGCCCTTCAAACCTTTTAAAAAGATAACTCAATTTATTTCGCGTAGATCAAAGACTTTGTGATGTAACCACCGTTAATAGACAATGAACGCAAGTGACTAAGTGGTGTTGTTGTGTAAAGTGATTCAAATAAATCACAGGTACCTGATGTTGGGACAGGCAAACAAATCAACTGTCAGGTCGATACGCCTTTTATTGGACCTCATCCTTTCACTTAACACAATATTGAAGTTGTCAATAACGTAAACGGGTCGGTCATATCAATTATTTTTATTTGTTTCCGGGGCTCTTTAATCACATCTAACTTAAGAAAAGAGACAAACTTCCAATATTAACAAAGTGACGGTGCTAAGGATCTACATCCGTTTGGATAAAAATGTTTTATTCGGTTAGACCAGAGATATTCCAAATGATAATGAGTTCTCAAGCGCACTTTTCCATATGAATATGTTCAAAGGCGCTTTACATCAATTCTTCTTGTAACTAACTACAATCAAACTTTAAGAAGGTCGACCACAACATTGGGGTCTACTTCCCCTACTCTTCTCGAACAGTGTTGTGAGACGGGGCCTACGGTTTGTCGTCCTTATCCCTAAGAAGACTAGTCTAACTATTTGCAGATGTCATAACAAACGCAGCACATTCTCCTCAGTTATTTTACGACCCCTTGAGTGTTGCATGGCCAGAAATTGAGGACATCATGTCGAGCAAGCATGCGCGCTGTTGCATTTGCGGACTTTAAAAATGGCAAATCTATAAAGGCCTAAAGGGAGAAGAAAAGAAAATTCGAGTGTACAACAAGTAAAATAAGATGTTGCCCACCTCCTAAGGTCTGAAACTTCACAAAATGACCATATGCTCAAGTCCTGTTACACCCGTTAGCTGGCGACGACACTAAGTTCTGTCATTAAACATCGAGCAAGATGGGCTTTTCTGCCATATGTTTGTCTTCAATTACACCAAAATGCGTTCCTTTGGCTCAAAGTTACGGGCGCTCATGGAGGAGATCTTAAGCTTCCCAAACTCTAGATCGCTTAAGTGGACACGCTACTTCCATTTTCGAGGCTTTTTGAAGCTAAAATCTTTGGTTGAGGTCTGTCACTTCTTGCCCCAAGAAAGCCAATATTTATTGGCGCTACTCTCTGCCAATTGCAACAGATATGGCTAAAATGTAGACCGATTTCTGCTTCTTTTTGAGTAAGATTGCCTTCGATTCCGCCATTTTCAAAACAACATGGTTACAAAGATACTCTGAAAGCAGTAGCTGCTGACCGAACACAATCGCGGTTTCTGATGCGAATAAACACAGAATATCTGGAGCTGACGTGTGCAGAAATACATGTATGCGATGAGAAATCGTGGGTAAATTTCCGTTACACCCAGGAAATGTTGCGTATTTAATGCTATGTTTATTAAAGATTTCTATTCATTCTTTTTGTATCGTATTGTTGTAAGCACAATGTCTGACATTGCTCCGTTTGAATCATGTTTAAATGGAAATTATCAATTGAAGGTCCCTCATTAGCATATGCTGCCAGAGCAGTAACTAGGAATGTTCGCTTCGCTGTGGACATTCCCTACCCTCTTTTAAAGGCCTGGCATGAATTTCTCAGCAAGGCAAGGAAGGAAATTGATGATCCAAGCCCATCTTCAGTGGATGAGAGCCCATCCACATCTGGGACAGTCAAAGAATCACAAGTATACACATATACTGATTTGCTGAAATTCTCAATCCCTGGAAATTCCTTTGGCATTAGTGAGGATCCCATCACGAGAAAAGAAGTTCATAAACATCTTCAGAGATTAGCCGGAGGTTATGGAGCCAAGGTTTGAACTCACGACCTCCCGTTCGACAGGCCGGCGCTTTACCAACTGAGCTAACCGGGCGACGGATTGGTTCAAAACATGGCCACTGACTTCTTCAAAGTGGTTTTTTCGAGTAGCTGATATTGAATTTTTCCATTACGAAGTATCTTAGAGTGCTCGACAAGCCGGACTTGGTGCAGGTATAAAGTTTGAAAGTAGAGCGAAGTAGATGTTGTGGGAGAAAAAAACACACAAACAATCTACACGCTTGTCCCTACAAGCCTGTTTCGTGGTTACCCACTCGTCAGGGGATTTAATAAGAATGTCCTTTACCATCGCTTATATACAATATAGTTAAATTTACATAATAATAGTAGTCATTAAGTTTCAGGTATTGCGTAAGAGGGTTTTGTTTCTGTGGCGGCAACCACCCGCCAATCACTACAAAGAACATTCCCGCCGGCATCAACAAATGACTATCATCCCTATCATCCGACAATGAAAGCATCATTTGACCAAGCCGCTCCTCCATACCAGAAAGCACTCGACGAAAGCGGATACAGCTACACCCTGCACTACGAACCAACCACACCTAACAAGCGAAAAAACCGTCAACGCAGTAACATCCTGTGGTACAACTCCCCCTTCAACAAGAACACAAGTACTAACATCGGATACAAATTCCTCGCTCTAGTAGATGAACACTTCCCAAAAGACCACGAGCTCCGCAAAATCTTCAACCGCAGCACCATCAAGATCGGTTACAGCTGCAT
Source organism: Ricordea florida (assembly GCA_949710005.1). Lineage (NCBI taxonomy): Eukaryota > Metazoa > Cnidaria > Anthozoa > Corallimorpharia > Ricordeidae > Ricordea > Ricordea florida. The sequence continues at coordinate 29,055,758 of OX453278.1, read as the reverse complement.
GAACAACACTAAACAAATAATCGACAACCATAATAAACGCATCTTAACCACATCTACACGAATCAACGATGCCGCCGTCGCTAACACTAAAGAAAGAAAGACATGCAACTGCTGAGAAAAGAACAATTGCCCGCTAAACGGAAACTGCCTACAACCATCGGTAATCTACCAAGCCAGCGTTACGCGCAAAGACAACAACAAGTCCCAAACCTACATCGGACATACGGAAAACGACTTCAAAACAAGATACAGAAACCACACATCATCTTTCCGCCACGCTAAACACAGAAACTCCACCGAACTCAGCAAACACATAAAAGTATGGACCCTTAAAGACAACATTGAACACTTTATTTCCTGGCGCATCCTGTCTTCACACTCGCCATATAACAGCTCAAGCAAAAGATGTAACCTCTGCCTCAAAGAAAAATTCCTAATCATCTGCCGACCTGAACTATCCACGCTAAACAAATGTAATGAGCTTGTGTCTTCTTGCCACCACAGAACCAAAACCCTCTTACGCAATACCTGAAACTTAATGACTACTATTATTATCTAAATTTAACTATATTGTATATAAGCGATGGAAAAGGACATTCTTATTAAATCCCCTGACGAGTGGGCAACCACGAAACAGGCTTGTAGGGACAAGCGTGTAGATTGTTTGTTTTTTCCTGCAACATCTACTTCAATCAATCAATCAATCAATTTATTTGCCTTTTTACCTAATACAATTAATTTTATATATATTTCTATGGTTGGCGAGATGACCTCTGGAAACCACCAGGCTTATAGTTGAGGCCACCTCGTACGTTACAATATGATTAAATAGATATTGCTTTAGCGTGCGGCTTTGCCAGTTCAGAAAATTATTTTACTAAAAACTCTAGCAGTTTTTTCTTAAAATTGGGAAAACTTGACAAAAAAGTGATTCTAACAGGAAGGGAATTCCAGATCTTTGGACCTTGATAAAGAATTGTGAATTTTTTCAGATTAGTCCGGCAATGATGCACACGATAATTATTGGCTGTTCTGGTGTTATAGCCATGAATTTGACTGTTTGTAAAAAACAAGTTGAAGAACAATGGAGGCAACAGATTGTTATGATAACAGTACATAAATCTGGCTATTTGAAACGTGTTGATTTGATAGATGTCTAAAATTTTTAATTTGGAAAATAAAGGAGCAGAATGTGCTCTATAATCTGAATTGGTAATAGCTCGCACAGCCCGTTTTTGCAGACAGTAAATTCTATTTAAGTTGGTTACGTATGTAGACGACCATGTAGAGTTACAATAGGTAATATAAGGATAGATTAGCGAATAGTACAAGGTAAGTTTAGTTTAGTGAAGATAGGTAGAAGCGGGACCTGAATAACATACCAATTGATTTGGAGATTTGTTTACATAAATAGCTGATATGATCTTTCCAAGTAAGGTGCTCGTCAATATATACCCCAAGAAATTTAGTAACGTTAGATTGTGTTAAAAGTTGTCCTCCAAGGGAGATAGAGAAGTTATGGTTACATTTCTTCTGCCAAGGTTTAAAAATGAGATAAGTCGTTTTCTTTATATTCACCGATAATTTGTTACAACGTAGCCAAAGTGTAATATTTTTTAGTTCGTTATTTAGTACAGATTCTAAGGTATTTGGGTTGGAGTGAGAATAAAAGATACTAGTATCATCGGCAAAGAGCAAAAGCTCCGTCATTTCTGAGGCACTTGAGAGATCATTTATGTAAAGTATGAAAAATAATGGGCCAAGAATGGAACCTTGCGGTACGCCACATTTAATGGTCTGCATCGGAGAACAAGTTTGATTGAACTGAACAAATTGATAACGATTAGAAAAGTAGCTTTTTATCCACTTCAGAGCCGCATCACGGATACCATAGTGTTCCAGCTTGGTGAATAAGATTTCATGATCGATGGTATCAAACGCCTTAGAAAGATCCAGAAAGATACCTACAGTGGTCTCGTGTTGGTCAATTGCATACGAGATTTTATTAAGCAAATGAATTAACGCGTGTGATGTCGAGTGATTTTTACGAAAACCAAACTGACGGAGATAGAATATTTCGTTTGTTTCGGCAAATTCGACTAAGCGATTATACATGACCTTTTCAAAGAATTTTGAGAAATTTGGCAGCAGAGAAATCGGTCTATAATTAATAAAAAGACTCGGATCTTCTGTTTTGTAGATGGGAATTACTTTACCTATTTGCAGTTTATCTGGGAAGATACCTTTTAAAAGAGAAAGATTTATAATGTTAGCCAGTGGTGCGGAAATCAGGTGAAATGAATGCTTTATCACACGCATAGAAATATTATCATAACCAGGGGCCTTTCTCGGCGAAAACAAACTACTAATGCTTTCCAATTCACGAGTATCGGTGGGTTTTATAAAGATTGGAGGATAATCTTTGCCACCGAGAAATGAGCGAAAAGTGGCCGAATTCACGGGGGGTATAGCACTTGCAAGGTTGGGACCAATATTGGTAAAGAATTTACAGAATCTGTCAGCGATGTTCATGGGATCCGTGATTGTTTTACCATCGAATTTAAATGACGAGGGCAGAGATGGATTGTTCTTACGTTTATTTATAACTTCATTTAGTAGTTTCCATGTTGTTCTAAGGTCGTTTTTGGCATCTTCTAATTTAGAGTCGTAATATGTACGCTTAGCAATACGTATTACTGAAGTGGTTCAATTTGTTTTTGTAGGCTTTGTACTTTAGCTTACAAGAAGTAGTGGGTGATCGAACAAGTTTTTTGTATAGTCTGTTCTTCTTGTTAATGGACTTTAAAAGACCACGGCTGAGCCATGGAGAGTAAAACTTATTCAATTGTTTGCCTTTGATTATTTTCAAAGGGAAACAGACTTCATAAATTCTTGAGAATTCGCTTATAAAATTATTATAAGCTTCACTGGGGTCGTCCTCATTGATGAATAAAGACCAATCTGTGTTTGAAAGGATTTCGTTGAATTTTTCCAAATTAATAGCATTGATTGCGCGATAAGGTATTTTCTTTTCTTGTCTATGTGTCAGAGTTACGTTATCAAAATAGGTGAAGATCGGTAGGTGATCAGATAAATCATTTAGGACGATGCCATTAAAAACATTTTGAACAGAGAATGACCTTTTAAGATTACTGAGTAGAAGATTTAGTTGATCAAGATTTTTCAACAAGCTGCGGGCGTTTAAGTGCAAAATGGAAAGCATCGATTTCTCATTTTTAAAAAGAAACTAGCCTGATCATTAATGTCTTCCTCGACCATATATCTGCTAGTTGGTAGGCGAGTAAGAAAGTTTGAGTCAGGGTTTAGATCGTTAGAGAGTGGATCATATAATCCGGGCTGATCTATAGGATTATATAAGAGAGATTCAATGCGATCACTATAATAATTTAAAGTGCCATGAGACATTTCATAAAGTGCTATGTTGAAAGAATTTGCGTCTAAATGATTAAAAGGAAGGATAGATTGGAGAGATGACTCCTCACTCGTCAATTTGAGTTTCTAACAGTAGGTAATAATATTACAAGAGTTATTTCACAAGTACAATACTTAGCTCATAGGTAAGTCCTCTTGGCGAGCAAATCGTTCAAGGTCTTCCTGACTTTTGAGTCGGATGGGACGAGAGTCCTCAGACTTTCGCAAATAGACAACAAAGTTTTTTGACCAACAGAACCTGTATCCATTTCGAGCTTGAAATTTTTTGGCATCGGCGAGTAGTTTCTGGGTCTGTGGAGTGAGATGATCGAAAATCTTGACATTTCCCAGAGAACATTCGGCTGGTAAGCCAATCGATGTTGCAGAAATCTTGCAGGCTTCCTTCCTTAGATTCATAACTTCTTCTTTGACGATTCTTCGAGTAAATTTGCAGATGACTGGTCTCGGGCCAGCAGTAGCTTGTCTAGTCGGCACACGGTGCGCAATATCGACATCTTGTATATTTATATTCACTCCTGAAGCTTTTAGAAGGCTTATGCATAGAGATGTAGTGGCGGATGCCGATTCTTGCGGGTCGATTTCGGGGAGACCAACTATCTTGACATTGTACTGGTAACTGTAGCGTTGAATTTCATCGATAGTAGTTGCAAACGGCCGATTCTGGGCCAATCGATTTGTTTGGGTCGATCGATTTTTTGATGTTACGATTTTTTTGCGAAATCGATGTTTTGGGTGTGGTCGATTTTTTGGTGTTACGATTTTTTGCGAAATCGATGTTTTGGGTGTGGTCGATTTTGGGTCTTGACTTGTTTGATTTTTTGATCGATGATTTCCTTTAAAGTGTCAATTTTTTCGAGTGGATCGTCGATGTCCTTTGGGGGGTGGGGTGGGGGTCGAGTTGGTAAAGTGGGATTTTGGGTCGAGGTTGGTTCCATCGGGTACAGCTTTGCGAAATGGCAAACATGAACATGAGTGACTTGATTGAGATTGAAAAATATTATATACAATGGATGGTTATGGGACCAGATTATAAAGAGGTTGATTTTTTTCAGAGGCTTGGTCATGGAATTGATTTGGATGTTGAGTATCCTAGAAAGGGAGATGGTTTTGAAGTCTCATTGTCATACTGTTATGGAAATTGCAAATTCTTGATGTCCTTAGCATTTTTGAGGTCAAAGCTTAAATATTGGTGTGATGTTACTAAAGCAAACAAGTTGATTATTACGTCATCATCTTCAAAAGGTTGGGATATCAATGTACTTACTGTGTATTTGGATCAGGGAAATGCACTATTTGAAAATTTAAAAAAGACTGGAAATGATATTCATATGTTTCATTCAGCTCTTACTGAATTTGTAGGGTCACTTGATTTGGAAAGGGGTGTACCAAGACACATTGAAATTTGTTTAATTAATGAGTATAAGATCAATCATAAAGAATCTTTCAACTACAATGATTTCTATGAAGAGTTGATGAAATATGCATGGCATCCAGACAGGTTTATTGATTGGTGTTATGACGAAGACCAGAAAAAGTCTTTATATGAGTCTGTTGAATGAATTTGCTGAATAATTATATGGAATACATTTTGTGACATGTATCGTGTCACAAAAGTTAAATATGGTGGTTTAAGAGTTACAATGTCAGTATACAACTGATGCTATGGAGAATTTGACAGTGAAAGACTTGAGGTCAATAGCCAAAAGAGCTGGTGTGAGTGTTCGTGGATTCAGAAAGGCTGAAATGCTCACAGCGTTATCTGATATACAACCCGAGAACTTGACAGTGAAGATACTACGAACCATGGCCAAGAAGTCTGGTGTTCGAGGCTTTGGCAGCATAAAGAGGCTCTCATTAATGCCGTCGGATCCCCACGAGTGGTTGAAGCTAATGTTCCAATCCCTGGTCCAGTTAGACCCACAAGAACAAGACCCGCCCGAGCTTCATATGGAAGGGCTATTGCTTCTGCCAGGCGTGAAATCATCCAGACCACAAATTGGATAAGATCTAATGTTAGAGATCCAAACAAGAGGGCCATCACCAAGAGATTAAGAAGGGCAGCTAATGCGGTTAGAAGGGAACCCGATTACTTCATCCCTGAACGACATGAAACGGCTCTGAGAGGTTTTTTGAGGACTTATATAGTTAAGGGAAGGGGCGGATATGATCCAACTTCATTCCTTGGCAAGGTTAGGATACCGTTTCGTAGTTTGTTGTATAAACTTAGGAAGCCATTCCAGTTGAAGTGTATTCTTTCATGTGAATTCACGAGGAGGAACAACCAGGATAATCGTGTTACTGAGCGGAGTCAGGGTCATTTCCATTCATTGATGGAGACAGTGACAGCTTCAACAGACACACTTGTTATGTTTGATAACATCAAGGCTAGACTGGTTGAATTGGTGCAGAAATACGAGAATGAGCACTCTGGATGGGTGTTTGAAAGTGTGATTGATTTTCGTATCCATGTGAACCCATTTCAACCGTTTTCTGGAACTTCATATATTAAATTACCACCCAAATTAGCTGCTAAGAAGGCAATCATCAATGTCAAGAATGAAGACCAGGAGTGTTTCAAATGGGCAGTGACATCTGCTGTGTTCCCAAACAAGGATCACCCCTATAGACTAAACAAAGAGATGAGAGAAAACTCAGAGAAATTCGATTGGTCAGGAATAGAGTTTCCAGTGGCAGCACTTAGTACAACCCAGATAGATAGATTTGAAAGGCAGAACCCATATGGGATCAACATCCTTGGTTATGAGAATGGAGGGCCAACCCTAATCAGGCGCAGTAACAAGTCAGGGGTTACAAAGATAAACCTACTCTTGATATCAAATGAAGAGACAAATCATTACTGTTGGATCAAAAACATGTCAAGACTTATCGAGTATAATAAGAACGAGCATGCCCGTTTCTATTGTGATAATTGTCTAAACTCGTTCAATTCTCAAAAGTCGCTGGACACACATATGGAGTATTGCCTAAACAACGAAGCAGTCAAAGTCCAGATGCCCATGGAAGAGGATGGTAGTCCAAAGTACATTACTTTCAAGAACCACAGACGAAAGATGCAAGTGCCATTTGTGATCTATGCGGATTTCGAGTGTTTCACGGAGAAGTTGGACACTTGTTCTCCGGATGATAGGGATAGCTTCACGAATCAATATCAGAAGCACAAGCCATCAGGATTTTGTTACCTTATCAAGTGTTTCGATGATGAGGTCTTTGAGCCCAAGTTGGTGATGAGAACAGCCAACTCGCCTGAGGATGACATACCACAAATGTTTCAGGAAAGCTTGGAGGAGGACATCAAAAAGATTTATGATCAATTCAAGTCTAAAAAGAAGCTTGTAATGAAGAATAGCGATCATAGGAATTATAGAAAGGCTACTCATTGCCATATTTGTGAGGGTGAATTGGGGAATGATAAGGTGGTCGACCACTGCCATCTTACAGGTAGGTACAGAGGAGCAACCCACAGGAAATGCAACCTGGAATTTAGCACCCCCAAGTTCTTTCCAGTCATATTCCACAACTTGTCTGGATACGATAGTCATTTGTTTATCAAGAAGATGGGAGTGTCAGAGGGTAAGATTGATTGTATTCCACTCAACGATGAAAAGTACATCTCATTCACCAAAGAGATTGTGGTTGAAAAGTTCATGGAGAAGGAGGATAGTAAGGAGAAGGAGGTTCAGATTAAACGTACCATTAGATTTGTAGACAGTTTTAGGTTCATGGCAAGTGGGTTGGCTAGATTGGCTGACAACTTGCCGAGAGAGTCTTTGGCAAACCTCTCGAGATACTATGAAGGGGCAAACTTTGATCTTTTGGCTAGGAAGGGAGTGTTTCCATATGATTGGTTTGATGGCTTTGATAAGTTACAAGTGCCTAACCTACCACCCAAGGATGAATTTTATTCGATATTATACGACACTGACATATCGGATGAGGATTATCAACATGCCGGAAACGTGTGGGAGACCTTTGGTATGAGAAGTTTTGGGGATTACCATGACTTGTATCTCAAAACAGATGTGGTTCTGTTGGCTGATGTCTTTGAGAACTTCAGAGGGGTTTGTATGAAGAATTACGGGTTGGATCCAGCATGGCATTATACTGCACCTGGACTGGCTTGGGATGCTACATTAAAGATCACCAAGGTTGAGTTGGAGCTTTTGAGGGATCCCGATATGTTGATTAGGGTAGAGAATGGTATCAGAGGTGGAATATTAACGATCTCGACGAGGCATGGAAAGGCCAATAATCGATATATGAAGAACTATGATCCCAGATTGCCTACAAAGTTTATCACATATTTGGATGCTAATGGGCTCTATGGCTATGCAATGACCAAGGCTTTACCAACCCATGGTTTTGAGTGGATGAGTGATCAAGAGTTGGCAGACTGGAGGAACCATCCATGCATATTAGAGGTGGACTTGGAGTACCCATTGGAGCTACATGATTTGCATAATGATTATCCATTAGCCCCAGAGAGGTTGGATGTTGATGGGGTTGTTAAGTTGGTTCCCAATTTGAGAGACAAGAAGAAGTACATTCTACACCACGAAGCTCTGAAACAGTATTTGTCATTGGGTTTGAAGTTAACCAAGGTACACAGAGGGATCAAGTTCGAGGAGTCGGAATGGCTGAGGTCCTACATTGACTTGAACAATAGTTTGAGAGCCAGGGCTGAGAATGATTTCGAAAAGGACTTCTTCAAGTTGATGAACAACTCAGTGTTTGGCAAGACCATGGAGAACATTAGGAAGAGGGTGGATATCTAGTTGGTCACTGATGAGAAGAAAGCGCGTAAGTTGATTGTGAAGCCAAACTTCCATCATAGGAACATCTTTTGCGAGGATCTGACCGCCTTCCACATGAAGAGAACGAGATTGGTCTTTTGATAAGCCCATTTACTTGGGGTTGTCCATTCTGGATCTGAGCAAGACTGTCATGTACGATTTCCATTACAGGTACATAAAGCCCAAGTATGGGGAGAAGGCTAAGTTGTTGTTCACAGACACGGATTCTTTAGCCTATGTGATAGAGACTGAGGACTTTTACAGGGACATCAGTCCAGATGTGAAGGCTAAATTTGACACCAGCAACTACCCCAGGGACCATCCATCCGGGATTGAGACCGGAGTGAACAAAAAGGTCGGAGGGATGTTCAAAGACGAGGCTGGCGGTGAACAAATCACGGAATTTGTGGGTCTGAGGGCTAAACTGTATGCTTTCAAGACGGACAAGGAGAAGGAAGTCAAGAAGTGTAAGGGTGTTAACAAGGCAGTGGTCAGCAAAAGCATAAGTTTCCAGGATTACAAGACTTGCCTTTTCAGTGGCCAATCCCAGAGACGGAAGATGAACACCATAAGGAGTCATAGCCATGACATCTATACTGAAACAATTAACAAGATTGCATTATCACGCGAGGACGATAAACGTGTGATAACGGAAGACGGGGTAAACACTTATGCACATGGTCATTTCAGGACGCTAGAAGGTGGTGATTTGGTGTCTTGAGGTACAAATTGAAGCTCTTCTCGAACGAATCCTCGTTTTGGACCTCCACTCAAATAATACAAGACTGGTTGACCCGGTTCGATTATGGTTCGAGCCAAATCATAGACTTCAAGACTCCATATGGGATCAGTAGCCCTTCGTTTGTCCCCACCTTCATCTTCACCGGGGGCATAAAGATACCTGACTTGAACATCTGGAGGTAATCTCTTCTCATTCAACCCCACAGGTCGCTTGTAGTCTGGAGTTTTGGTGCCAATCGAGTCCATTTTCAAAGCTTCGTCAGGCTCTTTACCAGTAATACGGGTGGTCTCACTATTGAGGGTCTTCATGATGGCGGGCAATCTATTCACCCAAACTGTGGATCGGGTATCACTAATCATCTCTTGAGCGTATTGATGGCTGAATAGCTTCTCACCGAGAGTCCTGTTGGCCCTCTCCACAAAAGCTTGAGCTCTATGATTCCCAGCTTCACTACGTTGGATTGTGACTTGATGCTTATTCATAAGAGTTGTTACGTCACCCTTGAATTCTGTTCCCGGATCCACCATTAATGTTTGTGGCCACTTCAACTTACGGGAATAAATCCGTTGAAAGGCATTGGCAACTTCACCACTCTCCTTTGAGGTCAATGCCTCGGCATCCTTGTATCTTGACGCGATATCAATCACGACTAATGCATAGCGGTATGTTTTTCTTCTCACTGTATCGTGAGGAAGAAACAACAAGTCCGCTTGATGAATCTGATTAGGCTTATTCACACTCCAATGTGGCCTGGGTATATACTTGGGGGCTAGGAGGTAAATTTGCCACAAGGCTTGCTTTTCCAACCACTCTTTGGCGACCTTTTCACTAACTTTGGCTGCTTTGGTCAATTTGGGTATGGCTGAGTATCCTTTCCAGTATCCATCAGTGGAGTAATATAATCGATTTAAAACGTTGGAATCAGTCATTTACAAAAAGAATATAAGCATTTTAAATGGCTTCTATACCAAGCATTCTTGATATCAATCGCGTTCCAAGGACTCGCGAAGGGTTGAAGGCTATGACGTCATTAAATAGGGTCACACTAAACCCATCATCAGCCGAACCTGGTGAGACATTATACATTGAAATACCAAGATTGAGTGAAAATCTTGTGATTGTGCCCGGTAGCGTCTACATAACCTTTGATATGGTTGTAACCGGGCACAAAGACAACACTCTTGTTAATAATTTGGGAAGGAATCTAATTTCACAGTATAAGGTTCTATTTGGTGGTGAAATCGTAGAGGATCTTAGTAGATTTGATTTGTTCAAGACTTATCACGATTTGTTTTTGACAACTGAAGATCGTGAGAATAGATTGAGACAGGGCATATCTGATGTTAACATAAGGAAGATTAGGACCAATGCGGGGAATAAGGACACATCAAAAGCAAAGCATAATACTTTAGCCGCGATTCATAACACTAGATATGCTATTCCATTAGAACACACAATCCTCAAAGATCATGGAGTATTTTATCCAATAGGATTACCACATCCACTTAGATTTGAATTGACTTTGGCTAAAGTTTCTGATGTTGTGGTTTATTCAAACAGGGAAACACCACCTGATTATAAATTAATAAACATGGAGATGGAGTATCAGTGCATATCAAATGATTTTTTAGCAAGAGAGGCTGTTGCGTCCTACAGATCTGGGAAAGGGTTCACGTATGAGAAAGTACTTCTTCACAAAACCTTTACAATCTCTGAGGCTAATGATGTTGTGATAAATCAGCATGTTAATGTGCCGAGAAGATCTATGACTGGTATACTATGTCTTTTCACTGCCCCTCATACAGAAGGTCTTAGGGATTCTGAGATTTTTGCAAACCCAAGGATCACATCAGTCAAGATTGACATAGATGGAGTGCCCAACCAAGTTTATTTGAAAGGTATGATGGCGACTGATTTGTGGCAATCCATAATTAAGCAAGTTGGCCTTAGTGATTCAATTAAGGAAGCTGATTTTTATACAGATAAGTTCGCTTTGTGGATTGATTTGAGGACTTATCCAGATAATGATATACATGGAAGTGGTTTGTACATTCATGCTACTCGTGATGGTGTGACTTTGGAAATTAAGAGAGAAAAGAAAGGAGACAAAGTTCTTACATGTCACATGTTTGTTATTGCTGACGCTGTCATGACCATTGTTAATGGCGGTCTAAAGGAGATTAGATATTAGGCTGCTGTGTGTTTTTCTTCTCACGTTGTCATGAGAAGAAACATCAATCTAAAGGGGTTAATGTAGTGAGTAATGATGAACGAACTCAAAGATATGATTCCATTCAATTGCATCATCACTGGTCCCACGAATTGTGGAAAGACCCAATACATAGTGGAACAGCTTCGAGGGCACTATAGGCAAGTGTTTGATTATATTGTGTTGATCTGTCCAACATATGCCCATAACAAGACTTATAGAGGCTTTGCCAAGGGGGACAAACGATTCTTTGTACTGTCGCCAGATGCGAGTGATCATGACGAAATCAACAATTTGTTGATGGACTGTGAATCGTTCTTCTCGGGTACGAATGCACTCATAATATTGGACGACTGTGCCGTTTCCAAGGATCTGAAGAATAGGTCCAACAAATTCATCGGTTTGGCCTTCTCTGGGAGACATGTAGGGATATCGGTCTGGGTTCTCACGCAGCAATTGACATCTATAGCCAAACCATTCCGTGAAAATGTAGCTTGTGTGGTCTCATTTCACAATCCATCACAAACGGCGATGAAGATGCTTTTCGAGGAGTATGGCGGGGACCTGGATGCTGAAACGTGGAAGAAACTCAAGAAGCATCTTATGAATGAAAAGTATGCCAGGCTATGCTTCTCCCTTAGACATCCATTCCAAAACTATTTAGAAATACCGGCTCCCATGGCACAACCATGACAACTCCCGAAGAAATCATGAATGGTGAAACTGTGGTGGAATAATCAACACCAACCATTAGCGATGATGATTTGAAATCCAAAAGAGAAGAGCTCTCAATACTAGCTTGTCTAGGCTCCACCAAAGAGTATCTTGGTATGCAAATGACTCTAGGCGATGTCCATAAATTATCGGATAAGGATGTCGAGAAGTACTACAAGAGGTACAAGATGGTGTCGGGTAAGAATGACGGACTAATTGATCCTCCTTTACATCTATTGGTCAGACTAGTCAACTGGTGTCTTAGTGGTTACGGTGGAATAGATGAGCCAGATGCTTTGGTAAAGGATTGGAAGAACAATCAGTTGATCAAACAGTGGCTGTCAGAAGCTTCTGGTTCAATAGTAGTACATGGTGGTGCGATTGCTACGTTACTGATAATAGCCATTACCGCTCTCAAGTATTTCAAACTAAGAGAGCCCGCTGCCCCTGCCACCACAATATACGAAAAGGCTAATACGGATGAACTTGTTGGAGTTGACACTGTTCGGTGAAAAAATTGAAAATAGGTGTGGAAAGTGTAGGTGCAAAGGCATACTCGAAAGAGATCGAAAACATGTCACAATCCTCAAATGCTTCTTCAACTTCATCATTGAAAACTCGTTTTGTGCCCATTGATGAGACTGACTTCAATTGGGATTCTATTGATATAGAAGCTCCAAAGAAGAAAGGTAATTACTCATATTCAAACCTTGTTGTTCGTGATGATGATGGTGAACCACAGAATCTAGCTTTCCAATTGGCTGATCAAAACATATTTGGTCTCAAATACAACAATGGTCCTGAGAACAAAAAGCCCCAGTCAGGTATTAAATTCACCTATTTGCTACGTGACGAGGAAACTCAATCCAGGTTTGACACCATAATAGACAAAGTAGCTCATGCCATTGAGACATTCTACGCTGATGAGACTATTCGTAAGAATATGCCTAAATTGAGTAAAGTACAGCTCGACACTATGGAGAAAGGGGCCACAATTGATTTGATTAAACCATCATATACCACAAATGAAAACGGTAATACATGTGTATATCCTGAATTCAACACAAGTGGAAGTGGCTATAAACTAAAAAACTACACAGCATTTAGAGGCCGAAAGAAGGGTGATAGATGGATTGATTACATTCCGACAGCTGCAGATGATGATAGTACCAAGGCATGTGCAACAGTTTCATTGAGAATCAAAGGAATATCATTTGGTGCTTGTGGAACTGGGATGAGTTGCATTGCTAATGTAAAGTATGTGGTTCAAGCAATTAAATTAAGCAAACCCATGGAAGAAGAAAAGGTTGAAGAGGAGGATGTTTTTGCACACATGGGTGATGAAGAAGACTCTGATGAAGAGGTGGAGGAGGAGGAAGTTGTCGAAGAAGAGTCTCCAACTCCAGAAGTATCATACAAAGAATTGTTAGCAAAAAGGAACGCTACAAAGGGTAAGAAGAAATAAGCAGCTATCCAAATAGGGTGATGGGTGGGATGTGAAAGTTTCCTAGTATACCTCTTACTAGGAGACTTAAAAGTAACAATAGATTAATTCACAACATGTCTGAGGAAACAAGTCAGGTTGAGCAAATCACTAGAGAGCCTTCTGTCAAAACAAAGGTCAAAGACCCCAAGAGAGTTCAGGCTGGCAAAACGTTATCGGAAAAGAACAAGAGGGCCAGAGAGGCTTTGAAACGTGAAGAGGAAAGGGAGAAGAAAGAAAGGGAAGAGAGTGAAAAGGAAAAGGATAAGGGTAGTTCTGTTGGTGGAGGGGGTGATTGGATACCAAAATATATGTCGTCCCAAACTATTATTCTGGTCACAGGTGCAATTGGCCTCGTCACCTATGGACTGTGGACAAACTATGGAGATAGGATAGCTGCGCATATGTCAACCATTTTCAACCCATCACCACAGCCCAAAGTCACAGAAAGTCAGCCCGTGGCCAGCACCACAGAGGAAACCGATTTAAAAGATGATCTGTTGTGATTCAAAATGGCTGATAATAAGCTCGTAAAGACAGTTACTGGCTCTGTAGTGCTCGTTGGATTGTCAACTGGGATGGGCTGGCTTGGCAAAAAGGCTCTTCGGGAGTCGTTCATCGGCGACCCATCGACCAGTATCATGAACTATGGCAAATGGGTACTTGTGCTGACTATAGCTATGTATGTCAAAACCTATTTAGAGGATCAGAAGATACTACCCACAAGTGTTTGAATATAAGTTATAATTGTGCATTCTACAGAGATTTACTGAAACATGTTAGAACTTCATTTAGAGTTGCTTTGTATCATCGGCAACAAAGGGAAGAAAATCAAGGCTATTCTCATTTAGTCCCAATTCCTGGATTACCTTCAACAGACTCTATTGTGGAATGGTATCATTGACTTGATTCAAATCATAAACTTAGGCGTAATGAGCCTAAACTTGAAAATTACATAACATACATAACAAACGAAGAGGTTGATGAGGAGGCCAAAGATCGATTCAATAACGATCTATTGCGTCATATCAAAATAATGTTTAGGACTGGTTTGTATATGGAACAACTAAAAGAAGAAGGGTATGATGAGACCCCACCTCCTAAACTACCCTCAACAGATTACATTTTGAATTGGTATTATGGTCTCGATTCAAATCATGAACTTAGGCGTGATGAGCCGAAACTCGAAGACTACATCATGATCGAAGAACAACCACGACGAGGACCACACCCATTGGTGTCATTTACGCTTGGAGTGTTTACAGGGGTTGTATCGCTATTTGGAACTGTAGTAGCGTATTCTATATATGACTCTAAAAAGAGAAGATTGTAAGGAGCTGAAATTGTTTAAGAATAGTGCACAAAATGCTTAAATGGCGACTATAGCAATCATGCTTGGAGGGGCAGTCCTCAATGCAACAGCCTTCATTGGTGGAAATTATTTAGCAAAGGTCATTAGCGGCTCGTCTTCGGCCGATCTCCAACTTGAAAGGGAGAGGCATGACAAAGCCATGGAGAAGTACCAGAAAGACTATGCTGCTTATCAAGAGAAACGAATGGCTTATGTTGACTTTGAGAATCGTAGGAAGGGTGATGAAAATCAAGCCTCTGAGAACATATCAAAGACGGATGAAGCGCTGAGATTATACAATCAAATGGGCAATCCCCCTAAATTCTCTGACTATTACTGACCCAATTCAGATCAAAAGACTGGAGAAATGGTTTATGTTTCTGGTGGGATGTTAGCCTTGGGATATATTGCCAGCAAGTGGATATAATGGCTGACAAAATAACAGATAACACAATAACACCACATGAATATATTCGTTTGGTAGGATTTAGAGCTGAACAGTTGAAGATGGGTAATAAACCAGTTATAGATTGGCCATTTGATTTCAATCCCATAGCCATAGCCAAGAGTGAACTCAAACAACGCGTTTTACCCATTGCTATAATTAGAAAGATCCCAGACTGTAACTCAAAGACTGCTTTCCGCGATGAAGTATGGAACCCAAACGACATGAATATACGAGACTTTTGAAATCAATTTAGAAAGTTGCCATATTCAACTTCAAATATGGCAACTGCTTATGATCCTGATTTAGATCCGACTACACTAAATGAGCCAGGTGATGATGATGGGGATGATACACTTTACTTGAGCCCAATCACAAAGACATCAACCACTCGTCCAATTGACCCTGATGAAGAGGAGGAAACCTCGTTCGGTGGTATTGATGAAACTCGGCCCTTATTGATAGAAGAGATGGAAATAGAACAAGATGAAGCCTGGGCCAAGATTAGATCAAGATTCCCCAAAGTTGATACGTCCAAGTTTACAGCTAGGCTGAATCAATTCAAACAAGTAGTCGTCAAATTGCTTAGGAAAGGATCAAAACCTTATGTGTTATTCAAAGGTGATGATGAATTGAATGATGGATTGCCAGATACCATCAAAAATAGTCTAGGCCCAAGAGCAGAAGAAGTTGTGGAAGCTAATGATGGTGAGATATCAAAGAGAAAGACCATGATATCCAAACTCAAGGACAAACTAAAATTCCATAGGGACAAGCCGCTGAAAACCCCAGAGGAAAGTAGCCAAATAGAGACTCTCGAGAGGGAAATCGGTGAGCAGGAGGAGGAGATAGCTAACCTGGAGGGTGAGAATGAAGAGATACAGGAACGAATGTCATTGCGGGATCGTGTGAAGGCCATCTTCAAGAAATACGGATTCACAGTCTTTGCTGTCATGAGTGCCGTTGGAGTGGTCATTGGTGTCATAGTCTCCAACCTATCCAAAGGACTATCGAAATTGGGCAAAGGGGTTGGTGATGGGCTAAAAACCCTTGGGAAGAAACTTGGCGAATTGCTGCCTGGGATGGTGGGCGCTATTGTAAGCTTTCTGTTCAAGACTGCTGGAGAGGTCGTCTCATTTCTGGGTAAACATGCTTGGCTGTTAATAATGGCAGTTGTGCTTTACTTCATAGAAGAGTTAAAAAGGAAACGTAAATGAATCAAATGAAGACTTATTGTGTCAAAGAGAAAAAGCTGACTGATTGTGTACCTGGTAGTGAAACCTTTGCCAAAACATCCAAAGGAAGGCCGATGATGAAGTGTAAATGTTCCAGCTGTGGCATCATTAAAACTCGATTCCTCTCAGATGCCGACTATAGAAATTTAAAGATGACTAAGAAGTAATCAAACAACATGTTGAGCATTACTATGTACGAGTCTGAAGCCAGGGTGTATTTGAATCCCCCACTGGAAAAGATTCGGGAGATCCAACTCCTTGACTGTATTATACCCAAACGATTGGTCAACTTCAAAGATCGACAGGGCTTTCTCAAAGAGGATAATCGAGCCATCATAATAGTTCAACCCGGTACATACTCTCTACGTGATATACACACAATCTTTCTGAACGATACGGATAATGCCAAGCTATCGATCATTGAGACTGACACTGTTGATTACCTGTATTCCAACAAGAGTTTCAACATTAAACTCACAAGAGGCCTCCAAGTTGCTCTTGGGTTACCTGAAACCGTAACACCTGGAAAGTTGTACCCCATAAATATACAGATTAAGAAGCCGCTGAGACTTTTGTGTAGTATAGTGGACAATAAGTCGTCATATATGAATAAGACTCAATCTGGAGAACCCGTGAAACTCTCACCCTCCCACCTCCTTGCCAACATACCATCACAGGATTACCCAGCTATTCCAGCTCAAAAACATAAGAGCCCCATAAACCACTTCGACGTAAGCATCCTCGACATTGGATGGAAGAAACTTGATCTGAAGGGTTCTCCCATCACATTCAGTTTAAAATTCAGATAACATCTTAAAAGTAAGCGATATTCATTCCAAAATGGATGCATATAAGACGATTTATCCCAACTTAGAGGCTACTGCACCTCCTCCGACCCCCACTGATGGACCATCATTCAGACTTCAACAATGTTGTGATGCCTTGAACAAGCTAAAGTCTGAATTAAACCAATATGAGACAGTACTCAAAAAATACAACCGATCCAAGGGTGTACTCATGAATGCAAGCTCGACCTGTGGTATACTGTCTTGCGTCTTGGCGGCTGGTGGATTGGGCACATCTCTTAGTGGAGTCGGAATCATCGCATCTGTGCCATTGGGTGTAATTAGTGATGTATTTGTATGCGTTTCCATAACGTTTCAACAAATATCCAAGAGACTGTCAAAGAAAGCTGTGAAACACCAAAACACCATCACACTGGCCAAGTCCAAAATAAACACCATTGAAGACCTGGTTTCCAAAGCCCTTAGTGACAATAAGATCTCTGATGAGCAATTCTCGTTGATCATAGAAGAACTCAAGAAATTCGAAAAGCTCAAGGCTGAGATACGGGCTAAAGCTCAAAAAAATATGAGTGGAGAGGACCCCGTGGTATTGAGGCAGAGAGTACGCAACGAAATCCTCAAAGAACTAAAAGGAGGACCATAACTATCATATATGAGCAAAACAAATACTAGTCCAAATAGACTTAAAAGGTTGATATACTAGTAACATAACCATGGCTAATAGTCAATCTGTTGAAGAGAAATTCAAGTCCCTAGAACATGCTATTACAAATGTGTTGGATTCAAAGGAATGTAAATACTTGGGAGCACGCTGGGAAATTTTACTGCCAAATGTGGCCAAGTTGAGTGCACAATATGTTGGTCAGCCGTAACACCCGACACAATACTTCATGAGTGTGACACTTGAAAGGCCATGTGTGTTTGGGCACTGAATATGTGTACGAATGAAGTATTAACCTTCCTGATTCGAACAAATTAAAAATGGCTGCTGTTGTGAGGCTACTTCATTATGCATGCTGTACTTGAATTGTCTTGGGAAGTTCGCGTGCAAACATTTCTTGCTCGGCTACAACATGCGTAATGAAGTAGGGACCTGAGCGGAAATCATTCCGAATATTATCCTCGGTGCACTTACTGTAGGCCGGTCTGAACTATTGTCTCTATGGACAATTTAGATAAAGGAAAAGTGGAGAAGGCTTACGAAGACCTTAAAAATCTTGTGGAGCCAATTACAGAGCCATTTCGGACCATCGAGGTCAAAACATAGGCATCGCGTTGGCCAGTACTACCCCATGATTTAACGCAAAGCAGAGAGATGGTACAAGCAGTTTATGAGAAGATTATCGTTTAGGTGTGCTCCGAGAAGTCCTTGGAAAGTTTTTATAAAGGTGGAATTGCCTACAGAATTATTCCAAATTATACGGACACTTGCGTCAACCACAAACTACGGCTTATTCACCGGCGAGACCAAAAGAAACACAAGAAGGCTGTCTTGGCGTTTACGTCTTTTGCCAGGGCCGGTAAAAAGTCTTTTTAATAAGATTATGGGCACCTCTTACTCAGATGATGAGTTTCTCAAGAAGAAGTTCAAGAATAAGAAGAGAATTGAGGCTATTGTAAATGAGGAGAAGCAGTTTGGAATGACATACGATTTTGATTAGGAAATTTTACAATTTGATTTTTGTTATAGTGTTTGCAATATGCACAACTTCCCAATACACACATCGGTACTTCTGTAAGTTGTACTCATTTCCATGAGTTAAAGAGTACACATTTAAACCATGAACAATAACTTGTACTTGTTGATACAAAGAAAACATTTTGGTTCCTATTGTCTACGATGTTGTAGGTAACTTGTGAAACAAATAATACTAGCTACTACTAAATAGTGTTGATTAGACAACAGGAAACAAAGAAATTAGCATAATTTAACACCTATTTTGTACTGTTTATATTTCACGGATTAAGTGTGTGCGCTCTAATACATTTATTTGTTTTGTTATAAGGTGCTCATGCTAAATTCATGAAATAAATATTACTAAAGATACAGCTTGCTAAACAGTGTAGAGTAAATACACTTAATTCCTGAAACAAACATAGTACAAAGTAGGCGATAAATAATGCTAATTTGTTTGTTCTCTATTGTCTCATCAACACTATTTATTATAACTAGTAATATTTGTTTCACAGATTTAGTGCTTCTACTCTAGCATAATTTAGTGCTATTTGCTGTGTAATTATACGTTCACTGGTTTAGAGGGAGCACTTAACCATTGTATATAAATATAAACACAAGGAATGAGTCAAATACAAATAACTTTTATTCCATTAAAGTCAAATACATAGATATTTTTTTATAATCTCATAATCGGTATATATTGAGTATTTAAAGATGCATTTAAAACATACAAACATAAAATAGTTTTGCATTATTCATTGTTATGATTTCCCGGTCAATAGACAGTATTTGAAAAGGCACAACATCAAAGGCATAACAACTGTTATTGATTGGTTATAAATAGTTAAAATCAGTTATCAATCAGTTTTCCTTTTTTAGAGTAACAAAGGCAATTTATTTGAACTGTAAAAAAGTATTGGTGATAGTACTGCACTGTTTTTACTACAGTCAGTCATATTTCTTTTACAGTTTAATGTGAATAGAACAAGTCTATCTCAAAATTACTTTTTGGCTCTTTTTAGCATATTTGTATGCAGAGCTTTTGAGTATTGATAGATAGATATATACTTTAAGTGGGTATTTTCAAATGAATAAATATAAAGTTAAAAAATAAAGTTAGAAAGCAAACACTAAAAGTGTGTAACATAACTAGTTCAAAATAAAAACAACAAGAAAACAAACTTATTAATTTTTTCCTTCTGCTTAATTTGTGCCATTCAGCTGTCCTAGCTAATTAAAGTAGTACTACTGTTTCATGGATTTAAATGCAATTTTTACTGTACATTTTTATATGTACACAATAGAACAGCAATGAAGCAATTAGAGTGGTTTTTATAAACCGATGAAACAAAAAAGTAATCATAAAAGAGTAATAGCCAGATTCACACAATAGAAAACAAAGTCTTGAGTTGAATGCATGCAAGATTTCCATGACCAGTCCATGATTGTCAGGACAATATTACTTACTTGCTAATTAATTCGGCTCGAATTCTTCCTCAAAGCATTTAATTGCTTTGATTTTCTTAAAAATTCTTCTTTTAATTCAGACCTCCTTTGAGCGAGATCGCCTATGGGAAATCGCAGTTTTTCTGTAGTTTTGGTCGTTCTTCGCGGAGCTCTTCGCTTCTTGCTCCCCATCAGCCACAGCAGCACTCAATGCCACCTAAGAATTCACCAATTTTGTGACAAATTTTCAATATTAAATAAATAACAATCAATGTTCTCGAGGTTCCAAAAATATTTAGTAGAGTCAAAAGTGTGGTTCTATGGTTTTAATTTGTTCATAAATCCTACACGAAGGCAAAAAAATAAGAAATAAAACAAGGTACTCACACTTCATATCGATGATTGCTCTTCAGATGTCTATGCCAACATTGCTCCGGAGCAAAAATGCGAAAAAAAAGTGAAAATATAGCAAATTTGGTACGAGAAGAAAGCTCACGATGCGAAGAAACGATTTGTCTTTGGTGCAAAACAGATAAACTAGCTGCCAGGCTTCTATGGGCCAATAAAACTACAATACCAGCTGCGGATCGAATGAATCAATATCGGCCGAGCTCAATTGTCTCTTTAAAAGACTGGGATCAAGTGGACATTCTTTTGGCTGATAAAGGGGTAGAAATTTCCCACCGTGAGATGCGCTCAAAAATATGATGGACAATGGACCTAAAACATATGCAACTAAGGATGAAGTTAATTATAATAAGAAATGTATTTCAGATGTAAGGGAAATTACTCGAATTAATTTTAATGCTGTGTATAGAGACCTATCAAGAACAAAACAAAGGATTAGGGAATTAGACAAAGTATTGTGTGTAGTTATTACAGGTTGTGCAGTATATTGGATGTTTAGTTTGGCTAGTAGCATGTATTGTCTAATGGCTTAAAAGTTTTGAAACCTTCTATCCAAAATCTGGATAGAAGATGGGCTTACTCAATGACTTCAAAAACAAGTACCCAAATGCTGACCTTAACCGATTCAAATTCATACCTGATCAATATGGAGGCTACATTAGATGGAAACATAACGGTATGACAATCATGTCCTATGATGACCCCACTGGCAAGACATGGACTGATGACATCCGACCAGGTCTCAAACTGTTACTATGGATTGATTTGGGACTGGATGATACATCAAGCCCCTTCCCAAAGAGCCTGACCATGACAAATCGCCCTTACCCAATTCCAGCCATTGATTTTGACGAACCCACAAGTAACACCACAAACATGCTGACATCATTGGACATATACGTGTCCAACACAAAAAAATTCACCGCTAAGATGCGTAACGTATTTAGATCCCAAGTTGTAACTTTCAAGTCTGGTAAACAAAGTCGAAAGTGGTTGAACGCTCCCGATATGAACTATTGGCCTCAACAGCTGAACTTTGCAGTGTGGTGTGCAACCTCTGGTTGTGGGATTAGCCCCTTTGAGAGTCTCAACTACCCCAAAGTCGTGAGTAGCTTCATCAAGTTTCATGTATACTTCACCATAAGACGTATTTTGTATGAACTGAGTCTTCCGCTGCCTGATGAGCAACCCTTTGTAATCAACAACAACCCTTATAGTAAAGTTGCATATCAACGATTATGCGCTGAATTTGGCATCTCAAACAACTCTGACTTTAGATGGAAAGGTGGACGAAACGGAGGTTTGGGTGACATATTCATCGATTATGGGGCTGGATACCATGGAGTGGGTGGAGGATACCAAAATGTCCATATGGTAAGAAACTATGACGATAAAGCTGATCAGTGGCCTGGTGAAGGTGGTAAATTTGCCGATGATGGGGGTAAGAAGGAAAAGGGTGACCTCATATCATTCATCCGTAATGATGACTTTGCTGATTACAAATATGCTTGGTTCATGCCAACTAGTGGCTATGGGCTCACCAAAGCTGGACTTGGCAGATTGAATCGATCTGCTGAAGCCTTTGTTTACTGTGTGCTGGGGGCGCAAGTCAACACTAGAAACTCGATTGTGGGAACTGGTGGTGGAGCGATTGAGACTCAACAAGAATTCTTGGCCCTGTTTGAGAGTAGTGTGATCGAGAATGACATTTCGAGTTCGATCCAAAGGTATCAACTGGCCACTCAAGAAGCTAAATTAAGACTTGATTTGGCCATTGCTCCTGGAGTGTGGTTGATGCCCAGTAACATGATCATAAACACAGAGAGTGTAGTTGGGTATAACAACAACTTCATGAAGGCTACAGATGAGATGAAATTTGGAACCAACACAAACATAAACCTAGAGACTAAGACTGTGGGAATCAGCCATAATCTGGGGTCCTCAAAAGTCAAGTTGCCACATGCAGCTGCAGAGACTAAACGATCACCACCAACACCAACGATTAATCCTCAACCTGAAATCAAAGAAGAAACAAATACTAATCATGAAACCAACCTGATAGTATTTATCTTTGGAGTTGGAGCTCTAGCTTGGCTGCTATTCAGATAAAAATTGAGATACCCAATCCATAGATCATGGCTTCGTAAATCATGACATCATTGGCAATCATTGGCAGTAGATACTTCGATGACTATATAACCTTGAAAGAACAAATAGGTAAAGCTCTCAAGAAATGGAAGCTGGATCTCTCAGACATTGAATTGATTGTGTCTGGGGGTGCAAAAGGGGTTGATGAACTGGCCAGAGATTTTGCCATTGAAAAGGAGATCCCATTCAAGGTGTTTGTCCCTCAATGGGACTATTATGCCAAGGCGGCTGGGCCAATTCGCAATAGAGCGATTATGGAGTGTGCGACGCATGTATTGGCCTTACCTTCTCGTTATTACTCACCAGGTACCAAATCCGCTATTAAGTTGGCTAGGAAATACAAGAGAGAGGTTATAGTCGTTTATGTCTAATGACTAAGTGAACTTTTGTAACGTGAAACGCGTTACAAATGTCTTTGATACCTCACAAAGGCCCACACTCTTCACAATCCCTTCGTAGCTTACAATGACGGCAAATATACTCTCCACTACACATATGACACATCCGTTTCTTATTATTAGTCTTAATTCTACCATGTTTACAATACAGATAAGGTTTACAATCTTTACATCTTAGCTTACCATGTATACAATACAAATGAGGTTTACATTCCTTACATCTTTGTTTGTCATGTATACAAAAAGCTGAACCACCACACTCCTTACATCGATCTTTCTGTCTACCATGTAAGCAAATACCTACACCACCACATTCCTTACAATAATATCTCTGTCTGCCATGTAAGCAAATACCTGAACCACACTCTCTACATTTATGTTTATGTCTACCATGTAAGCAGATACCTGCACCACCACACTCCTTACAATAATATCTCTGTCTGCCATGTGGACAAAGCTGAGAGCCGCCACATTCTTTACAACTATACCTTCTCTTATCATGTTGACAAATACCAGCACCACCACACTCCTTACAATAGTATTCCCGTCTGCCATGTGGACAACGTTTTCTTGGTTTAGCTTGAGCACAATCCATTGTGTGTATATACCACTACAGTACAACCATCGACCATCAATTACACTTTTGTAACATGAAGCGTGTTACAAATGTCACACATTCTCTCTCTATTTTTTACTCCCACGTTAAAACCAAACTTCCGTTTTAATACCACGCCCACTATAAATGAATTCCATTCATACTTTTACGACATGGCAACCAGCAATTCTATAAGTGGGTTTGATGTTTACTTTCTAAAGGCCCGTTTCTAACGTCGCTCAGGAATGTAATGACGTCAATGTAAAACCATTTTGAACCGGAATTGAACCGGAAACTTTTTGACCACACACAAACGAAAATCTTTACGATTACCAATAAGTCCCCCAACGCTCCTTCAACTCTTGAAACTCTTCCATATCAAGACAACAATATACAAACCTACTTGGATGCCAAGCCACGGCCATCAGCTCTCCCCGAATATCATTTAGGAAAATACGTCTGTGTATGCCCTTCCAGGCCTCATTTAACAACTCGTCTTTGAAACTTATATACACAACAACTAAAAGATCACTTATAAGCAACTCATCAACAGAATATGGCCGTTCGAGATCAGAATCCACCATCCCAAACAGAGCTAAATCTTCATCATCCCTACATAAATTCTCAGCAATGTCATCGATACACAACTTATCAAAGTCTTCTGAATATTCATATACTATCTCGTTATCGTCAATAGGAAAATGGGCCATGGTAAATACAAGACGAACCTTCTCAACAAAACACTGGTTGAAACTAGAGACCATATATAATATGCCTGATTTGTATTCTTCCATGAAATCATAAACTCCTAAACGATACACGTTGTCATAAAGAAAATCAAATGACGTTTTCATTCTCATCTCGTCCATGTTTGCCATTTCGTTTGCGTATGCCTGCCACTAGAACCCTCAACCCAAAATCCCACTTTAACGACTCGACCCCCACCCCACCCCCCAAAGGACATCGACGATCCACTCGAAAAAATTGACACATTAAAGAAAATCATCGATCAAAAAATCAAACAAGTCAAGACCCAAAATCGACCACACCCAAAACATCGATTTCGCAAAAAAATCGTAACACCAAAAAATCGACCACACCCAAAACATCGATTTCGCAAAAAAATCGTAACATCAAAAAATCGATCGACCCAAAAAAATCGATTGGCCCAGAATCGGCCGTTTGCAACTACTTCTGATGTAATGTTATGGGGAACCCAGCACATTTTTATTATTTCGATTTTATTTCAATTTTATTTCGATTTTATTTCGACTTTATTTAAATTATAAATCCCTCACCAATCCCTCAACCAATCCCTCACCAATCCCTCACCAATCCCTCAACCAAGCCTCAACCAATCCCTCTCCAAGCCTCAACCAATCCCTCACCAATCCCTCAACCAAGCCTCAACCAATCCATCACAAAACCCTCACCAATCCATCACAAAACCCCAACCAAGCCGATGTGAAGATATGCAAAGTCGATATGAAGCTGGGTGCTGGCACATTTAATAAAAATTTAATAAAAATGATTTAAAGAAAGAAAAATATAATTATAGAATAAGATGGAAAAATTAGAAACTTTAAGTAAAACAAATTTGAAAAGAATTGCGAGTTATTTAAAAATTAAAGGAAGATCAAAACTATATTTAAGAGAAGATTTTATTAATGAGTTTAAAAAGTTTGAAGAAGAAAAAATTATAAATTTAATTGAAAAAGTCACCACTAATTGTCCTTATATTTGCATACATGAAAAACATAAATATTTTTGCAAAGAATGTAGAGGATCTCAAATATGCATTCATGATAAAGTTAAATATTTTTGTAAAAGTTGTAAAGGTGCACAAATATGTATACATGGAAGAGTTAAGTATCGCTGTAAAGAATGCGGTGGATCACAAATATGCAAACATAATAAACAAAAACAACAATGTATGGATTGCGGTGGATCACAAATATGTGAACATGGTAAACAGAAAGCTTCTTGTAAGGAATGTCGAAAAAAATTAATTTCTGATTTAAAAAAATAAAATAAAATATAAAATGGAAAATAAAATGAATGTTAAGTTGAATAGAAAAATAAAAAAAAGATTAGATTTTGCTTTTACTATTGAATATTTTAACACTGAAAGAATTGATAATATGGATTTTTTGAGGTTAATAAAAAAAGATTGTTTATACACACTATCAAAAGCACTTTCTATTAAATATGAAGATATGGGCAAAAGAGAATTAACGGGTTTTCAAATTAATTATACTCAAGATAATGGGGTTAAACATTATTTTCCTTTTGATTTTTTCCCAAAATCAGATATGAGTGTTATATTCCCATCTGATGAATTTTCTAATGATTTTTTAAATGATCGTGAGGAATCGACAAAATTTAGAAATGCTTTAATTAATAAAAAAGTTATTATTGATTCTTTTTGGGTAGTTATCTATACAAACCCATATAAAGTATTACATAAAAATAAATTCTACAAAGACTTGCATAATGATTTAATAGTTAAAGCATGGCATCCGAGCAGGTATTTAGATTGGTGTCTTGATATCGTGGAGTTAAAGTTTTTGAAAGAGTTATGGGGTGAAGATTAATTAAAACTAATTATGTTATATAACCTAAATAATGGTTACATAACAAAAATTTACCTAAATCTTAAGCTAAAAGTTATGGGTGAACCCTTCAGATCGAGTTTTTCCCATTTATTATCTAAGATGGTTAAATCGAAGTGGTTTATTAAGGTATCATATTTTCGAACTGGAATTGTTGGATAATCCTTTGAGGGTATGTTTGCAAGTAGGTGTGATGGTGAGAGTTTCACAAGTTCTCCATATTTTGTTTTATTCATATATGATGACTTATTATCCACTATACTACACATAAGTCTCAGCGGTTCCTTAATCTGTATATTTATGGTGTATAATACACCCGGATTTATTACTTCAGACACCCCTAAACCAATCGCCAACCCTCTCGTAAGTGTAATGTTGAAGTTCTTATTTGAATATAGATAGTTTACAGTATCAGTCTCAATTATTGTTATCTTTGCCCTATCAGTATCATTAAGAAAGAT
Source organism: Ricordea florida (assembly GCA_949710005.1). Classification (NCBI taxonomy): domain Eukaryota; kingdom Metazoa; phylum Cnidaria; class Anthozoa; order Corallimorpharia; family Ricordeidae; genus Ricordea; species Ricordea florida. The sequence continues at coordinate 29,028,763 of OX453278.1, read as the reverse complement.
CGATTGAATATCACGCAACGAATATGTGCCGGGTTGAATTATTATGAGAGCTTGATTCTTATCATTGAACAATATCTGTTGTTCCTTGAAATTAATCAATCTTTTGGTTTGTATATTACAATCCAGGAGTTGTATCTCCCTAAGATTTTTCAGCGGCGGATCTAAATAAATCCTTGTTTCAGACTCATACATGGTTATGCTCAACATTTTTGTTTGATTACATCATATTCATCTTTAAATTTGCATTGACGTAATCACATTCCTGAGCGACGTTAGAAACCGACCTTTTTAAAGTAAACATAAAATCTACTTTTCGATTTCAAATCCACTTTACATTTTGCTTGTTGCTATGTCGTAAAAGTATGCAATCTATTGTTCTACATGTGAACACTAATTTACAAACAATGATAATCACGTGAAATGGTCATGAACTACCGAAATAGATACCACGCTAACCCTCCACTGATAATTATAAATGTTAATATACGCACTTCATGTTGCGTGGTCACGTCCTGACCTTCGGTCGGCTTTTCATTTTGCGTTGGAGAGATTTTTGGTTTTGGATTTGTCTCAACTATTGAATGAGGTAACTTTAACTTTGAAGATCCCATGTTATGACTTATTCCAACCGGTTTTGATTCAGTGTTTAGGGAATTATTCACCCCAAATTTCATATCATTAGTCGCTTTCATAAGTTTGTTATTATATCCAACCACGCTCTCTGTATTTATGATCATATTACTCGGCATTAACCATACACCAGGAGCAATAGCTAAATCGAGCCGTAATTTTGCTTCTTGTACAGCTAATTGATATCTTTGTATGGAACTAGAAATGTCATTCTCAATCACACTACTTTCAAATAAAGCCAAGAATTCTTGTTGTGTCTCGATTGCTCCACCACCATTACCATAAATAGAGTTTCTAGTGTTAACTTGTGCTCCCAATATACAGTAAACAAAAGCTTCAGCGGATCGATTCAATCTACCAAGTCCGGCTTTAGTGAGTCCATACCCACTTGTTGGGATAAACCAAGCATATTTGAAATTGGCGAAGTCATCATTACGGATAAATGATATTAGATTACCCTTTTCTTTCTTACCACCTTCATCAGCGAATTTACCGCCTTCACCAGGCCATTGATCTGCTTCATGATCATAATTTCTTACAACATGAACATTTTGATATCCTCCACCTTTCCCTTGATATCCAGAACCATAATCGAGAAATATATCTCCCAATCCTACGTTTCTACCACCTTTCCATCTAAAGTCTGAGTTTTTTGATATGCTAAATTCTGCACACAAACGTTGATATGCTACTTTACTATAGGGATTATTGTTTATTACAAAAGGCTGCTCATCAGGTAAAGGAAGGCCTAGTTCATACAGTATTCGTCTTATTGTGAAATATATATGAAACTTAATGAAGCTATTCACTACTTTGGGATAATTTAGACTTTCAAAAGGACTAATCCCACAACCAGATGTTGCACACCAAACTGCAAAGTTAAGTTGCTGAGGCCAATAATTCATATCTGGAGCATTCAACCATTTTCTACTTTGTTTACCAAACTTGAAAGTTACAACTTGATTGGTAAAAACATCACGCATCTTTGCTGTGAATTTCTTTGTATTTGAAACATATATATCTAGTGAGGTTAACATTTTTGTTATGTCAGTTGTAAAGTCATCAAATTTAATAGCTGGTATAGGATAACTTTGGTTAGTCATGGTTAAACTCTTTGGAAATGAATTCAAGTTCTTCGCTTCACTCAGTCCTAAATCTTGCCATAATAATGTTTTCAAATTATTAGAAAGATTTTCAGTCCATGTTTTTCCAGTAGGATCATCATTAGACATGATTGTTGTTCCATTAACTTTCCACCTAATATATCCCCCATATGAATCACTCACAAATGTAAATTTATCAAGATTAGCGTTTGGATATCTATTTTTGAAGTCGTTTAATAACATCTTATTCTTTGTGTTCCAGATAATCTGGTCTTTAGATTAAGAATAAGATGTAAAGTTAATTAATTTCTTATAACCCGTAGGGCGGGCCAGCTTCGCTGACTTTTCTAATACCTGCAAAACAATTACATCCTACATCAGTTTTCTCATATGAAATTTTTAATGAGTGGGAGTGGTTAACTCTTTTAATAGATCTGCACGAACTTCTCTTCTTATCTGCGACATGTTTAAGTTTTTTTCTGTATCTCTCCTAAATTTTTGACGAACTTCTAGTTTTAGTTTTTGAAACTTTTCCAACTCTGCTAAAATTATGGAAAATTCTTGATCTGATATAACATTATCTTTCAAAGCCTTTGAAACCAAATCGTTAATGGTGTTTAATTTTGATTTTGCAATTGCAGCGGTTTGTTCGTGTTTACTAACTTTATTTGAAAGTCTTTTTGATGCTGCACCAAATCCAACAGATACTCCGCCACAAATTCCGCCTACAACACCCAACGGAACACCAATAATAGCTCCAAAACCGGTAAGAGAAGTTCCAAGTCCACTTGCAGATAGAATAACAGAAAGAATTCCACTACAAACACTGATTTTTGTAAATATTCCTCTTGCTCTATTGTATTTTTTCCTTACATCCTCATAATGTTTAATTTCTTTCTCAAGATTTTGTAATACTTCACTCGATTTTTGTAGCCTGAAATTGACTGGATCGGAATTATTAGGTAATCCAGGATAAATTCTATTGTATTCTTCCATATTGTATTTTACTGAACGGTATGATATCTTTAAATTTGTTACTTTCTCTTGCTTCGCGGCCCGGAGGGTCTCTTTTTTATACTTTCCACAAAATATAGAACCACAGCCATTATCAATAACCAAGCATTCTTACCTAAAAATCCAATAACCTCACCGGCTGTTTTAAATAGAAAGCTCACGATAGCTCCAACCATTCCAGGCAATATTTCACCGAGTTTCTTACCGAGAGCTTTCAATCCATTTCCAACACCTTTTCCTAAAGTAGATAATCCTTTTGAAAGATTAGAAACTATAACACCAATGACTACACCAACAGCACTCAAAACTGCAAAGGCTGTAAAACCATACTTTTTGAAGATGTATTTTATTTTATCTCTTAATCCCATTCTTTCCCAAACTCTTTCTCTCTCATTCTCTAGGTTGGTTATCTCATTTATTTCTTCAGTATTTTCTATACTAAGATTTTCAAGTTCGATTTCTTCTTGTGTGCTTCTATTATTTTTGTTTTCTAGAAATTTTTCCCTCTCAATATTTTCACTATGTGCTTCTTTTCTTTTTTCTAATTCATCATCAAATGCTTTAATCTTCTCTTCTGCTGTAGAACCTAAAGCATCTGTTATTGATTTTGGTAATTTTTTGTTTACATAACCATAATCATCAAATAAATAATGCCATTTTATATTTTTTGGTTCTTTTCTAGGGATTGCAACTTCAATTTTATCCCATTCATTGAATTTGAAAAGAAAATTAGGTTTTGCATCTGGAAATATTTTTAAAATATAAAACCAGGCTTCATCTTTTTTTCTTTCAATCTCATCTATATCTTCTCCTGCTAATTTTGTATATCCTGATTTGGTTTTGGGTCTAGCACCCTTAGTAGTAGATGATTTTATTATGACTCTTTTTGGCGATGGCTTTCTACCAAGTAGTATATCACCTTCATCAATATCATCAGGATCTTCTTGTTCGTTTTCTTCACCCAACCCGAAAGGATCATTATCATCATCGACTAAATCTCGACTTAGAGGTGGAGTGCCCGGTCGGCGATTGGGAGGTTTACCCCGGGGAGGAGTATCACCATAATCATTATCATCATCGGGTTCTTTTGGTAGATCATCTAATGGTAAATATTCTGCCATGATTTTTTACTCATCAGTAAGAAATCTTTAAATTGAAGCATATACGATAACCTAAAAGAATTTACTAACTGTATACCCCAATGCTAACATACCACCACCTACATATACCATTTCGCCCATCTTTTGATTGTCACTAGGTCTATAATAATCTGAAAATTTAGGTTCCGTCGGTTGCATTTGGTTATATAATTCCAAAGCCTCATTCGTACTTGAAATATTTTTTGAAGCCTGGTATTTTGAATCCTTTTGCTGTACTTTCCAATCAATTAATTTCTGTCTATTTTCCTGATATTCTGCATAATCTTTTTGATATTTTTCTAATGCTTTATCGTGTCGTATTCGTTCTGTATCTGTTTTATCACCTGATAGATATTTTGCAAGATATGATCCACCAACAAATGTTGTTGCATTTAATATAGCTCCTCCAACCATCATTGCTATTGTTGCCATGTTTTAATTATTTGGTAAAATCTTTTGATCCTCTAAATATGTTTTTAGATACATACTACCTGACAATACAGCGACCCACTTTGCATAGTTTGTAATACTCGAGGATGGATCGTTCATAAATGATTCTTTCATTGCTTTTTTAGCAACATATCCAACTCCAGCCGCCAATCCGATAAGGACTGCTGAATCAGTAACAGTTTTCACAAGTTTGTTTTCGGTTGTCATGATTTTTTACTACATCAGTAAGAAACTTTTAAATGGCTTTATGTAGTAAAAAATAATTTGTAATTACATCATTCCAATTTTTGGACGATCTAGGGGTGGCGCTTGAGTATTTGTTTGTGGATTATGAACCTTTATGGGTGGGGATTGAAAAGGTTGTGGTATTTGAGGAACTTGAGATAAATCAGGTATTCTGTTTTTATAATATCTCATAAACATATCAAATGCTGTAAAACCTATTCCAACAATTGATAATACTGTTGTAAAAGATAGTTCCGGTAGCCACGCTTTCGATCCATTATTTGTCTTTTCTATATTTTCATTTTGCTCCGCAGCTCGTAGTGTCTCTTCTTCCTTTTTAATTTGCTCTTCACGTTTCATTTCCCTGGCTAATGCATCTTTTGCTTTTTTATTATATTCGGCTAATTTTTTACCAGCTGCTACTTTTTTAGGATCTTTTTCCCGTTTTTTAGTATCTTTATTTTCTGGTTTGGGATCAGCTGTAATTTGTTCAACTTGTTCATTTTGTTCAAACATTATTTTTACATATCATTAAGAAATCTTTAGACCACTTAGGAATGATATGTAAATAAAATAATAGTATGCTTAGTAAACAGTATCAGTACCAGCAGCATCTTGCTTAGTAGTCTGATCAGTTTTGTTAGAATCATCTGTATTAGTACTTGTAACTTGCTGTATTTTTCCTATTTTAACATGCTTAGCAACCTGAAATATACCACTAGCAAGTGCTGCCAATCTTCCTGCTTTCAATGCTAATAGTCCTACAATGTTTGTTAGTTCACGATTAACTAAATCATCATTCTTCAAATCCACACAAAGAGCTTCTATATCATCAACTGGAACTAAATATGAAATAAGTTTGGAAACTAATTGAAGGGATGAATCAACCAATCCACCATTAATTTTTTTACCCATTACCGCCTGATATCGATTAAAATATTTTTCTACATCTTTTTCTGATAATTTTTTTATATCCCCCAAACTCATTTCAACACCCAAATATTCCTTTGTGGTTCCAAGAGCTGCTAGAATAGCTAGTGATTCTTGTTTTATTTCAAGTTCATTATCATTATTATCTTTTACCTCCGCCTTTCCTACAGTCTTTTCTTCTTCAATATAATCTTCTACGCTTGTCATCTTTTATGGTGATACATTTACTATTTTTAAATCACTTCAGGGATCTCCAAATAACAATTGAATGGGTAACGTAAACATAAACATAGTCTAGAATATTTTTCAGTTTTTAATAATTGCATAAATTTTTTACATGATTCATAATCCAAATCGCCTCCATAATCTTCAAAAAACATCTTCATACCTTTCTGCGACGGATTATGAAATGAGACCACACAAGCCACATTTTCTCGGAAAGGTTTTGCAATTGATGTTAATTGCTGAGTGAGAACCCAAACTGATAAACCATGATGCCTTCCGGAGAATGCTAAATCTATAAACTTGTTTGATCTTTTCTTCAGATCATTAGATACAGCGCAATCGTCTAAAATTATTAATGTGTTTCTTCCAGAGAATAAAGTTTGGCAATCAGTTAATAATTCATTAATCTCGTCTATATTACTAGCATCGGGTGACAATACAAAGAATCTCTTATCTCCGCGTGCAAAATTATGATATGTTTTATTCTTAGAATAAGTTGGGCATATTAAAACAATGTAATCGAAAATTTTTCGGAATGGCCCTCTTAGTTGATCTATGATGTATTTTGTTTTTCCACAATTTGTTGGTCCAGTTATAATACAATGAAAAGGGATTTTATCTCTCAATTCTTCCATATTTTTTGTATTATAACATTAGGTTTTAAATTTTAGATTCTCAGTACTTTATCGAATGTAAGTTTGAATTCATAATTTCCATCATTGCATCGGCCACAACAAACATATAACAGGTTACAGTGCCAGATCCGCTTTGTTTTCTTTTAATTTCTAGTTTTACCCCATCCCTTGTATTGTTTAAAACCAAACCTCCTCCATGAATATCATTATCGGGGTGAGTTCTCAAATCAACCCATAATGCAAACTTGTCATAATAAAAATCCTTTTCTTTCATGTCAATCCTGCTCCTCCCTTCAGTCGGTCCAAATCTTTTCTTCACTGACTCCCAGATATCAGAAGGTATCATTCCCTTAGAGTATAAACGATTTGGTACTCCATCAACATCTATATTGATTGAGGTGATTCCTGGATTGTAAAAAAATTCAGAGTTACGTGCTCCTGCAGCGTTGGGTAATTTAAACAAAAATAATATTCCTGTCATTGACCTTCTAGGTAGATTAATATGCTGGTTAATGACAGTGTCCCCGCCTATGGAAAAAGTAAAAGTTTTGTGTAGAGTAACATTTTCGTAAAAGAATCCTTTTCCAACCTGATAAGCTGCTTGTGCCTCGCGAGCCAAGTATTCGCTTGAAATGGAAGAATATTCTAACTCTAGGTTTTTGATTGAATATGTGGGGGTCTTTGTAGTATCAGAAAAAACAACAATATCAGAAACTGGAGCTAGCGTAATCTCAAAGATTAGATGATGATCTAGAGCTTTTGGATAGAAAACTCCGTGATCTTTTAGAATAGGGTGATTTAGTGGAATATGATACTTGGTATTATGTACTGATGCGAGAGCTACTTCCCTAACATCTTGAGTTTTCTTATCACCGGCATTTGTCCTTAGTTTTCTCATGTTTTCTGAAGAAATACCTTGTCTTAATTTATCCCCGCGATCCTCATCTGATAAAAATAAATCATGATATGTTTGAAATAGATCGTATCTTTGGGTATCTTGTAATGTTTCACCACCAAAAAGAACCCTTAATCTGGATACAAGATTACTGCCCACATTATTCACAAGGGTGTTATTAGCATGCCCATCAACTTCCAAATCAAAAAGTAGAGATACACTTCCAGGTACAATCACTAAATTATCAGAAAGTTTAGGGATATTTATATATAATGTTTCTCCGGGGCTGGCTGAGGATGGATTTAATGTAATTCTATTCAAAGTTGATTCTGCTTTCAGCCCAAATGGTTCTCGTGGAATTCTGTTTGGATTAATTTTTTCAGACGTCATTGTAATTTATAAGATACTTTGGTTAATCTTTAAATGAGTAACGAAAAGATACCAAAAAATCAGGCAAAGCCTTTCCCGCTTTTAGAGCGGATATATTATTCAACTGAAGGATATTGGAAAGGATATTCTGCAATTCCTAAATTAGCTGAAAAGGCAAAAGTAAGCGAAGATGAAGCAAAACAATGGTTAGAGAAACAAGCAATATGGCAAATATATCTTCCAACTCCAAAATATATACCTAGACCGCACTGGGTGGTGGATAAACCTAATCGTATTCACCAAGCAGATTTATTATTTTTACCGCATGATAGAGTTGGAAGAAAAACATATCGTTATGCATTAGTTGTGGTTGATGTAGCCAGCAGATACAAAGATGCTGAAGCATTAACCTCAAAAGAAAGTAGGGAAATTTCAAATGCTTTTGAAAAAATATATTCTAGAAAGTTAAAATATCCTAAAACATTAATGGTTGACCCTGGAAAAGAATTTATGGGCGAAGTTTCCAAACTTATGAATTATCATAATGTGAAAATACAGAGAAGTGAAGCCGGAAATCATAGAGCTCAGGCGTTTGTAGAAAGAGCAAATAGGACATTAAGTGAAAAATTATTTAGCCATCAATATGCACAAGAAATGGTAAGTGATGATCGATCCAGAGTATGGGTGAAACGATTACCTGATATTTTGAAAACTTTGAACAATACACCAACGAGAATAACCGGTAAAGAACCTGATGATGCTATAAAAATGAAAGAAATCGAACTTGAAACTAGAAGATATCACCGAGTTGTTGGACTTGATGAGGTTAGATTATCCCCTTATGTTAAAGTTAGATATTTATTATTTCATGGTGAGCTTGAAGGTGGAGAAAAAAGGAGAGCAACTGATCCTATTTGGAGTATTAAAGTTTATAATATTTATAAAAGTATAATTTCACATAATCAACCGGTTTTATATTATTTGACTGATGGCCCGAGGCGTGGATTTGTAAGAGAAGAATTACAAGTTATTCCTTATGATACGCAGTTACCTCCTAATTCTGTTTTAGTTAGATAATGGCCATATGGCAGAGTACGTATTCCATCTTCTTGAATGATTCTCTTATCATCATCAGCAGATAGTGCAACTTTATTAACAGTTTCAGTATAAACAAAATGTTTATAACTTCTTATTACTGGCATTTCTCTCATCTGCTTTGCTTTGCTATTCAAACATTCCTTGTAATCATCAAATCTTATACTATTTTCTACAACTGATTTTTTAATTCCTTTATCCTTTTTTATCTCTTCACCATCTTCCATCCTGAAAGCGTATAACTTAGCTCGTAGACCAACAAATCCGGTTATTATTCTACCACCAGCTTCATCTTTAAACTTACCAATTACTTTTTTATTTACACCCGTCTCAATACCTGATGGATGATTTTTAGGGTAATTGCTGGTGTCAAACATTTCTCTAACATCAGGGCTTATATCCTTATAGAAATCCTCAGTTTCTATATCATATACAAGACTATCTGTATCTGTCATAAGTAATTTAGCTTTTTCGCCATATTTTGGTTTAATATAATTATAATGAAAGTCATACATCATTGCTTTACTTATATCTAAAATACACATTCCTAAGTAAATAGGTTTATTGTATTTTATATGTGTTCTATTCATATGTACAGCCATAAGATTTTCAGAAAAAATAGTTCTACGATTATAGTTAGCTTTTGATATTAATTTTCTTGCTTCTTTCTCATTAGTAACCAATCTTATATCAACCCTTTTTCTAAGATTTTCCATTGTTTTACCAAATACAGAATTATTCATAAGTTTGAAGAAATCTTTTTCAAAGTCGTTTTTCGCTTTTGCTCTCAATTTGGTATTCAAATCTATGTAAGGTTTTAACCATTCAGACTCTTCAAATGTAATTCCTCTATGAATCTTTGTTACTTCTAATCCTAGACTTTCATAAAGTTTTAATGTTTCATGATGAACAACATAATTTTTCTTATTGTTAAGATTTGGTATTAATTTCTCAACCCTATTAACCTTAATTCTTTCTGGGGCAAGTGGATAATCACTATGTAAATCATGAAGATGTTGCGGATATTTTAAATCAACCTCTAATATACATGGTATATTTCTCCAGTTTTTTTGCTCTTCTTTAGGTATCCATCTTAAACCATGAGTGGGGAGTGGTTTACTCATTGCGCCACCATATAAATTATTTGCATCTAGGTATTGTATATAATTTGTAACCATTTTAGGATCATATTCTTTCATGTATGGGTTATTTGCTTTAGCATATCTGTTTGATATTTGAGCTATGCCGCCTCTAACGCCTTTCTCAATCATAATTAACATATCAATGTCGATTATCATCTCCAATTCAATTTTGGTTAACTTTAACATTGCATCCCAAGCTAGTCCGGGTGCTGTATAATACCAAGCAGGGTCCAAACCATAATGTGTTTGACAAACATCTCTAAAGTTTTCAAAAACATCTGCTAATAATAACACATCAGACTGTAGATATAGATTAAGGTAATCTCTCATTGTTTTCATATTAAAAGTTTCCCATACCTTTTTAGCATGTTCATAATCTTCATCTGAAATATCTTCACCTCTAAGTTTTGAGTAAAAAGATTCCTTTGGTGGAAGTTGGGTTTCGTTTAATTTATCAAAATCATCAAGATAATCATATGGGAATACCCCCTTTCTCAATAATAACTTTAATTCTTCGCCTACAAAATACTTTGTAATTTCATGTAGGTTTTTATCTGTTGGATTAAGACACCTACTTCCTTTTATTACACCTTTACAAACATCACACTTTCCACATTTAGTAAGATTACTAGACAAACTATCAAGACTGGATGACATAAATTTTAATGAATCTATAAACTTTATATCTCTCTTAACATCTATCATCTTATCACTTTCTTTATCTTTGTAGGTATCAACCACAATCTCTTTTGAGAAAGAAATATACTTTTCCTCATTATTTGGTATAAGATTTATTTTACCTTCTGTTTTTGCAAGATTATTAATAAATAGATGAGCATCATATCCTGATAAATTGTGAATTATAACAGGAAAGAATTTTGGAATCTTGTAATTTAAATTGCATTCATTATGTGATGCACCTCTATACTTTCCTGTAAGATGACAGTGATCTATTACCTTATCTTCACCTAATTCTTTCTCACATATATGACAATGAGTTGCGTTTTCATAGTTTATTTTTTCATCTTCAGTCATATTCTTCTTATTAAACTTTTTGAATCTTTTAACATTATAACTAATACATTTTTTATAAATTTCCTTAAATTCTTTCTCTAGATATTCAACAAATTTCTGTGCCACATCATCTTCTGAAGATTTAGCTGTATATCTATAAAATCTTGATTTACATATTTTTTCATTAAAACTCTTAATATAACAACCAAATGCAACGGGTTTGTGAGTTTGATATTTATTTGTAAAACTTTTGCTTTTATCTAAGGGCTCATTATTTTTTATTTTTTTCAAAATACACTCAAAGTCAGCATAGGCAACAATAGGTATTCTCATTTTTTTAACAAAATTTCTAAAAGAAATAAAACACGGGCTACCATCTTTATTTTTTAACATATCAATCCTTGCTTCATTATACAAAAAACAATATTCTTCATGCTTTTCCAATGAGCTTTTTAAGTGAAAATGATGCAAACAATTATCACAAAAGTACAACTTACATTTACGTTTAGTAACTTGCCTACGTATAAGTGCGCTAATATTCTTTATTAAAACAAAGTGTTTATTTGGCTCTTCATCTTTATTTTCTTCATTTGTTTCTTTTGTTAATAAAAGTAATCTAATCAATTTAAATCTCCGTTTATCACTTCTTTTTATAGGATATACACCTATTTTCTCATCATACCCATATATAGCAATATCATAATCATTTTGCTTTTCAAAATTAACAACATCTTGTAATGAGGCAGGAAAATTAATTCCATTCCAATTAAAATTCTTTGATTGTTCTATCAATTCTTTAGTTATTCTTTGTGGGTTTTTATCAATTGGATAAACAGCTCTTGTTACACACCACTTGAAACATTCATTATCATTATTCTTGGGGTTAATAAGAGCATTCCTGTTTAACAATTCTTTTGGTAATTGAATATAAGATCCTCCTAAAAGAGGAACAAAACGATCTATGAAAATGTCAAAGAATAGTACACGAACAAATTTCCAACCAGATCCATTATTTAAAAATTCTTCAAATAATACAAGTTGTTGTCCTGTTAATCTATCAAATAATTCTGATAAATCTGTTGATTCAAGAACAATTTCTGATTTTTCAGAAGGAAAGGGACGATCACATAATTCAATTTCTCCAGTGTCAATATTTTTTCTTCTGAACTTACACACAAAGATAAATTTAACCTTTAATGATTTTTGTGATTCAACTCTCTTTCTAAGTAAATCTATAACTTTTGGTTTTATTTTATGTAAGAATGTCTTTTCATCAATCTTTTCTTTTCCTTCAATCCTATAACTAATATAATTACCATTTATGGCTGATTCATATTCCCTTGGTGTAAAATCTTCGTCATTTTTTTCTTCATTTCTTTTTAATATTTTTGGTCTTGCACCTTCCTTCTCATAATCCCTATTATTTTTTCTTTCACCTTTCTTATTATCACTTTTAGGTGGCGGTTTTATTTCTTTGGGTTTATTTACTTTTTTATATCTTTCTATAAAATTTTTAGCTAATTCTTCTGCTTTATTTTTTACTTTTTTAGGAATATATGGTTTTACAAAATTCCAAAACTTGTTTAATACATTTCCCACAAAAGGAGTTTGTTTTGTTTTTGTATTTTTCGGTTTGGGTTTATTAATATTTTGCGGGGGCGGGCCTGGAGGAGCTCTTCTGCGACGATTAGGTGGCGGGCCTGGTGGTGGGCTATCTGGATTAATTCGATCTGGTGAACCAGGCAATGTACCGGGCATTGGCTGAGGAATAGTTAAAGGTGGTAAATTTGGTCGATTTGCTGGTCTTATTTGTTGTGGTTCAATTTCTGGAATTGGAAGAGGTAAATTTGGTTGATCTATTGGTCTCATTGGCGTATTACGTAGCTCATTAACAATTCCAGCAATATTAGTAATAATTTGTTGAATATTATTAGTTATTTCAGGAATATTACTCAACTCTTGGACAAAATCTCTTTTATTAAAATACGATCGCCCCGGAATATTGTACCATCTGGCCAGCGATTTCAATTGAAAAACATTTAATCTTCGTAATTGTTGGTCCATTTGTATATTAATTATTCTTATTCTATAATTATTTTTCTTTCTTTAAATCATTTTTATTAAATTTTTATTAAATTGTGCCAGGTCCCAGCTTCACATCGACTTTGCATATCTTCACATTGGCTTGGTGGGGGCCTGGTGAGGGCTTGGTGAGGGATTGGTTGAGGCTTGGTTGAGGGATTGGTGAGGGATTGGTTGAGGCTTGGAGAGGGATTGGTTGAGGCTTGGTTGAGGGATTGGTGAGGGATTGGTGAGGGATTGGTTGAGGGATTGGTGAGGGATTTATAATTTAAATAAAGTCGAAATAAAATCGAAATAAAATTGAAATAAAATCGAAATAATAAAAATGTGCTGGGTTCCCCATAACATTACATCAACTTCGATTGCATTTCTGATATCATCCACTCGGGAAGTTAGAGCTTTTAAATGTGACCGCAATTGTTGAAGACTCTTATCAGCTTCCGAGCGGAGATCGTCGTAAGCTTTTCCATAGAATTGTAGAGTGTTTAATGCTTCGTCTTTCGTGATGGAGCAGCTTGCTTCGCCGCCATTGCCAGATTCTTGAGCATCGTTTCGCGTGAGGGTTTGCTGCAGATTTTCAAATCCGCGTCTAAGGGTAGCGATTTCTTCTTTCAGGCTGTCATTTTCTTTTTTCAATGATGTTATGGTGACTTTAGACATATTAAAAACTGCTTAAGTTGAAACTGATCAGGGAGCGATCGAAGACACGTCCGCTCACGCTGAATACTTCGCTCTATATAGCTACTTTCATGTATTGAGCACTGTTTTACGTTAATTAACTTTTACACTTTATATATATTTAACAAATAAATAAGCCTCCTCTGGGCTTTGTTCTGTTATAAAGCACGCAGGAGGTGACGAGAGCACGAAAGAAGTGTAGGGGGAAACACGAGCCGCAGGCGAGTGTTTCTCCCTACTTCTTGAGTGCTCTCGTCACCTCCTAAGTGCTTTATAACAGAACAAAGCCCAGAGGAGGCCTATTTATTTGTTTTATAATAAAGAACTAGCGATTTTCCACAAAAATGAGCTTTTATTTTCGATCAACTGCCAGTTTTTTTTTTCAGCGCGCGCGCTGAATGTCGTCAGCACTGTCCTTTATACTCTGATAAAGTACAGCAATTTGGGCCAATCAGCGAGCTTGTAAGAATACGTCCAACACTCTCATTGGTTCAAAAGACAAAGGCTGTCAAACCATCAAAGTTCGAACGCAAAGCACTGAAAAGTTTTTGAACGCGAGATTTTTTCAGCTCAGTCAAGATATTTTGAAACATTCTCAAGTCTTAAATTAATCGAAATCCAGTCAAATTATGGCTCATGAAGACAATAAGAGGAAAAAACCATTTGTGGAATTTAGCAGAAGAAAACAAACAAGACGAACTTACTGCTTAGCTTGTTGCTGAAACTAAAGACAGTGTGCCATGTTTTCTGAATGGACAACGCTCAGTTTATGTCAATGCGAGAACTGCTGTTTTCGTTTGTGCTTTTAGTCTCTGCTTTAATGATAATGTTGTGGAGAGATGAATTCGACACACAAGCAAATTTCTGTGTGTTTGATCCGTACTGTTTGTCGTTTCTACTAACTGCGACGTAAGGGAGCTCAAAACCAAGACTACAACGCCGAGTACTGTACCAGTGACAAAAGTGGATTTGTCTTCCTCTTGTACTGTTGACGGTAGGCAAGTTTCATACCGTTTTCATTTTTCTTTGAAACCGTAGAATTTTCCACTTAGTCCGTTTGCAGTCCATTTCGAATTTTTGCCGTTAACCTTCACGTCTTCAGCGGAGAAGACTTGTAAATTGGTCACTTCACGTTGTTGTTTTGCATAGCTTGACACTGAAACCAACCGAACTGTATTTTGCTCGGCAATTTTATTGTTTCATTCAAAAACGTCATTGTTTGATGGTTTCCTGGTTGATGTCGTAGTCCTGTTTTTCTTAATTTAACTCCCCATTTTTACTGACAAGTGCTGACTTAGTTGTTTAACTCGGTCTCTATATCTACATTTTCCTAGAGCTCCTCATCTTCGCATTCTTGTAAGTTTAAGGGATGCTTTGTTCGAGCTCGTTCAGAATATTTTACGAAAAGCTAGTAAACTCTTTGAAAAATTCCGCCACTTTATTCACTGCGCAAAGCCGGGGGATGACGCGAGCACCGTCCTTTATACTCTGATAAAGGACGCTGTTTGGACCAATCATATCGCGCGTAGTATCGGGACTGTATTATAAATATATATAAAGTAAGATATAGAATTGGGTTACTAAATGAAAACACACATGATTCCCTGCAACTCTGAGTTTCGTGCTTACGCACTCATCAGGCAGATTTAATGAAGAAAAAAAATCTGCCTGATGAGTGCGTAAGCACGAAACTCAGAGTTGCAGGGAATCATGTGTGTTTTCATTTAGTAACCCAATTGCAATAGAAATTGTTTCGTTTATCCTTTAGTAAAACTTTAACAGTGTAGAGTAGTAATATTGTGTCTCAAAAGACAATTGGTGATAGATTGGTATAACTATTGCCGGGAGGTTTGTGCAGACAGAATAATGAAACAACATACGAGGCCGATAGGCGGTCCTGGTACAACTGTTGAGATTGATGAGTCCAAGTTTGGCAAGATGAAGTATCACAAAGGTCGCTACATCGAAGGACAGTGGGTCTTTGGTGGCATTTGCCGTGAAACCAAGGACTGCTTCCTTGTTCCGGTAGAGCGTAGGGATAAAGAAACACTCTTGCCAATTATCCGCGCTCAAATATTACCTGGAACACGCGTGATGAGTGACATGTGGAAAGCTTACGATTGCTTACAAGACGAGGGCTATCATCATCTCACAGTTAACCACCGCCTAAACTTCGTCGACCCAGACACGCGTGCTCACACACAGAGCATTGAAAGTACATGGTGGGGAGTGAAACGAAGTATGCCTCGTACAGGAACATCCATGGGTCTGTTTGAAAGCTACCTACAGAAGTGGTTGTGGCGTCAGCAAAACAAAAGTGATCCATTCGGAAACATCATTGAGCATATCGCTGATTTGTACAATGTACGATAAACCTCTCTATGCACCGTTCGTGATTCGGCTGGAAAGAGCCGTGGATTATACCGGAAAGAAAACAAACCTACACTTTGCAGTGCTTTGGTGAATTAACAAAGAGACGAAGGACAATTTTAAGAGCAAAAAGAAGGTAGGCATTCAGTTTCTGCGAACTTTTATTTAGTTTGTCTCTTTCGTATGTATGAATTTAGAGCGTATTTATACAACGATTTCTTATAACTCAACGTCTTTTGATTATTTTGACATTGACAAATGGCAAAAATTGCAGGAAAACTGCAAAAATTCCGTTAGAAATGTTCGATTTTCCGTATTTTAGTCGGAAATTGTAAGGATTTTTTTCAAGTCCAGATAGACTTAGAAAAAAACTTCTAAGAAGAACAAACAAAGCGCAACAGTCCCGAAGGACGTCTATTGTTATCGCTATTGTTTTGTGGAAACAAAGGAGCGTATGCATAATGAAGTAGGGACCTGTGCGGAAATCTTGCCCAAAATTGTAGCGAAGAAAGCCGAGAAGCGGAAAGACTCCGTTCTGTGGAAAACAGACAAAATTGTAGCGTAGAAAGCCGAGAAGTGGAAAGACTCCGTGCTATGGACCACAAATTTGCATAAGTTTTGTCTGCATAATATTTGCTCACTGATGCGTGACTCAGCACTCGCACTTTCCACTTTCCCTTAAACTTGACACTTGACTTGGAAAACCGACTTCTAAACAAACCTTCTTCAGAAAAATGATCTTCTGAATGCACTACTTTTGAATGAGAAGCAAACTGATGAAAGATTTCAAATTTTTATGTCCTTTAATCATATAAACATCTCCCCTGTCGACGGCTAAGAAATACTCCCGCGGGAATTTTCTCTTGGCGGCAAATTGCAGAATGTAGCGCTTTCACTGGCAGCTTTTCGCGTTGTCGACGTTGTCATTTAGTGTGTCGATTGAGAACTTTGGTTTCAACGCCGTTGTTTTCGTAAAAAATGTTCTTCTAAATTGTAAAATGTCTCAAATGTATGTTAGTCATTCACGTGTTGCGTTGGACCAGGTCTACTTATAGTTCACACTTTTACGGTTATTTATTTCTTTTGTTAAGTAATTACAGCTGATTCTAGTGAATAAATGAAGGCAGTAATTTTTTAAACTTACAATGTAATTAAGAAAAGAATAATTAATAATTATTTTTTCATTCTCGTGAAAAATGTTTTTCGGGCTGGTAGATGTTGATTACAGCTTGCCCGAAGGGCAATCTGTAAAATTAATTTTCTTTGCACCCTGCTCGGAGTAAACATTTATTTTACCGAGGTGTTCGTTTTAACACGAAAATGACAAGAGTTGTGTCCTGCATTTCCCAGTAGCGTGTACAAATCTTTTAAATAAATTTACGCAAATAGAATGGTTAATTTCATCAGGAATAGAATACAGTACATTGATAATTTGTGTTTTTTGTAGAATATACTCCATGACTTTGTAGGTAGAAAGACCGTACTTATCGCAGACGAAAGTTTAGACAAAAATCATAGCAGGTTAACCGACCTCGACACTTAACTATAGTTAAAAACGCTTGTGAATTCCTTCGAAATATTTTAGAATGCTTTTACAGTTTAAAGTGAAATGAAAGTACTAACGGGAGCCCCGCTTTTAGGCTTGGCTAAATCTATATATTACTCATTTCACGTTTCCCAGACTTTTTCAAATTCGAGAGTGGGCTTCCGTGGTAAGATTGATTCTACTTTCCAGTTGAGCTGATAGCAATAGCTGTTTTCAACACTTTTTAACACTCCAATTATTAAGGTAGAAACCTTTTGTATTTAAAAGATCTGCCTATAGTTATGTGACCCTGTAGAGGGCACAAGTGTAATAAATGGACCCAAGCGTAATAAAGGTCCCATCTGTAATAACTTTTGGACCCAAGCGTAATAAAGGTCCCATCTGTAATAACATTTGGGCACAAGCGTAATAAAGTTCACATCTGTAATGAACTTACATAATATGAGACATGTCCACAATAGTACATCTTTAATTTTAAACTTTAAATTATATGGCTGACGTCACAGGTCACGTGACCAAGCTATTTGAATGGAAAAATATAGGCCAACAACTCTTGTCGTGGCTCTTGGGCTAGTTTTCGCAATTACTGACCACGACTGAACATGCTTTAAAAAAAAAGATCAGAGTTTCAGAACAAGCAAATATGTCGCATCTTTCCCGTTCCGTTCGCTTTGATAAACTGATAGGTTAAACGGTTTTCAATACAGTGGAATTGTGTTCATTTTCCCCCCTCTGTATTCATTTTGGTCATTTTCGCATCTTTTCACTCACGGCTGAATTTGGCCACCTTTAGTAACATAACTCCCTCAAAAGGTGAGGTATAAGTATTACGCTTCGCCTCGAGTTTTTTAACCTGACAATACACTCGTGCTCGTTTTTTGAATAGCCCAAAAATCTCCGATGTAGATCAACTCATTCTTGCTCTAATATCTAGGCTTGGGCTTACTTTGCTCAACAAAAATTGGAAAGAAAGTCTAGCCATGTTTTTATCAGGTATAAAGACACTCATTAAACACTAATTTCTTTTGTTTTTCCTTTATGAATTATTAATGAGTTTTGAAACACCATGTACAATATCAGGGGGCACTCGTTAAAATCTCAATTTCATTAATATCTTTATTGTTTTAACATAAGACTCACCCTCACTGGCCATAAAACATCGGAGCCAATCAATAAGTAAGCAATTCCATGATGGCATGGAACAGAACAGGCAGAACGTAACAGGAACTGTTACATTCAGAAGAAATCAAATCGTTGCATACTCTAGAGTGGGGCTTCCATAACAGGACAGTGAAACAGCACTGAGCACTTTGGTTACACTTAAATTAATGATTGGAAGTGCAAACAGCCTTATTTTTCAATAGCCAGCGCCGTTTAGCTAATACTTTTCTACTGCCTCACTACTATGTTTAAGATTCAGTTTGACAGCTGGTAATGTGGGACCCAAGAAAACGAGGAAGATAAAATCAGGTGACTTTATACCTTTTACCTCTTATTGGTCATAATTTGTTGTTGGCATATTACCAGTTTGAGTATAAAGCTAATTAGGACCTTTATTACGCTTGGGTCCAAATGTTATTACAGATGGGACCTTTATTATACTTGGGTCCAAAAGTTATTACAGATGGGACCTTTATTACACTTGGGTCCAAAAGTTATTACAGATGGGACCTTTATTACGCTTGGGTCCATTTATTACACTTGTGCCTTCTACAGACCCACCTGAGACCCCTCCATTAGCAAAGGGTTTTTTAACTTTAATAAATGTACCATGTGATCATACCAAGTAAATGTGTTGTGTATTTTGCCCTGACGAGGTTTAATCTATAAATGAGGTTTTCTTCTTGTTAAATTTAGTAGCTTTTAACTTTGTGTATCTGAATAAGGATCAAAAAAAGGGAGTTTTAACTTAAGGGAAAACTTTTTTCTGTTGAAGAAATTGAAATATGTTGCACCATTTCGAATCAACTTAATTAGATCCAGAAAACGAATATTCTGGAAATATTTTACCTCTATGGTAAATCCATAGAATAACGTCACTAAAAATTTTAAGCGTTGAAATGTCTCAAACTCCCTTCTTTCGAAAGGAAATTATCTAAGATAACAGTTTATGAAATCTGCATTCAAGTTAGGTGTAAATATTAATGTTGTGGTGCAATTTTTTCCTTGGTTCAAATTTTATTTTGCTTTTTGTTGTTTGGTATGGAAATGTATGATAATGGGTTTGAAACAAAGGCAAATGAACTTTAAACCAAGGATAGAATTGAACCACAACATAAATACCATCTTGAATTAAAGCCTTCAGCAAAACTGCATCATTAAAGAACTTGATCACGTTCAAACTAAACACCATTCTTAGACACCGTTTAATAATTATCAATATGCCATGGCATCTGGCAGTGCACAGTTTCATATCAAATATGGCATATACCAGTATATATAACGACAAATCCTAAGCATTCGTTGTAAGTATCAACTTCCACAAGACTTTATTCTGTCTGGGTTGGCAAACATTCATTTCTCTAAAGGCATGCTTCACTGTACAAATCAAATTCATCCAGAGTGAACTTTACTAGTTGAGCTTGAATGATCCATGAGGTGATGGTTTTCATTTTTTTTTTTGCATTATTTATATTTGTAGGTGAATCTGTATAATAATGTGTGGTAAAATGACCGGAAATTGGAGAGGTTTCTAACGTGTTCTATTTTAGATTTCGTACTCAATTTGGCTGAAACGTTTCCTCCTCTGTAAAATTAGTCCCCGAAATATAAAAAAAAATGCTATAATTATAACTCACAGAACGTCCCAGAATTAGTTAACAAACGTAAATTGAATACCATGGATTAATAATTCTTTTCACAGCCGCAGGTTAAGTTGCTAGCACTTAAATGTTTGTCTAAACTTTAAGTTAGCACTATAACTTGCAAAGCTTGAACTAAGTCGTGGCCACTAAACGTTCAGACACGCACACAGAAAATGCAATTATAGACATTATAGCTCAAGTTTACGATGACCACCTTACATCAAATGTTTACTAGAAGGATGAATACGAATAAGATTACGAATTAAGCTGGAAGAGTTTTGGACATGATAACAGTATTACTTTATAAAAAGAAGCTTCAGCGGTGGGAAAGACTGCCATTCACAGAATTTTTGCATGATTTATCAGTAATTTTAAGGCAGCTGTTGACAGGTAGTCGAAGTGAATGGTTACTGAACAAATATAGGTCTTTCTCCTGAGATTGACTAGGATTGCATCCCAGGGGAAAAAATACATGATCAACAAATGAATTATCAATTTCAAAAATTCCAGATCAGTCTTTTGCCCGAAATAATACCGCTCCAGATAAAAAATGGGTAATGTTAAAGTGTCAGTCTAAATGAGTTTATATAGACAGGCTAGCAACGCCTGGAAACAATTATCTCTCTCTGAATATAACAACTGCTAATAAATTATCTGAAACAAAGCTAAACTGTTGATTAATAATTTACATCTTTGAAGTTAAGATCTTCTTGCAGTTTCCAAGGTGGGTTATTTCGCATTTCTTTATTTCCTCATCCTTTCATCCCTGGCAGAAAATCGTTTAATCATCCTTAATGTCTTTTCATTATTATGAATGACCTCTTAAACCACGAAGAATATGCCCCGGTCTCGTAGTTTTAAGCTATAATCCAGTGTTTGCTTTTCAATACACTAGCCGGAGATGACCATACCAGGAGCCCATTACCCGGAGTCTGCAACTCCCATACTTGGTCTGTGAAACGGCGTTTTCACAAGTAAGGTTATTTTTAGATCGTCTCTCCCGCGAATTGATTTGGGAGGGCCAATCACAAGATAGTGCATGATTGATATGTAGCATGATAACCGCCTGTAGCGACAACAAACATAGCCGACTTACACGAGTCTTCATCGGAGTGTCTGGACAGCATTTCTGACGATAGTCAAGGTATTTACCCAGAGAGTAGTAGCTCCGATGAGATAACTGAGACAGCGCGCGAAAAAAGCAACTTTTTTCGCGGGAGAGGACTCTAAAAATAACCTTACTTGTGAAAACGCTATTGCATGAACCTATAGCAGTTGCACGCTCCGGGTAACGGCATACTTTTTTTTCCTATATTTATATCTTTACATATTGTTTTGGCTTTCTTGTCAGCAGATAACTGGTTTATGTGTAACCGTATAGATTTTCTTCGAGCGATAATCGTGGGTTATGCATGTCAGTATGATTCATCTAATTATAAACTTGATGTCAATTGCTGGAATCGCATTAATTACATCGATTTCGCGGATATAGATTGTTGAAACCTAACCGAAATAGGTTTCATTTGACAATAAAGCAGGTACAAAAGAATCCAAATGGTTCTTCTTCACCAATTTTTTTTACAATAAATCTATCTTTGATTTTCACTTCTTTTTGGTTAGGATAATAAAAAGGGCATTTGCATCTATGTAGACCGGTAAACCTCTCCAACGCCTAACTTTCAAAACAGCTCCCAAAATACTAGCCGGTGGCCCAGATAAGGAAAATTACTTTTACAAAAGAAGTTCTTTCAAGAAAGAACAATTTGCATGAGGCTGTGTTTTGCAAATGACTTCAAACAGTGTTAAACTAAACAATCATTTTTTGACATGGTACAATAGCTCTTATGTGAACGCGAAATATAGTGTAAAATTCGCTTGCATTTCTCTCCCTTAGACAAAGTTTACTTAGGGCGGCCTTTCTTTAATCCTTTCAATATCAAGAGCTAAGTGATAATTACTATTTGCTGAACATGTAGAGAGATTTTATTTTAAACAATTTATTACCCTTGAGTTATCAATTTTGTCCACACTTGTTAACTGTTTGTTTGACACTGTGACATTGTAAGAAGAGTCTTTATTACCGATAGGAGTAAAAGCGTTAAAATCCGAAACGTTCATTGTTGTTAATGGTTGGAAGGCAGGTGTCCCAGTAATTCTTTATTGAAGTCCTTCCCGCCTCCCCTTCCCGCTTTAACACGCGCGAGTATTTGTATTAGCATTGGCACTAACATTGGCATTAGCGTTGCCATCGGTATTGTACGGTGGCCCAAAAGGGTCAATCACAAATCAATTTGCCAAAACACAAAACAATGTCACAAAGCACAAACCAATTTCCAGAAACACAATTCAGTTTACCGAAACACAAAACGATTTCCCGAAACACAAACCAATTTCTCAAAGCACAAACCAATTTGACAAAACACAAAACAATGTCCCAAAGCACAAACCAATTTCCAGAAACACAATTCAGTTTACCGAAACACAAAACGATTTCCCGAAACACAAACCAATTTCCCCGAAACACAAATCAAAAGACTGGGCCCTTGCGCCGTGATTATCAGAGAGAGCCTGGAAGGAACCTATTCCCAGGATTTTCCGCGTCCATCATGGCGACTGCTGCTCTGCTGTGGACGATTTAACGAAAATGTTCTGCCACATCTGTGGGTCTGAAGTGCTAGAGGACTACTTGTATTGCTCTCAGTGTGGAAAAAAGTTGGAAATTGCTGTGCCAGTAGGAAATAGCAAGGAGTGACAGGCCTGCACGACTTCTAACAATGGAAACTTTTGTACCATGTAATATTTGACCCTTTTAGAGTTTTGCTCTTACGAGTATGTCTTTTAGGGATTTTCCTCTTTTATACGATATTAGTGGTGGCTCTTTTAAAATTTGCCATAGAGAAGGCTGATTTTGTATCAAGTGCCATTTCTCCATTAAAACATTTTTGAGGTTGGGCATTGATGGTTGATATTGTGTTACAAAAGGCAGGAGTTCTTTCTGGCTTTCATTTTTCTGTCGTAGCGCCGATTCCCTTTCTGTGAATTTGACATCTGAAAGGAGTGTCTCGATCAGATTTTTTGGATAACCTCTAGCAAGGAGACGTGATTTGAATTTGTAAATGTTCTCTTCAAATGTTGTTCTTGAAGAGTTAGTTCGTAAAAGTCTTAGAGCTTCGCCCTTCAAGAATCCCTTTTTGACACCCGATGGGTGGCTAGAGGAAAACTGAGTGTATTGAAAGGTTTCAGTTGGCTTAAAGTGTGTTTTTAATACCAAGGATGGAATGATCTCTGAAACGTTCGCCTTTGTATGCAACTGTATCCAGAAATATAATCTCAGTATTTGAAATTTCAGCCGTAAATTTGATTGTAGGGTGATGTGAGTTTGCTTGTTCGATGAACTTGTCTATTATATCCGGTTTGCTTACATTCCACAAAGAAAAAATATCGTCAATATATCGTTTCCAGATTGTGGGTTTGTGACGCTATTGCTAAGAATCTGTGTTTCAATATTGGCCATAAAAATATTTGCAAAAGCAACGGCCATTTTAGTACCCATTGCGGTAGCGTGTATTTGTAGATAGTTCTTACTGTTGAATTGGAAAGAATTCTCTTTAAGTATCAGGCTTAGCATTTCTTTGAGATATTGCGTGGGGATATAGGAGGGTTATTTCTGTGAAAGTTTTCGTATGCCCTCCGTACTGTGGCTGGGGACAATTTCATTTCCGTTATGTAGCGATTTCTTAGCCACACCTAACTTTAGTACCTCCTCACTATCTGCTGTCTTAGGAAGCCTTATTGGAAGACTTTTTCCTCGCTGAGGCTTTAGCATACTTTCTTCCTCCACGTAACGCATTATTCCTATGTTTATTGTCACAGGTTCGTTCTTTTCATTCTTCAACTTCTCGTTCTTCCTCTTAAATGTGACATCCGCTCATCTTTTTTCTTCTTCATGAAAGTATCCAACTTTGGAACTGGTTCTTTGGAAGATACAGAATCAGGATGTGCTTAAATAAGCCTTAGAGCTGCCATGACTTTCCATCGTTTCGCAACTAGAAGAACGATCGTCAGAGTTCTGGGCCGTAGGATTACCACATTTTACGCAGAAATTATAAAACAGGATTTTACCTCGCTACCGCAATGGCTGCAAAACATGTTATCTAAAATTTAATACCGAAAAGCGCAATCATGATGAGTTTAGCTTGGTCACCATGTTAAAACAGTCGCCATGATGGACGCGGAAAATCCTGGGAATAGGTTCCTTCCAGGCTCTCTCTGATAATCACGGCGCAAGGGCCCAGTCTTTTGATTTGTGTTTCGGGGAAATTGGTTTGTGTTTTGAGAAATCGTTTTGTGTTTCAGTAAACTGATTTGTGTTTCTGGAAATTGGTTTGTGCTTTGGGACATTGTTTTGTGTTTTGTCAAATTGGTTTGTGCTTTGAGAAATTGGTTTGTGTTTCGGGAAATCGTTTTGTGTTTCGGTAAACTGAATTGTGTTTCTGGAAATTGGTTTGTGCTTTGTGACATTGTTTTGTGTTTTGGCAAATTGATTTGTGATTGACCCTTTTGGGCCACCGTAGTATTGGTACATGTATCGGCACTGGCATATATTATAGTTCGCAAGTTACGTTATAATATACCTCTACATAGACTTAGGCCGGAAACGAGTTCTCGAGAGAGGACAACAGCGTGAACTAAATGTTCAAACTGTCATTTCGCACCATTGGCTACATGATTACGGACAGAATTTAAAACAGTGATTTTTTCTAATCTGTCTGTAGTTTGAAACCTGCGTGTCAGAGTAATCCGCGTGATCAGAACGTGCCCTAAACTGCTGTTTGGAATGGCTAATCCATCGATAGAATATCTTTCATTACTTTTCGAATCAGTCAGACATTCTAGCTACAGACACCTGGCACGGTTCGGGTGTTTACACATCAACTGCTAACATTCTTTATTATGCATTGAACTCACTGTCTCTTTTCCGGTTGGCCGAAAGCGTACAGTGAATTTTCGAAATCAGCGCCTGTGACGTCATAACTAATGATTATATATGATCATGCCAAGGACACTCAAGGTCACGGGTAATCATGACATGTATGACCGCGGTGCATGATTTATATGATTTCTAAGGCTAATCATGTGAAAGGTTCGGCGTCCAAGTTCGTCGTGAACATATTTTTTTTTTTCGTTCAATGTATAGATTCGGTTTTTGAGATATCCAAAATAACCAAGGTACCTACCTCGACCTTGATTATTCTGGATATCACAAAAACCTCGTCCAATAATTGTTTATAATTTCACGAAGTGATTTCACCGTCTGGCAGCTCCCTAGGGTCACGTGACGAGGGCAAGGTATAGCTCTCTTTGTCTGTAATTTATAATAAATAAAGGAAATCAAATGGTTCGAGTGCAATTTTATTTTACCTTTACCCTAACCTGTTAACAATATAAATGCAAAAATTTAATTTCAAAGTCTGCTCTCAATTTCAACTTTCTGCACTGGTTGGGATTAATTGACGTGCTTCATGGATCATGAAGCATCAAGGGAAGCAGTCTATCTGGCTGGTAATGCGCCTAATCTGCGTGATGTCGGATCACAAATCCAGATTTACATCATACCAAACGAACGCCATCGAGGAACAACTATAGATCACGCCAATAAGAACCTATGTTTATATATGCAGATCACGAACTGTCCGCCACAAGCCACCGGCATAACAGTTAACAGAGGAATGGAGAGGACAATGAACACACAATTATTGCTTACCTTAATCATACAATGGCTTTATCTCTCTTCCTACACTTCAACTGCTCAGCATCTGACCATGAGAGAAACACTATTCTATAGAATGGCCAACCATTCACTTGTGGGGCATGTGACAGCGATGTCAAAAGTTACAGATTCTGTCGATTGTTCATTATTATGTTTGTCAAGTGGTCCATTGAGGTGCCTCTCTTTCAACTTTGGTGGTGCCTTGGTAGACGGCCGTTACACCTGCAAGCTAAGCGACTCAGAAAGACGCTTAGATCCCGAAAGCATGCAGTCAGAATCGCACTTTCACTACTATGGGACTGTGTTTGAGGTAAGCAGTACCTTCGAGATTCTTTATCACGATAGCGTTGATAGAAGCCCGCTAAATTGACCAATGACTGCTCACTGAGATAGGGTACCGGTATTTTACAAACATTGGCTTTTAGCTATAGATTAAATAAACGGGGCCTTTATGAAACTACTACAGAAACCATTTAGCAAATAATATCATCGGAATTCGTATAAACTACTGCAGAAACGTTTTGGCAAGTAATATCTTCAGAATTCTTAGATCTTAACTAGTCTTTTGTGACAATGTTGGTGATTAACTGGTGCAAATGATATGTACAGCATAAAATTGAAATTGCTCAGTTTTGAGGAATGAACTCAGTTTAAACGTAAACTCTCTTTTCAGCATCTCGTCATTTTTTATCCATGTATTGCAACACCGTGTCGTTACAATGGACAGTGCATTCATGGACCAAATCTGGGAGAATATTCGTGCCAGTGTGGGCTAGAGATTGCAGTCTTACCGTATAAAGACAATAACTGTAATGTGGGTAAGTAGGTTTATTGAGCGATCTAAAGACTGATCGGTTTTTAAGTGTCATTAGATTACAGATTTTTGACTCATTACAGATTTTTGACTCTAAACTTTCAAAAATGAATTCGTCTAGCTAGGAATCGCGCGAAAAGGCTGGGAAAAGGGAAGACAGATAACATGGCATACTGTAAAGATACATGCTATCAATGCGAGCAAGAGTTTGTTTCTTACAATGTCAATTCAACTTTTCAATGGCAAGACTGTCGACGTATTCTCTTTTGAACAGACGTGAATCTAGTTGGTACATCTGATTCCCTTGCGAACGTGTTTCAAACCAATGTGGGCAGATATCAACTTGACTTCTTCGAATCCCATCGACTTTGTGAAATGTTTGGAGCAACTTTGGCCTCTCCTGATCAGCTGAGTGCAGCCTGGGAAGATGGAATGAACATTTGTGCGTAAGTTGACAATGACAGTTACTTATAAAGAAATCTCGTCCAACAAGCCCAAGTCTCTTGACCAGCGGTTGTGTTACTCTTTACCGCTGCTCAAGCGGACGCTGGCTCAGGTAGCGAGATTGCCCTTCAGCAAGCACGTCTTTCCTTCAACGGAGTGAAACTTTAGTAACCTCTGCACAAAAGTAGTGGCCAGTGAGATTATAAAAGCGATGAGTGCTCTTATGTTATTTTTATATTTTTCGTTTCATTTTACCTCGTGAGTGCGCGTGGGTATTGAATAAGTTATAGGGCAGCAAATTCACTCGATCAGCTGTTGAATTTTAATGACGTTTGATGGAGTGAAATGCGTATTCGACCTTTTTCACGCGGATCGACGAATTCCCAGTCCATTTAACGGCACGGAAGACTGAATTAACGAATATCAGAGGAAAAGCGAAGCACTTAGGGTTTTCGATTTTATTTGAGCCCAGCGTAGACTTCCTAGGTATGTTGAAACGTTGAGTCAACTACTATAAACTCAAAGGCCGGTGAAGACTCAAGGTATTTATTAAGCGATTCCCGAAACACAACTTAGCTCGTTTTTCTACAAGGCAGATTTCCCGGTTCCAGACCCTTTTGTCCTAAAGTGGCCTAATGGGGCCCTGGTTACAACTGTCACACTCCTTCCCCTAGGGAGGTAAATAAGTCCCTAACAACTACAACCACAACAAAGCTCAGGTTACAAGTTATTGTAAAAAGTAAATGCCGGCGTCTTCATCATCATCGTCCTCAAACGCGAGATGCAGTTCCCAGTCTCCAAACCTGTCAGGGAGTCGGCGTGACCTAATCTCTCTACGCAATGTCGAAAAAGGCGCGGAGCCAGGTTCAGAATTATCGGTTTTCCAGTGGACGGGGTACAGGAGGTACTGTAACTGTAACTGGTATGGCACTCTCACTGCGGCGATCATTTTGACTAGGACGTAGGCGTACTTGGCGTGTGCGAAGTGGACGGAGCTGATCACGATGTCGTAAAAATCGTTTGCGAAAATTACTGGCCTGTTTAATGCGGTAAGTATTACCTTCAAGACATTTCACAACTATGAAAGGACCTTGCCAATAGCTTTGTAACTTCGAGGGCAAACCTGGTTCAGGCGGGACATGCATCATTACAGAGTCTCCAACCTGTAAAGGGGTAGAGTCCCCTTTGCTACCTGCGACTGTCCTTTGGTTGGTTTGAAGGTCCCGGTCGGCCGTACTTGAGTCGGCCTCCTTAAGACGGGAAGCGGAGGTTAACGCCCATTGTTGAATAGTGGATGGGGACTTTGTTTGGGCAGGAGCAAGAACCAATCGTGGAGTACGTGACACATACCCATATTAAAGGTAAAATGGCGAGCACCCAGTAGCGCTGTGATCGTGATTCATGCAATTAAATTGCACAAAAGGAATCTCCAAATCACAGTTATCTCCGCACTCGTCAGTTGATTTCCTCAGCGTTTCCCCAATAGTACGGTTTAGTCTCTCAACATTGCCATTGCCTTGAGCATGGATTGCAGATATACGTTTGTTGTAGATGCCAAGTTCATAAGCAATCGTGCTGAGGGCCTGGTTCTCAAATTCGCAGCCACGGTCGGTTAAGATGAACTCGGAGATTCCCCAACGACAGAGAACATGATTTACAAAAGCAGGAACAACGGTTTTGGCTGACTTATCGGGAATAGGGATCATTTCCGACACCCGGGTAAGCAGATCTATGAACACTAAAACATAACGGTTTTCTCGTTTGGTGAGTTTCTTGCCAAAGGGGCCCTTGATATCCATAGCAATCTCTTGCCATGGTTCTCATGGTTGTGATGACAGCATGAACTGTGTACAACGACGGGAAGGGGGGAGTTGGTTGCGCGCGCAAGGAACGCATGACTGGCAATACTATCACATCGGCGACCATGTTGAGCCAAAAATATTCCCGACGCATCAGGCTAGTGAAGTGTAAGACTACGGGAATGAGGGCAGCTGGGACCACCAGCTGGTGGACATGAAGTCTGTTAGTTTTTTAATGAATGTACAACAAACCATCGTCTTTTCCCAGATAGGAATTGGCGAAGTGCGAGATTCATGTATGGGACCTGCTTGCCACCACGTTGCAGTACATTGATTACAATCCCTAACACAGGGTCTGACTGCTGGTACTCTTGAAATTTAGCAACACTAAACAGGCAATCGAGCGATAACGTGTTGACAGAAGGTTTACGTGATAGAGCATCGGCCAAGGGGTTTGTAACCCCAGGTCGGTAACTTACCACAAAGTCAAATTCCTCAGATCCTTCTAGCCAACGGGCATAGCGGCCTCGGGAATCGTGAGTGTTCCTAAACCAATGAAGACCTTTATTGATCTGTGTGCCAGGTGAAGCGACGCCCTAACGGTACGGACGAAATTTTCGTGACTCGAAGATGAAGGCATATGCTTGTTTATCACGCGTGTGCCAGTGTAACTCGTTGTCGGCTAGCGCCTTGGATGCGAACAAAACTTGTTGCTCTCTACCAGAGTCATCTCTCTGGTACAGAACACAGTCTATTCCCGTATCAGAAGCATCAGTGCTCAGTTCAAAAGGTTTAGACATATCAGGGAACTGAAGGAGGACGTCACGGAACGTTAATGCAAATTTCAAGTCACTGAAGTCGGCGTCCCTCTCTAAAGACCAGATGAATTCCCCTGTTAAGTGATTTAGGACACGAGCACATTGCTGAAGATTAGGGATGAAATCACCACAGTAATTACACAGCCCAAGGAAAGCCTACAGTTACTTAGTGTTTTGAGGACGTGGCCAATTACGAATTTCACTTAATTTTGCAGGTTCGGGCTCCATGCACTTTGCTGAGATATGGTGACCCAGGAAAATGAGTTAACTTTTGACATAATGACACTTTGCTTGACTTGATAGTCAATCTTGCTGCCAGCAGAGGCTCAAGGACCCCCTTGAAAAGATCGTACTGTTCGTGAATGTTCCTCCCTCCAATAATGATCATCCAAGTAGACAGCAACACCATTCCACTGTAATCCATTCAAAATATCTGTCATGAAGCGTGCAAAGACAGCTGGGGCATTTTTACCCCAAAGGACATAACGCAAAACTGCCAATGACTAGATTCAGTTGAGAATGCTTCCTTGTGGAATGCTTCTTAGCTATGGGGATCTGCCAATAACCACTGAAGAAGTCTAAAGTTGTAAAGAGATTGGAACCATGAGCGAGGCATTCGCGAACAAACGGCGAGGGAAATATCTCGGTAATGGTTGCGTCATTCAAGCCGAGAAAATCTGCACAAAAACGGTATGAACCATCAGCTATCGGGACAAGTAAAATGGGAGCAGAATACGGTGATGTGGAGGGCTCAATGATACCTCGCTCCTCCATGCTCTGGATCTGTCGATCAACCACTGCGCGGAGAGAGAAAGGCGTTCCACGGAGCTTTATAGTAACAGGCACCACAATCTTGGTATGAATGTGGAAGTTCGCTCTGTTAGTGCGGCCGACGTCTATGTCATTGTTACCGAACATATCACCGTAATTATTAAGGAGGGCTGCTGGGTCTTTTTTCTGCTGGACCTTTGCTATTGGATCTTTCTTAGGTGGCATTGGAGGAGTTGTGGGGTTCTCTGAAACGGAGTTGATATCGGCAATGTGATAATTAACTTTGACTGGGGAACGTTCTCCAATTCTTGTGCCCGCAAATAGTTTAATTGACAGATTACTGTTGTTCATAACTGCGACCGGTATCCGGTTTTGGGGGTCTGCAGCAACCACACTTGCACCCAAAAGAACATTTAAGCGAACCATTTTATCCATGAATGGAGAAAATAACACAACTTGGTCACATGGTTCATAGTCCGTAGCGGCGGCATGGACGAAGCACTGTGAGCGGGGAGGAATTACCTGGTCTGACATGAGGGTGACAACTACTGACAACAGCACAGATCCATGCAAACGTTTCTCCACAATCAACTTGGCGTCGCCAAGAGTAAGTGTCCGATGTGCGCAATCAATTTCAAAGGAGCCAAAACTCTCAAAGGTATCCATACCCAAAATGGCTGGGACGTTTAAATTGTGAATTACAAGTAAACGCACATTGTGTTTAGCGATATGAACTATTTCAATGTCAGTGACAATCTCACTTAGACAGTGTAAAGGGCTTTCATTTGCTGTAGCAGGTGTAATCTGTGGAGGGCTGAGGTGCCACTTCTCAATGCCAGGAATTCGAGAGCTAATACAGGTAACATCTGAGCCAGTAACGGAATATTGGTGAGTTCGCTCCTGAAGGAGATGTTTCAGCTCACTCAATTCATTACAAAATGCATCCAGTCTGTTGCATTCTTGGTAGATTCAATGGTTGCTACTCGCTCAAAGGGAGGCTGGCTAAGAGCAAAGACTTCTTTAATTCGATCGGCTTGTTTGGTGACGTTTGAGTACGATTCATTTATATAGTCAAATTGCAATTTGGACTAAATAGGGTAAGGAACTCGCCGAAGAAACTTGCGAGTAACCACTTTATGTGACGGTTCGCTGAGTGATGTACCAAACGCGCCCCCATACCATTGCTCCAAAACAGCGAAATAAACCAGAAAGGTTCAATTGGTTGTCGCAAGCGAGAAAGAAGAGCCTGTTCTGAGGACGCCGGGTCGGTCTTGTACTCATCGAGGATAACTTTCTTTAAATTAGGCCAGTCCTTTCGATCTTCCTCTGGAACTGTCAGCAAAAATTCTACCTTGTCATCAGGGAGACCAATCGCGCTATTGCCGCCATTTTGTTGCTGTTCCAGCCACGTGCAGCTGCGTATGTTTCTACTCTCAGAAACCATTTCTTGACATCCTTGTCTTTCTTCCATAACAATCTACATCTATCGTCTTCCATCGCACCGCTACCACAAGTATAAACTCAAAGGCCGGTGATGACTCAAGGTATTAAATAAGCGATTCCCGAAACACAACGTAGCTCGTTTTTTCTAAAAGCCAAATTCCCTGGTCCCAGACCCCTTTGGCCTAAGTGGCCTAATGGGGCCCTGGTTACAACTGTCACACTAGGGTAGGTTTTATGACTTTTTGGCCCTGCATGAGATAGCCGCTATATTCTAAAAAAAAAATTTCGAATCGGCAAATAGGTCGCTGTTGCAATCTTAACTCCTCCTGATCTCTTTTATCCAGACCTGGGCACCATCGTCCGCATAGGCTTAGAGGCAATTTGTCCAAAAATTCCCGCCAATTGTCCAAATATTTACGAAACAGTCGAATCAAAAGAAACGAGGGTCACATGATGCACTAACATAGGCCTATATATGAAGTGAAAATATTCTTACATACGAGGGTCATATGATGCACTAACATAGGCCCACATATGAAGTGAAAATATCCTTACAGACAAGGGTCATATGATGCACTAACATAGGCCTATATATGAAGTGAAAATATTCTTACATACGAGGGTCATATGATGCACTAACATAGGCCTATATATGAAGTAAAAATATTCTTACATATGCAACTATCATATAGGCTCATGAATTAAAACACGTGAAGAGAAATAGAAAATATCTCTCTTCGAAAAATACACTCACATATATACATACAAACTTCTCTAAAAATTGGCTTTGCCCAAATTTTTCTTGATGCCCGAAAAAATTGAAGTTGCCCAAATTTAAGAGGGGCCTGGATCCCTACCCCTTCGCCCAAATGAAATGAAGCCTTAACAGGAGTCTATCACTATTGTTCTATTGTACAAGTTTATTTATTTCAGTGTTTATCACATTGTCTAATTGTTTTCTTTGCAGTTATGGATGGTTAACGGACGCTACTCTTCGCTACCCAATGCACGTTGTTGTTTCAGGTTGTGGCAGTGCGATTGGAATAATAGGTTCTTCTACTCCACAAGACAAGTCAATAAAGAAGAACGCTTGGTGTTTTAAGAGTTCTTAGTTTTGATTTGAAACGGAAATAGTTGATCATAAGTAATTGACACAACTGTGAGAGTCCTTAGTCGATGGTTAGAGAAAAAATCGTTTTCCTTTACTTTTCAAGTGTTCAATGACAAGGGTTTAGTGCACAAATGAAAAATAAACAGTAAATACACTAGTGTGCCAAACTTCGATTCGCAACCCTCCAGCTCATGTAATCGAAACACGTAAACATAATTGAAGATTTGATTCTTACATTAACTGCATTGCAAATATACATAACTATTTATTCAGTAATATACTAAAAATGTAGAAACTGTAAGATTCGCCAATTCACTCATTTTCTAAGCCGCACATCACACATGAAATCGCTCATCAAAATTTGTTATCGTGCGTACTACAACCCTCCAGTTACCTCAGTAAAAATAAAGAATGCTCTCTTTAATCAAGTTGCATGATGCTTATCGCTGACACATCATTTCGAAGCCAGAGCAACTAATTTAAGGGTGACTATCAACTGTGGCACCTTCATTCAAGTGGAAAGCATACTGCAGCGAGAGCTACATACGATAACCAACTCAGTTTTCATAGGCTCCAATCTCCATTTATCTGGTTGAATTACCACTCGAGATCAGATCGATCTGCAGTCTTAAGGTGTTTGCATAGTTATCATTTGCGTCAAAGCCATTTTCAAGACGACAGTACTCGACAAAAAAACTCTGACTCAGTTTCTGTGGTAACAGATGAAGCTCTGAATCATACGAACTACAATGCGACAACATATAAACTTGTTAGCCTCAAGCAAGAGCTATATAGACGGTGATGGAACGTCACTGAACAACGGTGGAAGGTACGTAGTTGGACATGACTGTTTTACTAGAAAATACACCACCTATAATATTTATACGAAACTTCATCCGTGGACTCAGTGATGTACTTTCCATATCCCGACACGTAACGATGTTATGATGATGTCGTGGCCCAGTTTTTTCATCTGTCATAAACAAAGCTTAAGAAAAATAATAAGTTGGCCGGAAGATATAGATTTTATTTTTACGTGTTGAAAACATTATTTTACGCCATTTAATGAGACGGAATAATATCCATATCCACTGTCCTTGGTTCCTGCCTTAAATGAAAGTGTAAATTATGACCAGTGCATGAGTTAGGGTTGAATTGATATGCAGACTGGTAATGTTAACTTAAATGTAACAGTTCAGCACTTTTGTATGTTCACTTGGGACTCATTATCATTGCACGCATGTGCTAACTCACAGCATATCCTACTGAAAAGATGTTAACAACTGTATTATGATTTTTATCTCTTTCATTATAATATCTTTTTACACTAATACTTGCACTATTTTATAGCATTGCCGCAGGCTAAATTGATTGCGTTGTAAAATTTGTCACAACCTAGATACCTTTGTAATAACTTGCAAAAAAGGTTATAATTGCGACTTTAAAGCAACCGTCCATGGGACGTCAAGTGGATGATTAATGAGCAATAGATCTTTTCCCTTTAAAGGAATAGGATAGCATTCTAAGATTCAAGATGTCTTTGGCCCTGCCATATTTACGATAAAAATAGGTAAGCTGTACCCGTTTTTTATTATTATTAGTTCCCCATGGGAATTAATTGAAACAGGTACCCAACCCCTGGATACAAAAGTGTATCTCTGAATATAACAACTGGTAATCACGTTATCAGATGACAAAGCTACACTGTTGATCAATAATTAAATCCCTACAACTTGAAGTTAGGGTCTTTAATTTTCCAAGGTGAATTGTCCTTTACATGTTTTATCCCTTCGTATGTAGAAGAATATATGGTTTACTCGCTGGTAAGTGTCTTTTCATCCTTTTAGATACATTTTAAATCATGAAAAATACTGAGTTAAAAGCACTTTTGAATTGTAATCTAATGTTGACTTTTCAATAGTCAAACTAGCAGACTGACCAAAAGAAAGCAGTATGAAGAGAATCATATTCGTTCTTAGGCTTATGTGTTTGAATCTTTTGGCTACTGGACTGGATGGCAGCCTTTGAAAACTGGTTTAATTGCAACCGTGTAGAATTTTCTTCGAGCGAAATACTGACTTACCGACATAATATTATTATCTAGGCAGAACTAGTCGAAATTGTGGGCTATAAGAACTGTTCAATTGCAAAAGTGGTGTATACTGCATTTTACAGTATTGCATCGATTCCGATTCAATTCGACTGTGACGGTTTCTTCTTTCCTAATTGTCGAAATGATAAGAAAGGGAATTTATATCTAAGCAGAACTGGACCTATCCTATACGTAGCTGAAGCAAAGAGAAAGCCTCCTGATTTCGAAGCAAGCTCTAAAATATTAAGAGCCAGGTTGAGAAAAAGATTGATTAGTTTTTCACAAAAGAATTTTTTTAGGACAGAACAGCTGCAGTTTGCACCAAGCTGTGTGTTGCAATATGACTTCAAACGGTGTTTAACTAAGCAATTTTTGAAATGATAAAACAGTCTTCCAGTGTATAAGGATGCTATTTTTGCTTTCTTTAACAGTTCATCATAACTAGACAATGAATCATTAAAAATAAACCGTAAAATACCTTTGTTCAAAGACTCCAGTTTATCGCAATTTCTAGTGCCAGAAAAATGCCAAATAAGAGAGCAATATTGAAAATGTGGTAGGATTAACGCCCTTGTATAACCGTAACATGACATTTTTGGTAATGATATTTCTAAATCTCTTGAGAAAACTTAATTGTTTGTTAACTGTAAGATGTGATGATTAAGCTCAAATCCTTGTCAATAGTTACACTCAATAAAACAATAGGATTCCTAACGGGAAGAGAGAATTCATAACTACTGTTCACGCTAAACACCATAGGTGCTTCTCTGGAATTACAATCATGCCATTTCGCTCATACCAACTGTTTGTAATTCCAAGTTGAACTTCTTGTTCCAGTCTTGTGTTTAGTGTTTCGAGGTCCTTGTCAGACGAGTACAACTGTTCATCATCGGCTGTGGCATTTAGAATAAGTCATTGATGTAAAAGTTAAAAAAACATTTGACCAAGGACACTTCCCTGGGAATAAATACCCGGCTCGTAACAGAAATAAACACCACTTTGGTTCGGAATTTCTGGCTATGAATTCTATTCAGAGCCGCAGGTTAAGTTGCCAGCGCTTTAAGATTTGTCAGTAAGTCGTGGGCACTAAATGAATACGAAATAAACAAAATTACGAATTAAGCTGAAAGGGTTTCAGTGGATGTGTAAACTGTATTACCTTACAAAAGGAACTACAGCGCTGGGAGAGACTGCCAATTACAGACTTTTTGGGTGATTTATGATTTTAAAGCAGCTGTTGGAAGATAGTCGAAGTGAATGGTTACTGAACAATAGGTCTCCTGAGACTGACTGGGATTGCATCCCAGGGCAAAAATACATGATCAACAATTATCGATTTCTAAAATTCCAGATTAGTATTTTGCCCGAAATAATACTTCAAATAAAAAATGAGTATATTTGAAGTGTCAGTCTAAATGAGTTAATATGACCAGGTTAGCAACGCCTGGAAACAGTTGTCACTCTCTGAATATCATAACTGCTAATAGATTTAAAAACAAAGCTTAACTGTTGATCAATAATTAAATCCCTTCATCCTAGAAGTTAAGATCTTCATGGAGTTTCCAAGGTGAGTAACTTCGCTTATCTCTGTTTACTTCATCCTTTCATCCCTGGCAGAAAATCATCCTTAGTGTCTTTTCATTATTTTGAATCACATTTTAAACCACGAAGAATATGCCCCGACCTCGTAGAAAATCTGGTGTTTACTTTTCAATACACATACTAGCAGATGGCCAAAACAAAGAAATATAAAGCAAGGCATACTTTTTTCTTATATCTTAACATACTATTTTGACTTTCTTGTCAGCAGAAAACTGGTTCATGTGTAACCGTGTAGATTTTCTTCGAGCGAAATGACTGACCAAAATAATCGTGGGTCATCTATGTTAGTACGAACTATCTAATTACTATGATAAACATGCTGTAAATTGCAAGAATCGCATTATATGGATTTCGCAGATATAGGTTGTTGAAACCTAACCGAAATAGGTTTCTTTTGACAATAAAGCAGGTACAAAAGAATCTGACTGGTTCTTCACCAAATTTTTTTACAACAAATGTATCTTTCATTTTCAATTTTTTTTCGTTAGGATGATAAAAAGGGCATTTATAAGTATGTAGAAGTGAACCTTTCCTACGCCTGACTTTCAAAACAGCTCCCAAAATATTAGCCGGAGGCCCAGAAAAGGAAAAGATTAGTTTTTCACAAGAAGTTCATTCAAGACAGAAGTATTTGCATCCTGTATGTTGCAAATGACTTCAGTGTTAAACCATACAATCATTTTTTTTGGAATGGTACAATAGCTCTTTTGTGAACTGAACGCGAAATATAGTCGGTCAATTTCGCTTGCATTTCGCTGCTTTAGACAAAGTTTACTTAGGGTGCCCTTTCTTTGATCCTTTTAATATCAAGAGCTAAGTGGTAATTGCTATTTGGAGAACATGTCGAGAGATTTTATTTTAAATCAATATATTACCCTTGAGTTATCAATTTTGTCCACACTTGTTAACTGTTTGTTTGACAATGTGACATTGTAAGAAGGGGCCGCGTCTTTATTACCGATAGGAGTGAAAGCGTTAAAATCCGAAACGTTCATTGTTGTTAATGGTTGGAAGGCAGGTGTCCCAGTAATTCTTTATTGAAGTCCTTCCCGCCTCCCCTTCCCCTTTCACACGCGCGAGTATTTGTTATTAGCATTAGCATTAGCTGAGGCATTAGCGTTGCTATCGGTATTGGTACACTTATTGGTACTGGCATACATTATATATCGCAAGTTGAGATATTATATACCTCTCCCTACATAGACTAATGCAAAAAGACAAGTTCTTGAGAAAGAACAACAGCGTGAATTAAATATTCAAAATGTCATTTCGCACCATTGGCTACATGATTATGGACAGAATCTGAAACACTAATCTGTCCCTTGTTTGAAACCTGCGTGTCAGAATAATCCGGGTGCTCAGAACGTGCCGCAAATCGCTGTTTGGAATGGCCAATCATCGATAAAACATCTAGTCTCCTTTGACCCGTTATTAGGGTCGTCACGCAGCGCTCCTCCCCACTAACGGCTGCTCACGAGAGAGAGACACATTCCTTTCCCTAAAACTGACCAAAAAGAAGCAGGCTTCCATATTCTGGAAACCTGAAACGTGTGCATCTGTCATGTTTTGTTTTCGCGCGCACAGCAAGCGTCCAGCAAATATAACGAGGAATTTGATTGGCGTAGCCGATTACAATAACGTGCATTCTATTGGTTCTCAAAAACAAAGGGAAAGGAATGTGTCTCTCTCGTGAGCAGCCGTTAGTGGGGAGGAGCGTTGCGTGACGACCCTAATAACGGCTGCGAAGGAGACTATAAAACATCTGGCACGGTTCGGGTACGTGTTAACACCTCACGGGCAACTGCCAACCGATTAATATTCTTAACGATTTCACGGTCTAGCAGCTCCCTATGGTTAATGGACGAGGGGACGGAAAAGCACTCTTTGTTCGTAATACATATATACTAAATGTAAGTAATCAAATGGTGAGTGCAATTTAGAATAAATGAGCCCAAGTCAATTTTTAAAGACTGAAAAAATTGCACGAGCCTGTAGGGCGAGTGCAAATTAATGTCTTGGAAAATTTTACGAGTGGATACTGTGCTTATACAACATTGTACTCATAACTATTTGATTACTTGGTAATTATAATAGTATATATACATACAAAAATTTAATTTCAAAGTTTGCACTCAATTTCAACTTTCTGTACTGTTTGGGATTATAATTAATTGACGTGCTTCATGGATCATGAAGCATCAATGGAAGCTGTGAATCTATCCTGCTGATGCGCCATAATCCGCGTCATCTCGGATTACACTGAATCCAGATCCACATCACACCAAACGAACGCCATCGAGGACTAACGATATTTTACGCCAATAAAAACCTACATTTTTATATATGCAGATCATGAACTGTCCGCTAAAGGCCACCGACATAAGAGATAACAGAGAAATGGAGAGGGCAATGAACACACACAAATGGTTTACCTTAATCATACAATGGCTTTATCTATCTTCCTACACTACAACTGCCCAGCATTTGACCATGAGAGAAACACTATTTAATAGAATGGCCAACCATTCACTTGTGGGGCATGTGACAGCGATGTCAAAAGTTACAGATGCTGTCGATTGTTCATTATTATGTTTGTCAAGTGGTCCATGGAGGTGCCTCTCTTTCAACTTTGGTGGTGCTTTGGTAGACGGCCATTACACCTGCGAGCTGAGCGACTCAGAAAGACGCTTAGACCCCGAAAGCATGCAGTCAGAATCGCACTTTCACTACTATGGGACTGTGTTTGAGGTAAGCAGTACTTTCGAGATTCCTTGCCACGTTAGCGTTGATAGAAGCCCGCTAAAATGACCAATGATTGCTCATTGAGATACGGTATGGTAATAAATGAAGCCAGTTTTACAGACACTGACATTTAGCTATAGATTCAGTAAACGGGGCCTTTATGAAATTACTACAGAAATAGCAAATGATATCATCGAAATTATTTTAAACTACTGCAGAAACGTTTAGGCAAACAATATCATCGGAATTCTTATATCTTATTAAGTAGTTTTTTCTGACAATGATGGTTTTTAACTGGTGCAAATAATATGCACAGCATAAAATGTAATTGCTCAGTTTTGAGGAATGAATTCATTGTACGTAAACTCTCTTTTCAGCATCTCGTCAATTTTTATCCATGTGTTGCAACACCGTGTCGTTACAATGGACAGTGTATTCATGGACCAAATCTGGGAGAATATTCGTGCCACTGTGGGCTAGAAATTGCAGTCTTACCGTATAAAGACAATGACTGTAATGTGGGTAAGTAGGTTCATTGAGCGATCTAAAGACTGACCGATTTTTAAGTGTCATTAGATTTCAGATTATTGACTCATTACAGATTTTTGAGTCATAACCTTCAAAAATGCCATCTTCTAGCTAGGAGTCATGCAAAAAGACTGCAGCGAGGGAAGACAGATAACATGACATACTATAAAGATGCATGCTATCAATGGGAGCAAGAGTTTGTTTCTTACAATGTCAATTCAACTTTCCAATGGTAAGACTGTCGACTTATTCTCTTTTTAACAGATGTGAATCTAGTTGGTACATCTGATTCCTTCGCGAACGTATTTCAAACCAATGTGGGCACATATCAACTTGACTTCTACGAATCCCATCGACTGTGTGAAATGTTTGGAGCAACTTTGGCCTCTCCTGATCAGCTGCGTGCAGCCTGGGGAGATGGAATGAACATTTGTGCGTAAGTTAGCAATTACACTTATCAGAACCAATCTCGTCCATAGAGCCCACGCCTCCTTGACCAGCGGTCGTGTCACTCTTTACCGCTGCTCAAGCGGACGCTGCCTCAGGTAACGAGGTTGCCCTTCTGAGCACCTCTTTCCTTCAACGGACTGAAACTGTGTTGACCTCTGCACAAAAGTAGTGGCCAATGAGATTATAAAAGTGGCGAGTGCTCTTATTTTTTTATTTTTGATTTCATTTTAACTCGTGAGTGCGCGTGGGTATTGAATAAGTTGTAGGGCAGCAAATTCACTCGCTCAGCTGCTGAATTTTAATCGCGTTTGATGGAGTAAAATGCGTACTCGACTTTTTCTCGCGGACCGTCGAATTCCCAGTCCGTTTAACGGCACGGGAAACTGAATTAACGAATATCAGGTCCACAGCGAAGCACTTAGGATTTTCTATTTTATTTGAGCCCAGCGTAGAAGTCCAAAGTCCATTGAAACTTTGGGCGAACTACAAAGACTTTTCGGCGCTGCATGAACTAGCTGCTATATTCTAAAAACAGTTTCCTGTTGCAATCTTAATTCCTCCTGATCTCTTTTAGCCAGACCTGGAATAGGCTAGTGGCAATTTTTTGCCAAGGAGACTGTGAACCATTTCTCCAAAAATTCCCGCAAGCTGTTCAAATATTTACGAAACAGTCGAGTCCAAAGAAACGAGCAACATAGACCCACATATGAAGTGAAAATATTCTTACATAGGAAACCAACATATGAGCTCATAAATTAAAACACGTTAGAAATAGAAAATATCTCTCTTCGATAAATACTCACATATAATTTTCTCTAAAAATTGGCTTTGCTCAAATTTCTCTTGATGACCAAAAATTTAAGTTGCCCAAATTTAGTACGGGGCTGCATCCCTCTCTTCGCCACCACCCCCTCCTCCCCCCTCCCCCCCCCCACCTTTCCCTTGGCCCGTATGCCTATCATGATCGTCGACGCGATTGTATGATATGACATCACTGAGCATGTGCGATTAGTCGAAATTACTTAAATTTTTTATGCTTTTAGGACAAAGGAATTTACTTTTCTAAAGGCAGCTGTAAGCGTGTTGAGAAAAGAAAATTCGATTTCCAAAGTTAGTTAGATCAGCACTCATTATGCATTCTTAAATCTCTGTCTAAGCTTCTAGCTTCTTTGAGGTTGAGAATACAGTCCAACTTTTAATGTAAGCCGGCCAGTACAAAATAGCACGCTGGAGCAGTAAATAATTCATGTTTTGGTCTTACGTCAAAGAGCTCTACAAGCCAAGTTGAACTCGGTCATGCAAAATGTGTAAATAAATTATGGTTGCACGACGGCTGAAGTATTTTTGGCAAGATTTCCACACAGGTCCCTACTTCATTATGCATTCAGCAGATGAATTGTTTAGGGTAATGCACATGTAAACATTTCTTGTTATTGCAGAATGAAACAGTATGGCTACAGCATGCATAATGAAGTAGGGACCTTTGCGAAAATCATTCCGTATTTTTTCCGGATCGAACGTTCTACAGTTTAATTCATCGTTTTCTAAGTGACTCAGTCTGACTGACAGTATTTTCCAGAATGTTGTGTTTATCTCTTGATTGTTCACCTTGAGACAAATGTGAAGTATCATGTTATATAAATTTCTTAGCTAGTACAGTCTTGGATGCGGATAGCGACGTTTCGACCGCTTGCTGCTGGTCTTCTTCGGAGTTCGGATGACAGGAACGACCGTTTACGGTGCATTATTATTTAGGCTTTGAGGTCCGCTCTGATTGGTGCATTTGGTCAAAAATCATATTTCTTACAGACTG
Source organism: Ricordea florida (assembly GCA_949710005.1). Taxonomy (NCBI): domain Eukaryota; kingdom Metazoa; phylum Cnidaria; class Anthozoa; order Corallimorpharia; family Ricordeidae; genus Ricordea; species Ricordea florida. The sequence continues at coordinate 28,986,220 of OX453278.1, read as the reverse complement.
CGTGCAGCACATAGACTACGTGACCATTTGCGGATCAGGCGATTGTGGCGCCACTAAAAGTTGTCATGTTCGTATGGCCATCTTTGCCGCCTTTGTAGTGGTTTTCCATTACAAAGGAGAGAATTTCTCTTAGTAAAACAGATATAATTGTCGGTATTATAACAAGAACATGCCCCTTACTTAACTATCTTCTCATCATTGCAAAACTCTACCTATGGGATTGTAGAAGGACCCAAACTATTCCAAATATTAAAGCTTTTAATTTTAAAGTTCAAATGAAACTGAACTCTATATTGCACGTAATGGCAAAAAATTGGAATTTTTAAGATAGAAATGGGCTGCTTTTCAAATATTATAACTTTTCTATCTTTTTGTTCTTAGTGGAGAAAGAATGTTAACTATTTCTATAAGTAATTCTAGTGCATACCCTTTCTAACAATTGTAACTGTAATGTAACAATTGTAGTGTTAGTATAAGATTAATTTAGATTTTGTATTTGTAATATGTGTGTTTTGAATAATAAAAATAATAATAATAATAAAATATTTGCCGCCTGCTGTTTTCTGTTTGAGATCGAAATGTGATGCTAAAGCCTTAAAAGGAGTCTATCACTATTGTTCAATTGTACAAGTTTCTTTATTTCAGTGTCTATCACTTTGTCTAATTGTTTTCTTTGCAGTTCTGGATGGTTAACGGACGCTACTTTTCGCTACCCAATGCAAGCTGTTGATTCAAATTGTGGCAGTGCGATTGGAATTATAGGTTCTTCTACTCCCCAAGACAAGTCAATAAAGAAGAACGCTTGGTGTTATAAGAGTTCTTAGTTTTGATTTGAAACAAAAAATAGTTGATCATGAGTAACTGACACAACTGAGAGAGTCGTCAGTCGAGGGTTAAAGAAAAATCGTTTTCCTTTTCTTTTGTTCAATGACAAGGGTTTAGTGCACAAATGAAAAATAAACAGTAAATACACAAGTGTGCTAAATTTAGCAAGCCTCCAGCCCATGTATACGCGTAATCGAGACGCGTAAAACGTAATTGAAGATTTGATTCTCACAGTAACTGCACTGCTAATATACTATTTATTCAGTTAGATACTCAAACTGCAGAAACTGTAAGATTAACTCATTTTGTAAGCTGCACATCGCACATGAAATCGTTCATCAAAATTTGTTATCGTGCGTGCTACAAACCTACAGTTACCTCAGTAAAAATAAAGAATGCTTTCTTTAATCAAGTTGCATGATGCTTATCGCTGACACATCATTTCTAAGCCAGAGCAACTAATTTAAGGGTGACTATCAACTGTGGCACCTTCATTCAAGTGGAAAGCATACTGCAGCGAGAGCTCCATACGATAAGGGACCGTTCACTTTTTAAGGGATAGGGGGGGCTGGTGGGATTTGGGGGAGTGTCAGTGGGAAATTGAGTGACCCCACTCAGCCTGCCAATTTTTTCACATGACCCCCCCTTAAAAGGAATATTTTTGGGATGACACCCCCCCCCCCTTGGCCACCTCGAAAAGATGTTTATATTTCGTGAATAAAGCAGGAGAATTTCTCATCAATTTATGAAAACTTCATACCACTTTTTTCGCTTTTTTTTCGCTTGACCCCCCTTTTTCTTCATTTTTTTGGGGTGGCCCCCCTTTGAAGCCATTCTTTTTCGCGTGGCCCCCCCCCGTCAAATCCCACCAGCCCCCCTAGCCCTTAAAAAATGAATGGTCCCTAACCAACTCAGTTTTCATAGGCTCCAATCTCTTTTTATCTGCTTGAATTACCACTCGAGATCAGATCCGGATCTGCAGTCTTGAGGTGTTTGCATATTTATCATTTGCGTCATCTCGCCGACGAAAAGAAGTCAGTTTCTGTGGTAACAGATGAAGCTCTGAATCGTAAGAATTACAATGCGACAACATATAAACTTGTTAGCCTCACGTAAGGGCTAGACGGTGATGGGACGTCACTGAACAACAGTGGAAGGTACGTAGTTGGACATGACTGTTTTACTAGAAAATACACCACCTATAATATCTGATTTATACGAAACTACAACCACGGACTAAGTAAAGTACTTTCCATATCCCGACACGTAACGATGTTATGATGGTGTCGTGGCCCAGTTTTTCGACTGTCATAAACAAAGAAAAATAATAAGTTGGCCTGATGATATAAATTATTTATTTACGTGTTGAAAACATAACTTTACACCATTTAATGAAACGGAATAATATCCATATCTTAATTCGAACCGCAAAGTCAAAGTTGCAATACCATCCAGAAGCTGGCCAGCGGACCGCAGCAGTGACTGTCCTTGGTTACTGCTTTAAATGAAGGTGTAAATTATGACCAGTGCATGAGTAAGAGTTTAATTGATATGCAGACCGGTAATGTTAAATCGAATCTAACAACTTTCAGCACTTTTGTATGTTCACTTGGGACTCATACGTATTGCACGCATCTCACAGCATATATATCCTAGAAGATGTTAACAATTGCATTATGATTTTTATCTCATTCATTATATATAACTAATAATTCTTTTTACACTAGTACTTGCACTATTGAATAAAATTACTGCAGCCTAAATTGCTTGCGTTGTAAGGTTTGCCAAAACCTAGACAACTTTGTAATAATATGCAAAAATGGTCATAATTACGATTTTAAAGCGACCGTCCATGGGACGTCAAGATGATGATTACTGAACAATAGATCTTTTCCCTTTAAAGGAATAGGATGGCATCCTAAGGTATTATCATTCCTAAGATTCGAGATTTCCTTGACCCTGCCATATGTAAGATAAAAATGGGTAAGCCGTACCCGTTTTTTATTGTTAGTATAGTATTAGTTCACTATGGGAATTAATTGAAACAGGTATCCAAAGCCTGGAAACAAAAGTGTATCTCTGAATATAACAACTGGTAATAAATTATCACTCAACAAAGCTACACTGTTGATCAATAATTAAATCCCCACATCCTTAAAGTTAAGATCTTGAATTTTCCAAGGTGAATTATTCTGTACATGTTTTATCCCTTCGTCTGTAGAAGAATATATAGTTTACTCGCTGGTAAGTGTCTTTTCATCCTTTTAAATACATTAAGTTTTAACCATGAAAAAATAGTTAAAACCAGTTTTAAATTATCATCTAATGTTTACTTTTCAATAGCCAAACTAGCAGATGGCCAAAAGAAGTATGTAGAGAATTAAAATTCGTTCTTAGGCTTATGCGTTTGAATGTTTAGGCTACTGGACTGGATGGCAGCCTTTGAAAACTGGTTTAATCGCAACCGTGAAGATTTCTTCGAGCAAAATACTGACCGAAAGTTTATAGGCAGAGTCGAAATTGTGGGTTATACATGTCAGTACGGAACTGTTCTGGCAATTCTAAAAGTGCTGTATACTACATTTAATACTGAGTATAACATCGATTCCGATTCAATTTGCCTTTACAACTGTTATGCACAAAGAATGTCACGGTTTCATCTTTCGGAATGATAAGAAAGGGAATTTATATCTAAGCAGAACTGGACCTATCCTATACGTAGTTGAACCAGAAGAAAGCCTCCTGATTTTCAATGCAGCTTCTAAAAGATTAAGAGTCCAGATAAGAAAAAGATTGAATTCTTAGTTTTTTACAAAAGAAATTCCCAAGACAGAACAGCGGCAGTTTGCCCCAAGCTGTGTGTTGCAATAAGACTTCAAACGGTCTTTAACTAAGCAATTTTTGAAATGATGTAAGAGCTCCTGTGTGTGACCGAAACATATTATCATAACTTTCGCCTACCTCTTTTCGCTTTGGACAAAGTTTCATTATTAGAGAGACCATTTTCTAATCGCTTCGGTTCCAAGAGCAGAGTGGCAACTGTTATTTGGAGAGATTTGATGTTAGGTCGATTTATTATCCTTGAGTTATGAATTTTCTCACCATTTGTTCATGACTTGTTAACTGTATGTTCGACTATGTGAATTTGTAATATAATGTTTGAAAGGCAGGTGTCCCAGTAAGACACGTATTAGCATAAGCATTAGTACAGATAGTAGTAGCAGCAGCACCAATAATAGTAGTAGTAGTAGTAGTAGTAGTAGTAGTAGTAGTAGTAATAGTAGTGGTGGTGGTAATGTTGGTAGTAGTGTTGGTCGTATTATTGGTGGTGGTGGTGGTGTTGGTTTATGTGGTGAAATTGGTGGTGGTGATAGTATTGGTGGTGGTGGTGGTATTGATACGTAGTGATATTGGTGGTGGTGGTGGTATTGATACGTAGTGATATTGGTGGTGGTGGTGGTATTGATACGTAGTGATATTGGTGGTGGTGGTGGTGGTGATAGTATTGGTGGTGGTGGTGGATGTATTGGTAGTGGTCGTGGTCGTGGTATTAGTGGTGGTGTTGTTGGTGGTGGTATTAGTGCTGGTGGTGGTAGTATTCGTGATGGTATTGGTAGTGATGGTGGTGGTATTGATGGTGGTGGTGGTATTGCTATTGGTATTGGAATTGGTATTGGTACTGGCATTGATATTGGTATTGGTACTGGTACTGGTACTGGTACTGGCATTGGTATTAGTATTGGTATTGGTGTTGGTATTGGTATTGGTATTGCTATTGGTATTGGTACTGGTATTGCTACTGGTATTGGTATTGGTATTGGTATCGGTATCGGTATTGGTGTTGGTATTGGTATTGGTAGTAGTATTCGTATTGTTAGTACTGTTGGTGTTGGTGTTGGCATTGATATCATTTAGCATTTCAGTGAATGTAGAAAAGTGATTGTTGAGGCATAGTGAGAGCGGAACTATAACCACAACAGTCATTCTAAAACTAAAAATAGTTCACGCCAATTAGAACTTATGCTTATATATGCAGATCATGAACAGTCCTTGATTAAACGCTTCAAGCAACCAATACAAGAGATAACAGGAATGGAGAGGACAATGAACACACACACACAAATTGTTTACCTTAATCATACAATGGCTTTATCTCTCTTCCTACACTTCAACTGCTCAGCATCTGACCATGAGAGAAACACTATTCTATAGAATGGCCAACCATTCACATGTGGGGCATGTGACAGCGATGTCAAAAGTTACAGATTCTGTCGATTGTTCATTATTATGTTTGTCAAGTGGTCCATTGAGGTGCCTCTCTTTCAACTTTGGTGGTGCCTTGGTAGACGGCCATTACACCTGCGAACTGAGCGACTCGGAAAGACACTTAGACCCCCAAAGCATGCAGCAAGAATCGCACTTTCACTACTATGGGACTGTGTTTGAGGTAAGCAGTACTTTTGAGATTCCTTGCCACGTTAGCGTTGATAGAAGCCCGCTAAGTTGACTAATGGTCTGCTTACTGAGATATGGTATGACAATAAATGCATATGCTAATGAAGCAAATTTTACATGTACAAACATTAACATTTACCTACAGATTCAGTAAACGGGGCTTTTATTAAACTACTACAGAAACGTTTTGGCAAATATTATCATCAGAATTCTTAGATGATCTTAACCAGTTTTTTGTGACAATGTTGGTGTTTAACTGGTATAAATAATATGCACAGCTTAAACTGTCATGATTGCTCAGTTTTGACTAGGAATGGCATGGCTTGCGGTTGACACATTTTATCGTACGCTTTCAGCATCTCGTCATTTTTTATCCATGTGTTGCAACACCGTGTCGTTACAATGGACAGTGCATTCATGGACCAAATCTGGGAGAATATTCGTGCCAGTGTGGGCTAGAAATTGCAGTCTTACCGTAGACAATAACTGTAATGTGGGTAAGTAGGTTCATTGAGCGATCTAAAGACCGGATTTTTAGTGTCATTAGATTACAGATTATTGACTCATTGCAGACTTTTGTTTCTTAACCTTCAAAAATGCAATCTTCTAGCTAGGAGTCATGCAAAAAGGCTGCAGCAAGGGAAGAGGGATAACATAGCATACTATAAAGATGCATGCTATCAATGCGAGCAAGAGTTTGTTTCTTACAATATGAATTCAATGTTTCAATGGAGAGAAGACTGTTGACCTATTCTCTTTTTAACAGACGTGAATCTAGTTGGTACATCTGATTCCGTTGCGAACGTGTTTCAAACCAATGTGGGCACATATCAACTTGACATCTACGAATCCCATCGACAGTGTGAATTGTTTGGAGCTACTTTGGCCTCTCCTGATCAGCTGAGTGTAGCCTGGGAAGCTGGAATGAACATTTGTGTGTCAGTTACCAATTAGACTTATATATACCAATCTCGTCCATAGAGCCCATGTCTCCTTGACCAGCGGTCAAAAGCGGTCGTTGTCGTCGTTCTTGACCGCTGGTCAAAGGGACGCTGGCTCTGGAAACGAGATGCTGCTAACTCATTTTTAATCCAGGACTAGACGCATATCTGCGTGAACTCAGGCTTTCCTAAAGTCCTGGCTCGTAAAATGAAACAGAAAAAGAACTACAGTAGACATGTCGGCTAAATGATTATTTATTATTTAGTTTAAAGTCAGGGCAATGGACTGCGATAGTACTTGAACGAACACGTTCGACGAATACGTTTGTGGACAAATTATCTAATGTTTTTGTTCGTGTTCCTCAGACTGCAGTCCGAGCTTCGTATTGGTATTTTTTTCCCTGGTTTACGATCTCGTCTAAGTATGCGATGATAATTAGATAGATTCTCTATCGAAGCCAGAAAAAAGCCAAAAGCCGAAATTTAACGCTTCCCCTGGAAAGCCCGAATAGGAAAGGGAATATATTAATACTCCAGAGTGCGTGTTGGTACTGTTGACTTTCCTTAAACGTTAGACCGTATATGCAAGCAAGGAAGCCAGCAGTTATAGCTGGAGATTATATGCATGATGCGTGCTGATTGAACTTACGTTAGGAAACGAACTTTTTTTATGAACACTCTCACAGCTGCAGTTAGAAAAGCTAAGGATCATGTTTCACCCATAAACTGCAAACGGCAGATAGACCACGTGATCATCTGTTTAGCCGTTTTTGGTCCTTCCTATTTGCCATTAATTTTCGACTGAACTAAAATGTTTTGTACAGCTTGTCATTAATTGTCTGAGGACCATTTGTACCGTTAGCCGCTTCCCGTTTGAAATCAAAACGCTATGCTTATACCCTTTCTATTGTTCTATTTCACATGTTTCTTTTTTCGACTTTCCTTTGCTTTGTTTAATTTCTTAAATTATTCCTTGCATTTTGGATGGTTAACGGACGCCACTTTTCGCTACCCAATGCAAGTGTCTACTCCTGGTTGTGGAGATACGATTGGAATTATTGGACCTTCCATTCGCCAAGACAAGTCAACAAAGAGAAATGCTTGGTGTTACAAGAGTTCTTAGTTTTGATTTGAAACGGGAACAGTTGAGTAATGCATGGTTCAATTTTCCCCGTAAGTATCCCCCCGGGCATACCCCCGGGTATTTGCAAGTTTATTATTTTATTTTTCATTTAATTCCCCACCCCCGGAACAACGATCGCTGAATGTTTTTTTCGACAACCTTTAAATATATTCTGGAAAGCTTGAAATGAAGAACTCATTTTTGAGGAGTTATTCATTCAAGGAGGAATTATTTTCAATTCGCCCCACCCCCCTACCCCCGGAACAGACCTGCCTTAAACAATTTCCCACCCTCGGGCCCGAAAGGCTTGACTTGTCCCTGGAATTGCCCGGGGAGGCATGGTAACATGGAAAATTGAACCACAGAACTGTTGAGAGTGATAGTCGCTTTCGAGAAAAAAAATGTTTTCTTTTACTTTTCAGTTCAATGACAGGGGGTTGTGTCCACATGTATAAAATAAACAAATACACAAGCGAGCCAAATTTCGATTTAGGCCGCCAAACATGATATCATGAACAAAAACACGTAAAGTAATTAAAGATTTGACAGTCAAAGTAACTGCAGTGAAAATATATGATTTAACAAGCAAAGAAACATAAGCCGCGTATTACACTGCGATAAAACACGACGGGCATTTGAAGACACAAATGTCCCCTCTTTGATTTCGTCTTCTAAGCCGTCATTGCAAAAGGACTAGGTTGCCTCACTAGCTTAACTTTCACGTTTTCACGCACACTGTACCGCCCTCAGTTTTTGTTTCAATTAATATTCGACTTTAAAAATAAGCCCGGTGATTCATTTCATATTCTATTTGTCTAATTTTGGTTTGAAGTATGCCAAACATTATTCCGGTTTCATTGGTTCAAAAACCGGCACAACAAACACGTTAAGAGACAAGCACCTGAAGGACACTGGAATTGTTCAGAAGTCCATCTCTTCGTACAGTCCCCGTGTTGCAGTGGACTAGCGTGTTGGACTTCTACTTCAAAGATTGTGGGTTCGAATCCCACCGAGTGTGTTTTTATTTTAATAAACTTGATGGAACATCAGTTTGATAACCAGACACTGATTTGAGCATGAGCCCGCATATAGTTTCGATATAATAGAGTTTCCACATTAGTTTTACATCACACTCATGGCTTGTAATGATTGCATTTATTGTGATCTCCTTGCGTAATTCTATTTCTGTGGTTTTAGTATTACACTTAAGCTTTATTCCACCGGGTTGGTACCAGGCATCAATTTACAAGTGTTAGTAGCTATTTTGGGGCTTGAAAACAATCGGTAAACTTGTAAATTACACTTGTGAAAGTTTTATTGCATTTACCCAGGAGTACAATATATATTTTGACATAACACACGAACTCACGACTTTGACAATAATGTTGCCATTGCTATCATAGAACAAATCAAAAAAGATCATTTAGAGTCTGACAAAAAAGAAAGAATTCGAAGTCCTTCGAGAAATAGAGATTTTCTGGCAAAGAACATTAAACTCCATTCAGCCGAATGGACTTGACAAAAGAACTGAATAAAGCTTTTACACAAGAGCCTTTATAAAGTTTTGGATACATAAATTGTTTAAAACATACGTTATAAAGGTTGTAAAGCTCTTAACCTATTTGAAATACTAATTGTTTACAAAACATTCTTTACAACATCTAATTAAGCAACACGCATTGTACTACGTCACACAATTAATCAATTAAGACTCTGTAACAATTGCATGTGAAGGCCCCTGAGGAAGGCAAATGCCGAAACGTCGGGTCTTGAATAAAGCGTTTAAAAGGGAAGTCCATTCTCCATTGTGCGAGTTATATATAATTGTCTTATAATTTTCCTTCATTAAACGATTTTTACTTTTACGTATCTGTATACCAATTTATATTTTTTTACTAAAAAAAGAACTTATATATTAATGTTCAGTACTATTGGTGAAATTGTGTCTCACCTGTTTACTGAAAAGCTGAATCAAGGTAACAGAAAAACTGATTACAAACATATTTTTCATCAATCAGTGAAAAATCTCGAATTTTACCGGATTTAAGAGATGTCGATCTCAACATAAAAAACAACTACAAGAAAAACTGCCAAATGCCAGAAAAAGTCCTCATAAAACAATAGTAACCGAGCTTCCATCGAGTCTATTTTTCTTCCGAACCAGATGTTGCATACAATCTGCAAGATAAACCACAGCCACATGTGATTAACACTCGTCTGCTTTCTCCTAGAAACAAACAAAGCATCTGAACCTAAAATTAAGAGCACGTTATTGCCGATATTGAGCATGGAGTACACTCAGTTCAAAATAATCAATTTCCATTTATTGATATACTAAATATAATGGTTTCCATAATCATTGTCTTACTGGTCTCTTCATTTTGATATTGACGTAGCCAGCAAATCTGGCTAACATTACAACACCTTAGTATAATCTGTAATCCGCATTGAAGTTTGGCATGTCAAATCATGGCTTTCCATAATAAAAGGAGGAAAAAAAAAACAAGGAAACACAAAAAATTTAGAAGGAAAAAATCTCCAACATGAAAGAATTCCATGGTTTACGCCTCTTGCATGGTCTACTGGCGGAAACTCGGGCCTTACCTACAGGCTCTGACGCTAAAGGTCTCGCTAACGCTGGTTAGGGATCAAGCACGTCTGTTGTGCAGTTTAAGTCATAATGTTGTCAGTTAGTTCAGTATTGTACGATCCCTATCTCACGGTCTCTGATATTGACCAGCCTCACCACAGTTTAGAGCCGTGCCACCTGCACCCCCGGCCAGGGTAGTCCTTTGCCGACACCTGCTCCAGCCGCGGAAACCAAAAGTAGCCAGCACCAAGTGAAGCGCACGAAGCTCAACACTCAGTTTGAGGTCGCTTTCATGGTTTTCAAATATTTTTTAACTAGAAATACGACTCCCGCAAAAACCTCGCGAAGCTAGTTTTTGAAGAAGTCACAATGCTTTCATATTTTATTCTTTATTTTTTTTATATTATATATTTTATTTTTTATATTAGCGTAATCCCCATTATTTTATTTCTTATGCTGTGTTTGGTACACAATTAGTGACACCTGGTGCAAATTACAAGATCAGTATACCGCTCAACACAGTGCTTAAAAATTGACCTTCATTTAGCTCTTTCACTGCCACTGAGATTGCACCAGAGGGAATAGAAGTAAAATTATTTATTATCTTGACAGGGAATACAGAGTCGATGAAGTATCACAATAATATTCACTTAACACAAATTGAAAATGATTGTAAATCTTTTGCAGGTGAAATCTTGAAGAGTTGATATGAATGCTTGTGTTTACCACGGTGTAAAAACCTGTGTTTTTTTTCTTTAGTTTTATTTTCTTAGTCTCTACTGCTTTGTCTTCTTTGTTGTACATCACTTTTGAACACAATATGTTCTTACACAGAGGATGAGCTGAACGCTCCAATTATTTTTTGTTTATGTTTTTTTGGTTATAATTGCATGAGATTCATTGTAAGAAGAATCTTCTGATTAGATATTTTATTGTCTACTGCAGTCATTATTTCATTCCCGGGTAACCACAATTGAGAGCATTATGAATAGTGCATGTTTTAATGTGTGTACTCTTTCCAGTTGCAATGGTACCCCCAGTGGTAGATAGAAAAATTCCTCTTCCCTCAAAAGAGATGCCATATCAACAAATTGGGGGTAAAACAATTGGATTCTACAAAAGCTTTGAATAAAGGTTTGGTAATAGTGAGTGCCCACTGTATAGTATGTGGTTGTGCTATTTTTAGGTCATATCATAAAAACAATACATGTAAGAAAGAGTTATTGAAATCTTAATATGTTCAAAAAGATTGCTGCACTACGTACTCCTGTAAAAAAATAATGTGAAATCAACATCAATCAGTCAAAAGTATATACCACATGAAAGTTTAATTGTGCTGTTACAGAAACAGGCAAAATATCCATACCCAACCATAGAATAGTACATTATTTTGAATATATGAAAATTTCTATTATAAAAACTGCAGAAGAAAGATTTAATATAAGGACGGTATTTCATCGAAAAAGTCATGGCAGCCAGAGGTATTGAACTGTAACCAATGACATATAGTAACGAGAAGAACTATCATTATATTATTATCATTATTATTATCATTACTATTATTATTACTGGTATTGATATTATTATTGTTATATTTTTTATGTTAAACATAATATATTTTTATGGGGTGGGATTCATGTCTTAATCTTGGTAAAGTTATTGTTACTCTACTACTAAAAGCAATACAAAAATCTTCTTAATAGGCTTTCCATCAGAGGTGGTAGTAATCAAAACAGCTCCAAACAATACCATTTCTTCTTAAAGGCTTAGAATCTAGTGCAGTCATTTGTCTAGAAAGTTTGTGTGGAAAATCATTATTGAAAGCATAGGGCATTTAGGAAACTTGAAACACTTGTTACTACATACAGCACACTTGCAATGAATATATGAGAAAGATCATAAACATTTTGGCATTACAAAATTTATTTTCTTCTTTATAAAGTTTTTCCAATGTAAAAGGTTAATTGCATGTTGTGGTTGTTATGAAATATTGATATTTGACATAAAAATAAAGTAAACGGCAGAAAGTAACAAAGTTAATATGTTATGTCTAACTTTGCAAATTAAGGCTTGAATTAACATTTCATTTGTGAAAAAAGGGCAGGGGTTCTAGATAGCAATATTATCAGGGGGGGGGGGGGGGTCATTGCACTCTAAGGTAAAACTGACCCATTGTGAAAAGGCTATGAAACTTGTCTCTACACAATATTATTGAAACCTTTCAATCAGAGAATACATACATATATATATATATATATATATATATATATATAGCAAAGAGAAATACTACTCAGAATTCAGTAATCACATTTGCTTTATTTTAAAATGATCACATTGATCACTGATAATATTGCAGAACCAGTACTTTATAGTGACACAGGGTATACATTCTGTTGAAAATGTTTAACATAACTGCTAGATCAAGAAAATTTACAATATTTTCACTGTTGCAATGATATCAGATCACATCGTTATAAATGATTGCTATAACAACTGCAACTCTCTGTGTTGGAAATTACTTCAAACTGGAAACGCTATCGTTTTATTATGAAAAATACCTATTTACATTCTCTTGTAATCTGTTGGTCGTCTTCCGATTCCGGTTTTAGACTAATAGAATTATTTTCCAGAGACATCTCCAATCGTTGAAGTCGTTCTTACTCGGTGTCCCTTCTAAGTCGTTTTGCTAAATGTAGTACACCAATATATTTCGTTATGTAATCGTTCACTCATGTCCTGTATTTCTATCAATAACACATTCAAATTCAAAACTAACTTGATTGAATTCCTGGTCCTTTTCCCTGCTGTTTCGTTTGCCTTTTTCTGGAGCGAGCAGTTGTTGTCTTGGCTGCGATTTCTGTTGTTATTCTCCCTGCTGTCGTGAAGATCTGCATAAAGGACACACTTTCGCAGCCATTTGATTTGAACAGTGGGGCATTCCTCATGGTTCATGCCGTGGCCATCATTTTTTTTAGTATTTACACATACTAATGATACTAATAATAATAATAACATTAATAATAATAAGAAGAAGAAGAAGAAAAAGAAGAAGATAAATCCGCCTTTGAAAATGCTAACGCCCTGAAACACATATTCAAGTCTAAGATGAAATCAATTAAAGAAAAAAGGTGGAAAAACAAAGCATTGCATGGCTAGTATCCCAGGATTCTAGAGAAGCCTCACGTAGACACGGTCACCACCAACAAATGGTTGTCAAGTAATCTGAAAGGAGAGGCAGCGGGACTAATTGTCGCTGTTCAAGACCACGGAATAAATACCAGAAACTACCAGAAAGTAACATGTGGCCAGTAAGTGCAGACCAATTGAAGATGAAGCCATATTGTATCTGGATGTGAGGTATTAGCTAAAACAGAGTACATCTCCAGGCACAATAATGCTGCAGCATATCTCTTCTGGAGCGTCTGTAAAGATCATAATGTAGAGATGACAGACAAATGGTACCAACATGAGCCAGAAACAGTCACTGTGATGCACAACAAAGACAACAACATGACCATCATGTGGGACATGCCAGTACAACAGCGAACAGACCAGACATCGTTGTTGACGACTCGGTGAATTCCACCTGCAACCTGATTGATATGACTTCCATCAAATAGAAACATCGCACAGAAGGAAATTGAAAAGAAATACCTCTTACTAACCAAGTTCGAGGTCCGTGCTGTAAGTTGCGGACCGAGATTTTTCCTCGCGAATTTATGGCCCAAGCGCGAAGTGCGCAGGCTATAAATCCGAGCAGAATAAACGAGGATCCGTAACTTATAGTACGGACCAAGAAAACGAGGTTTTTCAGATATTTATTATATCTCAAAACAAACTTTTGAATTTAGCGGGCCGAACAGTGAAGTACGGCATACTAAATTGACCAATCACACCGCGCGTACTAACAGAGATATAATAAAAAAAGATCTAGAAATGAAAAATACAGAGAATGTGGCATATCAAACCCGTAGTGATCCATGTGGTTGTTCCTGCGCTTGGTAAGGCAAAGAAAGGTATGGCAGGAAACGTCAAGAAAGCATGAGTAGCAGCTACTGTGACAGAGATTCAAAAGATCTGCATGTTGGGATCTGCGCGAATCTTCAGAAAGGTGCTTATTATTAGTGTATGAACAGAATGATTGACTTGCAATGAGTGTCTGATACGCTAAATGCATGGTTTGCGCGCGGCTGATGTACAAAAAGAACACAGCAAATACCGTGATCGAAGAGAATGATAATGATAAAACTGATAATAATAATAATAATAATAATAATAATAATAAACAGTAATAAAAATGAACTTTATTTGAGTGTCAACTGTATCTAACACTGACGTACTAATTGGGGACAATGTAAAGCACAAATGAAATCACAGGGATTCTGATTTCATGCTTAGCTAACCGCGTTCAGAATATTTTGAAATCTCTAAATTAAATAAGGTAATTAGTTCATCTTGCAACACCAGGGGCCACCTTGATTTATTGCACTGCAATATTAGAATTTTATCAAAAAACTTGCCTCTCTAAGAAGATTTCTCTTACTTAATCACTAGCACTTCTATCTCATTTAAAGCTCGCTTTTATTCAAAAGTTGTAGTAACTGAAGAAAGTCTCTGACCGAAACATTTTATTAATTTTATTAATATTTTTTGCAGTCAGAAGTTGTCCATCCTCGCTTTCATCTACTAGCTGATATATATATTGGGCGTGTAAATCATTCGCCTGCAGCTCCTGATTTACGCCACAGGACCCACCTTTGCAGAATATTTCTGGGCAATCAGAACAACAAAAAACATTAAATTACAAGAGATCGAATGCACTTTACTAATCCATGATTACTACTAGTTATATAAAGTGATTTACGAACAAGAGAAATGGACTTGCAAAGACAAATTTTCTTCTCCTAATTTATTTCAAATTGCACTCGAAATCATTTGATTACCTGTACAAATGTGGACTGTGGTATAATTTATGCACCGATCTCATCAAAAGGACCCTTAAGGCGCTACGTGTGCCTTGTTTTGCATCAACTGAAAAGAATTATTACAGTAGTAAGATAAATGATTAGCATAATTTATTCGCTCGTTGCACGTGAAAATACCTTTATCGCCTCCTTTTTGTACATCATTCACACACGTACCCAGTGACAGACAACTTGCAAACTTAATCATTCAGTCGTGCGCATATTTGGCCAGGTTTCAAAATTTTAACAGTTTTCTGCTCAGCAAAACTCGCAGAATCCGGACGCTTCTGATCACTGTACTGCTCGAGTTTTAACTAAAACATCTGACTTCTGAAAAGTCTACGAGTGGTTCAGAGATTTTCATAACTGATTCAGCTTGAATCACATGGACATA
The DNA here is from genome assembly GCA_949710005.1 of Ricordea florida. Classification (NCBI taxonomy): domain Eukaryota; kingdom Metazoa; phylum Cnidaria; class Anthozoa; order Corallimorpharia; family Ricordeidae; genus Ricordea; species Ricordea florida. The sequence continues at coordinate 28,970,928 of OX453278.1, read as the reverse complement.
TTTTAAACTGCTCCAATGACAACAAGGCAACTTTTTCGTTCAGCGTGATCCAAAGGTCAGTCACCCAGGAGTTCAACTGATTCGATTGACAATCCATTGACAGTCATCACCTGAATTAAGCCGACTAAGCCATGCGGCGACAAACTAAGTGTGCGTCTGAGGGTGAGAATAGAGATACGCCTGAGAAACTGGTAAGTTGTCTCATGCACTTTTATATATGTTACTTTGATGATGATGATGATGATGATGATGATGATGATGATGGAATTTGTATAGCGATCTTTTCCTTATGGCGCTTTACATCAATTCTCCTTTAATTAATTACGATAAAACTTTTACAGATGTCGACCACATCACCGGGGTCTACGTCCCCTACTCTTTTCGAACAGTGTTGTGGGATCTTTAACATCCCATAAGAACAGCGCTGTAAGACGGGACCTACGGTTTTTCGTCCTTATCCGAGAAGACTAGAATGTCTAACCATTTGCAGTTGTCATAACAAAGGCAGCACATTTTCCTCAGTTATTTTAAGACCTTGAGTGTTGGTCCGGCCGAGGTTTCAACTCACGACCTCCGATTCGACAGGCCGGCGCTCTACCAACTGAGCTAACCTAACTAACTTTGTTGATAGTATACTCCTATTTAGTATATTGAGCCCAGAGTATCAGAATTTAGAATTGTAACCTAATTTTCATATATTTGATCCAAGGTTTCAATATAAAAAGGGACTATTACTCTCGGTTCCAAAAAGTAATAGAATTTATCAGCGTAAATGAAATTTGGCAGTGTCAAATCAAGGTAAAAAAATTTGCTCGATATGAATATGCAGTGATCATATGCATGACTTAACATGGCGTCAACTTGATTAAACATTTAAAATTCATGAAATTAAAGCGACCTCAAGCTGGGTGTTGAACTTCGTGCGCTACACTTGGTGCTGGCTACTTTGAGTTTCCGCGGCTGAAGCAGGTGTCGGCAAAGGACTACCCTGGCCGGGGGTGCAGGTGGCACAGCTCTAAACTGTGGTGAGGCTGGTCAATATCAGAGACCGTGAGATAGGGATCGCACAATACTGAAATAATATAACTGACGACACAACTATTTTAACTACACAACAGACGTGCTTGATCCCTAACCAGCGTTAATCTCATGACCCCCCATACTTGTGATACCTTTAGCGTCAGAGCCTGTAGGTAAGGCCCGAGTTTCCGCCAGTAGACCATGCGAGAGGCGTAAACCATAGAATTAATTCTTTCATGTTGGAGATTTCTTTTCTTGTTTCGGTTTTTTTGTGGTTGTTGTTGTTGTTTCTTTTTTCAATTGTTTTATGGAAAGCCATGATCAGTTGACATGCCAAACTCCAGTATATATTATAGATCATAATAATGCTTTGTAACGTTAACCAGATTTGCTGGCTGTACCAAAATTATAATAAGGATGAATGCAAGACAGAAACCGAACAAACTGTTTTACTAAGTATATAGACAAATGAAATTACTCATTGAGAAGCGTAATACAATGCTCAATGTCGGTAATAAAGTTCTTTTAATCTTAACTTCGGTTGCGTTGTTGGTTTGTAAGAGACAGCAGACGAGTGATAATCAAGTGTGGTTATGGTTTGTCTTGCAGATTGTGCAACACCTGGATAAATGAAAGGTATAGAAAATAAATGATGGTACGCTAGTTCATCTGAGCGCGAGAATAGGTCTTGTTAGTGCTGCTTTAGCAGCTCTTGTATATATGGCTTTACTTGTCTCGTGTTTTTCTATTAGAGAATGAATCTTAACTATAAAAATTTCGAATAGTGGGGTATTTTTGATAAATTTAATGCAGCTATAAAATTCTAATCTGATGACCTTTCTCACACTTCCAAAAAACAGTGTAGTGGGATTAAAAACGTAAATGAAGTTAGGCAGCGTTAAATCAAGTTCACTTGAACAGCTATTCATATAAAATGACTTAAGGCAGTGTCAAAATTAATAATTAAAAAATATTTGAAAACCATGAAAGCGACCTCAAGCTGGGTGTTGAGCTTCGTGCGCTTCACTTGGTGCTGGCTACTTTTGGTTTCCGCGGCTGGAGCAGGTGTCGGCAAAGGACTACCCTGGCCGGGGGTGCAGGTGGCACGGCTCTAAACTGTGGTGAGGCTGGTCAATATCAGAGACCGTGAGATAGGGATCGCACAATACTGAAATAATATAACTGACGACACAACGACTTTAACTACACAACAGACGTGCTTGATCCCTAACCAGCGTTAACCTCATGACCCCCCATACTTGTGATACCTTTAGCGTCAGAGCCTGTAGGTAAGGCCCGAGTTTCCGCCAGTAGACCATGCCAGAGGCGCAAACCATGGAATTCTTTCATGTTGGAGAATTTTTGTTTTGTTTCGCTTTGTTTGTTTTCTTTTTAAATTTCTTTTTTTTATGGAAAGCCATGATTCACTATGCCAAACTTCAATGCGGATTATAGATTATAATAAGGCGTTTTAATGTTAGCCAGATTTGCTGGTTGCGTCAATATCACAACGAAGATAACAGTAGCACACTTATTACAGAAATCATTATATTTAGTATATGAATAAATCTTATGGAAATTATTCCGGTTAGAAGTGTACTGCATGCTCAATATCGGCAATAACGTGCTCTTAATTTTAGCTTCAGTTTGTTTCTAGAAGAAAGCAGACGAGTATTATAAATCAAATGTCGTTATGGTTTACCTTGCAGATTGTATGCAACACATCTGGATGGAAGAAACACAGAGACTCGATAGATGTGAACTCGGTATACAATCGTTTTCTGAGGACTTCTATTGCTGTGTTTTGGCCGTTTTCTTGTATTTTCTTGTATTTCGATCGATATTTCTCTTAAAAGCCGGTAAAGTTCGAGATCATTTTCACTGTTTGATGAAAAATGTTTGTCATCAGTTTTTTTTTGTTACCTTGACTTAGCTCTCCAGCAAACAAATGAATCACATTCACTTGAGATAAAATTTTAGAAATAGGTACTGAACATCAATATTATATCATTTTTTTTTAAGAAAAATTATATATTGGTATACAAATACCTACCTATGAGTAAAAAAGCTTCTAAGTAAAGAAGGAAAAGTATTGAAATAATAAGACAACTGAATAGGATTTCTTTCTGTAAACATCAGTGTTTATAATCCAATTCAGAAGTAAGTAGCCATTACAGTATGAAGCATTAACGGTGAGAAATTAAATAAATAAGGAAGGAAGGAATAAAATCGAAAATATTAGATGGTTAGAGATTATTAAAAACATGATAAGCTTCGTTTAAGAATTCTGAATTGTCAGCATATATTTTTAATACACATTTCGGATTTTACTTACTTTATACATTTTATCGTTACATTGGAGCGATTTCGATTATTTATTGGATATCGATCGTTTCGTGCTTTCCGTGCTGTTTTGAGTGATATAAGATGTTAGTTTCCTTAGAATGACTATGATGATATTTAGTATTTGAGAGGCATTAATGTTATCGTTTCTTGTGATATTAATATATATAATGTACACCTGGGGTCAATAACATCAGTAAAACATTCACAAGTGTAATTCACGAGTGCAGGAATTGTTTTCAAAATCAAAAATAGCTACAGACTAATTGATGTAGTATTATGCGGGTTTTGGCACAATATCATTTTATTTCAATTATAATCATATTTTGTTCTGAAACAATATCACATTTTATTAATTTTTATTTCAATTATAATCAGATTTTTTAATCAAGATTTAACAAAGGATTTATCAAGTATTTTATCAAGATTAAAAAATGAATTCAAAAATGATTTATTTATATATTATTTTATATCTTTAAATATCAAAATAGATTTTTTTTATCAGAGATTTATCAAAGAATTTATCAAGGATTATCAAAATAAAAAAATGATAAAAATTATGATTTAAAAAGAAGAATTAATTTACAAAATGGAACAACTACGAATATTATATGTAGTACAATTGAAAAAAATTGCTAAAGAGTTGAAAATTAAAGGACGATCTAGAATGTATAAAGAAGATTTAATCAAAGAGATAGGAAAATTTACAGATGAAGAGATTATTAAGTTAATCCCAAAAGATACTATCAATGATAATTATATTTGTATTCATGGAAAGTGTAAATATTTTTGTAAAGAGTGTGGAGGATCTCAAATATGTGAACACAATAAAATTAAGTATCAATGTAAAGAGTGTGGAGGATCTCAAATATGTGAACACAATAAAATTAAGTATCGTTGTAAAGAATGTGGAGGATCTCAAATATGTAAACATAAAAAACAGAAAGCACAATGTAAAGAGTGTAAAGGATCACAAATATGTGAACATAATAAACAGAAGGCTTCTTGTAAGGAATGTCGAACAGCAAAAGAGATAAAATAAAATTGAAATTATGATTTAAAGATTAGAAATTAAAATACTAAAATGGAAAGATATGAAAACAATGAGATTAATTTTGAGTATTTTAATCCATAAAAATTAGGTTTTCATGATTTTATAAAGTCAATAAAGTCAGATTTGTCACATAATATCTCAAAAAATCTTGGTTTTATTGATAAAGATAATGAAGTGATTGATTTTGAAATTTGGTATACTAATAAGAATTGTGATGAGTGTTTTTTTGATTTTTTCAATAATATAGAAAATTTTGATGAGGAAGGTATATTTACTGATAAGTTTGCTAGAGATTTAATAGATTTTGTTAATAAAGAAGAAAACTATGATTATGGGGCGGAATTATTTTATGGTGATGATGATCAGATAGAATATAATATTAATAATTTTATTATTGATATATTTCATGTTACTATATACATAGATGTTGATAAGATATTACATAAACGTAAATTCTACAAAGACTTGTATGATGATCTAATGCCTATGGCATGGCATCCGTCTAGAGTTTTAGATTGGTGTACTGATATCGAGGAGTTAAAGTTTTTGAAAGAGTTATGGGGAGAAAATTAAGTTATATAACGCTTATATGTGTTACATAACAAAAAATCTACCGAAATAGATACCACGCTAATCCACCTGCTACAACCATAAATACCAATATATTATCTTCATGTTGCGTTGTGTCAATATTATTTTCATGTTTCGTTGAGTCTGTTTTCGTTGAGTCTGTTTTCGTTGAGTCTGTTTTCGTTGGGGGTTTTGGTTTTGGATTTGTCTCAGCTATATGAGGTAACTTTACCTTTGAAGATCCCATGTTATGACTTATTCCAACCTGTTTTGCTTCAGTGTTTAGGGAATTATTCACTCCAAAATTCATATCATTACTCGCTTTCATAAGTTTGTTGTTAAAACCAGTCACGCTCTCTGTATTAATTATCATATTACTAGGCATTAACCATACACCGGGAGCAATAGCTAAATCAAGCCGTAATTTCGCTTCCTGTACAGCTAATTGATACCTTTGGATAGAACTAGAAATATCATTCTCGATCACACTACTTTCAAATAAAGCCAAGAATTCTTGTTGTGTTTCAATCGCCCCGCCACATTACCATAAATCGAGTTTCTAGTGTTAACTTGCGCCCCCAATATACAGTAAACAAAAGCTTCAGCGGATCGATTCAATCTACCAAGTCCAGCTTTGGTGAGTCCATGAGAACTTGTTGGGATAAACCAGGCATATTTAAAATCAGCAAAGTCATCATTACGGATAAATGAGATGAGATTACCCTTTTCTTTCTTACCTCCTTCATCAGAAAATTTTCCACCTTCACCAGGCCACTGATCTGCTTCATGATCATAATTTCTTACAATATGTACATTTTGATTTCCTCCACCTTTTCCATTATATCCAGAACCATAATCAAGGAATATATCTCCCAATCCTCCGTTTCTACCACCTTTCCATCTAAAGTCAGAATTATTACTAACCCCAAATTCAGCACACAATCGTTGATATGCTACTTTATTATATGGATTGTTGTTTACTACAAAAGGTTGCTCATCAGGTAAGGGAAGGCTTAATTCATATAATATCCGCCTTATTGTGAAATACACATGAAACTTAATGAAACTACTTACTACTTTAGGATAATTTAGACTCTCGAAAGGACTAATCCCACATCCCGATGTGGCACACCATACTGCAAAATTTAATTGTTGTGGCCAATAATTCATATCGGGTGCATTCAACCATTTTCTACTTTGTTTTCCAAATTTGAATGTTACAACTTGAGAGGTAAATATGTTTCTCATCTTTGCTGTGAATTTATTCTTATTTGACACGTATATATCCAGCGAGGTTAGCATTTTTGTAATGTCACTTGTAAAGTCATCAAAATCAATTGCAGGTATTGGATAGCTTTGATTTGTTATGGTTAAACTCTTTGGGAATGAACTCAATGCATCATCATCCAATCCTAAATCTTTCCATAAAAGCCTTTTCAAACGGGGTGATAGGTCATCAGTCCATGTTTTTCCAGTGGGATCGTCATTAGACATTATTGTTATTCCATTTAATCTCCACCTAATGTATCCACCATACGGATCAGCCACAACTATGAATTTACCTGTATCAGCATTTGGATATTTATTTCTGAAATCATTTAGTAAGCCCATTTTATTCTTTATGTTTAGAATAAGATGAATATGTTTTTAAATCAACTCCGTTCTTTTCTAATACCAGCATAACAATTCCATCCTACAGGCGTTCTCTCAAATGACATTTTCAACGTACGGGAGATGTTAACTCCTTTAATATTTCCGCTCGAACAACTGTTCTTATCTGATTCATATTTAAGTTTTTTTCTGTATCTTTCCGAGTTTTTTGACGGATTTCCAAATTTAGTTTTTCAAACTTATCAACCTCTGATAAAATTAACGAAAATTCTTGGTCAGAGATAGCGTTATCTTTTAGTGCCTTTGAAACCAAGTCGTTAATGGTGTTTACTTTTGCTTTTGCTAGAGAAACTGTCTGTTCATGTTTACTAACTTTATTTGAAAGTCGTTTAGAAGCCGCACCAAATCCAACCGATATTCCACCACAAACACCACCGACAACACCTAATGGGATACCAACAACAGCACCAAAACCGGTAAGAGAGGTTCCCAATCCACTTGCAGATAGGATAACTGAAAAAACCCCACTACCAACACTGATTTTTGTAAATATTCCTCTCGCTCTGTTGTATTTTTTCCTAACATCCTCATAATGTTTAATTTCCTTCTCAAGATTTTGTAGTACTTCACATGACTTTTGTAGTCTGAAATTATTTGGATCACCATTCATTGGTAATTGTGGATAAATTCCATTGTAGTCATCCATTTTTTACTACTCAACAAGAAATCTTTAAATCGATACGAATACGCACTGTATTAGAGATTAATTTTGTTCCGTTTTTATCTAAAATCCATAAAGTAAAGTAGTTCAAGGGGTTTTTAGTTTGCATGATTCTTAAACAAGGATACTTTTTAGAAGGAATAATAGCTAATAGTTGTGATGGGTTAAGTTCTACATTTTCACCACGTGGGATCCTATTGTAATATGAAGACTTTGACTCTATAAGATCACACATTAAGTATAAAGGATTGTCAGACGTTGCATTAGTCATGGAACTATCTATCATTTGTATCTCTTTTACATTGATCAAGGGTGGATCTAGATAAATTCTTGTTTCAGTGGTTAACATTGTGATAGATAGAAATGTTGTCTCATTCATTATTTTTTACTTATCTCCTCTTCTTGTTTTTAAACTGTTCTACAAAATATAGAACCACAGCCATTATCAACAACCAAGCGTTCTTACCTAAAAATCCAATAACCTCACCCGCTGTTTTGAATAGAAAGCTTACGATAGCTCTAACCATTCCGGGTAATATTTCACCAAGTTTCTTACCTATCGTTTTCAACCCGTTACCAACACCTTTACCCAATGTTGTTAGACCTTTGGAAAGATTAGAAACAATAACACCAATGACAACACCAACAGCACTAATAACAGCAAAGACTGTAAAACCATACTTTTTGAAGATGTACTTTACTCGCTCTCGTAATGGTAGATTTTTAAGTAATTCATCATTTCGCCTCCCCAGATCGCTAATTTGTTCTTGATTGGAAATTATTTGTTTTCTTACCACTTCTCTCAATTTATCAACCTCAGATTGTAACTGATCTCTACTTTGTTCTACATTTCTTAAATTGGACTGTCCCTTCTTACTTTTGTCTAGTTCATCTTTGTATTGATTTGATTCACTCAAAAGTTTCTCAGCCCTTATTTTTAATTCTATATTCTGTTTAACAGCTGCATCTAAATAACTATCTTTTTCCGCGATTTTTACTTGTTGTTTCTCAATGAATTCACGCAGATTTTTTTCTATAGCAATATAGCGATTTATCTCCTGAGGATATACTTCTGTGGTTGCTTTTAATCCCAACGAGATATTATTCAATTCTTTATTCTTTTCATTTGCTTCCTCCAACTGTGACTTAAGCTTATCATTTTTTTCAAGCATGGTTTCATAATCAGCACCTAGAGCTTTTCTGATGGATGGTGGTAAATTATCAACTTTTATTACTCCATCTTTATCAATCAATATATGTTCTACAGCATTACTCTGTGTACTCAATTTAACCTTCAAATTACCATCCTTATCCCATTCTGCTGTAAATGGAGAATCCAAAGGGTTGAAATTAGGAAATATACGTTTGATATATTGTATCGCTTCTCTCCTATCATCATATTGTTCATCTTTTTCTTTCTGTTCCTCCAATTCTATTTCTTCACTTTGTAATTTAGTATATCTTGATTTAGGTATAGCACCGCTGGTTGTAGATGTTTTTACAACTCTTTTTGGTGAGGGTAGTCTACCAAGTAATTGGTCTTTTTCATCAAAATAATCAGGATCTTCTTGTTCGTTTTCTTCCCCCAAACCAAAGGGGTCTTTTTGTAATTCTCCTCCTTCTGCCATGATTTTTTACTCATCAGTAAGAAATCTTTAAACTGATCACACAATTAACTAAAATAATTTACTAACCATATAACCCAAGGCTAACATACCACCACCTACATATACCATCTCTCCCATCTTTTGATTGTCACTAGGTCTATAATAATCAGAGAATTTTGGTTCATGTGTCTGACTATACAATTTCAAAGCTTCATCGGTATTCGAAATATTTTGAGAAGCCTGGTATTTAGCATCCTTCTGTTGAGAGTGCCAATCAATGAGATTCTGTCTTTTTTCCTGATATGTAGCATAATCTTTTTGATATTTTTCTAATGCCTTATCATGTCGTATTCGTTCTGCATCTGTTTTATCACCTGAGAGATATTTTGCAAGATATGATCCACCAACGAATGTAGTTGCATTCAATATAGCTCCTCCAACCATCATTGCTATTGTTGCCATAAATCTTTAATTTGGTAAAATCTTTTGATCCTCTAAATATGTTTTTAGGTACATACTACCTGACAATACAGCTACCCATTTAGCATAATTTGTAATACTTGAGGAGGGATCGTTCATAAATGATTCTTTCAGAGCTTTTTTAGCTACATATCCAACTCCAGCAGCTAATCCGATAATGACGGCTGAATCAGTAACAGTTTTCACAAGTTTGTTTTCAGTTGACATAATTTTTACTAAACAGTAAGAAATCTTTAAACTACTTATTTCATCTTTAGATTCGTCCTTATAACATTCCTATTTTTGGAATCTGTGTGGGTGGTGGTTGCGGTACGGAAATATTTGAGGGCGGAACTTTGGTTGGAATTTGTGATAAATCAGGTATTCTTTTTTTATAATATCTCATAAACATATCAAATGCTGTAAACCCTATTCCTACAATGGATAATACAGTAGTAAAAGATAGCTCTGGAAGCCATGCTTTTGTAGTTTCTTCTTCATTGGAATTTTCTTCATTTTTAGTTTCTTCTTCCTGTTTCATTTTTTCTTCACGTTTCATTTCTCTAGCTAGTGCTTCTTTTGCTTTTTTATTATATTCAGCTAATTTCTTACCAGCAGCAACCTTTTTGGGATCTTTTTCTTTCTTTTTTGGTATATTATCTTTTGGTGGATCCATTGTAATTTGTTCAACAACTTCTTCTGACATTATTATTTTATTTCAAAAAGTAAAGAATCTTTAAATCAGTTGTGCTCAGTTACCTGCTCAGTTTTGTTTGCATTATCTGTAATTGTTCTTGAAACTTCTTGTATTTTGTTGATTTTAATGTGCTTAGCAACCTGAAATAGTCCGCTAGCAAGTGCTACCAATCTTCCACCTTTTAATGCTAAGAGACCTACAAAGTTTGTCAGTTCACGATTAACCAACTCATCATTCTTCAAGTCTTTACAAAGCTCTTCTATATCATCCACAGGAACCATGTAAGAAATTACTTGAGAAACTAATTGAAGAGATGAATCTACTAATCCACCACTAATTTTCTTACCTAATACTGCCTGGTATCGATTATAATATTTTTCAATGTCTTTTACTGATAATTTTTTTATATCACCCAGACTCATATCAACACCTAAATATTCCTTTGTGGTACCATAAGATGCGAGAATATATAGCAAGTGATTCTTGTTTTATTTCAATATCATCATTATATTTTACCTCAGCTTTTACCTCCGGATGTTCTTCTATATAATCTTCAACTTCTGTCATATTTTAATTTTGTAATAAAACATAGATTCTTTTAAATCACTGCAGGAATCTCTAAATAACATTGGAATGGGTAGCGTAAACACAAACAGAGTCTAGAATATTTTTCAGTTTTCAGGAGTTGTACAAACTTTTTACTAGTTTCAGAGTCTAAATCACCTCCATAATCTTCGAAAAGCATCTTCATACCTTTCTGTGATGGATTATGGAATGAGACCACACAAGCCACATTTTCACGGAATGGTTTTGCTATCGATGTTAATTACTGAGTGAGAACCCATACTGATAATCCATGATGTCTCCCAGAGAATGCTAGATCTATAAACTTGTTCGATCGTTTCTTTAGATCATTTGAAACAGCACAATCATCTAAAATTATTAGTGTATTTGTTCCAGAGAATAAAGTTTGACAATCAGTTAACAATTCATTAATCTCATCAACGTTACTAGCATCAGGTGATAATACATAGAAATGTTTATCTTTATTAGCAAAATTATGATAGGTTTTATTTTTAGAAAAAGTTGGGCATATTAGAACAATGTATTCAAAAACTTTTCGAAATGACCCTCGGAGCTGATCTATGATGTACTTTGTCTTTCCACAATTTGTTGGTCCGGTTATAATACAATGAAAAGGAACTTTATCTCGTAATTCTTCCATCTTTTTTAACTAATACATGATTGATCTTAAGTTTGAATTCATGATTTCCATTAACGCATCAGCTACCACAAACATGTAACAAGTCATAATACCTGATCCACTAAGTTTTCTTTTAATTTCTATTTTTACGCCATCTTGTGCATTGTTTAAGGCTAGACCCCCTCCGTGAATACCATTATCAGGATGTGTTCTCAAATCAATCCACAGAGCAAACTTATTACCATAAAAATCCTTTTCCTTTACACCATCTCTTCCAAAACGTTTCTTTACCGACTCCCAGAGGTCTGACGGCACCATTCCCTTAGAGTATAAACGATTTGGCACACCATTAACATCGATATTGATTGAGGTAATACCTGGATTGAAAAAATTCTCTGAGTCTCGTGCTCCTCCACCGTATGGTAATGTAAACAAACATAATATCCCTGTAATTGACCTTCTAGGTAGATTAATATGCTGGTTTATAACACTGTCAGTAGGTCTGGATATGGTGAAAGTTTTGTGTAGAGTGACATTCTCGTAAAAGAATCCTTTACCAACCTGATAAGCTGCCTGTGCCTCGCGAGCTAAGTATTCGCTTGATATGCAAGAATATTCCAACTCAAGGTTTGTGATTTTGTAAGTTGGGGACTTGGTTGTATCAGAATAAACAACAATATCGTGAACTGGAGCCAGTGTAATCTCAAATATTAGTTGATGATCTAATGCCTTTGGATAGAAAGCCCCATGATCGTTGAGAATAGGATGGTTTAGTGGGATGTGGTACTTGGTGTTGTGTACTACTGCAAGAGCTACTTCCTTTGCGTCTGTGTCTACCTTATCACCTGCATTTGTCCTAAGCTTTCTCATGTTTTCAGAAGAAATACCTTGTTTTAATCTATCCTCACGATCTTCATCTTTAAAGAATAAGTCATGATATGTTTGAAATAGATCGTATCTTTGAGTATCCTGTAGTGTTTCACCTCCAAAAAGAACCCTGAGTCTGGATACAAGGTTACTACCTACATTATTCACGAGGGTGTTATCTTCATGGCCATCAACAGTCAAGTTAAATACTAGAGATAAACTTCCTGGTACAAGAACTAAATTCTGGGTAAGTTTTGGAATATTTATATATAACGTTTCTCCAGGATCAGCGGATGATGGATTTAGTGTAATTCTATTCAATATTGATTCCGCTTTCAAACCTAGTGGCTCTCTTGGAATCCTGTTTGGGTTAATTTTTCCAGATATAGTTTGCGACTTATTTAATTTATAAGATACGCATAATAATCTTTAAATGAGTTACTTATCGAAAATATATTATTCAACTTATGGATATTGGAAAGGATATTCTGCAATTCCTAAATTAGCTGAGAAAGCAAAAGTAAGTGAAGATGAGGCTAAAAGATGGCTTGAGAAACAGGCAATATGGCAAATCTATCTACCCACTCCAAAATATATTCCTAGACCACACTGGACTGTGGATAAACCTAATAATATTCACCAAGCAGATTTATTATTTTTACCACATGATAGAGTTGAAAGAAAAACTTATCGATATGCTCTGGTTGTTGTTGATGTAGCCTCGAGATATAAAGATGCTGAACCATTAACCTCAAAAGAAACTCATGAGATATCCAAAGCTTTTGAAAAAATATATTCCCGAAAGTTAAAATATCCTAAAACATTAATTGTTGATCCTGGAAGAGAATTTATGGGTGATGTAACAAAACTTATGAATTACCATAATGTAAAAATTCAAAGAAGTGAAGCTGGAAACCATAGAGCCCAAACATTTGTTGAAAGAGCAAACAGAACATTAAGTGAACGATTATTTAGTCATCAATATGCACAAGAAATGATTAGTAATGATAGGTCTAGAGTATGGGTGAAGCGATTACCAGATATTTTGAAAACTTTGAATAGTACACCAACGAGATTAACCTGTAAAGAACCTGATGAAGCTATAAAACTTAAAGAGGTTGATATCGAATCAAAAAAGTATAAAAGAGTTGTTGGGCTTGATGAGGTTAGACTACCGTTTGGTGTTAATGTTAGATACTTACTTGCTCCTGGTGAACTTGAGGGTGGCGAGAGAAGAAGAGCTACTGATCCCATTTGGAGTATTCAAGTTTATGATATTTCTAGGAGTGTGGTTTCATCTAATCAACCAGTTTTGTATTATTTAGTAGATGGACCTAGGCGTGGTTTTGTAAGGGAAGAACTTCAGGTTGTGCCTTATAATACTGAGTTACCCCCTAATTCTGTTTTGGTAAGATAATGACCGTAGGGAAGAGTATGTATTCCATCTTCACAAATTATTCTCTTATCATCATCAGCAGATAGTGCAACTTTATTAACAGTTTCAGTATAAACAACATGATTATGACTTCTTATTACATTCATCTGCCTCATCTGTGGTACTTTACTGAATAGACATTCCCTGTAATCATCTAATTTTATAGTCTTTTTTACAACTGATGCTTTTATTCCTTTATCCTTTTTTATCTCTTCACCTTCATCCATCCTGAAAGCGTAAAGCTTGGCTCGTAGACCAACAAATTCAACTATTATTTTACCACCAGCTTCATCTTTGAAAAAACCTATTCTTTTCTTATTCATACCTGTCTCAATACCTGATGGATGATTTTTAGGATAATTACTAGTATCAAACATTTTTCTAACATCTAGACTTATATCCTTATAGAAATCTTCTGTTTCTATAACATATACAAGACTATCCGTATCTGTCATAAGTAATTTAGCTTTTGCACCATATTTTGCTTTGATATAATTATAGTGAAAGTCATACATTATTGCTTTACTTAGATCCAAAATACACATTCCTAAGTAAACAGGTTTATCGAATTTTAATTTTACTCTATTCATATGAATGGCCATAAGATTTTCAGAAAAAATAGTACGACGATTATAGTTAGTTTTTGATATTAATTTTTTTGCATCTTTCTCATTCGTAACCAATCGCACATCTACCCTTTTTCTAATATTTTCCATAGTTTTCCCAAATACAGAGTTATTCATCAACTTGAAGAAATCTTTTTCAAAATCATTGTTTGCTTTAGCCCTAAGGTTGGTATTCAAATCGATGTAAGGTTTTAACCATGCAGACTCTTTGAATGTAATACCTCTATGAATTTTTGTTACTTTTAATCCTAGACTTTCATAAAGTTTTAGAGTCTCACGGTGAACTACATACTTTGTTTTGTTGTTGAGGTTTGGGATTAATTTCTCAACCTTATTAACAACAAGTCTCTCTGGAGCTAGCGGATAGTCACTATGTAAATCATGAAGATGGCGGGGATATTCTATATCAACCTCTACTAAACATGGAATATTTTTCCAGTTTTTAAGCTCTTCTTCACTCATCCATTTAAAACCGTGAGTAGGTAATGGTTTACTCATTCCTTCACCATATAAGTTGTTTCTATCTAAATATTCTATATAATTTGTAACTAGGCTGGGGTTAAAGTTAATCATGTATGGGTTGTTAGCTTTGGCATATCTATTTGAGATCTGTGATATACCCCCTCGAACACCTTTCTCAATCATAAGTAGCATATCAATGTCAGTTAACAACTCTAATTTCACTTTGGTTAGCTTTAACATAGCATCCCAAGCTAGTCCAGGTGCTGTATAATACCAAGCAGGATCCAGATTATAATTCTTTAGACAAGTATCTCTAAAATTTTCAAATACATCTGCTAATAGGAGTACATCTGACCAGAGATATAGGTTAAGGTAATCTCGTATTGTTTTCATATTAAAGGTTTTCCATACCTTTTTTGCATGTTGGTAATCATCTTCTGAAATATCTTTACCATTAAGTTTTGAGTAAAACGCTTCCTTTGGTGGAAGTTGGGTTTCGTTTAGTTTATTATATCCATCAAAATAATCATATGGTAATACACCCTTTCTCAATAATAACTCTAATTGCTCGCCATTATAGTATTTTTTGGTGTTTTTGAAAGATTCTTTTGGTAGATTATTTACTAATTTATCAAGACTGGCTGGCATAAATTTAAATGAATCTATGAATCTGATATCTCTCTTAACATAATGCTGCTTACCCTCTTTTTTAAAGGTATCAACTACAATCTCTTTTGAGAAAGAAATATACTTTTCCTCATTATTGGGTATACATTTTATTTTACCTTCTGTTGTGGCAAGGTTATTAATAAATAGATGAGCATCATATCCTGATAGATTGTGAATGATTACCGGAAAGAATTTTGGAATTTTATAGTTTAAGTTACAATCACTATGAGCTGCGCCTCTATACTTTCCTGTAGGATGGCAGTGATCTATTACCTTATCTTCTCCTAATTTACCCTCACAGATATGACAATGAGTGGCATTTTTATAGTTCATTTCATCATTTTCTGACATCATTTTCTTATTAAATTTTTTAAATCTTTTTACATTATAACTAATACATTTTTTATAAATTTTCTTAAATTCTGCTTCTATATATTCTATAAATTTCTGTGCTACATCATCGTCGGGTGATTTAGCTGTGTATCTTTTAAATCTAGATTTACACATTTTTTCATTAAAACTCTTAATATAACAGCCGAATGCAATTGGTTTGTGTATCTGGTATTTATTAGTAAAACTTTTACTTTCATCTGGATAGCATGTGTCTATTTTTACAGTATTGCACTCAAAGTCAACATATGCAACAATAGGTATTTTCATTTTTCTCATATAATTATTAAAAGAAGTGATACAAGGATTACCATCTTTATCTTTTAGCATATCAATCCTAACTTCATTGTGTGTGAAACAATATTCTTCATGTTTTTCCAATGTTCTTTTTAAGTGAAAAGAGTGTAAACAATTATCACAAAAGTACATCTTACATTTACGTTTACTAACTTGTCTAGCTATAAGTGCGCTAATATTCTTTATCCAGCAATAGTGTTTTTTTACTTCATTTGTTTCTTCATTTTTTTCTTCATCTTTTTCTTCATTTGTTTCTTCATTTGTTTCTTCATTTGATAATAGAAGTAATCTAATCAATTTAAATCCTCGTTTCCTACTTCTTTTTATAGGATATACTCCCACATTCTTATCATATCCAAAGACGGAAATATCATAATCATTTTGATTTTCAAACTTAACAATATCTTGTAATGAAGCGGGGAAATTAATTCCAGTCCAATTAAACTTCTCAGAGTTTTCTTTCATTTCTTCATTTACTCTCTGTGGGTTTTTCTTCCTTGGAAATACAGCTTCGGTTACTGCCCACTTAAAACACTCATCATCATCCTCATTCTTAGGGTTAATAATTGCTTTTCTGTTTGCCAATTCTGGTGGTAGTGGAATATAAGACCCTCCTAAAAGAGGAACAAAACGATCTATAAAGATATCAAAGAATAGTACATGATCAAATACCCAACCAGATTTGTTATATAAAAATTCTTCAAATAATCTAAGTTGTTCATTTGTTAATCTATCAAATAATTCTGATAAATCTGTTGCTTCAAGAACAATTTCTGATTTTACAGGAAAGGGTTGATCTATGTATTCAATTTTACCAGTATCAAGATTTTTTCTTCTGAACTTGCACACAAATATAAATTTCGTCTTTAATGATTTTTGTGATTTCACTTTCTGTTTAATTAGATCTATAACTTTTGGTTTGATTTTATGTATGAATACCTTTTCATCATTCTTTTTATTTCCTTCAATCTTATAGCTTATATAATTACCTCTTATAGCTGATTCATATTCTTTAGGGGTAAAATCTTCCTCAGTTTCTTGTTGATTGATTGTTTCCTCTTTTTTTACACTTTCGTCTGAGGTAGGTTTTTGTTGTTGTTTAGTGGTATTTTTATTTATGAGTTTCTTAAGATCATCACCAACAGACTTAACTCTATCAACCACTTTCGCTGTCTGTTTCTTTATCCAATTAAAAGTTTTGTTCTTTGTTTTTGTTTTTGTAATGTTTTTCACTAAACTCTTAGCACTATCCACAAAACTAGATACAATATTTTTTCTAGGCGGGGGTGGACGTGGTGGTTTAGGCGGAGGTGGACGTGGTGGTTTAGGAAGTTTAGTACGTTGAATTGAAGGGGGTGGAGGACGTGGTGGTTTGGGAAGTTTAGTACGTTGAATTGAAGGGGGTGGGGGGCGCGGCGGAGGTGTACCCGGTCTTGGTGGTGGTTTACCTGGAGGCGTACCTGGTCTTGGTGGTGGTTTACCTGGAGGCGTACCTGGTCTTGGTGGTGGTGTACCTGGAGGCGTACCTGGTATCGGTGTTGTTGGGGGAGGTGTAATATGTGGAATTGGAAGTGGTAAATTTGGTTGGTTTAACGGTCTAATTGGTGTGATACGTAACGCTGCAACAATTTCCACAATATTATCAATGATTTCTTGAACATTATCAATTATTTCAGGAATATTACTCAATGCTTCAATTAGTTGTGTTTTTAAAGTTAATCTTGACCTTCCTTCAATATTATACCATCTAACTAGAGGTTTCAATTGTACAACACTTAATCTTCGTAGTTGTTCCATTTTGTAATTTAATTCTTCTTTTTAAATCATAATTTTTATCATTTTTTTATTTTGTTAATCCTTGATAAATTCTTTGATAAATCTCTGATAAAAAAATCTATTTTGATATTTAAAGATATAAAATAATATATAAATAAATCATTTTTGAATTCATTTTTTAATCTTGATAAAATACTTGATAAATCCTTTGTTAAATCTTGATTAAAAAATCTGATTATAATTGAAATAAAAATTAATAAAATGTAATATTGTTTCAGAACAAAATATGATTATAATTGAAATAAAATGATATTGTGCCAAAACCCGCATAATACTACATCAACTCGGTGGGATGTAGCTGTACATAGTGTAATACTAAAACCACAGAAATAGAATTACGCAAGGAAATCACAATAAATGCAATCATTACAAGCCATGAGTGTGCCGTAAAACTAAATAAATGTGGAAACTCTCTTAATTAGCCACTATCACATCACAGCTATCAGTGGCTGGTGATCAAACCCATGTTCCATCAAGAACACCCCCGGTGGGATTCGAACCCACAACCTTTGAATTAGAAGTCCACTACGCTAGTCCATTGCACCTCAGGAGCTGTACGAAGTGATAAGCTTGTGAACAATACCAGTGTCCTTCACGTGCTTTGTCTCTTGTTCTCAGTCATATTGCGGTTTTTGGACCAATGAAACCGGAATAGTTAATGTTTGGCATACTGCATGAGATATCTTGAAAAGTTGAAAGAATATGCATCGGTAAAAAAAGATTCGGTTATGAGAGGCCCAATTCCAATCCATTATTACAAAAGACAACGACAAAATTGCCAAGAAACATTTGTAATAAACTGAGAACGGTTTAAATTGGAAAAATCGGCGGTTTGAAAAGTTATGGAAAGAAAATGAAACAAGCCTGCCGCCATTGGTGCATGAGAAAAACAAACCCATTTTTTCGAACGTGCAGTCCTCGGTGTCGTCACCTTTCTTGCTTAAACTCCCTGATGGCAGTTACACGACGTAATACTAGATACGCTGCATCTTCACTCATTTCAGTTTACATAATTTTAATGAACATTGCCAACGGTGACTTGAAAACAACATTTTATTCCCTAGCTTGTTTTCGAATAAGAAAATCCTGTGACAGGCACCTATTATCTCTAGGTTTATTAGGCATGTGCGTATTAGTGTATTATTTACTTATTTCTTACTTATATTGCCCTTTTTTCAATAGAAATAATACAGCTGCCTTTACGAAAATTTGTTTAACGAGCATACACGCCACGCATCGGTAAAAAGATTCGGTTATGAGAGGCCCAATGCCAATCCATTTTTAGCTTTTTTCTATAAAATTCGTAGCAACGTTATTAATAATTAAGACACTCCTCGCAACTGGGTTGGTTACACCTAATGCAAATATGCCTGCCAATAATTTAACCCGTTTAGAAGAATACTTGACTTAAAAACAAAATTAGAAAAAAATATGAAAGGAGCCATTGGCCTCATTGCTAAGACCGAAAACTAATTGAAACAAAAATGGAGGGCGTTATAGTCTGGGTGAAAACGTGAAAGCTAAGCTAAACCGGCAACCTTGTCCTTCTGAAATACAAATTTCTCAAACCACAGACGTCGGCTGCTGAAACAGTTAAGCACTCTAATTCCTCAAGGAAAATGACAACTTTTATCAGCATGCTCGACATTATGGCAATGGCTTTGAAGACGAAATCAAAGAGGGTACGTTGTCAGTGAGCCGTTTGCATAAGTGATATATTTCACGTGATATCTTGATATCCTGTGACGTTTTGCTCATTTCTACAAGAAATATTTCAGGATTTCAAAACAGGGTCAAATCATTGCTGCTCAGTGAATCCAAACTTGAATTAAAGGTCTCTTGTGAGCAAACTTCGTGAACAGAATGTGCAGGCTATCATGACTCCGCAGACTGACTGATTCATGTAAAATTTAGTTGGTAATCGATCAATGGCCCCTTTTTCAGATTACTATTTCATCTCCTATTCTCATCCGCGAACCAGTACTGTTAACCGGTCGTCGCTGTGTAATAAGGCAAGGACGCCTTTCTACAGTACCCCCTAAAACATATCAAAATATGCGAAAAATGCTTACAGGAATCAATCGACCAACCGGGCTAAATTTCCTCCAATTACTGTAACCCGCTCATGGCTTTACTGAGCTATTCACGCGTTACAAATGAGAGCTAGGTAACCCAGTGTTTTAGCGGAACAAAAAAATAATCCCCTCAAAACACTAAGAAAGGAACGTTTAGCACGGTTTCCACTCGGCTGTGGAAAGTACTGATTTAGGTTTGATGTGGTCAATTTGCATACATTGCTCAATCCGCTTGGCCTAGGTCGCAGACATAGTCTGTCAGTGAGTGTTCCGTTTTATCAACTGCGCAGGCCACGATGCAACTGTCACCGGCAAAAAGAGTCACGCCCAACTCCCTAAGCAATCAAACGTGTAGAACTAAAACCAGTCGTGTCCGCTCGCACTCTCTTGGACCCCAGCTTCTGATCGATAAATCCTTTATTGTAATAACCTGAGGTTTGTTCATCTTTTTTAAAAAAAAATGGAATTATTTGAAAAATGCCAAATATTACGCTTAAGCATATGCAGCAGGGGGATGTAAAACAAGTTTGCAAACTGATGAAAGATTGAATTCAGGTTAGTCTTAGCGAAACATAGCAAAACGATTCTGATTTGATAAGAGGGTCCGACTAGGGATTTTGACAAAAACTCCCTATGTGACGAGCCAATGATGAAATATCCTCACTGAACGGGCACAGTCAGGTTCTGGAAATTGCCACGTACCTTCCCATGTGTTAGCTTTTTCACTGTATTGCGAAAGACAACGACAAAGTTGCCAAGAAACATTTGTAATAAACTGAGAACGGTTTAAATTGGAAAAATCGGCGGTTTGAAAAGTTATGGAAAGAAAATGAAACAAGCCTGCCGCCATTGGTGCATGAGAAAAACAAACCCATTTTTTCGAACGTGCAGTCCTCGGTGTCGTCACCTTTCTTGCTTAAACTCCCTGATGGCAGTTACACGACGTAATACTAGATACGCTGCATCTTCACTCATTTCAGTTTACATAATTTTAATGAACATTGCCAACGGTGACTTGAAAACAACATTTTATTCCCTAGCTTGTTTTCGAATAAGAAAATCCTGTGACAGGCACCTATTATCTCTAGGTTTATTAGGCATGTGCGTATTAGTGTATTATTTACTTATTTCTTACTTATATTGCCCTTTTTTCAATAGAAATAATACAGCTGCCTTTACGAAAATTTGTTTAACGAGCATACACGCCATGCATCGGTAAAAAGATTCGGTTATGAGAGGCCCAATGCCAATCCATTTTTAGCTTTTTTCTATAAAATTCGTAGCAACGTTATTAATAATTAAGACACTCTTCGCAACTGGGTTGGTTACACCTAATGCAAATATGCCTGCCAATAATTTAACCCGTTTAGAAGAATACTTGACTTAAAAACAAAATTAGAAAAAAAATATGAAAGGAGCCATTGGCCTCATTGCTAAGACCGAAAACTAATTGAAACAAAAATGGAGGGCGTTATAGTCTGGGTGAAAACGTGAAAGTTAAGCTAAACCGACAACCTTGTCCTTCTGAAATACAAATTTCTCAAACCACAGACGTCGGCTGCTGAAACAATTAAGCACTCTAATTCCTCAATGAAGATGACAACTTTTATCAGCATGCTCGACATTATGGCAATGGCTTTGAAGACGAAATCAAAGAGGGTACGTTGTCAGTGAGCCGTTTGCATAAGTGATATATTTCACGTGATATCTTGATATCCTGTGACGTTTTGCTCATTTCTACAAGAAATATTTCAGGATTTCAAAACAGGGTCAAATCATTGCTGCTCAGTGAATCCAAACTTGAATTAAAGGTCTCTTGTGAGCAAACTTAGTTAACAGAACTGTGAATGCTATCATGACTCCGCAGACTGACTGCTTCATGTAAAATTTAGTTGGTAATCGATCAATGGCCCCTTTTTCAGATCTAGATTACTATTTCATCTCCTATTCTCATCCGCGAACCAGTACTGTTAACCGATCGTCGCTGTGTAATAAGGCAAGGACGCCTTTCTACAGTACCCCCTAAAACATATCAAAATATGCGAAAAATGCTTACAGGAATCGATCGACCAACCGGGCGAAATTTCCTCCAATTACTGTAGCCCGCTCTTGGCTTTACTGAGCTATTCACGCGTTACAAATGAGAGCTAGGTAACTCAGTGTTTTAGCGGAACAAAAAAATAATCCCCTCAAAACACTAAGAAAGAAACGTTTAGCACGGTTTCCACTCGGCTGTCGAAAGTATTCAGGTTTGATGTGGTCAATTTGCATACATTCCTCGATCCGCTTGGCCTAGGTCGCAGACATAGTCTGTCAGTGAGTGTTGCGTTTTATCAACTGCGCAGGCCACGATACAACTGTCATCGGCAGAAAGAATCACGCCCAACTCCCTAAGCAATCAAAAGGGTAGAACTAAAACCAGTCGTGTTCGCTCGCACTCTCTTGGACCCCATCTTCTGATTGATAAATCCTTTATTGTAATAACCTGAGGTTTGCATCTACACACATTTCAGTTTACATAATTTTAATGAACATTGCCAACGGTGACTTGAAAACAACATTTTATTCCCTAGCCTGTTTTCGAATAAGAAAATCCTGTGACAAGCACCTATTATCTTTAGGTTTATTAGGCATGTGCGTATTTTTGTATTATTTACTTATTTCTTACTTATATTGCCCTTTTTTCTATAGAAATAATACAGCTCCCTTTACGAAAATGTGTTTAACGAACATACACGAACAAACGAGGTATTAGCCTGAAGATCATGATCAATATGACATTAATTGCAGGCGATAACACGTGGGATAGGTGAAAATCTAGCCTACTCGCTGGCTCCAATTCGAACAAGAGATCGAAATTACTGAGTTTTTTGCAGTAAATGGTGGTAGAAACCGCCGTTGTTGTTTGTCTTCGCGGACTTGTTTTTCTTCAAATATTGAAGCTGGATACACATTGGACGAGTCATTTTTATTGGCCTACACCTGTTAATTTACTTGTCAGTCAGACCCCACCTACAGTCCCTGTCTCTCCCTATTGGCTTATACAACTAAGTCTGCTACGTTCTTTATGACGTCGTTCAACACATGGTAAAAAACACCAAGACCAGAATACAAAAACAAATTTCTAGGGCAGAACCGAAGGGCCCAATAAGGTTTGTATGACTTTAAGTTATAGATGTCTTACCACTACTGATACGGTCATTCTATGTAAGCTTTTGACGCTCTTGGCGAGCAAAATTTGGAATTCCTGTTCAAATTATGCTGCTTATTTACTGAGTCAGGTCTTGATGAAAGTTGAAATAGGCCATCGAACGTTGTTCAATGGAACGTAGCCCCTTTTTGAATCAATCTAGAAGCTTGAACGTCGCTCAACATTTTTTGGGCAACAAACTGGTGTAATTTGACCTAGCTCGAGCATTTAACTGTTCGCTAAAGACATTTTCGATTTCTATTTTGTTGTTTCAAACTTTTGCTTAGGGTGGAGAGCGATGTTTTTCTTTGAGTTACCGGCTGTAAATTAGTAATTCTGTATTTCATTTGTCATTTTACGGTTACCCCCTTATATGCTCTTTCTATAATACTTTGTTAGTGATACGAAGCGAAGTTACAGGCATCATGATTCAGTAACCTAGCTTCGCGAGGAACAAACGTAAATTGAATACCATGGACTAATAATTCTTTTCAGAGCCGCAGGTTAAGTTGCTAGCACTTAGAGGTTTGTCAAAACTTTAAGTTAGCACTATAACTTGCAAAGCTTGAACTAAGTCGTGGGCACTAAACGTTCAGACACGCACACAGGAAATGCAATTATAGACATTATAGCTCAAGCTAAGTTGACGATGACGACCTTACATCAAATGTTTACAAGAGGGATGAATACGAAGAAGATTACGAATTAAGCTGAAAGAGTTTTGGACATGATAACAGTATTACCTTATAAAAAGAAGCTAAAGCGGTGGGAAAGACTGCCATTCACAGAATTTTTGCGTGATTTATCAGCAAGGGGAGAATTTGCCATTTTGCATAATTTTACTTTTTTAAACGGTTGGATAAATCTTAAGGTTATCTTTAAAATTAGAAAACTCCACGAGAAAATATTATATCTTTCGCTAGTTATTGCGCGATAAAGATTTTTTGCACATTAATTAGTTAATTGAGAGTTGACAAGCTCTGTCAAATGAATTAATCATCGAGGCAAGGTGTCACATGGAAACAATAACATTTTGAGTTTGACCCTAGTTTAACACGCGATTTCGCGCGCCTTAATCAGTGCACGGATGTATTCGAGGAAGAAGAAGCGATCTTGCCCTTTTTCATCGGCTAAAGGAAGGCCAAGGAAGGCAAAAAACACTTTTGACAAAGAATGGGCCGCTAAATTAGTGGAAAGCGACAAAGGGCCTTCTTACAACAAAGAAAAATTGCTGGATGATTTCACGTTTACTAACCTTGGAATTCTGACTTCACACATTAAAAAGCGGTTTATTCACAAGAAAATAATTTACCTCGCGCCCCAGCCTCGCACCGTCGTGGAAATTTGCACATGTTCCATGTTAACTGTCACACTCCTATTGTTACATATATAGAAAGTTGATTCCTCTGCGGTTTCCCCCTTGGTGTGATAATCTCATAACATTTGGGTGCAGCCGAATTTTAGTTTTTCTCTGTTTCTCGAAAGTAAAAAATAGGCGACCTGTGCGTGCATTTCGAGTTCCAAGTCGTCAGCCCCTGGACCATGTTGTCAGAACGTTGGCCGACAAAACCGTGTCTGCGAATTCTGATTATTCTTCTCATTAAAAAGTTATGCCTTTTTTTCGCGGGCAGTTCTATGCGTTTTTCCTTTTCAAATTTTATACGCTTGTAAAAAATAACAAACGCATGTGAGAAAAACCTGAGACACGGTTTTTGAGGTCAATGTGTAAAGAAAGGGATGCCATGTTAATCGTTTTCTCCGACCTAAATTTAGCGGGCGGATACCTTGATTTATGGGTTCGTGAAGCTTTGTAAACATATTCACATTTTCGAAAAACGGTAAAATTTTTTTCCGTTTAAACAGATCGGGTCATAATCTGATCTGTAGTTATTAAGCTTTCAAACTGTTGAATCACTGTTGATAAATAATTATAATACAGTCCCGATACTACGCGCAATATGATTGGTCCAAACAGCGTCCTTTATCAGAGTATAAAGGACGGTGCTCGCGTCATCACCCGGCTTTGCGCAGTGAAAAAAGTGGCGGCATTTTTCAGAGTTTACTAGCTTTTCGTAAAATATTCTGAACGAGCTCGAACAAAGCATCCCTTACACTTACAAGAATGCGAAGATGAGGAGCTCTAGGAAAATGTAGATATAGAGACCGAGTTAAACAACTAAGTCAGCACTTGTAAAAATGGGGAGTTAAATTAAGAAAAACAGGACTACGACATCAACCAGGAAACCATCAATGGCGTTTTTAAATGAAACAATAAAATTGCCGAGCAAAATACAGTTCGGTTGGTTTCAGTGCCAAGCTATGCAAAACAACAACATGAAGTGAACAATTTACATGTCTTCTCCGCTGAAGACGTGAATGTTGACGGCAAAAATTCGAAATGGACTGCAAACGGACTAAGTGGAAAATTCTACAGTTTCAAAGGAAAATGAAAACGATATGAAACTTGCCTACCGTCAACAGTACAAGAGGAAGACAAATCCACTTTTGTCACTGGTACAGTACTCGGCGTTGTAGTCTTGGTTGCTTAACTTGAGCTCCCTTACGTCGCAGTTAGTAAAAACGACAAACAGTACGGATCAAACACACAGAAATTTGCTTGTGTGTCGAATTCATCTCTCCACAACATTATCATTAAAGCAGAGACTAAAAGCACAAAAGAAAACAGCAGTTCTCGCATTGACATAAACTGAGCGTTGTCCATTCCGAAAACATGGCACACTGTCTTTAGTTTCAGCAACAAGCTAAGCAGTTCGTCTTGTTTGTTTTCTTCTGCTAAATTCCACAAATGGTTTTTTCCTCTTATTGTCTTCATGGGCCATAACTTGACTGGATTTCGATGACTTGAGAATGTTTAAAAATAGTCTTGACTGAGCTGAAAAAATCTCGCGTTCAAAACCTTTTCAGTGCTTTGCGTTCGAACTTTGATGGTTTGACAGCCCTTGTCTTTTGAACCAATGAGAGTGTTGGACGTATTCTTACAAGCTCGCTGATTGGCCCAAATTGCTGTACTTTATCAGAGTATAAAGGACATTGCTGACGACATTCAGCGCAAGCGCTGAAAAAAATACTGGAAGTTGATCGAAAATAAAAGCTCGTTTTTGTGGAAAATCGCTAGTTCTTTATTATAAAACAAATAAATAAGCCTCCTCTGGGCTTTGTTCTAATATAAAGCACTTAGGAGGTGACGAGAGCACACAAGAAGTAGGGAGAAACACTCGCCTGCAGCTCGTGTTTTCCCCTACACTTCTTTCGTGCTCTCGTCACCTCCTGCGTGCTTTATTTAAGAAATAGAAAACATGTACCGTGTTTCTATCGAGTTATAGAAACACGAGTGAAAGTTTGGGAGAACGAGAAATGCTGTGGGAACACGAGCCGCAGGCGAGTGTTTCCACAGCTTTTTCGAGTTCTCCCAAACTTTCACGAGTGTTTCTATAACTCGATAGAAACACGAAGAACATGTTTTCTATTTCTTTTAGAGAACACCGCGACGAAAAAAAGAAAAGCAACTTGTTAACTTTGAATATCAAAATGTAAATTCTCTTTGCTCGCGTCATCATTACGTCAACAGCTCGTGTTAGTTCTGTGTTTTTATCGAGTTATAGAAACACGATTTCTAACCAATCAGCGCGCGTACTTTCTTGGGACTGTTTTCTAAAACAGAACAAAGCCCGGAGGAGGCTTATTTATTTGTTAATTAAATCCCTACATCCTTGAATTTAAGATCTTCTTGCAGTTTCCAAGGTGGGTTATTTCGCATTTCTTTATATCCTCATCCTTTCATCCCTGGCAGAAAATCGTTTAATCATCCTTAATGTCTTTTCATCATTATGAATCACATTTTAAACCACGAAGAATATGCCCCGGTCTCGTAGTTTTCAGCTATAATCCAGTGTTTACTTTTCAATACACTAGCCGGAGATGACCATACCAGGAGCCCATTACCCGGAGTCTACAACTCCCATACTTGGTCTGTGAAACGGCGTTTTCACAAGTAAGGTTATTTTTAGATCGTCTCTCCCACGAATTGATTTGGGATAGCAAATCACAAGATAGTGCATGATTGATATGTAGCATGATAACCGCCTGTAGCGACAACAAACATAGCCGACTTACACGAGTCTTCATCGGAGTGTCTGGACAGCATTTCTGACGATAGTCAAGGTATTTACCCAGAGAGTAGTAGCTCCGATGAGATAACTCAGGCAGCGAAAAAAACAACTTTTTTCGCGGGAGAGGACTCTAAAAATAACCTTACTTGTGAAAACGCCGTTTCATGAACCTATAGCAGTTGCACGCTCCGGGTAATGGCATACGTTTTTTCCTATATTTATATCTTAACATATTGTTTTGGCTTTCTTTCATAAATATTGATAATCAAATGGTGAGTGCAATTTAGAATAAATGAGCACAGGTCAATTTTTTGAAGACTGAAAAAATTCTACAAGCATGTATGGCGAGTGCAATTTGTTGTCTCCGAAAAGTTAACGATTATTTATACAACATTGCACTCAAAATCATTCGATTACTAGGTAATAATATACATGCAAAAAATAAATTTTAAAACGTCTGCACTCAATTTCAACTTTCTGCACTGTTTGGGATTAATTGACGTGCTTTATGGATCATGAAGCATCAAGGGAAGCAGTGAATCTATCCTGGTGATGTGCAATAATCCGCGTGATCTCGGATCACAAATCCAGATCCACGTCATACCAAACGAACGCCACCGAGGAATAACGATAGTTCACGAAAATAAGAACCTATGTTTATATAGGCAGATCACGAACTGTCCGCCACAAGCCACCGACATAAGAGATAACAGAGGAATGGAGAGAACCATGAACACACACAAATTGTTTACCTTAATGATACGATGGCTTTATCTATCTTCCTACACTACAACTGCTCAGCATCTGACCATGAGAGAAACACTATTCTATAGAATGGCCAACCATTCACTTGTGGGGCATGTGACAGCGATGTCAAAAGTTACAGATGCTGTCGATTGTTCATTATTATGTTTGTCAAGTGGTCCATTGAGGTGCCTCTCTTTCAACTTTGGTGGTGCCTTGGTAGACGGCCATTACACCTGCGAACTGAGCGACTCAGAAAGACACTTAGACCCTCAAAGCATGCAGCAAACATCGCACTTTCACTACTATGGGACTGTGTTTGAGGTAAGGAGTACTTTCGAGTTTCCTTGCCACGTTAGCGTTGATAGAAGCCCGCTAAATTGACCAATGACTGCTCACTGAGATACGGTATGATAATAAATGGATACACTAATGAAACAAGTTTTACAAAGATTGACATTTAGCTGTAGATTCAGTCCAGAAACCTTTTGGCAAACAATATCATCGGAATTCTTAAATCTTAAGTAGTTTCTTGTGACAATGTTGGTTTTTAACGGGTGCAAATAATATGCACAGCATAAAATGTTTTGAGGAATGAATTCATTGTACATAAACTCTCTTTTCAGCATCTCGTCAATTTTTATCCATGTGTTGCAACACCGTGTCGTTACAATGGACACTGCATTCATGGACCGAATCTGGGAGAGTATTCGTGCCAGTGTGGGCTAGAAATTGCAGTCTTACCGTATAAAGACAATAACTGTAATGTGGGTAAGTAGGTTCATTGAGCGATCTATGGACTGACCGGTTTTTAAGTGTCATTAGATTACAGATTATTGACTCATTACAGATTTTTGAGTCATAACCTTCAAAAATGCCATCTTCTAGCTAGGAGTCACGCGAAAAGGCTGCAGCAAGGGAAGACAGATAACATGACATACTATAAAGATGTATGCTATCAATGCGAGCAAGAGTTTGTTTATTACAATGTCAATGCAACTTTTCAATGGTAAGACTGTCGATTTATTCTCTTTTTAACAGATGTGAATCTAGTTGGTACATATGATTCCCTCGCGAACGTATTTCAAATCAAAGTGGGCACATATCAACTTGACTTTTACGAATCCCATCGACTATGTGAAATAATTGGAGCAACTCTGGCTTCTCCTGATCAGCTGAGGGCAGCCTGGGAAGCTGGAATGAACATTTGTGCGTAAGTTACCAATTACACTTATAAACAAATCTCGTCCATAGAGCCCACGCCTCCTTGACCAGAGGTTGTGTCACTCTTTACCGCTGCTGTAGCGAACGCTGGCTCTGGTAACGACGTTGCCCTTCATTAAGCACCTCTTTCTTTCAACGGAGTGAAACTGTGTTGACCTCTGCACAAAAGTAGTGACCAGTGAGATTAACAAAGTGGCTAGTGCTCTTATGTTATTTTTATATTTTTGATTTTATTTTAACTCGTGAGTGCGCGATGGTAATGAATAAGCTGTAGAGCAGCAAATTCACTCGATCAGCTGTTGAATTTTAATCGCGTTTGATGGACTAAAATGCGTAATCGACTTTTTTCACGCGGATTGACGAATTCCCAGTCCGTTTAACTGCACGGGAAACTGAATTAACGAATATCAGAGGGAAAACGAAGCACTTAGGATTTTCGATTTTATTTGAGGCCAGCGTACACTTCCGATGTCCGTTGAAACTTTGGGCGAACTAATATAAACTCAAAAGCCGGTGAAGACTCAAGGTATTTATTAAGAGATTCACGTAACACAAGTTAGCTCGTTTTTCTACAAGGCAGATTTCCCGGTTCCAGAACAAGGAACGCATGACTGGCAATACTATCACATCGGCGACCATGTTGAACCAAAAATATTCCCGACGGATCAGGCTAGTGAAGTGTAAGACTACGGGAATGAGGGCAGCTGGGACCACCAGCTGGTGGACATGAAGTCTGTTAGTTTTTTAATGAATGTACAACAAACCATCGTCTTTTCCCAGATAAAAGGAATTGGCGAAGTGCGGGATTCACGTCTTGGACCTGCTTGGCACCACGTTGCTGACATTGATTACAATCCCTAACACAGGGTCTGACTGCTGGTACTCTTGAAATTTAGCAACACAGAACAGGTAATCGCGCGATAACGTGTTGACAGAAGGTTTACGCGATAGAGCATCGGCCTGGGGGTTTGTAACACCAGCTCGGTGATTTACCATCAAAGTCAAATTCGTCAGATCCTTCTAGCCAACGGGCATAGCGGGATTGGGAATCGTGCGTGTCCTTAACAACTGAAGACCTTTATTGATCGGTGTGCCAGTTGAAGCGACGCCCTAACAGGTACGGACGAAATTTTCGTGGCTCGAAGATGAAGGCATATGCTTCTTTATCACGCGTGTGCCAGTTTAACTTGGATGCGAACAAAACTTGTTGCTCTCTACCAGAGTCATCTCTCTGGTACAGAACACAGTCTATTCCCGTATCAGAAGCATCAGTGCTCAGTTCAAAAGTTTTAGACATATCAGGGAACTGAAGGAGGACTTCACTGGACGTTAATGCAAATTTCGAGTCACTGAGGGTGGCGTCCCTCTCTAAAGACCAGATGAATTTAGATTTCCCTGTTACGTGATTTAGGACACGAGCACGTTGCTTAACATTAGGGATGAATCACCATAGTAATTACAAAGTCCAAGGAATGCCTGCAGTTCCTTAGTGTTTTGAGGACGTGGCCAATTACGGATTTCACGTAATTTCGCAGGGTCGGGCTCGATGCACTTTGCTGAGATATGGTAACCAAGGAAAATGATCTTTTTTCGATATAATGACACTTTGCTGGACTTGATAGTCAATTTTGCTACCTGCAGACGCTTAAGGACCTCCATCAAAAGGTCGTAATGTTCGTGAAAGTTCGTCCCTCCGATAATGATCATTTACGTATACAGCAATACCATTCCACTCTTATCCATTCATAATATCTGCCAGGAGGCGTGCAAAGACAGCTGGGGCATTTTTACCCCAAAGGACATAACGCAAATCTGCCAATGACCAGATTTAGTTGAGAATGCTGTCTTGTGGCGATGCTTGTTAGCGATAGGGATTTGCCAATAACCACTGTAGAGGTCTAAAGTTGTAAAGAGATTGGAACCATGAGGGAGTCAAGGCATTCGCGAACAGACGGCAAGAGAAATATCTCGGTAATGGTTGCATCATTCAAGCGGCGAAACTCTGCACAAAAACGGTATGAACCATCAGCTATCGGGACAAGTAAAATGGGAGCAGAATACGGTGATGTGGAGGGCTCAATGATACCTCGCTCCTCCATGTTCTGGATCTGTCGATCAACCACTCCGCGGAGAGAGAAAGGCGTTCCACGGAGCTTTATAATAACAGGCACAACAATCTTGGTATGAATGTGGAAGTGGGCTCTGTTAGTGCGGCCGACTTCTATGTCATTGGTAGCAAACACATCGCGGTAATTATTAAGGAGGGCTGCTAGTTCTTTTTTCTGCTGGACCTTTGCTACTGGACCTTTCTTAGGTGGCATCGCAGGAGTTGTGGGGTTCTCTGAAACGGAGTTGACATCGGCACTCTGATCATCAACTTTGACTGGGTAAAGTTCTCCAATTCTTGAGCCCAAAAGTAGTTTAATTGACAGATTACTGTTGCTCATGACTGCGACTGGTATCCGGTTTTGGGGGTCTGTAGCAACCACACTTGCACCCAAAAGAACATTTAAGCGAGCCATTTTCTCCATGAATGGAGAAAATAAAACATCTTGGTCACATGGTTCATAGTCCGTAGCGGCGGCATGGACGAAGCACTGTGAGCGGGGAGGAATTACTTGGTCTGACATGAGGGCGACAACTACTGGCAACAGCACAGATCCATGCGAACGTTTCTCCACAATCAACTTCGCATCGCCAAGAGTAAGTGCCCGATGTGCACAATCAATTTCAAAGGAGCCAAAACTTTCAAGGGTATCCATATCCAAAATGGCTTGGGCGTTTAAATTGTGCTGTAGCAGGTGTTGAGTGGTGTACCTTCCACAATACCAAACGCGTCCCCATACCATTGCTCCAAAACAGCTAAATAGACCAGAAAGATTAAATTGGTTGTCGAGAGCGAGAAAGAAAAGCCTGTTCTGCGGAGGCCGGGCCAGTCCTTTCGATCTTCCTCTGGAACTATAAAGCAAAAATTCTACCTTGTCATCCCGGAGACCAATCGCGGCCATTGCCGCCATTTTGTTGTTGTTCCAGCCACGTGCAGTTGCGTATGTTTCTACTCTCAGAATCCATTTCTTGACATCCTCGTCTTTCTTCCATAACAATCTACATCTATCGTCTTCCATCGCACTGCTACCACCAGTATAAACTTGCACAAAGGCCGGTGAAGACTCAAGGTATTAAATAAGCGACTCTTGAAACACAACTTAGTTCGTTTTTCTAAAAGCCAGATTCCCTGGTCCCAGACACCTTTGGCCTAAGTGGCCTAATGGGGCCCTGGTTACAACTGTCACACTAGGGTAGGTTTTATGACTTTTTGGCCATGCATGAATTTGCTGCTATATTCTAAAAAAATATTTCGAATCGGCAAATAGTTTGCTGTTGTAATCTTAAATCCTCCTGACCTCTTTTATCCAGACCTGGCACGATCGTCCGAATAGGCTTAGAGGCAATTTTATGCCAGGGGAGCGGTGAACCATTTATCCAAAAATTCCCGCCAGTTGTCCACATATTTACGAAACAGTCGAATCAAAAGAAACGAGGGTCATATGATACACTAACATAGGCCTATATATGAAGTGAAAATATTCTTACATACGAGGGTCATATGATGCACTAACATAGGCCTATATATGAAGTGAAAATATTCTTACATACGAGGGTCATATGATGCACTAACATAGGCCTATATATGAAGTGAAAATATTCTTACATACTAGGGTCATATGATGTACTAACATAGGCCTATATATGAAGTGAAAATATTCTTACATACGAGGGTCATATGATGTACTAACATAGGCCTATATATGAAGTGAAAATATTCTTACATACGAGGGTCATATGATGCACTAACATAGGCCTATATATGAAGTGAAAATATTCTTACATACGAGGGTCACATGATGCACTAACATAGGCCTATATATGAAGTGAAAATATTCTTACATATGAAACTATCATATGAGCTCATGAATTAAAACACGTGAAGAGAAATAGAAAATATCTCTCTTCGAAAAATACACTCACATATATACATACAAACTTCTCTAAAAATTGGCTTTGCCCAAATTTTTCTTGATGCCCAAACAATTTAAGTTGCCCAAATTTAAGAGGGGGATGGATCTCTGCCCCTTCGCCCAAATGAAATGAAGCCTTAACAGGAGTCTATCACTATTGTTCTATTGTACAAGTTTATTTATTTGAGTGTCTATCACATTGTCTAATTGTTTTCTTTGCAGTTATGGATGGTTAACGGACGCTACTGTTCGCTACCCAATGCAAGTTGTTGATTCAGAGTGTGGTAGTGCGATTGGAATTATCGGTTCTTCTACCCCCCAAGACAAGTCAATAAAGATGAACGCTTGGTGTTATAAGAGTTCGTAGTTTTGATTTGAAACAAAAATAGTTGATCATGAGTAATTGACACAACTGTAAGAGTCGTTAGTCGATGGTAAGAAAAACAAAATCGTTTTCCTTTACTTTTGTTCAATGACAATAGTGTATAAATGAAAAATAAACAGTAAATACACTAGTGTGCCAAACTTCGATTCGCAAGCCTCCAGCTCATGTAATCGAAACAAGTAAACATAATTGAAGATTTGACTCTCACATTAACTGCATTGCAAATATACTATTTATTTAGTTATATACTTAAAATGTGGAAACTGTAAGATTCACTCATTTTGTAAGCCGCAAATCGCACATGAAATCGCTCATCAAAATTTGTTATCATGCGTGATACAACCCTCCAGTTACCTCAGTAAAAATAAAGAATGCTTTCTTTAATCAAGTTGCATGATGCTTATCGCTGACACGTCATTTCGAGGCCAGAGCAACTAATTTAAGGGTGACTGTCAACTGTGGCACCTTCATTCAAGTGGAAAGCATACTGCAGCGAGGGCTCCATACCGCGATAACCAACTCAGTTTTCATAGTCTCCAATCTCCATTTATCTGGTTGAATTACCACTCGAGATCAGATCGATCTGCAGTCTTGAGGTGTTTGCATAGTTATCATTTGCGTCAACGTCATTTCAAGACGACAGTACTCGACAATAAAAAACTCTGACTCAGTTTCTGTGCGTGGTAACAGATGAAGCTCTGAATCATACGAACTACAATGCGACAACATATAAACTTGTTAGCCTCAGGCACGATCTACTGATATAGACGGTGATGTGACGTCACTGAACAACGGTGGAAGGTACGTAGTTGGACATGACTGTTTTACTAGAAAATACACCACCTATAATATCTGATTTATACGAAACTTCATCCGTGGACTCAGTGACGTACTTTCCATATCCCGACACGTAACGATGTTATGATGATGTCGTGGCCCAGTTTTTTCATCTGTCACG
The DNA here is from genome assembly GCA_949710005.1 of Ricordea florida. Taxonomy (NCBI): domain Eukaryota; kingdom Metazoa; phylum Cnidaria; class Anthozoa; order Corallimorpharia; family Ricordeidae; genus Ricordea; species Ricordea florida. Next base: position 28,936,335 of record OX453278.1, on the reverse strand, counting down.
GATGAATAGTGAAATCCATTTTTTTACACCATTTAATGAGACGGAATAATATCCATATCCACTGTCCTTGGTTCCTGCCTTAAATGAAAGTGTAAATTATGACCAGTGCATGAGTTAGGGTTGAATTGATATGCAGACTGGTAATGTTAAATTAAATGTAACAGTTCAGCACTTTTGTATGTTCACTTGGGACTCATTATCATTGCACGCATGTGCTAACTCACAGCATATCCTACTGAAAAGATGTTAACAACTGTATTATGATTTTTATCTCTTTCATTATATCTTTTTACACTAATACTTGCACTATTTTATAGCATTGCTGCAGGCTAAATTGATTGCGTTGTAAAATTTGCCACAACCTAGATAACTTTGTAATAACTTGCAAAAATGGTTTTATTTGCGATTTTAAAGTAACCGTCCATGGGACGTCAGGAGGATGATTAATGAACAATAGATCTCTTCCCTTTAAAGGACAGGATGGCATTCTAAGATTCAAGATGTCTTTGGCTCTGCAATATTTACGATAAAAATGGGTAAGCTGTACCCGTTTTTTTATTGTTAGTATAGTATTGGTTCACGATGGGAATTAATTGAAACAGGTACCTAACGCCTGGAAACAAAAGTGTATCTCTGAATAAAACAACTGGTAATAAGTTATCAGACAACAAAGCTACACTGTTGATCAATAATTAAATCCCTACAACCTTGAAGTTAAAGTCTTTTTCCAAGGTAACTTATCCTGCACATGTTTTATCCCTTCGTCTGTAGAAGAATATCTGGTTTACTCGCTGGTAAATGTCTTTTCATTATTTCAAATACATTTTAAATCATGAAAAATACTGAGTTAAAAGCAGTTTTGAATTATAATCTAATGTTTACTTTTTAATAGCCAAACTAGCAGATGACCAAAAGAAAGTAGTATGAAGAGAATCACATTCGTTCTTGGGCTTAAAATACCAGATTAGTCTTTTGCCCGAAATAATACTTCAAATAAGAAATGGGTATTTTTGAAGTGTCAATCTAATTGAGTTAATATAACCAGGTTAGCAACGCCTGGAAACAGTTGTCACTCTCTGAATATTATAACTGCTAATATATTTAACAACAAAGCTTAACTGTTGATCAATAATTAAATCCCTTCATCCTTGAAGTTAAGATCTTCATGCAGTTTCCAAGGTGAGTAACTTCGCTTATCTCTATTTACTTCATCCTTTCATCCCTGGCAGAAAATCATCCTTAGTGTCTTTTCATTATTATTATTTTTTATGCTGAATCACATTTTTAAACCACGAAGAGTATGCCCCTGCCTCGTAGGAGTTATAATCTAGTGTTTACGTTTCCTCAGTGAATACATATACTAGCAGATGGCCAAAACAAAGAAATATAATTTTTCTTATATCTTAACATACTGTTTTGACTTTCTTGTCAGCAGAAAACTGGTTCATGTGTAACCGTGTAGGTTTTCTTCGAGCGAAATGACTGACCAAAATAATCGTGGGTCATGCATGTCAATACGAACTATCTAATTATAAACGTGCAGGAATCGCATTATATGGATTTCGCAGATATAGGTTGTTGAAACCTAACCGAAGTAGGTTTCTTTTGACAATAAAGCTGGTTAGCTCAGTTGGTAGAGCACCGGACTCCCGTGCGGGAGGTCGTGAGTTCAAACCTCGGCCGGACCAACACTCAGAGTCTTAAAATAACTGAGGAGAAAGTGCTGTCTTTGTCATGTTATCTGCAAATGGTTAGACTTTCTAGTCTTCTCGGATAAGGACGATAAACCGTAGGTCCCGTCTCACAACACTGGATACCGATAATCTGTGGGTCGTACAAAAAACCCATGGCACAGTTCGAAAAGAGTAGGGAGTGTTCCCGGTGTCATGGTCTAGCTGACTTGTGCCGTCATTGGTCTGGGCGGGCGTTAGCATGATAAAAAGGGCATTTATAGCTATGTAGAACTGAACCTTTCCTACTCCTGACTTTCAGAACAGCTCCCAAAATATTAGCCGGAGGCCCAGAAAAGGAAAAGATTAGTTTTTCACAAGAAGTTTATTCAAGACAGAAGTATTTGTATCCTGTATGTTGCAAATGACTTCAAACGGTGTTAAACCATACAATCATTTTTTTTTTTTTGGAATGGTACAATAGATCTTTTGTGAATGCGAAATATAGTCGGTCAATTTCGCTTGCGCTTACTTAGGGCGCCCTTTCTTTGATCCATTTAATATCAAGAGCTAAGTGGTAATTGCTATTTGGAGAACATGTCGAGAGATTTTATTTTAAATCAATATATTGCCCTTGAGTTATTAATTTTGTCCAAACTTGTTAACTGTTTGTTTGACAATGTGACATTGTAAGAAGGGGCCGCGTCTTTATTACCGATAGGAGTGAAAGCGTTAAAATCCGAAACGTTCATTGTTGTTAATGGTTGGAAGGCAGGTGTCCCAGTAATTCTTTATTGAAGTCCTTCCCGCCTCCCCTTCGCCTTTCACACGCGCGAGTATTTGTTATTAGCATTAGCATTAGCTGTGGCATTAACGTTGCTATCGGTATTGGTACATGCATTGGTACTGGCATATATATATTATATATCGCAAGTTGAGATATTATATACCTCTCCCTACATAGACTTAGGCAAAAAAACAAGTTCTTGAGAAAGAACAACAGCGTGAATTAAATATTCAAAATGTCATTTCGCACCATTGGCTACATGATTACGGACAGAATCTGAAACACTAATCTGTCCCTTGTTTGAAACCTGCGTGTCAGAATAATCCGGGTGCTCAGAACGTCCCGCAAATTGCTGTTTGGAATGGCCAATCATCGATAAAACATCTGGCACGGTTCGGGTGTTAACACCTCACGGGCAACTGCTAACCGATTAATATTCTTAACGATTTCAAGGTCTAGCAGCTTCCTAGGGTCAATGGACGAGGGGACGGCATAGCACTCTTTGTTCGAAATACATATATAGTAAATATAAGTAATCAAATGGGTCCGAGGGCAATTTAGAATAAATGAGCACAAGTCAATATTTTAAGACTGAAAAAATTGCACGAGCCTGTAAGGCGAGTGCAAATTAATGTCTTGGAAAATTTTACGAGTGGATACTGTACTTATACAACATTGTACTCATAATTATTTGATTACTTGGTAATTATAATAGTATATATACATACAAAAACTTAATTTCAAAGTCTGCACTCAATTTCAACTTTCTGCACTGTTTGGGGTTATAATTTTAAAATTGACGTGCTTCATGGATCATGAAGCATCAAGGGAAGCAGTGAATCTATCCTGGTGATGTGCAATAATCCGCGTGATCTCGGATCACAAATCCAGATCCACGTCATACCAAACGAACGCCACCGAGGAATAACGATAGTTCACGAAAATAAGAACCATGTTTATATATGCAGATCATGGACTGTCCGCTACTAGCCACCGACATAAGAGATAACGGAGGAATGGATAGGAGAATGAACACACACAAATTGTTTACCTTAATCATACAATGGCTTTATCTATCTTCCTACACCACAACTGCCCAGCATTTGACCATGAGAGAAACACTATTCTATAGAATGGCCAACCATTCACTTGTGGGGCATGTGACAGCGATGTCAAAAGTTACAGATTCTGTCGATTGTTCATTATCATGTTTGTCAAGTGGTCCATTGAGGTGCCTCTCTTTCAACTTTGGTGGTGCCTTGGTAGACGGCCATTACACCTGCGAACTGAGCGACTCGGAAAGCCGCTTAGAGCCCCAGAGCATGCAGCAAGAATCGCACTTTCACTACTATGGGACTGTGCTTGAGGTAAGCAGTACTTTCGAGTTTCCTTGCCACGTTAGCGTTAATAGAAGCCCGCTAAATTGACCAATGACTGCCTACTTACTGATAATAAATGAATATGCTAATGAAACAAGTTTTCCAAACATTGACATTTCTCTATAGATTTAGTAAATGGTGCCTCTATGAAACTACTTCTGAAACGTTTTAGCAAATAATATCATCGGAATTCTTAGATCTTCCGTAGTTTTTTGTGACAATGTTGGTATTTAACTGGTGCAACTAATATATAGCATAAAATGTAAGTTCTCAGTTTAAACGTAAACTCTCTTTTCAGCATCTCGTCATTTTTTATCCATGTGTTGCAACACCGTGTCGTTACAATGGACACTGCATTCATGGACCGAATCTGGGAGAGTATTCGTGCCAGTGTGGGCTAGAAATTGCAGTCTTACCGTATAAAGACAATAACTGTAATGTGGGTAAGTAGGTTCATTGAGCGATCTAAAGACTGACCGGTTTTTTAGTGTCATTAGATTACAGATTATTGACTCATTACAGATTTTTGAGTCATAACCTTCAAAAATGCCATCTTCTAGCTAGGAGTCATGCGAAAAGGCTGCAGCAGGGGAAGAGGGATAACATAGCATACTATACAGATGCATGCTATCAATGCGAGCAAGAGTTTGTTTCTTACAATGTGAATTCAATGTTTCAATGGAGAGAAGACTGTTGACCTATTCTCTTTTTAACAGATGTGAATCTAGTTGGTACATCTGATTCCTTCGCGAACGTATTTCAAATCAAAGTGGGCACATATCAACTTGACTTTTACGAATCCCATCGACTGTGTGAAATGTTTGGAGCAACTTTGGCCTCTCCTGATCAGCTGAGTGCAGCCTGGGAAGCTGGAATGAACATTTGTGCGTAAGTTACCAATTACACTTATAAACCAATCTCGTCCATAGAGCCCATGTCTCCTTGACCAGCGGTCAAAAGCGATCGTTGTCGTCGTTCTTGACCGCTGGTCAAAGGGACGCTGGCTCTGGAAACGAGATGCCGCTAACTCATTTTTAAGCCAGAACTAGACACATATCTGCGTGAACTCAAGCAGAAAAAGAAAAAGAACTACAGTAGACATGTCAGCTAAATGATTATTTATTATTTAGTTTAAAGTCAGGGTAATGAACTGCGATAGTACTTGAACGAACACGTTCGACGAATACGTTTGTGGAAAAAATTATCTAATGCTTTTGTTCGTGTTCCTCAGACTGCAGTCCGAGCTTCGTATTGGTATTCTTTTTCCCTGGTATACGATCACGTCTAAATATGCGATAATAATTATATAGATTCTCTATCGAAGCCAAAAAAAAAGCCAAAATCCGAAATTTAACGCTTCCTCTGGAAAGCCATATATTAATACTCCAGAGTGCGTGTTGGTACTGTAGACTTTCCTAAAAGTTAGACTGTATATGTAAGTAAGGAAGCCAGCAGCTATAGCTGGAGATTAATATGCATGATGCGTGCTGATTGAACTAACGTTAGGAAACGAACTTTTTTTTTTATGAACACCCTCACAGCTGCAGTTAGAAAAGCTAAGGATCATGTTTCAGCCATAAACTGCAAACGGCAGATAGACCACGTGATCATCTGTTTAGCCGTTTTTGGTCCTTCCTATTTGCCATTAATTTTCGATTCAACCAAAATGTTTTTTACAGCTTGTCATTAATTGTCTTAGGACCATTTGTACCGTTAGCCGCTTACCGTTTGAAATCAAAACGCTATGCTTAAGCCTTACCCTTTCTATTGTTCTACTGACTTCACATGTTTCTTTTTTCGACTTTCCGTTGCTTTGTTTAATTTATTAAATTATTCCTTGTAGTTTTGGATGGTTAACGGACGCCACTTTTCGCTACCCAATGCAAGTCCCCACTCCTGGTTGTGGAGATGCGGTTGGAATTATGGGCTCTTCTATTCCCCAAGCACTGCACGAAAAAATGGATTTAAACAGGTTTGCAACAGAAGTAAATATGATGCAAATTTAGCCCTCTAAATTTGACCAAAATTTTCACCAGAAGTAATTATGATGCAAACACAGATGTTTATTCTGTTGAAATTACGTGCAAATACGACGTAAACCTGAAATCTACTTTATATTTGCTTCGTATTTGATACCTCCGCAAATCAACAAATCCGGTGTACATTCACTCCAGATTTGTTCTCTGTGGAAAAATAATGTTTGCTTTCTGCAAAAATCTAAGCAAACATGTTGCAAATTTATATGTATGCATCACTGTTTTCCAACGTTTACCCAAACTACATCCAAAAACTTTAGCGTACGTTTTACTCATGTAACATGTGCAAATATTTACTTTTGGACAAAGTTTGCATTACTTCCAAATAACCAGATTTGCGAGTGTTTTTGCACATTTGCTTTCGGTATACTGATAGTATTCGTTATGATGAGGAATGAACGTTCGAAACGCCATCTTTTTGACGTGACAATGTCAACCTAGTTGACTAAACAATTTTCCAACTTCCACTCCGCAACCGACAGAGCATCAGTCCACTTTAAAGGAAAAGTAACCCCTTAACAAATTTTGACCATGAACTGAGGAATTGCAAAGGCAATAAGAAAGGAAAGAAGGGTAATCTAAAGTGTGTATAATGAACACAAGTCATGGGGTGGATAAAGATCCCCCCTGAAAGCATAAACTTTATTTCAAAGAGAATTTGGAATTAACACTATTTTACATCAGTTCAATTATACCATGTGATAGAAAATACAATCAATCAGAGTACAGATCGACTAGTTGACGGTTTTTAAAGAATCGGTTTGAGCAATGTCACCACCAAATTTTTCCACTCGCATTTATTAGTCTTGTTTTGTATTTTCTTTATAAAACACTGCATTACACTAAAAAAGAGTGACATTGGGTAAGCCATTCAAACAATTTTTCTTTCCAAAACGTAGAAAGCACGTCAGCAAGATAACAAAGTTTTACTAAATTTCAACGAATTAGTAAAAAATAAAGATAAATTCAAGTTTAAGGTAAAAATGATCTTAAGAAACTTGAGAATTATGCCCTATGAAACAACACTTATTGACGTACTAGCAACAGTCATGTCTCTGTTCTTGTCACACAAAATTCAAGATTTGAATTAGCTTTTGTACTAAGTAATGGTAGGTACTAGCTCAAAGTACACGAAAGAACAATGAACAGTAACTAGTTGTTTGATTACAATGTAGCCTTCTCCTTTGGCAAAGTCCACTGTGACTTAGCATGATATATTTACTAGACTGGACTAAGGTACCATTCATATTACCACATGCTCATCATGCACATGAGCTCCTCTATTTGCCGTACACTGTCCTTTCCCAGTCAGTTCTCTTAGGCCTTCGGTTCATTCACAACAGCGTTTTTCCCTCCCACCCACCTTTTGTTCTGACTGGAACCTTTGTTTAGCTCTTTCGATTATCAATTATGTTCACTATATATTTAGCATGACCAGAATGTATTTCAAGCAGATCATTATTTTATTCTTCTACATCTAAATGTATGTTGAAGATTAATCATTTATATTATGGTGTTATACTGGACTAGGTCTTATTCCTTCATTAAGTTCCTGGGATGTGAAACTACTGTCTTGCTTCCCAATAAAAGTAGTGGCAGGGAAGTGTAACCCCTAGCTGCACTTTACCCCACAGTAAGGCTTAGCCCTTGGAGACAGGTCTGGAAAAATGTCCACTCCAGGGTGTGGACCCCCGGTCACACCTGATCTGTACTCCACCCAGAATGGCCACCGCTCCTGGTTCCCCTTAGTTCCTAGTGACTGGGGTATATGGGCCTCACCCCCAGAGACTACCAGGACTCCTGTCTAGGGTGGCTTCCCCCGGTACCACTCAATCTTGTCTCCCCCCAGGAGGGCTTCTCTCCTGGTCCCCTTACCCCTAGATTTAAGTGCTTCCCTGCCACCAGAGTTTTGCCCATTACCTATTGTGTGCTTTCTGTGTGGTACCTGGCATAGAGCCTTTATGCAAAAACACTGCAAATTGGAAGAGTTTATTAACTCAGTTATTAAAAAATGATAACTACAGTGTTCATGTAGTGCTACTGTTGCCATGGCCAAAATCTCAAAAGAAGAAAGAAAATCATAAGAGCACAACATGCTAAATCCTTTGTTAGAAGTCTTCCAGTCTGGACCAAAACTGATCCCAATACAAAAACGTTATCTACTTTGTGAGTGCTGATACACCAGGGATTCACCATCAGGTCTTGACACCTCATTTCACTGCCATTTTAAATAAGTAAAGTGACGTTCAGCAGTGATTAAAAGCAAAAGAACCAGATCCACTCTGCATCATGTCTTTTGGGATCCAGAGCTTCTCTTTCAAATGACCTACACGGGAATGGTATTTACTGCAGAAATAACATGGTCCATGACCAAAACTTGTCGCCCATTATTTGTATTCACTACAAAGTTTGCTTCGGCTAACTTAACAGATGAAACATCTGTCCTGTCCCGTTTCCGGTGCGCTGCCTAAAGATGAAAACATCTGGGCAACTACAAGCTTCCACCTACTCTGCAGTCAACACACACTTGTGAAATTTAAGTGATTGACCAATGTTGAGTTTAGCCTTTGGTATTTACCTTTCTAATCATGATGATTTCATACAGTGAGTCTGGAAAAATTACTACCTCCGCCAATCATTGAATTTACCTTACAAGGGAAGCTTCCGCTAACTTAACAGATGAAACATCTGTCCTGTTCCGTTTCCGGTGCGCTGCCTGTAATGTCTTGGCACAAGACAGGTTGCCGATGTAGGCAGATTCAAGATAAGAAAACACACACACGTTTCTAAGCCGCCATGATCCTTTTTATTACCTCCCCACAATGCCTTAGGGTTGGGCTTGCACAGGCAGCCCAGTTACAATCACTACATCTCCCCCTTTTTTAAGTAAGCACAATGAGTACAATGAAAAAACTAGACAGAATCAAATATAAGTGCAAACCGTAACATGCAAAGAATACAAAATCCAAATGTCAAAGAAAACAACATTGTTTGAAGATCATCACTGGTCGTCCCTTGTTCATCACTAAACTTAAGTCAAATTTTAAGCTTAACAGTCTTCATGTTCCATATCAACAACTATCTTAAAGAAGCAAAGTCCTTAATAAGTCAGCTTTGCTAAGTCTTTCACTTAACATAATCCTTAAGCCAGCTTGGCTCAGTCCTCTGCCGTATAGATCTTCTAGGCTCACTAGTCTGTTCTGGAACCCCAACTACAACAGACCGTGGTGGAGGCTCCATAACAGGTTTGGTCACCGGTTCTTCTGGTAGGATTTGAACTGGTCCAGGAACAGGAAAGGTAGCTGGTTCTGTTGCTGGTCGCTGAACCAAGGGCTGTACTACTGGCTGTAGTCTTATATGCTGTGGCTGAGGAGCCTGTGTTGTGAGTCCTATGAACTTTTTCACATGGCCTACGTTTCTCTTAAGCAGGGTTTCACCTCGTTCAATGACTACCAGGTCTCCTGTCTTGGATATCACAGTGTATGGGTCTGGATCATAACATGCAGACAGCTTGTTTTGCTTCCGTTGAAACAGCAGCACCTTGTCTCCTTCTGCGACGTCTGTTTCAGCAGCTCTCTTATTTGCAGTTTCAGCCACACGCTTTTTCTTCTCTGCATCCTGGTCTCTTGCATGCTGATCAATGGTGCCTGACCTCTCCTCCTCTTCATTGCCTTCAAACTCTGGCATCTTGGTTCGAAGTTTCCTCCCATACAATAGCTCTGCAGGGCTGACACCAGTCGTGGTGTGAGGTGTTGACCTGTATGCAAGAAGATACTTCTGTAATTCTTGTTGCCATGGCTTTCCTTCAGCTTGTGCTGCACGCATTGCCTTGAGTAGCGATTTATTCTGTCGTTCAACTTCTCCGTTCGCCCTCGGCCACAGTGGAATCGTCTTCTTATGTTTAATTCCTAACTCATCCAAAAATTCTTCCATCTCACAGCTTACTAGGTTCGACCCATTGTCTGTCCGTAGTGTCTCCGGGATGCCATGACGAGTGAAGTGATTCTCCAAACATCTAATAATAACACTGGTTGCTGTATTTCTCACCACATCCACCTCTATCCATCTGCTGTAATAGTCTACAGTCACAAGAAGACTCTCCCCAGTTGGAAGTGGGCCCATCAGGTCTACGGCGAGATCCCTCCACGGCTTTGTTGGCATGGTCGTTGTCTTTACAGGAGGCATGGTGGCAACAGGAGTCACAGCTTGACACCCCAGGCACTTCTTGCAGTGTCTCTCCACCATTCTGTTCATATTTGGCCACCACACTTTGCTTCGGAGACGATCTTTCGTTTTCACGATCCCTTGGTGTCCTTCGTGAGCTAATTCAAGGACCCTTTCACGCAAACTCATGGGGACAACAATACGCACACCTCTCATCACTAATCTTCCGACCACAGTAATTTCATCACGTAACAACCTGTATGGACCAGGAGCAGCAGACCAATTCCCCGTCTTCCAACAACGACGTACTTCAGTCAGTTCTTCATCTTCAGCAGAAGCTCTCTCTATCTCTCGCGTGGTCATCGCACACGGTGTTGCATTGACTGCTACCATTCTAACATACTCTTCGGTTACACCATCACGGGGTGATGCTGGTATCTTCGTCAGACGACTTAGGCAGTCAGCTATGTTCTGGCTTGAAGGTACATGACGCATGGTGTACTTGAAGGGCATCAGACGCAGAACCCATCTCTCAACTCTGGCCGATGGTTTAGACCTAGGGCCATAGATGGCTTCCAGAGCTTTACAATCCGTGACAAGTTGAAACGATGTTAACCCGAATAGGTAGAGATGAAATCTCTCGCAGGCCCAGACGACCGCCAGCGCCTCCTTTTCCGTCTGGCTGTATCGACGCTCGACATCACTGAGGCTTCGGCTTGCAAATGCAACTGCTCTCTTCACTCCTTGCTTTTCTTGCACAAGTATAGCCCCAAGACCAACCGGACTAGCGTCAGTAACCACCTCAGTTGGTGCGTCTTTGTCATAAAAGGCCATCATTGATGCCTCAGCCAACTGGTTCTTTAGAGTCTCAAAAGCTTCATTTTCCTGTTTGCCCCAATGCCACTTGGTACTCTGCCGTGTCAGCCTCCTAAGTGGTTCCACAGTCGTTGCGAAATCTGGCAGGAATCGTGCGCTGAAACTGACCAGCCCCAGAAAGCTTCGGAGTTCTGTAACATTGGTTGGAGCCTCTGTTTCTTGAATTGCTTGGACCCTCTCCTTTGTTGGGCCAACTCCGTGTTTGTTAAGGAGAAGTCCCATGAATACGATTTGATTCATTCTGATCTTGCATTTATCCTTGTTGAGGGTAAGGTTTCTCTCTTGCAAACGATTTAGCAAGGTAACAAGGTTTCTGTCATGATCTTCAGTTGTCTTGCCATGCACCACAATGTCGTCAGCAATATTGAGAGCTCCTGGGCATCCAGCGATTGTTTGTCTGACAATGTTCTGGTACTGCTCAGGGGCGCTGTTTACACCAAAGCTTAACCTCTTGTAACGAAACAGTGAGTCACCAGCTGAAAATGTTGTGATATCCCTGGAACCTTCTTCCAGCTCAATTTGATGGAAGCCCATGTTCATGTCAAGTTTGGAGAAGACTGTGCTCCCATTCAGTTCCTCTAGTACCTCGTCCACTGTTGGAATTGGTATCTTTTCTCTTCGTATGGCTTGGTTAGCACACCTCATATCCACACAAATACGAACATCATCTTTATTTGGCTTAGGGGCAAATACTGCTGGACTGACCCATGTTGTTGGACCTGAAACGTTTTCGATGATGTCAAGATCAAGAAGCTCATTGATTTTCCTCTTGACTTTCTCTTTCAAGGGGTACGGAATTCTCCTTGGTTTCTGTGCTACTGGTCTTACCTCTGGATCAATATGTAGCTTAAGTTGGAAGCCTGACAATTTGCCAACTCCAGAAAACACCTTTGGGAAACGATCTACTATACCATCAATGTCACTGCCCACAGAGTAAACTTTTGCCACATCCCCCAGTTCTGGCCCAACTTGCAACACTTGTAGTCGCTTAGCTGCGGGACTGCCAAGTAAACACCGTCCTTCTCCTTGTGTCACAAGGATAGTCTCCCTAGTTTTCCTTCCATAACACTCAATACTTGCATCAAATTTACCCACAACCGGTAAATATCCATTCCCATACACTCGTAAATTCCTTTCTTCGGGTTGCAGTTTTGCTTTAAGGCCATCCCTCACAAGGTTGTTAAACTGCCTCTCACCAAGTACGGTAGACTGGGCACCCGAGTCAACAAGCATACTTGCGGTAGTATTATTGATCTTCACTATCACCACATTATCCTCACAGGCTCTCTCTCCATTGAATTTGATAGGAAATGCGAAAGGCTCGTCTCCACTGTCACAGTCTACTTGATTAACTTGTCTATTCCCGAATTTAGGATGGCATTTAACATCACTAGAACGTCCCTGTTTGCCTCCACGTACTATCCTATCTCTCCCTCTACCACTCTCTCTACCACCCTTTTTGCTCAAAGCCTCACCCTTACAACAAGCGGCCCAGTGCCCTTTATCACCACACTTCGCACACGTCTTACCCCGAGCTGGACATACCTTGTCACGAGCAAAATGTCCCAATTTACCGCATGCATAACACTTGTGGATTCCAAAACCACTTGATGACTTCCTGCTTTTACGGTCCTTCACCATGTTCACGTTACTATGTGCTCCCTCTCCTTCGGCAATAGTGCTCACTTGACGTCGTGCCGTTTCCCATGCTCGCGCCTTATCTACCGCTGCTGCAAGCTGTATATTTGGCTCCTCAAACAGCTTTGTTCGTAATTCCAGAGAAGAAACTTTCTCCAACAACTGATCTCTGACGGCGAATTCAAGTTCCGCGGGTTCATAACCACAATGTCTTGCTTGTTTGCGAAGTCGAAGCACGAATGAGTCGACATCTTCTCCCGGTTCTTGGCGTAGCTGGCGAAGAACATGTCTTTCGTATGCAGCATTTTCCTGCACTTGAAAATAGGCGTTCAGCGTGCGAACGGCTTGTTGATAAACATCATCCTCTTGGCCTTCGGGAGGAGGAACGATTGCCAAATTCTCGAAGATGTCCTGCACTCCGGAGCCAGCTCGATAAAGTAACTCGCTTTTCTTTCTCGCGGCGTTTTCAAGATTTGCTTTCCCTTCTGCAAAATACGTATATCCTCGCAGCCAAACACGCCATCGCTCGCTCAATTCCGATTTCGAGCCCGTAATATCCATCGGTTGAATACCATTCGACGCCATACCGCTAGAAAGGATTATCCTCGCAATCCTCGTCGCCAATGTAATGTCTTGGCACAAGACAGGTTGCCGATGTAGGCAGATTCAAGATAAGAAAACACACACACGTTTCTAAGCCGCCATGATCCTTTTTATTACCTCCCCACAATGCCTTAGGGTTGGGCTTGCACAGGCAGCCCAGTTACAATCACTACACTGCCTTAAGATGAAAACATCTGGGCAACTACAAGCTTCCACCTACTATGTAAGGAAAACTGAATTAAAGGTAAATATTTCACCATCACTTTTCTGTAGTTCCAAGCTCGCAAAGGAGGTCATTTGAAAAAAGAAACCCTGCTAGTATGACCAGAAACAGTGGTTTTGGCTTTCAGTTGAGCCTGAAGTAAATAACAATTCTCCTACAGAATGTGAAATCCTTACTTGTGCAGTAAAATATGTCATACAATAGTCAAATCCACCTTATAAATTTAAATTTATAGCCAGGTCATTTTAAAAACAGAAGAAAAATAACCTAAGATCGGACAGAGTGGACTTGGCTTTCAGTCAAGCTAAAGCAAAACTTCAGTAACTTATCAGTAATTTTATTAGAAAGCTATTTTTTTAAAATAAAGGTCTCAATATTAAAATCATTAAAACACTTTTACCCTTTAAGCCCCAATATTCAAAGACAAAATTTCCCTAATAATCTCCACGCATTAGTTGAGAGAATTAATTTGTTGAAAGATGAAACCCTTCTCCTTGTGGTGTTTATTTTGTTGTCATAATCTTTCCTTTAATGAAGTAATGATGTTGTGAGGGGAAAACTGTTTTGGGTGATTCTTGGGGCTTAAAGGGTTTGTAGCCCTGCCACAGTGTCCTTGACAGTGTGATATAAAGTTTTAGTTAGTGGTGGTATGACAACCAATAGAGAGAAGGAGTATGATGTCACTTTACCATGGTAGCAACATTTCTGGATCACAACAGTGGGAAGCTTAAGCAACAACCACAGCGATGGCAACGAACGGCAGAAAAGAAATCAGTTTATTATATAAACACCAATGAAATACTAGGTGAGCTTTCTTGCAAAAACTTGATATCTTCACAGGTGAAAATAACATGTTATCTTCACATGTGAAAATATCACCTTTGCTATGGCTTGATAATAAATTGGGCCTTTCACAAAACTGTTAAAGTGAAATGGCTTGGTATTTCATTGGTGTTTACATAATAAATAGGACATTACATGGCTGCTTGGAGATACAAAATTTCTCTTCTTGTTCAACAGTTGAAGAGAAATGTCTTATCTCTGCGCGGCCATGTAATATCCTCTATTTATGTTAGCAAAACAACAACTTTGCATGTGCATCACGTTTTTTTGTACATTTCTTATCCATTGTTGCAAGTCTGCAACTAGAAACTTCCTAATTTCACGTCACTGGTTTATGGAGTTGGTGAACACAGCACAAGAATTTTCTTTTTCTTTTTCTAAAGTCAGATATGGTCCTTTTGGATTCAACCTCAGAAAATAATTTCTCCACAATTTTACAAACTAAAAGAAACTGAATAAGATCGATAAGTTTGAAACAGTGTGAATTCACTTTTTAAGTGACCTTTTCACTTTGTTGTCATCAAGAAATTTGACATAACGACTTCTCCTCTCTATTTAATATCAAGAACCTAATCATGATGACAGAGACTTGACACTGACCAATAGGTGATCCAAAGAAGCCCTAGCATTTGGGTCATTCTTTAGGCTGCATTCACTAAGGGAGAGAAGTGGCTTGCTACCAATCTTGGTTGCAATCTGCCTTAACAGACGGCCAAGGGCATATACATCACTTGCATAGGATGGAGGGTGAGTTCCTGCAACAACTTCAGGGGCAACATGTGTGTACTTCTGTTTGTATGTTTCTTGTTCTTGTTTGGACAAAACTTTTCTACTGGCTTCCTGTTTTCTAATGCACTTTCCAAAATCAATGATTACTGGCACAGTGTATTTTTGTATGTAAGCAAGATGTTATCACCTTTTATATCCTGATGAATCAGTCCAGAGTTGTGCAACACTTTGAGTGCTTCTAGAAGTTGCAAAATAACATGAAACCACTCTTGATTTTTTAAAACCAAGGTATGGCTGTGTAAAGTCCTGTGAAGAGTGTATGCTTTGCCTTCCACATTGCAAAACTGGAGTACTAACAGGAAAGGTTTCCTTTGTACACAAATACCATAAACGTAGGGAAAACATGGGTGATCCAACTGTTTCATCAGTGATGCTTCTTTGATAACATTGGACTCTGATAACAGGTGTGTGTTAAATTGTTTAACAGCAACTGAAATCCCTCTGTAATACATTTTATAGCAACGTCCAAAGACACCACATCCCAGTAACAGAGGTTGGTCAGTAGAACCACTTGGATCTTTCACATGACTGAGATGACTTCTCTTTACATGTGACACCAGTTGATCTGCAGAAACTGAGGCATCTTTATGTGCCTGTTTCTCATTCTCCATAGCGTTTGATTTATCCATTTTGCTAGTCTGAAAAAAATTAATACCATTCTTGCCAATTATGAAATTTTATTGCTTCTCAGTAGCCCTTACATTTCTTAATTGCTTAATTTGGAATGATTTCCGCACAGGTCCCTACTTCATTATGCATGCTGAAGCTTTCTTGTCTGGTGTAATGCACGTGCAAATATTTCTTGTGCTCGAAGAACGAAATAATACAGTTACGGAATGCATAATGAAGTAGGGACCTGTGCGGAAATCTTACCCTTAATTTTGCTGACGCACCCATTTCATTGTAAACATGGTGTAAACAAATGACGTTCCTACCCTTTCACGAAGATGTAGAGCATGCCATTTAGCGTAATACTTCCTCGCAAGATGGAGCAATCTTTCATTCTTCGCTAAGGTCATCGCTCGTTCATCTTCAAGGGCTAACAAAGCTTTTCTTCTTTTATCTTCTTTGTTCGCCGCTCTAGCCTTTCTCTTTCGCTTTCTTCTTTCGTTCTGCATTGCTGCTCTTTCTTTATGGGTATTCTTTCTCCAAGAAAATGGCTGGTTTGTCTTCATAATATTTATACGCTGCTTATTGCTGCCGTCGATATTTCCCGCCTCAGAGCCTTTTCCCGCGTAAAATTGGGTCAGCAATGATGCTCAATTAGATAATTATTTCATTTATGACACGCGAAATCTCCATAACGGGTGAAACTTTGGCTTGGTTGGATTAATTGATACCTTTTAGGGAATGCAATCGTTCATCAACGACTTAATTTGTCCAACAATTCCAACATTTGACATATTTTACTCTGTAATACAGTAGCTCTTACACATTTCAAGGAGCAAGGATGTGTTCTTTAATTTATATTAACTTTTGCATAGATTTTTACATGATAGAAGAAATTGTGTGCACTAAAACTGGTCTGAAAAAGATTATGCATAGGCTTTATGTCAAACCTGTGCATTAATAATCAAGTTATAAGAAAATATTCCAAGGGTAGGGTGACTCCTGATGTAATTTTAATAAATTTATTTGATCCTGTTAGCCCTTTAACCAAACAAAAAATAACTAGTTTCCAAACCCTGGGCCTTACAAAATACTTCAAAAAATTGAATTCCAGCCCTTTCAAATACCTGAAGCCTGAAAAATGGTACCCCTAAGCAGATCCTTTGATTGTGTATAAAGGAGATATCATTCACTTCTCCTCCGTCTGCTCAAGTCCTTTATCAGAGGCAACTGGAGCATTGTTCTGGCACCCATCCACAATGCACGGGTACATTTTTCAGTTAAAATGTATGTGGGTTTATTTCATTCTTGACTGAAAGTAGATTACTATGAGCAGGATATTTTTTTGCCAAGATCACCTAATTGGATTTGAGTAAGATAGATGCAAGGTAGGTTTCAAGAACTGAAAATCGTTCCAAACCCACAATTTGGCAACATCACACCCCCCCCCCTCCAACACACACCACGGCTACCTTCTCGCCCCTGGTCTGCAACCCCATTCACATAAGGAAACAAGAAATCACTGCATTCAGTTTCTGTTGAATAGCTTGAATTTATTATCACCAGATCATGATCATAACAATAAATACACATGTATAGACTACTGTAAACATATTATTATTCACTCAAAATATTTCCCCAATTCTGATTGGCTAAAAGCACATGTTTAATTCACCATAACCAGTTACTGATGACCAAATTTGGAAAAACATTTGTGTTTAATGAGAAATGACGTCAAAAATGTAGCCTACAGGTTAATGAACAGTTAACTGAGAAGACCTGGGGACAAGGTTGAGTTGCTTTGGTTGTGAAAACAAAAATGGCCGACACTTCACCCGTTTCCAGAGTAATAACTACAGCTGGAACTAGGCAAAGTAATAGTTAAAAACATAGCAAAAACAGCAATAAGACAACTCATTCATTCAGTAACTGCTTAATATTAACTATTAACACTTGAGAATTAAATCATGCCCTTTTTTAAAATAATAAATTTCAAAATACAATAAGTTTATTTTGGAATTTCCTTTAAGTGTGCAATATGCAGTATAAAATCAGCTTTGTTGTGCTTTAAATGTGCTCATCATTTACACTGGCCATAGGCAATCATTATTGCGGTTCCATTTAAGAGGCTCTTCTCATGTCTTGATCATGTGATCAACTTTTGGTAATCACGAAAGCATAGCAAAAGCTGAAAGAGCATATTAAGATTAGGCAACCTGAAAATTTTCAGCCCTATCCCTCAAAAGAAGCAATAATTCATGCAATGGCCACCAAAAGTTGGAAGCATTGTATGAGAAAAACAACTTTACCATCCAGTCACATGTGCATGGTTTTACATAAGAATTCTGTAATTTCGAAATTTTCAAAACTGTCATGAAATAATACCAAAAGCATTACAGGGCTCAAATATCCTTTTAAGTCATAACAGGCAATTTGAGTCCTTAAATGGGGAAGGAAAATATTTAACGACAGTTTAAACATTTTAGAACTTACAAGGATTTGTATCAAAAACCATGCAAGAGTGACTTAGTGGCAAAAGTTGTTTTTCTCATACAAATACTTCTAACTTTGAGCTTGTGCTAACAAATTCTTTTACGAAGAACTGTTTTCGTGTTTACCAAAGGTTGATCATGTGATCACAGTTATGCAAAGACCATATTGTGGCCTTTTTTTCACCATACTAATAATTATGAATGAATGTAAACAGGCCAGGCAACTATAAACTATCCTTCCTGAAATGACCAACTATTTCAAAATATTGTTACCCTTAAAGCTGTTTTTCACTAACAACAGAGTCACAGTCAGTGTCTTAATCAGAAGTGTGAAAACCGTGTTCTAATTCCACTTATGACTCCATCAATTGCCAACTAGTGAAAACCCAATTGCAAGCAGAGGCAGAATTAAACTCATCGCAATGCCTTTGAATGGATTGTTTTTTCACCAGATCGAGTCTTACAAAATGTATGACTCTGGTTATGACTCCGATCTTTGATTGTCACTGAGTCATAGGAACTAAAGTTAAAAATACATTAATCATAAAAAGTTTATTCATAATGGTTTGAAAAGTGGAGTCCTTTTCCAGATATGAAATTTAGCCACAAAATAGAAACACAGTCTTCGTTCAAAGGAGACTTTTCAATTACTCTGTTTAA